>VWZL01004159.1:847118-1445363 GCA_013396915.1 Stercorarius parasiticus | reverse complement strand
GAGGCTGAGGGAGCTGGGCATGTTTAGTTTGGAGAAGAGGAGGCTGAGGGGAGACCTCATTGCCCTCTACAACTACCTGACGGGAGGTTGCAGAGAGGTGGGTGTTGGCCTCTTCTCCCAGGTGAATAATGACAGGACCAGAGGAAATGGTGTGAAGTTGCAGCAGGGGAGGTTTAGATTAGATATTAGGAAGAATTCCTTTACTGGAAGAGCGGTCAGGCACTGGAACAGCCTGCCCAGGGAGGGGGTTGAGTCCCCATCCCTCGAGGTATTTAAGAAACGTGTAGATTTGGCACTTCAGGGCATGCTCTAGTGGCAGAGATTGTAGGGGGTTTTTTGTGTGCGTATGGTTGGACTCGATGATCTTAAAGGTCCTTTCCAACCATGAAGATTCTATGATTCTAATTTAAACTAAAATTTTATCTCTGTGTCAAAAATCCTGTGAGCGAACTGGGTGGGTCTGGCTCTTCTCTTTGCCCACTACCGTGCTTCCATGTTGAGCGAGCCTTTCAGAGCTCCTTCCCCTGACAAATGGGAACTTCTCTCCCTGCTACCCCCCAGCCCCCGATGACGAAGTCAACCTCTTTTCTGTTGCCGCATCTTTATTTCCAAAGGGAGACTGGGAGAAGTTGTCGGTGGAGAAGCCGCTGAAATGCTTCCTGTGGTCCATGGTGCCTTTTTTGGCTCTTGTAGTGAAAGATGTGCCATGCTTAAGCGTTTCAGGGAAAAGGGTGGGGAGGGGAGGAAGGAAGTGGAAAGGGCACCCGCTCCCAGTCTTTCGAGCCATGAGGTGATTTTGAAAATGCTTCATTCGCTTAGCGGGTGTTGGAGTTAAAAAATGAAAATTGCTTTTGCAGCAAAGTGCACCATAAGGTCTGCAGGGACTGATTAGCACAATGGCTCTGTGTCCTATATAGTAAATGCTGCTTCAGTGGTTACTGTAAGATATGAAGGTGACAGAAGTGAAGAGTTGCTCTGTGAACCCCGTGGTTCACAGTTATCAGTGTATTAAAAGATAGAGGAGCTCTGGTTTTACTTAATTGGCAAAGACAGCGATCGATCAATCGGACAGTTTAATGCAGAGGTTTTTGTTGAACGGCTCATAACTTCATGAGGCATTTTTGTGCAGCTGTCTCATAGGAAGCTTTATTTTCCCTTGATAAGATGTATTTAGTCAAAACTGTCTGAATGATAGCCTGCTTTGATCCTTGCCATGCATGGCCGAGAGGGAGGGAAGGGGGTTAATTTTGAAGAGGCTGGAGAGGAGCAGAGGCAGCAGGGCTGTAGATTTGGATGCAAGATGCTGCATCTGTTACGGGTAGGGATGGCGCTGGTCTTCAGAGGCTGGTTTAATTCACTGTGGTACTGAGAGCAAGCCTTCAGCCATGAACACCGTGATAATCCCAAACCGAGGCCAGAGTATTGCGATCAACTTCTTTGAGGAGATCAGTATTACCCTTCTGGCATCTGGTGACTCGGGTCTTTTTGTTTGTTTGTGTGGCGTTTTTTGGTTTGGGTGTTTTTTTGTTTTTCTGTACAACGATGGTTGTTTTAGAGCTACCTCAAGTATACCTTTTGACTTAGATGTGAATTTTGCACTCAAATAGAAGCTTTGTTCATGTATTTTCTGTGAACAGTTTATCATCATCTTTGGTAACACAAATATAAGAAATACCTATGAGAAGAAAAATCTGCTTTAAAGTCCTTGTGTTTCAGTTTAAGTTGGGAAATAGAGGAGGGCTTTTAACTGGCTAAAGAGCGAAGCTGTAGAATGGTTTCCCGTTAGGAGCGCTGGGAAGAGGAGTCCTGGCAGGCTTCCATGTGAGCTAGAAAAACGTGAGGCAGGTTGTGTAGCCTGATGATCTGTCTTGACGGCGACTTGCCCAGAGGACTTCAGGGCCTTCAGTCCTATTCCAACCAACTATTCAGAGCTGGGAAGGTGACTTTTGGTTTTGCGCAAATTCATGCGAATGCAATGTATTTTTGATGCAAGTTCAGGTTTTGGTGCAAGTTACCCAAGGTCTAGATGTCTCAGGCGGCCTAAGAAGCCTCTTCTCCTCCATAGTCCTCTCGCATATAAGCACAGAAGGCCTGAGCAGGCGCGGCGAGGAAGAGGAGCCAAATCTCAGCCGTGATGTGCAATCGATGGCCCACAGAGCCCTCCGAGATAATGTCACTTCAGGAGAAGTGCTTGGTTAGGCACTCTCTATGCCAGAGAGAGATTGGTGTCCAGGCAGATGACAAGGGGACCTCTGTGCGTGCAGCGAGGTCATGTACATCTGAGAAAACTGAGCAGCCGTGGATCATTTCCCTGAGCAGCCCTGGGTTAGGGCAAAGCCTGCTTGCGGAAGAAGAAAATGAGTCCTGTAAATGGGTTTGATATTATTAGCAAAGAGGGCATCAGAACATACACGCAGAAGAAAAAAAGATCTTGGCTGGATGCGCTATCTTAATTGTAGTGCTTCCTGGCTTGATTTTAGCAAAATGTCTTTTTCAGTGGGGGACATCTATTAACACATGCATAAAAGCAGAGACAGGAATGATAAAATACAAAGCAAATATATGCGTTTCTGTATTGTAAAAAGTGCTACTACTGCTTATTTGCCAGCTGCGTCTGTGTAGTGGGCTCTTTGTTTACAGGCTGCCTCTTGCAGATTTTACTGACGTAGAGGCAAGCAGCCTCTGCTCGGGAATAGATTTTCTTGCATTTTCCAGGTCACAAAAACAGTGACCCAATATATGTTAAAAATAACAAAAGCCTGTACAGGGTAAAATGATGGTATAAGTAACATGATGTCTGGAGCATGCTGGAATTGGTAAATCGCCAGCAAGAGACTCATCTCCTTTCAGTTTCCTTCCTCTTGTGTTTTAGTGGCCTACATGGTGGGTGCCTAGTCCACCAAGATAATGAGGCCAGTGCTGCCGCCTTTGGCAAAATCCCTGGCTTGTGCTTGGTTGGCCATTTGCATGTCAAAAATAAAGCTCAGTGTTAAATGCTTAAGGTTTTGCTATGGTGGGCTTGGGGTGTGGAAGGATGTATAAGGTGAATAACTGTTTGGGAAGATATGTCTCTTTCCATTTGACTTTAGTAAGACTGAATGAAGCACCGCAGAAAAGTTCTTGTCTGGGACTGGAGTTACCAAAACCAGCTGATCTTGGTAGTGAGTTCTTGCCAATTTATCCAGGCTAAATAATTGCCTCTTGTTTTCAAGAGTTTGCATTTGCCTGCAGATGCAGAAAAGGGAGGGAGTGACTTCATTTAAACGGACCTTTTGTGTTAAACTATATGTAGAGAGCCTTCCTTGTTGTTCACTCCTTTAATCAGGCAACTTTTCTTAATCTTACTTTGACATTTGTGTTGGAATTAACGTGATTGGCAGCAGAATCCAATAAATGAGAATTTCAAAGGTGTTTCTGTGCTGCTAAATGAATCTTTGCCTGCAGTTTGACTTGGCAGCACTTGTACAGTTCTGCATCAGCTGGATTTTATTGTGTGGGGAGATGGATAATCAAAAAGGGAATCGCACGTGCCTGCAAATTAAACATTTTGTTCAGAGTGCTCGCTTGCGGTTGAACAGCAGTGTAATGTCAGGAAGAGGAGGTGGGGGTACACGAGCCCAGTGCGCCGAGTGCTAAATGCCTCGTCGTACAAAAGCACAATGGCAAATGTTCAACAATGCAGTTGTGTCAAAACAAATCAGATCATGAGCAGCAGCGGCTTGCTTTGCTTTATTTGCAGGGAAGTTTTTATCGTCCCTGCCTCGTGATTAATGCTGCTGATAAGTGTAGGGGGAGTTACTGTATACAGTTATTGTGTGCTTTAATACCTGTTTGAATATTAATTTCCTGGCAGAGAGGTTTTTGACATTTAGCCCTTTGCAAGTGTTCCAGAATAAGTCGTGATAACTTCTGCACAAATGCTTGACACTGATTTAATTGTGCCAGTGTATACTTTTTTCTGCCTGTTGCGTTCAGAAGACATTGCACTGTGTAGAGAAGAGATGCATCCAGAAGTGGACATGACCTCTCTTGTGTTGGGCCAGGAGCTTCAAAATCAATGGGTCACGCTCTGCTTCTTGTGTATAGAGCCAGGCCTGCTGAAGCATGCGATACTAATTTGTCTGAATATTGATAATATGTTGGGAGAAGTCCTCCTCCTCCCACTCCCCTACCTCGATGGACCTATTGATCTTTTTGTTGTGATTCTGTAATTTATAGACCTTGGTCTGGTCGCTAAAGAAAATTATCTACTGAGCAAGCTGATTTTCAGTGTATGTTTTTAATACTATGAGGGAGTGGAAGCAACATAAACAGAAGCATTTTTCAATTGTGTGTGATGGGACATGGCACGAGCCCCATAGCTACCAAGTTGTTTTTGCATTTGATGTGTGGAAAATGTAGGGCTCTTTGTGGGGATGAGGGCAGTCAGCCTGTGCATGTGTGTGTGTGTCAGGCACTTGATTTCTGTTTGTTTTGATTTAAAAAAAAAAAGGGAAAAAGAAAAAAGGCAGGTGGTATTAATGCAAAGCAATATAACTCAGTTTTGCTGTTCGTATCTTGTGTGTGGACAAGCTTCACCTGGTGTTTGATGCTTGTGTGTTCCCTAGATGCGTGTTTGCCGAAGGGTGCTGAGCCGGGCTCCTCCCGAAGCCAAAAATGGGGTTCAGCAGCTCCCCACGAGGGGGAACGGCACTTCCCCTGCTGCGACTGCGCACGCGCTGCCTGTTTGCTGGGTGCCCTTCTTAACCATAGAAAAGCTGGTGCTATTAAAACATGAGATCTCTCAGGTGGCTGACGTTAGCAAATACCGCAGGAGCGTTGTTGGAAGTGCTGGTGTGTTGTGGGATTTCTGGGGGAAGTTTTGTGGCTATTTCTGAAGGGTACATCAGAATATTCCTTAGGTCTGCTTTGTCCACGTTCTTCATGACAGCTACCCTTGTAAAAAGAATTGTACGTTTTAAGGTAGTTTTGAGGTTTTGGACTTCATTTTCTGGAACTTCTGCTTCTTAGTAAAATGGCTAATTATTAATAAAACTCATGAAATAACAAAATGATTGCAATACCATGGCTCCATGAAAAGCTCCAGGGCTTCAGAAATTTGAATATCTTAGGTAGGAGGTATTTGGCTGAGTTGGAATTCCTGAAAACAAACAACATTTAAATTTTATTAAAGGGCTCCAACCTTCCTTGCTGCTGTCATATCTGGAACATTGCATTCCAGGAAAATGTCTATAGTTGTTGTTGCAGCCTCCCTTGGGATGGGACAAGAATGGATGACTCACTCTTTCGGTGGTTTAAGCCTGCAGCGGTCAGTCTGTAACCAGAATTTTTTTGCTTTATTTCTGGAAGGCAGTATTACTTCTCCTAAAGATACAACATTTGCAATTACCTTTCAGAATAACTTGGTGCTTTTCTGTGTGGCAGGTAGATCTGGAAATGCCCCAGATCGTGTTACCCCACAAACTTTGGGTCTAGAAGATTGAGGGAGAGACCTTTGTGTGTTGAAAACCAGCTTCCCCTCGCTGCTCTACCACCATGCCTTCTTTGGGACGGGGCGAGGAGATCTGTGCTGCTCAAGTACATGAGGGCTTGGCTGTGCAACGTAGTAGGTGCTTTAAGGCAATTGCCAGTTGAGACCTGTGCGAGGTCTCACCTGCTGTTGGGTGCTCCAAGAGGTGTTGCTGGGACAAAAGTGCTCAGCTGCAGGGTGCTGCCACGTCCCCTTTGCTCTTCCTGTGGACATACTGCCTTCCTGGGGGCTCCCCTGCTAGGGGGAAAGAACTGTGTGAGGAAATAATGGGGTTGGTCCCACAACATTCACTGAACAGTTTGAAGAAGGGATGATGAACCAATAAATCATGCCAGGACAGGTTTTTTGCCTGATTTTGTTTATTGAGAGGATGGAGAATAGGTAATAGAACAAAGACACTCCACAAACCTTATTAAAAGAGCATTAGGGTTGTGGTGGTAAGCATTTGGAAAATATTTAAGGAACTTGATTCACGACAGAGCTTTAACTTTTTATTTTTTCAAATGCAATGTGAGGTGGTCTTCAACTGCATGATTCTTTTTGCTTGAGAGACTTCTTTTGTGGGCAGGCTCTGATTCAGCAAGACATTTAAAGTTATTGGCAAACCCACTGAGTAGACATCAGCGTATGCGTGTATCTGCTTAAATAGGTACACGAACATCCAGCGTGGCCAGCAGGTCAAGGGAGGTGATTCTTCCCCTCTACTCCGCTTTGGTGAGACTCCGCCTGGGGTATTGCGTCCGGCTTTGGAGCCCTCAGCTCAAGAAAGACATGGACCTGTTGGAGAGAGTCCAGAGGAGGGCCACAAAGATGCTCAGAGGGCTGGAGCCACCTCTTCTACGAAGACAGACTTGAGGGAGTTGGGGTTGGTCAGCCTGGGGAAGAGGAGGTTCTGGAGAGGCCTTATCGTGGCCTTCCAGTATCTGAAAGGTGCCTGTAAGAAAACTGGAGAGGACTTTTTACAAGGGCATGTAGTGATAGGACGAGGAGTAATGGCTTCAAACTGGAAAAGGGGAGATTTAGATTAGATATCAGGAAGGCATTTTTCACTGTGAGGGTGGTGAGCCCCTGGCCCAGGTTGCCCAGAGAAGCTGTGGCTGCCCCATCCCTGGAGGGGTTCAAGGCCAGGTTGGACGGGGCTTGGAGCAGCCTGGGCTGGTGGGAGGTGTCCCTGCCCGGGCAAGGGGGGTGGGACTGGATGATCTTTAAGGTCCCTTCCAACCCAAACCTTTCTATGATCCCGGTGATGCATTGCTTGTGTACACAGAGTCTGTAATGGAGAGCACTGTTATAAGGGTTGTGGTTCCCCGTTTATTTACCTGTGCCATTTATACACACGCACACACGCATTCACTCTTCCATTCTTCCATCAAATGCTTTGAAATAATCAGTCTTAATCCTTCACCGAGCCCAGACCGGAGGCATCTCCTGAGTGTTGCCAGGAAGGCTTGATCAGGTTACCTGGGGCCTGGTTTTCATGGTGCTTTGCCATGACAAGTACACTTTACAATGGGTAAAACAAAATAAAATAACAGAACGCATGCCATGGATTACTTTCAATAATATAGCTTCATTCAAAAGAATAAAAATTGCATCCCAGCACTATTCTAGCCAATGTTTTAATCACATGTGATGCAAGGGGACTGAACCCTGTTTTTCTTACTGCCTTTTTTTGTTTAAACTTGCAACAAAAACCTAAATGACAAGCAGCAAAATATAAACTGAAGCTGTGTGTCTTACTGTGTATCCAAACAAGCAAGAAAAACAGTCTCAAGGAAAGCCATAGGTTTGAAATGTGAATTTTCCAAATCATAAATAATGTATTTAGTCTGGGTACTCTGACCAGGAGTTTCAGCTGTAATGGGTCTGCTGGGCTGAGCTGATGGGCAGAATTGAACAGATTAGACATGTAAACAACATGAGCTGCAAAGAGGATTTCATCTTGTCGGGGGTGGGGGAGGGACCTTCATCAAATGTGTAAAATTTCTTTAATAATTATAGACCTGGCAGGGAAATGCATGGAGTTCCAGCAGTGATAATTGGTGCTTCAACTTACTAGAACAACCAGCGAACCAAAAGATTTGTTTACCTAATTCCTTCGGGACTTGGACAAGGGAATGTCATTGCCTTTGTGCCAACTAAGGGCACATACAGAGAAAAAAACAAAAGAAAGCCTGGGTTATGTCTAGAATTATTTTTTTTTTCTCATGGTTCAGGGACTGCCTTCTACAGATTTTTTTGTGCTGAGTCCACCGAGCCCAGTGTCCCTTTGCAGATGGGAATCAGCCGTGGATCCTTTTTGGATGCTCCCCAGAAGCTGGTGTTTAGCCCAAATGCCCTTTCTCCCACTACATTAGCCCAAACTGCATGTAAGCACATATTTACCTCTTGCACCTGCTACACCCAGTGGCATCCAGTTGAACCGGTATTTGTAGATCAGAGCTTTGAATTGCTCACTCTGCGCTTGTGCTCATTTTTAATATGCAGACCTTTGTGGGAATTAGTCAAGATGGGCAGACCTGCCCTCTGAGGTCCCCCTCTTTGGATGCTGCAGTTTAACGTAGGGAAATAGCAGTTCCCACTGTCCCATGGTGAGCCACCGCTTCTACTCCTGGGGGGTGCAGGCGAAGGGTGACTTCCTCAGAGTAAAGCCCGTGCGTCAGTTGTGTCCTGGTTTGTGTTTGGATACAGGATTTAGGAGGTGATGTGTCACTGGTCACAAGTTATTTTTCACCTGAGGATGTGCTTTGCTGGAATGTGCAAATACATCTAAGTCCCCCTACTTTAATGTGTCTTTGGCTGTAGTTGCTGTTTTTATTGATCTCCCTTTGGATGAAAGCTGTCTTGGAGCCTCCCATCTCCGTAGCCCAGTCACTGGGAGGAGGCTACTGGAAGAAATGAAGTTGAGCGTGCCTGATTTTCGAGGCTAACCATGCTACGGCCCTGGTGCAAGGCACAACCAAACTTCCCTCTCCACTCTGTCACAATACACTCCGGGAGACCTCAACACAAAGGTTCATACAGCAATGAAGAACTGTAGCGCTTCACTCTGCTGCTGCAGCTGGGCTTGGGGGCGCTCACGAAGAGCAATCGGTGAGGAAATTTCTGAGCTCTTGTATGAGGAGTAGGAGGTAAGAGAGCCTTCAAGGGCCCAAGCTGAGCTGTATTTGGGATATTAATGCTCGTAGCCTGACCTGGGAAGCAAGCAGGAGCGCAGTTTTCTCTCCAGCCCCTGCAGATGCTGCGCAAAGGCTGTTAGCTGTGCGGAGGGTGATAGACTAGACCTCAGATTTAAAGGCAATTTAGAGCTCCATTGACTTGTAAGATAAGATGGTGATTTGAGTTTATTTCATTCCTTCCATGACTAAGGGATGGTGAGCCAGTGCAGGGGAAATATGAACTGCCTTAACCCAACCTCAGTCTTTACCCAAAGCTTAAAGACGAGCCAGGCCTTTGCTGTGTCTAAGGAAAACATCCCTCTTCAAATGCAGCAGGCAATGCCTGTCGGGCAGGAGGCTTTAACCTGCACCAAAAGGTATGGGTTGGGATGGCTAAGGGGGAAATGGAAATTTGCTGAAGAGAGTTTGCTCCCGACTTGAAATGCAGTTGTAGGAGCAAGAAAATGGGTGAAAAATTGCAGATACTTTGGAAAAGCTTTATGTTGTACTCGATGTTTCCCTTGCTGTGGAGTTGGGAGAACTCAGCTTCTTTCCTACCGGTGGTGTCACTGTATTTATTTATTTATTTTCTTTCTCTGAGCAAATAAAAGGAAACCTCAGCAGTGACTCCAAAAATCCTGTGTTGTTGAATCAATAGTATCTCTGCTCTCCTAAAAATATGAGTAGCTTGATTTTTTTTTAAAAGTGAGATGTTCAAAAGCCAGGCAGTCCTGCATTTCTTGGAGCTGCACAGCAGGGACTCTGAGCAGCACGCGGTCATACTTAATTAGACAGCCTGGGGCTGGGATGGCTAAATGCCGCCTCTGCTGAACCTGAGCGTGGTGGATCTGAACTTCACCAGAAGTCTCGTCTGCTTTTATCCACCCTGGTAATGGTACGGAAGGGGATTGTTGTAAATGTCGCAGGGCTGCTTCTTGTGAGCCGGCTTGCAAGATCCCACGTCAACTTTTTTCTGCGCCAGAGATGTAATGACTTGGGACTTAGTTTGCCACCAAGTTCTCTGACGTGGTAGATTAACCTGGATTTGTGCACTGGCGTCTCTGGATGTGCACAGTGCTGTGTAACCTTTGCTTTTGTCAGTTGTGTAGGCTTGTGCTTTAGGTCATTTATCTTGATAATGACTTCTGTTTCACACCTCTTCAGACAAGCACAAATGTGGAAACAAATACCATTAGGGAAGGAGGAGGATCTGGAGGTGGAAGTCTCCAACAGATAAATTGGGTTTTTACCTCTGGCAGTACATGGAGGTCTTTCATTTAAATACCTAGCAAGCAGCTGATGTCCTTGCTACCAAGGAGGAGATGTGTCTTGTCCTTCTGCTCTTTCAGAGGATGCCAGGTGTCCATTGCTAGCCCGAAGCCTGTGAAACACGTGGGAAGGGTAGATCTGTTCTTTACAAAAGCTCATCTGTTGTGTGAGTGGTGCCTGAGATGGGGACTTAAGAGAGGTGGAGTCTTTTTGTCCTTACAGTTACAGCCTCAGTTGTTCAGTTTAAAGCAATGTGGGCATTGTCTTTTGGGTTTTGTTTTTTTTTTAAGCTTGGAGCATTTTAGAAACCCAAGTCTGAAAAAGGAAGACTCTTCTGCGTAAAATGTTTTAGCCTATAACCAGAAAGTGCTGCAAATCAAAAGGCTTGAGATTTTTTTGGTGAAATGAAGCAGATTGCTGCAGGGCACTTCTAGAGGACAGCTGCTATTCCTGGTTTTCAGAGAAATTTTGTGGGGGAAGAGGGTGGCAAGAAGGCCTGGAGCAAAGCCCTTGTTTACTCGTGGTATGTTTCCCCTTTTCTCTTTCAAAAGCTGCACCAGAAGCATACAGGAGGACAGGAGCCGCGAGGATGAAGCTTGGCAGAGTGCCGGTCGTGGCTGCCGGCCCCACTCCCAGGAGAGGCGGGGGGGATTCGGCCCCTTGGAGGTGCCTCCCTTGGGAGGGTGCTTAGATCAGGGCTCCCATGCGGCGTGTGAAACGTTTCTGCCAGCTCCAGGCTCTGAGATGGGTTTCTAGGAAACCTGGATTATTACTCTGCTTTTATTGTGCTCTTTGAAGCGTTCATTGATCTATTTATTTTTATGGCAGAAGACTTCTGTTGCATTGTCTCTGTTGGACTGTGTTGCAGGTTTTGGTGCTAATGTGCCTGATGTGGCAGATTTTTGTTCAAGGGACTAATCCCTTTGTATCAAGGTCTTGCTTACAGCCCATTAGTCCCATAGTTAGACGTAAAGCTCTTTGAGGAAGGACTTTATATATATCTATATATCTATATGCGTGTATCTGAATGGGGTGTACCTGATACAAAAGAGCCATGATCTGGCATCGAGTGTGTAGCTGTTACTGCAATGGAAATAGCTCCTCCCTTTCTCCACTTGCGTGAGCAAAGACATGCACGACTAGGAAGTTATGCAAGAGGGGCCTGAACTTGCCTTGCATCTCGGGCACCAAGTGCCCCATCCCTGGCGTGTTTAAGTATTCCAGTTTACAATGGATGAAGAGAGTGCTGCTGGTTGCAAGTGGCTGAGGATCAGCCCCAGCACTTGCTTACAGCATGGCGCTGGTGTCAGCGTGGAAGCTGGAGGGACAGATCTGGTACTTTGGGAAAGCTGCAAAGCCTTTCTGAGCCTCTGTTACCCGAAGGAGAAGCAGCTGCCCTGTGCTGTGCTGGAGGGCATCGTGCAGCAGCGCTTTAAGGACTGAGCTGCGCTGGGAATGGAGGCTTAGGAGCGATGCAAGAGGGGTGGATCCTGCACAAAAGTGAGCTGAGTGCTCTGTGACCTGGCTGGTGTTGCAGCTGCTGGAAACATTAGATGTGGGCAATTCAGAGATACGCATTTGTTGTGGACGTTTCATCACCCTGAATACACTAGGTTACCAAACAAAACTGGGCCTTTTGATGAGAAAATAGGCTCCTGATATATCTTTTTATTTTATCGACTCTCCTGAGTATTGAGCACTCGGGCTCCATTTCTGCCGTTGTGCTGGTTGTGGTTTGCAAAGAGTCTCCTCTCCCTGCAAAGTAGGACAGCAGATTCCTGGAGATCCTTGGATGTGAGAAGCTTTGCTCTTCTCTCTGTAAGCAGTTTGGCCAAGCTAGTTTTCCTTATGCTTTTTGCGGTCTTCCAGGCAGCAACATGGAGGAAGAAAAAAGTAATTACACAAGTGCTGTGAATGTAAATGTCAAAGCACTTGACACCCTTTGTACCTCAAACTCAGTAGTTTCAAGCTGAGGCTGGGTTTATTTTTTTTTTTGTTGGTTTGTTTGTTTTTTTTTTAAAAAAAAAAAACAAACCAAAAAACAAAAAGCAAAAAAACAACCCCCAAAACACCAAACCAGCACATTGTCAGGGTAGGGATACTGTATATTCTGAAAGAATTTCCAGGGTTTAAGCATAGCTATTAGCTGCCTCCTTTTAAACGAGCCATTTCAGGATGATAATCTCTCCCTATCAGATCATGATTTTGAGCAATTGGTGTCTCTGATAGTAGCTTTAACCTTTCCTGTGTAAACTCGTTAAGATGGAGAAAACATACTCAGGGGAAACCAAGCAGTCCTCATCTTTCAGCGAGGAGTCCTTCCTCTTTAGCAAGAGAAGCGGCTTAAACAACACTCAATAGTGTGTTGTGGTTTCTCCTGTGAGTGCCCACAGAATAAATGAGGTTGTGGATTCATGAAAGGTCAGTGTCACGTGCCACATAGCGGTGTCCTCGGCTGGCTCCGGTACTGTCACCTGCAGGCTTTGGTTTGGGGTGTTGATCCTCTAGCGGAGGGGGCACGGAGCCAGCAGAGCAGAGCGGGTGAGGGACCACGCAGCAAGGAGGGGCAAGGTGCTTACTGGTACTGCTGAATGGGTTATTTTTAAGAAAAAAACATTAAGAAAAAACACATAGGGCTTTTGTTTCCTTTGTGCAGTGATCTCTACAGGCAGATCCAGTGCTGCTGTTTGGATTTCACCCTAATCTGTACAACGTTGATCTAAATGTTTAATGACTGGGTTGGTGTGAAATCAGGCTTCAGGCTCCCAGACGATGGCTTAGTAAATACAATAAGCAAACACTCCCCTAGCCTGGAGGGGTTTTTATGAATTTTTTATCACTGATTTTTATGACATGTCATTCTGACAGCATTTGGATTTGTAGAAAGAAAAAACCCCAACCCCTCACTGTCCCAAGAAATCTCCATTTCAGAGGTTTACACACTGCAACAACTGCTGCTTAATCGTTGGTGGGTAAGCCCCTGCATGATTATGCAGGTGGGGGAGACAGGCACTTGAAAAAATCATCCCGATATTTATTCTGACAGGCAGAGAGAGAGATGCTGTGAGGCTGGTCAGAGGGTGTCAGGCTCGCTGAGGAGCTGCCTGGGAGCCCGGGGACAGGCATAACCCGCCGAAGCCCACATCAGTCTTCTAACTCCGCTTGTCAGCTGATGCTTGGATTTTTGGCAGTGGTGCTTTTGCCGTCCCTGTTATTTAATGATGCTCACAATGCCTCCTGGAATAGCAGGTGGACTGATTCTGTATAGTTGCCCTATGAATTTGGTTTCAAAATTGGCATCTTGCTCTTAGTCTCTTGTAAAGACTAAAAACCCACCAGAAGACCGTAAAATTAAAGATAGTTGGGAAGACTTTTTTAGTAGGAGATCTGAAGGGAGTGAAGACTGTTTTCCAACTTCTATGATGAGATTACTTGCGCTACAGGGACACACAGTGCTGAGGGCTGTGCAAATACAGCCTCGGAGCACTTCTGCGCTCTGTAAACAAAAATTCCCTTTTGGCAAAGCAGGGAGAGGGGGAAGGGGGTGATTGTGGACAATGAGACCCTGTGCTGGCACATGTGGGAAGGAGCCAACTGGGCTGCCCTGCTAGTGGCCACGAGCTTGCAAGCTCCCTGCTTGCGGCTCTCCCCTGGAGTCCTGCCCTGTCCCACGGGATGCTGGCGAGGCTTAGCAGGCTCCAAATGCATTCAGGTATGTGCCAAGCTGTGGTGGTCCCAGTGCGCTCCTCAGCATTTGTCAAAAGTGGGTGCAAAATGCCGAAAACTCCCTTTGCATGGGCGTAAACAGCCGCTCAAAGGAGCGAAGCGATGTGGAGGCAGGTACATAGCTCAAAAACACCTGTACGCAGCTGTACAAGCAAAAACCTCCTTATTCTCTGCTGCTCAACGCTGGCAAGCGGGGGCTGTGGGACAGCCGTGGGGCTGGGGCCGCTCCTGACCGTTGCAGGAGAGCAGAGTCCGCTGCAGCACACACAAACTGGAGAGACCGTGGCCCGCTATTAAAAATAGGTAATGGGCCGTGACGTCCACCAAATGAGGTCTTGTGATAGTCACAACAAATGCAGCGTTTCAGGCAGATGAATATAATTCTGTCAGTGGGATTAAAAGGAAATGCTGCAAAATTACACAGATGGTTTTCAAGAAGTCGTAAAAAGTTAATTGAAACATTTTGTGGTTGGGGGTTTTTTTGTGGTTTTTTTTTTTTTTTAGTGGTGTGTTGTGTTGCTACACGGCACTGGGTGTGTGG
Organism: Stercorarius parasiticus; assembly: GCA_013396915.1. Taxonomy (NCBI): domain Eukaryota; kingdom Metazoa; phylum Chordata; class Aves; order Charadriiformes; family Stercorariidae; genus Stercorarius; species Stercorarius parasiticus. The sequence continues at coordinate 1,431,139 of VWZL01004159.1, read as the reverse complement.
ATTAAAAGGCTGGCTGGATTTCTAGGGAGGCAAGTTGAAGTAGGAAGGATGCTCCGGGACCTGCTGTAAAGAGCTCAGGGGAGGTTTTTTGCTGCCTGGTCTTGTAGCTGTGCATTTGCCGAAGAGGAGGATGCTCTTGTTTATACCTTTTAGTAAGGCCAGGTGAGAGGGAGAGGCACGAGCGTACTGTGTCAGAGGATGTGGGGATGGGGACAGGCATGGCCACTCATGGCACCAAAGCAAAAAAAAAATCCATTTTAAATTGTGTTTCTTTGATCCTTGACCGGCCGGTGCCATTTTGCTTGTGCTGAGGAGCTGGCCAAGTACGCAGCCTCCCCTGGCAGCTCGCACAGAAGGTGGTGGTGTCCAGTTTGCCCAGCGGTCTGACTATGAAAAATTAGAGTAGTCTGAGGAAACCTAGGATGCATATGGGCTTCCTCATCCGAGTGCTTCAGCTCCAGCCCTTCCAGCTGAGCTGCAGGCCCTGGCTTTCAGCCTTCACGGCCAATTTGGTTCCTTGAAAATTGAGTGTCTCTCACATTCACAGTGCAGATTTCAGCAGAGCAAGCGCGCGACTTCCATTGCAAAGGTTCCTTTCTGACAAGGTGTGCTTGCTGCAGGGGTCTGTGCTAGAAATTAGATAAATACTCGCTGCTCTTTGCAGAGCAGGAATCTGAAAGCCCGTGGCTGGCTTTCTTCTTCATTGCAGATCCAAGCCCCGCAAAGGGCGAGTGAGTGATGGTCGGGAGCGACTGCACTGCCTGTGTATGGTGTTGGCATGCTTGCCAGCTTAGCAAGTCAACGGTGGCTTTTGGCAATCTGGCAAGTTAAACGCAAAGAATTTGAAATACAATTTATTACCTGTTTTAAAAATAACATGCAAGCACCCTAACTGAGATGTGAGCTCCTTGCGCAGGAGGAGATGGTCTTCATCCCAAATGCATTGCGGACTAGTTGGAAGGCGAACCAAAAACCAAAGGCACAGAGTCCAGGCAATTTGCTCATCACAGGCAGAATTTTCCACCTCGGTGCTTGGATGTCTTCACAGATGGAGTTTTTGGATTCTGGACACCCTGCAAGCGTTGTCCCAAATCTGGGATCTTTACCCGCTGTGCAAAGAGCCAATCCACACACGGAGTCGAGATGTTTATTCCACGTCTGCGCAGAGATGGGTGCTAGGTGAAAGCTCCACAAAGCTAGCACGTGTTGGCCTATACGTTGTAAGCTTTGATATTTTACAAAAATGGACTAATTGCTATACTGTACTTTTAATTGGCAGCTCGTGATTTCACAATGAGCTCCCGTTGTCTACTTGTATTCTCGCTTTGAATTATAGATATAGTGCATTTGTAAATTACTACGCGTACTCAGTGAGTAGCGGTCTCATGTGGGAGACCAATAGCTTAAGATTCGGAGGTGTGTTTTTCACATTATAATGAGCTTAGTTCACCTGAAGGACATACACTTTTTCTTCTCGACACTTTGTAACAAGCAGCAACCTTGCAGTTTTATCAGAATGCCCCAGTTTTCCCTAGTTAGGTTCCTTGTGTCTCTTTGCTATCTACGGGCTGATACAAAACACTCCTCGTCTTTGATTGCCCAAGGTCTTTTCTACCTCAGCAATATTTTATCTGCTTTGCCTTCATCACAAATGCTCACATGGTGGTTGGTGCCTCCTAGCTGTGCTGAGGGGACAGGGCTGTTTCTGTGGAGGTTGCCAGCGTCCCATGGACTGCCCTGTCCTGCCCCGTCCACCCCGTGTGCCTGTCTCGGGGGTTCAGCATCCCTGAGACGTGCCAAACTTGTGTTCCCTCCCTCTCTGTGGTTAGCAGAGGCCCGAAGTGGAAGGATCTCATGGCTCCTGAGTCTTGCATAAAGAGCAAGTAGCAAGCTTTTTCTGCTGAATATCCAGTGCTGGCATATGTGAAACGCTGCTATTGATTTTATGAAAGCAGTTAATGTGTTGACTGTAAAGCAGGAAAGTGGGGAGAGCAACAGCATGGGAACAAGCTGTGTATGGAGCGGTTTAGATGAAGAGGGATGCAAAAAATCATCGCCTACGCTTGCCGAGCGGCAAAACCAAGCTATGACATCTGCCGTCTGTGTTGGCACCTCCTGGGTGGGTGGGGAAGGCAGTGCAGCGATGTCCTTTCCCAGCACAGCGAGGTGGGCTGCTACCGTGGGTTTCAGCGCAGTCACCTTCCCCTCAGGCACGTGTCCATGGGCTGAGGTGGTTCAAACCTGCAGCACAGTCGGAACGGGGCCTGTGCGCCAGCGCGTAGCTGGCACCTGTATCTCATCCAGTGGTAAAGGGTGCAAATAGAGACCAAACCGAAGTGCAAACAAAGCCAAAAAGAGGGCAAACAAATACTGAATGTGGTTGGAAGAGGTAGGCAACCTCCCTCTAAGCTGCTCTATACATGTCAAAATCTGAATTGGGGCAGAAATATTGTTTCTGCAGATGACAAGTTACCAAGGAGGACAGGCTCCATCTCCATTCGAGCGGGCAGTAAAGACCTCTGCTAACATGCTCCCGCGTTCATCTCCACAAAGGCGATGCCATGGGAAAGCTTAGTCCGGTCAATGAAGCATCTCCCTCTGCAGAGCTGCATCTTTATTTAATGTTTTACAGTGACCTCCTCGTGCATGGTGATTTTCTCCAGTCTCTGAATTCATGTGTGGTATTTTAGAGTTTACTTCTTGGTGAGGGATTTTCGACTTTCAAGATCTGGGTGGGGAAATGTGTTTCAAAGACTGCCGAAATGTTACAGTTTACAGCTCCTAGGGTGTCGGAGAGTTAATTTCTTCATTTAATCCTTATCTGATGTTGCTTTGCCTGTTGTACAGCTGTGGGAAACGCTGAAGAGATTTGCATCGGATTTGTTTGGTGCTGCCGTGTGGCTAGTAGGATCAGGTTTTAGTGGTTTTATCAGCCTGTCAGCATGCATAATTTTCTCTCGGGGGAAATAAGTGATCCACTTGCCTTCCCTGCTTATTTCACATTTGACTTGATGCTCCCACTGACAAAGATACCCCTGAAGTCGTTTAATTGTGCTCCTTTAGAGAAGGCAATAAAAAATCTGCTCTCTGAAGACACTTCCTCAGCCTGTGGGCTAATTGGGGCCACCGGTGATTTGAAGTAAGCATCCTTGTAAATGAGCCCCTGCCCAGGTTTTGCATTTGTCTTGCTAGCCTGTCCTTACATTTTAGGGATTTTGATCATCAAGACCAGGTCTGAGGCACCAGATCTCAGTCGTAGCTGCGCTTAAAGCGACTCTTTTTATCTCTCTAAAGCAAACTGTCCTAATTGTAAGCAGGTAAGGAGGATTAACACTAGTTAGTAATTTGTCTCTTACTCTTTAATATGCTTGTAGCCCCACAGGGACACACACTGACTCCGATGCCTCAGAGGAGGCAAGCGGCTGTATGAACAAGGCAGCTGGAAGGCTCAAGTGGGCCTTAGGCAAGAAATAAATCCTTGCCCTCTGTTCAGGTACTCATCCAGGCTTCCCTCTGGCTTGGTAGCTTTGAAATCTCCTGCTCCAGCAGCCCTGCAGCAGTTCTGCTGGAAACTACTGAAATCTACAGCCAAACGCTGGGCAGAACTGCACTGTTTTGTCAGAAATTCGCCCTTGAATATTTTCTGTGTTCATGATATACCTGGGGGATGAGTTTCAGATTTCCCATTGTAATTTTGTCAAATTTGCTTCATATGAACTGCTTTGAGACCAAAATGGAAGACGTGGCTTTGTCAGACAGCTTGCTTTGTGATTTGGGCTTGTTCCAGCCTCAGTCGGTAAGGGAAAAATGTAGCATGAAACACCCTACTTGACTTAAGCACATGAAAATGTGAGATTGAACCATCCCCGCTATGAAGCAGCATCGCGTCACACGCTGTGGCTCGCAGGGCCATGGAAGATTTTCTCAGATGGTGTCTGTTGTGCAACCTTTCAAAAGCAGAACGCAGTGCAGGAAGAGTGTTCTCACCAAAATCTGGGGACCTTCACTGAATAAATGGCCTAATTAAGACTGAAGAGGACTTCAGTGCTCTGAAAGACTTGTGAAGTGTGTTTAGTTAAGTAGCAATAGACTGAAATTAAAAAAAAAACAGGATTTTTTTTTCCTTTTTCTTTGTCGCACACTAACACTGGCAAAATCAATGGTTTCATCTTGGCAGAAATTCAGGTGCCAGTGTACATAGTCACAATCAAAACACTTCAAATGAAAAATTGCCACGTTTAATAGGGGCTTTTTAACCAGAACAATTGGCAGCTACCTGCTTAGTTTGAATGATTTGCTTAGTATAAATTAGCTCTTTTTCTTTCAGTTTCTTCCACTATAGTGTTATGGCTCAACCTCCTATACATTCTTGTGTGTTTAAGATGTTTAAAATGGGTGTATAGAATCTGTGTCTATTCCTGACAACTTGAGCAATTAGTTGTAATTTGCTGGCAAAGAGAAGGCAACTTTCCTATTTTCCTAGTGAGAACTGAGCTGACTGATTTCTGTGGTGGTACGTAGACTCTGCGCCCCTCAGAAGTAATGGCTGGCTGGAGACTCCTCCTCGCTCGGCTGCCCACTGGTGGTGCCAGTTTGCTGTGCTTCCGCTGCACGGAGTAAGAACAGCTCTACTGGGTCAAACCAAAGAATCCATCTACCCCTTCTGCCTGTCTCCGGAATGCCTAGAAGAGTGTGTGTGGATCAGGCAAGCAAACACCCCCATGTCCTGAAGGGTAGAATATATTGGGTTACCCAAAACAGTGGTATTTTCCTGAAAGGCGAACAGTGTCATGCTGCTGCTACTGGGGACAGACGTGAGCTGATGGGTTTCTGCAGTCAACTCTATAAGATGCAAGAAGCCAATGCCGTTAATGTAGGAGAAGACCCTGCTTCTGTTACAGCTTTCGTTCACGCTCCCAAATCATGTTGGTCTTGGGTTTTTTATATTTCTTGATCCTTTAGAGCACTGAAGTTTAACTTGACCATCCTCTTTTGCAGTGATTGTGATCTTTTCTGCTTTCCACCATAGAGCCTCAGCCTCTTGCACAGCAATAGCTGAGCTGTGACAACACTCAAACAGCTGCCAGGAAAGTTGAGTGACGGTCAAAAGCTGCATAGAAGAAATTATTACAGATGCTGGGTATTTCATTCCACTGTTTTCAGCACTGGCTGATCCTGTTGTTTTCCCATGGTTTTTGAGATGACTCTGTTCTAGCTGAGCTTTAACAGGGCGGTGCTAGAGAGCCCGGGAGACTGCAAATGGGAACTTAAACAGCTCAGATGGGCTGATGTGTATTGAAGGAAGAACAGCCAACCGATAGTAATTATCTTGAAACAGCAATTAAGTTGTCTTAGTTCACTGTTGTGGGCCAGTGGTTTTTCAGATGTCAGAACAGGAGCTGGGCAGCCACAACCTCAGGTTGTGTCACTGTGATCATTTTTCCTCCCTTCGTGCTGTCAACTTCTATTTCGGGCTGTGTCATGTTCAAGCAGGCAGGATGCCTCGTGAAAATCCTTGCCCACGTGCTTCGTTAGCCTCCTTTACAGATTGTGATTTTTTTTTTTTAACTTCTTTTTATCACATCCTCTTAGTACCTCCTGTAGCACAATATGTTGTCTGGTCACTTGGCCACCTTTCTCCAATGCTTTCTTAGGCAATCCACTGCCTTAAAGTGTTTTGGGCTTCACCTGCATTGATGGACAATTTTTAGCTCTTTACCTGTTTGCTTTCCTATCACAGTTGATATTTTTAGGAGGTAACAACTTTTTGATTGATCTTCTCCTGTGGGTCATGAAGCCCTCCATGGGGTGAGTGGAGGAGGAAGCGTGGCTGGCACTGGTGAAGCATCCTTGAGAACACTGCGCTTGCCCTGACTGGTGTTACTATAGGGAATGTGCTTGTGGGTGCTTCACCCCTTGTAGCTATGGTTGCTTCTCCTTTTAAAACAAACACAGGCTTTGCCTGCGTTGGAGAATGTGCACCAATTACAGCTAATGGTGGGCAATTAGTTTGAATCCAGCAAAAGGTCTGCTGTCACAATTTGCAGCTTAACTTTTCTTCCCCTGCTCTGCTGTAATTGGGTCAAATGCTGGAGCACAGACGGGACCACTGTTCCCCGCATCCCTGTCGGCAAAGCCCCCGTGCGCGCCGTAAAGCGGCTGATGGCTGCTGAGCCCAGACGGGGCTGGGACTGGGTGTTGCACTAACCAGACGTACCCAGTGTGAATTGGTTTGATGACAACCAGAGAAGCGGGAGGGAGAGGATGGACCACCTGGTCCAGTGTTTTTTGTTTGCTCTTTCTGTTGTGTGAGATGGCACTGACAAAGAGGAGAGGGCGCCTGCCTCGTTTTCTATTGTGCTTCGACGTAATTAGAGTCCCTCCCTGTTCTGAAAAGTTTATGGTTTTATGTAGGTTAAGTGGGAGAGAAGTACAAATTGTTTCCATTTTTCCTGATGGGGGAACTGTGAGACAGAGCAGTGTTTGACCTGCCCACATCACATTGCTGACATTTGGCACAGCTGAGTATTTTGAGCACAGATTTCTTGAATGTCAGGCCAGTGCCCTATAAACACAGGTTGCCTTTTGTTGTTTGCTGGGCACAACTGTATGGGAGAAGCAATAAAGGGGCTCTGTAGGCAGGGCACTGAGGAATGCTTGCTCAATTTGCATATGAAAACATTATCCTAATACTCGGAGCTTACATAGCTGCCAGTGAGGGGTTTCCATGGGCCTGAAGTCTGGCAGAAAGAGGGTCACACCACCCTCTTCAAATGAAATGCTTTAATTTTAATTAAGTCCACTACCTCCTGGGAAGTTGCAAGCTCCCAAATTTCTTAATTACCTACTGTGCAGCTGAAGCTCAATTGTAATTTAGGGCTTGGTGAATTTTTTTTTTCTTTCCTTTTTAATCGTAAACAGCAGCAGAGAAGGAGCGTGCACTGCAGTAGATGCACTGGCAGTGATAGATGAGCCAGTGCAGAGAGAGACAGAAATAACATGGCAGATTGGCTGTGGTTTTTAGCTGTCTAGGAACGAAGTAGAAGAGCGCTGCCCGCACACCATCTGGATGAGACAGCGAGAGATGGCGAGCTTCACGTGAGCACAGGAAGAGTAGGGTGCTTTTCACTTGTCGGAGATCAGAACTGACACTTCGATGTGTTCAGGGTGCCATCTACCCTGTCTAAATATTTATTTCTTGTGCTGTGCTCAGTCTAATGCAATCAGACTACAGTGTGGAGGGCTGCCATATCCTTTTAGGTCTGAATTTGTCTTGCAGTAACAGGCTCTACTGCCCCCAAACTATGCATGCATATTGCAAGCGAGGAGAAAAGTTGGAGCACCAGCTCGCGTTATAGCACCTCGCACGTCGCCTCTCTTATTGCTACCAATTAGACCCGACAGAGCTTGCTGTATGTACTACCTTAGGGTTTGTCATGCAGAGCTAGAGAGACACTAACCAAGTTACGTGCAAGCTTGATTCCCTTTATATTACTAGGAAGATAAATTAGCTAGTATTTTCTTTTGAAGTATAAAAACGTAAATTGACTTCTGCTGATATTAATTTATTTTAATATTTCCACTGAAAAATGAGCAATAATGCACTCTGCATGTTTTCTGTATATCCCCACTGGTTGAAGAAGAGTGTGCTGTGACAAAATCAGCCCAAACAATCTCTCTGCTAAGCAGAAACCAGCTCCATTTGAGCATGCTCTTGCCCTAAGTTAAATCATCCAACGCACATGCACTCCTCCACCCATGCACACTGTCCTGTGAGGGTAGGCTGGCTTAGGAGAATTTTGTTTTGTTTTTTAAAAAAAAAATCACTTGGGTCCCTTGGGACCTGGGTGAGGTACGGAGTTGGATTTGTTGAGCCTAACACACCCACTGGTGCCTGTTGTCTGTGAAGCTCTCGGTAATAGACCTGTCCAGAATTGGTTGCATAAACACGTGTTGCATAAGGAGGGTAAACCCTGTTTTTCTTGGAAGAAGAATGTTTATTCTGCTCAGCTCAAGCATGATTGGGATAGTTAGGTTTGGTCCTTCGTTCTTACGGACTTTTTTTTAAACAGGATGGTTAACTTGAACTCACCACTCTGCTATGTCTGTAGTCCAGACTAAAACTGTTTCAAATAAATAGTATGGAGAACAATTTTTTCAAACTTTTCAGAGTGGAAGACCTGAATCATTGAGGAATGGGCTGTGTTGTTACTGCAGCATGTGGAGGGGAGAAGTTGAAATACAGTTAAGGTGTAGCTTGACCCCGTACAAGAAACGCACTGTTAAAACAAGCCCTTTCCCTGCTCCCCACAGCTGATGTAGTTAGTTGCAGAGATTTGGAGCATCCATGGACAAATCTTATTTTTGGGTGTGGAGAAACTCAAAAAGTTAAAACAAGATTCTGCTGCCTACTGGACACCTTAAGGTGGCCCAGACACTTGCTGAGTGCTAGTAAATGTGACACTGGACCCACAGGAGACCTTCAGTGACAGGGGGAGGCCAGGCAAGACATCTGAGAGTATGTAAAATGTCCCCGCATGCTGATATCTGTGCACCTGGGTATCACCTGAACTTCCCAAGCCACATTGTCGCTGTGTCACAGAGCCGCCTGGTTGCACCCACATGCCCTGGGTGGATGGAGGAGCCCCTGTGGGCTCCCTGCCCAAGGTCTCTGTGGGGAAGTGCTTGTTACAGTGCTTTCCCCTTGGCTTTATTTTGTTGTATGTCAGCTGTAAATGCCACAGGACAGAGGGATCTTTCTGCATGTAGATGCATACCTACCAAACGGCTCGCTGCTGCTGGCATCCCGGGACCAGGATCCAGCCCTGCTCTGCCCTCCTCGTGAGTGCCACTGTGTGGTAGGACTCTTCCGCCTTCCTTTCTTCCCCTGGCGCAGGGCTGGGCTCAGTCTGTGAGGCTGAGACTCTCAGACTGTGGGAGCTCAGAAATTACACTGAAACTGGGAAAGTATTCTGATTTAAAAAAAAAAAAAAAGTAAAATTTGCTTCAATTGGGTTTTATAACCCATCCTTATGATCTGTCACAAGCATTTTATTTAATAATCTTAAAGAAACAATGATGGAGAAGAGATACTCTCCAGTTTTACAAGGGATTTACAAGAGTAATCCCTGAAAAAAATTGTTTGCATATGTGTACCTATAAATAAACTTTCATGATAATGTATAATTTATATATGACTACATACATTCACTGCAGGATTTATAGTATTTTGTTAGTAACTGTGTTGAACAACCTTTAAGTTGTGCTTATGACTTACTGCCAGATAAGTAAATCTGCTCACGATTTAAAGGCACCATCAGCTGAATGAGAACTGGGGAGCTCAGCAGAGGGAGAGGGGATGTCGGCTGTGAACGTGGTGTGTGTTTTGTTAGGGTGGATGCATTCATGAGATGAGGGGCCCGGGGTGAAAGATTGTCCCTCTTTGGCACTGTGGTCTTACAGCCAGCCCTTCCCAGGAAACTTTTTTAAGATGGCATGTTTTTTGGTTTGTTTTTAGTATTGGAGAATAACCACTTTACAATAGCAAGTCAGTGCCCACTGTGAGGTAGGGGCAGGTTACTGGGCAGGCTCAGACCCAGAGGCTCATCTGTTGCAGCACAACGGGGGGGCAGGCTTGACAAGCTGTGAGAGTACCTTCCTCCCCTGTCCTCTGGTGAGAATGAGGATAAGAGACAATGGAAGCAACAGTAATACTTAATTAAAAGATATGTTGTTGGTCCCCTGTGTATATTTGCCACTGTGTATAATGTAATTAGCATTACTTTAAAGATGCATGGAAAAATACCTGCTCCTTTGGGGACCTGCTAAGCAGCTAAAGGACGTTGTGTGCAATGCCACCTCCTTTATTTTTATGAAGTAGCTAAATGGAAAATAAGTGTGAAGCAGAGCAGGAAAGCTCATTAGGTTGTATAGCACCGGTCCATACAAAGTAGTCTGTGTTGGAGTCGAGGGGCAGTCTGTAGTCTTCTCCCCACAGCAGCTGTCTTGGGTGATCTTTGGCCATGCCAGGTTCTGTGACCGTGGTGGCAAGATGGATCCTAGAGCCCCCTGGGTGCTGGCCCTGTTCCTAAGTGAGCCAGCGCAACCCTCTGGCTGCTGCATCCTGCCTTGCCACAGTGCCTCTGGGACGGCAGGGCAAGATGCCCCAGCTCTTCCAGTCATCAGGAGATGGCACAGGAAACTTGCTGGGTGCTCTCCCTTATCTTTAGCAGATAAGCTAAAACGCAGGATCAAAGAGAGGGAATGGGGCCACAAGAAAAGCGAGGGAGACTTGCACGCTGCTGCTGTATGATCCTTAGGCTCTCAGTGTGTTGTCAACCTTCAAATGTATGAGTAGACCAAGCATACCACTGACAGATGAGGTCTTCTGCACAGACTTTATGGCTGCAAATTTATTTTATGTATTTTTGAGAAGTTTATGCAATTGTGTCATTGCATAGGTCTTCAGAAGCCCTGAACCCCAGCAAACAAAACTCTTATGCTCTTCAGCTTTGTTAGTGGAGCCCTTTGTGTAGCTCTCAAAGGAAGGTATTCGCTTTAATTGCAGATATTTTACCATTCCAACATCTTTGTATTATCTTTGCTTAGTTTAGCCCTCGGAGATTGTTTGTAATTCTTCACTCTGTTTGCATGAGAGGTATTAAAAAAAAAAAAAGTGTTATTCCTAGCTCTGCATGAGATCTCCTTGTTTATGAAATTGTACCAGCTGGAGACAATTACCACAAATAATTGCCAAGAATATTTGCTTCAAAATCTAAACTTAACTTTCTGGTTATTGTTATCAATACTTTTTACAAACTGAGATTGGCTATTTAAGGCTGAATATTATGTTCTTATACTTGGTAATCAGGCACTGAGACTGTGCGCTACAGTAAGATTTTATTATCCTTAAGTGGCATTTTATTTAATCAAAGGGATGAGAGGAGCAAGGTTCTGGTCCTTCAGGTGATGGGGACAAAGAGTTTGGGAGTCACTTCAGCCTTACCACCTGCCAGGGAGGTGGACAAAAAAAATATGGCCAGAAACATCTGCCCTTTCTGACAAAGGAAAGGTAAGAAGATGTGGTCCAGTCATGTGAAACCTTCTTTAAGTTATTTCTCTGCTGCAGCTGGTGCTGTTGTGTTGCCCCATTAGTGCTATGGCTGCCTTGTCCCTTTGCTGTGTGATGGGTGACACGCAGGCCCTCCTTTGGCAGTGCTTGTGCCGGGTTGCAGGAGTGCTGGTGTGTCAGTGTGAAGGACTAACGCTGCTTATCACGTGCCACGTGGCGAAGTTGCTTTCGTTTCTTTTAGTTTACTTCTCTTCAAAAACTTAATGTCGTGTATAAATAGACATTTTTCAGATTTTTGTCAAAATAAGAAGTAAATTCCTATAAGCAAGCAAAAATTTTGGGGTGTTGGTTTGGAAGAAAACTGTAGGGGTTTCATTGACAAACAGTGATCTGCTTTTCCTTTTTCATCAAAATGTATCTGAGGGCTGCAGGGGTGGTGCGAGGATAAGAAACGGAAAGTATAGAACGGGCTTCCCATTAAACCCACACCCTTGAGAAGCAGAGGACATCACAAACAATGCTACTAATAACAGCGTGGGGTCACGCCTGTTAAACCCATCCACTCAGATGAGAAACTAGCCTTAGCTGAGGATTTGGGGGGCGCGTCCCTGCTCTTCGCAGAGGTCCGATGTGAAAGGCTCTGCTGCGCAGGCCAGGCGCTCGCCTGCTGCCCTGGGTGCTTGGGAGATCAGCGAACGGCTGAATAATGCCGCACTGTGCTCTTTCACGGGTTTCTGGCAGGGAATCAGCGTCTCAAAGAGTTCATGGCTTTAATCTCAATAGCATTTTGTTATCATTTTCCCCAATGGCTGGTGTATGCTTTTATTTTTAGATAACGGGTGCTGGTGGGGCCGTTTTTCCCACCACTCCCTTCCCTCAGGAAAACCTTTTGGCTTGTCAAAACTGCCATTAAAACCAGGGTTGACTGTTTCCCATGAAAGTGAATTTGCCCTGAGCTGTTATTGATGAGTGAAGTCGTCATTGGAAGCGTGGGATTTTAGGGAGAATGCTGATGAAAGTCAAGGAGATTGGGAGAAATATTGACTGCCAGGGATGGTCAGGTTGCTTTGCTGCGTGCCCGGGAATCTGGCTTCTACGAAAGGCGGTGGTTGCTTGTCTTGCTGTCGCAGCTCCTGCTGCTTGAGGAAGGGGTTGGATGCTGTGATGATAGAAGTTTCTGTAATTTTAAACAAACATGAAGCAGAATAACTGCTTTTTTATTTTAAATTTACTTCCAAGATACCACATGTGAGCTCTCTTTTAACTGTGCAAAATCATTGTGTAAGCCACTGCTTTGTCATCCCAAAGCATCAGGTCTAATATTCAGATGCCGAGTATCTGCAGATTCCCCTAACTCCAGCTGGAGTTTATTTCCTCTTAAAATCAGTGTTGTGATGTTTTGCATTCCTGAAGCCCAAACTCCAGGAACTGTGTGATTTATGAGAACTTCAGCTTTGATAAAAAGAAAATCAGAGAAACGGGAAAATGTAAATATTAAATGTAGAAAACAAGCCAATGTAAACTCCAGCTTTTATTTTTATATGTATCTATATATCTGTGTGCATGTGTGTTTAACATAAATGATTCTGAGCAAGTCCATCCCATGATTTTTGGATGCCTATGTGGTCAAATTAAAACTGTAACAAGCTCCCATTATAAAATGCAGTGCAACTATTCACTGAAAAAGCTGTTTTCATGTTAGAAAATATATTCTCTTGTACGTCCGTCTACAGATATTTCACTGAGTACAGTTCCAGGACAGACGTTCTTTTTTCTCTCAAATAAAAGGTAGAGATGCAGCGGGATGTCCTTAAAAACAATTCCTTTGTAAAGAATAACTAACTGAATTTACTGCAGAAAAGCATTACTTACTGTCAGAAATATGGCAGATCTTTAGACGCGTGCTTTTGGTTACGGAGGTAATTGAGAAAATGAAAGGATGATGCTATTTGGCATGAAACGCCCGCTCGTGCGTGGGGCTGGGTGCCTCGTGCAGCCCTCGCGCAAGTCCCTGGGAAGGGAAGGGGCCGGGGTACCTGCAGGGCTGGACTCCACACGCACAGTTCCTTCTGTGTTGTTTTCGGAGTTCAATCACTTGAGTTGTTCTGTTTGGAACTGGAGGATCAGTTAACAAGTAATTTATTAACTGAATGGTTTTCTCCACTTTTAAAAACTTGCTCTATGCCTATGCACGTCTGGCCCCTGCCAGCTCCAAGGCATTTGTCCATCTTTAAACATGTGAGTGGCTCCCAGAAATCAAGGGCACCACTCACGTGCTTTGCGTGTTTACAGTACCGAGACCTTAAAGAAAACTTGGTCTAAATAAGAAACGAGTATCTGAGGCTGCTGCTTCTGTGAGTGATCCCGTTGTATCGAGTAGGAGCTTTATGTGAACATTACTGCAGGGTGAGGCCCTAAAAAGAGGGAGGAAAGAGTCAGACTGGTGTGCTCAACAGTAGCATTTGATTTGGGATGACCTCATCTGTGGGCTCCCACCTTGGAGCTCCGCTGAGCATACCGAGAACCAAACCTTCAGCCTCCCTAATGTGTATAACCCTAAGGACTGCAGATCAGTAACTGTGTCTGGAAATGGTAGCTGAAAGAAAAAGGAGATGGGGAAGAAAAAGAAAGAAAGAAATGCCAGGAAGAAAGAATGCAAAGATCTAGCAGGAAAGAATGCAAAGGTCTAGCAGGAGTAGATAGTTTTAGACAGAGATCGAAGTAAGTGATGGACAGTTTTCCCTATTTTTATACAAGCTCTTCATCAGTGTAATAACGCGACTGGTGTGGCATGGCCTTTAGCTGGAGCGGGCTGGCAGGGAGCCACTGAGCCTCACTTGTTTTTGCTTTGACAGCGCAATGTCAAAGGACACGGTGGCTCATCGCTGTAAATCTCGCTGCTATTTATCCTGCACCACCATGCGCGAGTCTTCAGGCAGAAGTCATCTTTCATAAGGAGTTTTTTATATACTGACCAATAATCCATAGGGTCTGAGCACGATCTCTTCCATCTCTAGTCAAGATCAAAAGAAGGGTCCCAGCGTGATGAATAGGGATTTTTCCTTCTGCCGCTGTGGTTAGGGGCATAGCGATGGGAAAGCAGAGCACAGTTCAAAGATCTGCGTTACTGAAATTGCCTTGTAATGCTTTATTCATGTCTTCGATACTGCCTGACAGAAGGCAAATTTATTCGTTCTATTGCCTGGCCATGATAGAGAGCGTAAGTCCTAGAGTAAGCAAGATAAGTAGTTTGCAGAGATGCTGTTAAAGCCTTTACCTGTAGTTTTTGGGCTGCGGAATGACAGAAATGACCCCAGAGGGACCCTTTGGAGGCCACCCAGCTCAAGCTTCTGCTCCAGGGGAGCCCCCAGCACTGGAGCAGGTTATTTTTGCTGGTTCAAGGAGCATTGCTGCACCCAGGGATGCGGTCCTTCTTCCTTTTGGGGAAGATAGGTGTGGGTAGCTGGCTGCCTCCTCTCCACCAGCACAGGGAGCCCCATAGACAGCTTGGTGGCCCCAGCAGCCCTCCGGCCCTTCTCTGTGGCACGACTGCTCCACTGGTCACTGCATGGTGTTAGTTTGCAGCCCCAGGCAGAAATTGGCCCATTTCCTTATCAGACCCCACTAGGCTTCTGATGGGCCCCATCCTTGGGTTTGCCGGGGTCCCTCTAGTGTTTGGTTCTAGCTGCTTCTGAGGTTGTCACCTCCCGTGGTGTATTGGCACCCGCAGATTTGTGGAGGGTGTGCTCAGTGTCAGCACACGTGCCACTGATGATGACTCCACTATTGACCCAATTTCCTCCTCGTCCTTCACTGCTTGGAGATGGATGCCAGGAGGATGGGCTGCCAGGGGACTCGCCCAGTGCTCCCCATGCCCTCCCTTCCCTAAGGGTGAAGGCAGCATCAGCCCTTCCTCCCATGTCAGGGTCCTCTCCTGAATCACCGGTTTTTCACAGATGATTTTCCCATTTTCAGTTTTATAGGTTTGGATTTAGTCTTTTTTTTTTTTTTTGTTGAGTAAGTGATGTGGCACATACACAGAAGATATATTACAAGCTGTAAGGTTTTACGGTATATCAGGAATGGAAGCAAGCAGATCTAGCTGTTGGCAGCAAGTATTACAAATGAAGCAGGTTTAGAGAGGATTATTTTTGCCTTTTCATTTGGAGAAATAATCTCCATTTAAAAGTTAGTTACTAACATGCCCCATGACTATACATTCATCTTTACCCCTAATAATGGATTTTATCATTAATACGCATGAATTTTCACTTATGTTATAATCCAATCGGCAGCAAATCTCCCTCTTTAAATGCAAGATATTCAGCAGAACAGGGACTCTCGGAGACTTTGCTGTTGAGTAAGATGGCTTGAACATAGTGAAGCGAGTTTAAATTTTGTTACATTATCTGATACAGCGGAAGTTGCCTTTTGATGTATAATCTGTGTTTTCATATCTACAGTGTAGATATGTGGAATGAAGTATTTAAATACCCTGTGTAAACTTGGAGGCCGAGGTGGGGAAACTCGGCGGTCGGGGATTTGTTGGATATGGGGAAGGCACCGATGCAGGGGCGATGGGTAACAGGGCTTTGGGGACAAAAAGCAGACCACAGTTGAGCCAGAGACTTCTGGAAAGGAGAGTGCTCTCTTGCCCTTGATTTGGCTTATCTTGTAATTGCAAACATGTCCTTGGATTATCTGCATACTCACCATGAGCTGCTCTTGAACCTCAGGGTCTTTTACAAGCACTACTGGAAAATTGAGTGCTTGCTTGGGTGACACAAAAAGGTTACGGAAGCATCGTTCCTTCGGGTGTGGCATGGCCAGCACTGGCCACACAGGGCCAGCAGAGCTGCTGTCTTCTCCATCTGTCAGGGACAGGCCTGAGAGAGGTCATGGTTTGTAAAGCCGCAGGGAGGGTCCTTGGCTGGATGAGGAGGTTTCAGTGTGAACAGACATTTTGATGGATTTTTCTCCTCCCAATGTGATATCAACAAGGTTTTTGTGTTGGTTTTTGGTTTTTTCTTTTTTTTTTCTAGCGTTGATGATGTATCATAGACACTTTGTGTTTTTAATGGAACTTCTGTTTTCACTATGAGTTTTTCCCAGTAGAAACCCCTCCTCGATCTGGGTTTGCCAGCCTTATTTTCATTTATGCTCAACTAAGATTTTTTTTTTTTAATAAATGCAAAACGATACTAAAGATCACCTGCAACTTTGGGGTGGTAGTTTTTTCCTTGATGTGACTCTCTTTCTCCCCAATATTATAGTTTTCATCAAGTCATTAAAATCAATTCAGGCTTCACTTATTGACACAACAGCCTGAAACTGCATTTCTTTTTCCTCTGTCGTCTGCCACTCTGGCATTTCTGATGTTTGAACATTGAAGTGCAGCTGGTAGAACAGGCAAAGCTCACGTGCCCACCCCGTTGGGAAGCTGAGGAAAGCCCTGGGAGCAGGGCTTATCCCAAGCGAGGAAGTGATACTGCTGTTCCTTATGGTTCCCAGCAGTTCAGACATAGCGTGCACTCAGGACCCATGTAGTGCTTTGAATTGTGGCTCATTAAGTGGCGATAGAGGGGAGGAGTAAATGCCATTCAAAGAAATATCTCCTTTTATTAGGGCCTGACCTTTCTCACCCTGAATTAAGCCGAAGGGGACCCATGCAGAGCCAGGTACAAAGCTTATTCCCTCCTGCTTTGCCCACTGGGCAGGGAAGTATTGCTGGCACGGGGCAGACATGGTAGCAAACGCACTAGCCTGCGATAAAGCACAGGAGGTCACAATTTCCCGGAGTGTGGCACTTTCTACCTTAAAATTCCCCGGGTTGGAAGCGGAAGGGAAGAGCCCAGTGCTTTGCTTTCTATCCACCTCGTGCGTAGCGCGCAGGGGGAACCCCCCACCACTGCTGCTTTGTTAATGGGTTTGCATCTTATTCTAAGGCACACGCAGGTGGGCTATCCATCACTGACACCTTTCATTACCCCTCTCCGGCCAGCAGCGTGCTTGCCACGGTCACCGCCTCTCCCGTCGCCCACTGCCACGGTTTAATTGGCCCCTCAGAGCTATTTGCCGGTCCCGGGCAGGCCAGCAAGATTTCAGTGCTGATTTTGCCTTTTCTCTTTCTTATTATTCCTTGGGCAGAGGCTAACATTTGGGTCTCTGTTCTCCCCAGTTTTTATGCCCTCTTGTGCTGAGCTAGCAATTTAAGGTCATTTTATTTTTATTTATACCTACGGCCTTGGCTTTATCGAGTTACTCTCTGTTGTCACCGACTAATGGCTTGGGTAGAAGCGTTGTCAGGTCTTACGGGAGCTTATTGTGTATTAGTTGCACAGCATGAATAACTGGCTGTCCCATTTACTTCTTGCATACGGGTTCTGCTTTAAAGCCACCAATGCCTGAAGAGTGCAGTCAGGTGCAAAGCCAGTCCCAGACCTTCCTCGTAGGTAGGCATCTGCTTCCCAGGCTCCGGGATTCAGGCAGCGTATGTGTGCTAGGACATAAATGAGGAAACATAGTGAACCTGAAGTGAGAATCATTTAAGTATCCAGCTGTACAGAAAGCTAATCGAAGAGGTGCTTTGGGGAACTTGTCCTGCCAAAAGGTCCTCTTACAGCTCCTGTTGAGGGTCCTGGCCTGCAGGGGTGAGGAGGGTGAGGGTTTCTATTCGTACAGAATAACCCACAGTATCTTGGGAATGAAAAAGAAAGCTAAATCCCCTGCTAGATTATGAAAGCCTAAAGGCGTGTGCTGAAATGTTGATAGTGCCACAGGAGCTTGGGGCGGAGAGTAGAATTAGGGATTTACCAGGTCACGTAATGCGATGCTCCTTTTCAATTGCTTGTGCCATGCTAATGCCTTTTAGTTTGTAGCGTTCAAAGTCCTTAAACATGCTTTACGGTGAGGGACCCAGACTTACGAATAGGCGAGCTGTGCTAAAGTCACATGGACTAGTGCCATTTTACACAATGGGGTCAAAATTGCACACTCTGAGAGCATTTAGAAGAAAGTAAAAATAAACCTACTGAATATTTGGATAAACCTGTAGCTGTTCAAAATGGCAATGGCTTGATCATTTGCCTTTGTCTAGTTAAATGCTGGTTGTTGTTTTTTTTTTTTTAAATCTCTTGCTACCAAATGACTGATCTCCAAGAGACTTACAGTAAAAAATACATATTTAATTTGGAAAAAGTCTTGCAGGGAGGAATGTATTTTTGCTGGTTTGCACAATAAAAGGGCAAACCACTTTTCATTCCTGCCTGATTTTTTTTTTTCTTGAATTGGAAAAGGCAGCTTTCAAAGACAGGAAAATTGTCATTTTGCCATGAAAGGCTGTTTTTGCTGACACAATTGGTAGTTTAGCTCAGCTTTAATTTCCTATTCTAAATATGTTGTAAGATTATAGGGTACATCCCGAGAAATATTCAGCATTTTTTTCCCCTTTGAATTGCTTAAAAATTAAGAGAATGATTATAAACGTGGCATAAGTCTATGCAAGATACATTTTTTTCCTCTCCTTGACATTCAGTGTGTGCACTCTTGGGATGATGTTTTATTACAGGACATTGATTCCAAGAAGATATTTTAAGTACATTAGGAACGAATTGAAAAGTAAATGTAAGGCCGGAGTCTCAACTGGTGTAAATCAATGTCACTCTATTGAAGTCAGTAAAGGCATGCCAATTTATCCCAGCTGGAGATGTGCCCTATGGCTATTTTGTCCGTTTGTGCATAGGGCAGAGCTGATTTTGACACTGTAGGTAAAATTTGTACGTATCTGAGGAAAAGAAGAGGAGCTCAGTAATTTGAAATTGTAAGGGAACTCAAAAAGCGATTTAAATACTTGCATCTCCAACATAAGGCAGAGACGAGGGCTACATTAAAGAATAGCTTCTTTTTCCTTTTTCCCCGTGTGTCTCTGAACCTAATAGTGATTGTCCATAAGAAATCAAGATATCATCCAATGAACTGAATTACTGGGTATTCTGCATTACTGAGGGAGACCTCAGTGGTTTCCCAGCAGTATTGAAATTTTACGCAGCGAGGGAAGGAGCGACCCATCTGTAATTCATTCAACTGGCCATCTGCTGGAGAGAGGGGATTGATTTGGGACTGTGCCGTCCCTGCTGCACCCCCCAAACCCAGGCTTACAGGCCCAAAAACTGGCCAAATCGAGCCTTGTTAATTGATTGAAAGCCCTGCCCCGTCTCTTCTGCAAGTGGCACTGTTCATTCCTTGCCTCGCCAGCTGGGTGGCTTCAATTTGTCTTTTCTGACTTGGTCCTTTTTCTCGGCTCCTGCCACCATACCCTGCGTTTGTGCTGACTCCTTCCCGCAGGCAGCCCTTCTCCCTGCGGCTGCGGGGTGTCTGCGCCCCCCATGCTGCCGTGCTTGTGGGCTCGTGGCCCGTGGGGAAGGAACCTGTCTCCAGCAAAAAATGTGGTAAGGACTGACCCTCTCAATAGCTTTTCAAATTGCAGTAGATCTTTACAGTGGGCATAGGTTGGGCTGTACAGTATGGCCAGAATTATTTTTTTTTTTAAAACTTGAAATTTTATTGCTAATGTGGCAGTGGCCTCTCCAGTCTCCCTCCTCCCCAGATCTAAGGACCTATGCCAGAAAGATGCATGTGGTGCTAACTTATTTATTTTTCAGTTTTTTTATGAGTTGGTCATAAGAATTATTTTTACAGATGCAAAACACGTTTTTTTTCTAAATCTCATTTGTGCAAATGGCGAATCTGTTTTGGTATTTCCACTGTCACCCTTTCAAAGGGAGAAAAACGAGGCAGGCATCCAGCAAGGGAGGCAGGAGCCTGAGCGATGCTATTGGATTCACTCTTATAGCAGGAAATGTAGAGCAGTCGTAGAGTCAAGGCAGAGGTGCTACCCCATCCATAATACCTGTATCACTGTGGCATTAAATTAACCTTGAGGTTTGACAAGTTCATTACATGCAGCTGTTTACATCAGCTTTTTACGAGAGAATTTTTATTCAGGGAGAAATCCATAGTTGTACTATTTTTTACAGGCAAGCAACCCCTCGTGGTTAGGGTTGGGTTTCTTTTGCCTACTTATTGATGGCAAATGCTTGCAAAATGTGATACAGATCGAAAAGTCCAAAAATATAGCTTTTGTGTGTATGGAGTCACTATTGCAAATGTCATGTTTGCATATTTTGAAATTAAAAATCAATATACCATTATGTATCAAGAAAGACTATTTCACAGCATCTGTTGTAAAAGGGTTATGGATTTCCTCATTAGCAGCTTACTGGTAACAGAGCTGAATGGGGAGTGGGGCTGCTGCCAGGCGGACGAAGCGGCTCAGGGCTGTGCCGGCGCTGCCGAGCGCGGGGCTTGGGAAAGGCATTGCTCTGCTTTGGGCAAATGAGTCACGCTCCGAGTTGGTGCCTTGTGTATTTCTTTTGTAAGGCCAAATCTTGAACTGCTTATTCTTGTCCTACAGTGTACGTGTCAGGTAGGGGATTAATTTTTTTTCTTGTAAGTAGCTGTTGATGCAAATCTTCCAGGACAAAGCTAGAGAGAGGTGAATCTTAAATCCATTTCAAAAAAAAAAAAGAAAAGTAGCGCAGCCTGGGAATTAGAATGATAAAACTTAAAAGCTCTTCCTTTTTTTCTTGTCTTTGTTTAACCAGTCAAGGCAACTTAGTCATAACAACCTATTTTGCTTTCACAGAGATTCCCCGTGTGTCACTAGGTAGACACAGTACAAATCTGAATCCTACCTACAGCTCTTCAGTGTGTATGGATGTATGAGCATGTTGTTATTTAAAACCGTATACAAACCGTATACAAACCGCCCTTTAAGCAAAAGAAAGCCAGAAATAAGGCCTTACTGGGGAATGAATTATTCTCGAGTCAAAGCTAGTGATAATGTATTGAAGTAAGAATTTCCTTATTGTTACAAGCACATAAGATTTATGGTATGATTCACCTATTCATTTCTTTGATTTTATGAACACAAATTTTGTAAATAATGTGCCAGTAAGTATAGAACTCACTAGCCCTAAGTTTCCTGTTACATGAAGGTATATGTGACTAGTTCACAGTCTGGGATATGAGCAAGCCGTTCTCTTCATTAGTCATGAAGTCTCCTTCTGGACCACTAGTTCCAAGTGATCTCATTTTTATTCACTTTGAAGTTTCTGGAGTGAGCCCATACGTAAAGATATCCGTAGGCTGAGTGTTGGATTAGGTAAGCTGTTGGACAGATAAGTTTGTAGCACAGCATCTGTTTGAACTCATCTGGGGTCAGTCTCAAACCTATCTTTTTTTCCAACCACTACATATCTTATCGGACCTTAACAAGTTTACGATCTTTTCCAGGGCCAATCATCCTCTTTTGATGTCTGTAGGAGACCATTCTGGAGATGCTCTGTGACCTGTTAAATGAGAGAAAATTAAAAACAATTAAATAAAATGTTTGGGTAGTATTTTGTGCAGCAGCCAGGCTTGCAGCTTGCTTTGCCAGTGTTACAGTGAGCTCTGGGAGGGCTCCAAGGCACCCATGGGAGAGCTCGGAGCTGCTGATTGAGTGGGGTGGGGGGAAAAGCACAACGAACCAGGAGTTTTGCTCTTTTTTGCCATTGCCCCATTATTTGTATTATTACAGCAGTTTGTCGTGGTTCGACACTGTGATGGGCTGGCTCCTGCACAAACGCTGAGTGAAAGCACAATCCCTTCCTAAAGATCTCAAGCCAGGCAATTAAATTCCTGATTTCCTGGGAAACAGTGGCCTAAAAAGTAGGGTGAAGTAGATCCAGGTGGCCAACTGGCTCGTAAGCACTATTGCACTAGTAGGTTTTTCTGTCTTTTATTTCTAAAATGATTTGACAAGTCCTGTAAAAAATGTAAGAGTTTGAGCAGTTCATGTTCTTCAAAGATATGTCTCCTCAGCCTGAGATAACCTGGCCTCGCTTGGTGGGTTTGGCCACTCCTCTTCTCCATGGTCTTCATGATCTGGAGATGCGCCAGTAGGCTAAAGGAGTGGCAGCGTCTGCACTGTCCTGTGGAGACTGTGGTGACAGTGAAGCCACGTCTTTAGTCTCCACCATAATCACTATACCTCTCCAGGAGGGCAAGAAAAGCGGAGGCGAGTGATTATATACCCATCTAAATCATATGCTTCCTTATCGAGCAGTTGGAACCAATAAATCCCTGGGCTCAGCTGTCCTTAACTTATTCTGTCTGTGCGACTCTGTGCTTCTGGAAGATTAAGAAGTGTATTAAAAAAAACCTCCCAAAACAAGCATGCAAATATTCCACCGATTTTTAAATATACATTGTCAAAAAAGCTAAGTGGAAAAGGTGAATTATTGCTTTTTTTTTGCTGGAAGAAAACAAAAAGCACGGTCGTGCAAACGGCTTTGTCAATGCAGAACACTCTGTAAAGTAAGAGAGTAAGTTTGGTAAAATGCAAATGGCCATTACTCAAAATGCTGCTGGAAAGATAAAACGACGGCGTGTGTTCAGATAGATGGTCCCGGCGTAAAGATCTGTTGTGCACTAAGTCGTGTGGCAATAAAGATAGGCAGATAAATGCGGGTCAGCAGAGAAGATAAGACAGGCTATATAATGACGAGCCGCCGTTTGAGCGAATGTATAAATCTGTAGGAGCCTTTGGAACAGATGACATGAAAACTTACAGCACAAGTGTTTTACACACAACACCAGAGCAAATCTTTTTTTTATTAACTGAGTTGAACTTTAAAATTATGTTATGACCAAAAATCAATAAAGAGAAACTGATTTAAGTTCATCCAAGTGTGAAGGGGTTTATTACCAGTGCTACATCACTCTAATGATGTACTCTTAAAAATTTGTTTTTGTGATATATTACATCTATTATTGCTAAAAGGATAAAACTGCAAAGCAACAGTGGACATTAATAAATCAATTTAAAGAAAAATGGGCAGGTAGCCAGGGGAAAATGAAATCCAATTTGCAGTTTTTAAACGTTGTGCAGTCGCAGTATATGCAAATGGCACCCACAACAAGGCCGTGGGTTTTCAGTCGCTAATGGGATTCTCTCCTGGTGCTTATTTTGTTTGTTTGGTGTAGGATAATCCTCCTCGGTAACTGTGCTGTGACAGTACACCAATAAGTAATATTCTAAAGCTAATTTTCTCACTTAACCTTCTAGATAGATCCACACTATAAAACCAGCCCACAGGGCTTTGTTGATCGGGTTGCGTGAAGCATTTCTTGGAGTTGTTAAAATACAAAACATCTGTCTTTCTGTCTCTCTGTTTCCATATAAATGTATTTTCCTGGTTGTCAAGCGTGTGCCATGTGGGGAGGTGCTGCATTGGTGCTGTCTTTGTGCTGCTTAATACAAGAGGTAAAATAGCAACCTGTGCTGGTCTGTCTTTGAACAATATTTAGGCAAAAGTTTCTGAAAACGTTTAAAAAAAAGAATTTGCTTGTTGTCTTCACCTAGCTGTAACCAAAATAAATTTAGTGGTGGAGTGTGTTTTTTTGTAAAGCTAACTGAGAATTTCTGCTGGGAAGCGTGCATTGCCGTGTCTGCTAATGCTGTCTGCTTGCGGACTGCGTTCCTCACAGAGAATTACACGAGATCCCTCTTTGCGTGTGACCTTTCTTATTCTAATGGCACCTGACAGTGAAAAATGGTAGGATTTTCAAAGGAGTCTGGGAATTTAATTGGACATCCACCTCTTTAAAGCTCTTTTAGCAAGCCAGGCTTATTTATTTTTATTAATGTGCTCACAACTCTGGGAGAGGGTGATACAACTGAAACCAACCCGCGTACATAATTACAAAGAATTTGCGAAACGCAGAGATTAAAATAAGGCAGCGGTGAATAAATATGCTTTTGTCAGCCCTGCTCTAAAAACTCTTCAATCTACGTTAAGTCCAGGGGCTTCTTCATTAGGGTGACGTTGTACATGGAGAAGCGATGCTCTGACAGTGCTAGCGTCAAGCTCCACGTTGATTATCTCCTAACGATTAACACACCAAATGTGCTCTGGTCTGGGAGGGGAGGAGGGAGATTTGTGCTTTGAAGTATCAGGGTTTAACCTCCAACGATTTAACGTAACCTTGAGAGGAGATGCTTCGTGCTGGGATGCTCCCTCGTGGGTGAGTGTTCTCTTGTGGATGTGCTGACCTCGTAGAATGGGCAAGGACGAGAAGTTGTGAAAACGTATTTGCCATTTTTTAATGCATGGAATGTAAAGGCAGACTGCAGAGGTTTGGAGACAGGCCTGTTAAGGATGGGTATGTGTTATTGGCTGAGTGCTGGGCAATACTGTGAGATGACTCAGTGAAATTAAACTGTTAGGAGGGGTTTGGTTTTATCCTTAAATAGGAGCTACAGTCGCATATAGCACTCAAGCAATGTGTATTCAAATTAATTTCTGTAGCATCCTCTAAATGCTTCCTATAAGCTCAGGGAAAGCTGAAAAAAATAGATGCTTTTGGAAGTCATTTTAAGCAGCAAATAAGACTGGGATCTTTGCTTTCTCTTACTTGTTATGTTGCTTTACAAGGTTGACCCCTAAGTAATCTCGAGCTTGTTAGCAGCCACTTTCACTTCTTGAATCAGTTTTGAATTTCTTTTAATCTTGTGCATTACTAATGTAAAGTACAGACTTTGGGAACAAGCAAGTTAAAATGCTTGTGTGCTCAGGAATTGGATCAAGTGTTGATTTTTGGACAGCCAGTGGCTCAGACTGCAACAATGCGGAGATCACCTTCAGGAAGCTGGAAGGTAAACGCGTGCCAGCAGTAAACAGAGACATCGCAAAGCTATTGCAGAAGGATCACTACAGCGATACTTGAGCGCACACATTATTAATATTGAAATGTCAGTGGTATTTTTAGCCCAGGGTTTATTACCCCTTTGAGTAGGGTGCCTAAATGAATCCAAATGTCTTGATAGATATCTTTCCTTGGTGCCTGCCCCAGAATAGTTGAGAACCAAACAATAATTACAATCACTTCTATACAGTCAAGAGAATGATAATCTTGGATCTTGCAATTTTCTTCTGTCTTTAGCTATCATGCAAGTCTGTCATTCTTGCAAGTTTTAATTTCTGGCATCTGCTTGGCAGGGGTAAATTAGCTTAATTGCTGTAAGATTTTTCAGAAAGTCTTCCAAGCGTTACTCCAGCAGAAAAATTGTGTCTGCCTTTCCACAAAGAGAAGCAGCGATAGTATGTGTCCCAGAATGCATAACATCCACTTACTAACAATTTCACTGCTAACCTCACAGTCAGAACACTGGTAAAGCATGGCACTGGAGAGCGGTGGCAAAGTTATCAAGCAGAAGACTTCTCTGTGAGTAGTGATCTGTGTTATAAAATCACGGGACATGTTTCAGTTGATTAAAATGTGATGACGCTACAGGTGATGTTAAGTACTAGCTCTCTATGTTTTCTGGTGAGAGATGTCCAGTGAAGTGTTGGACCGCTGGTTGCTGGCAGGGATGACTAATGAAGGACAAATGTGGATCCAGTCTTTCCCAAGCCTTTGGGGTATTGAAGCCTCTCGGGGCCCACTACTGAGAACACAGCAAAGAGCATACTAAACGTGTTCCCATAGGAAGAGGCAAATGCCCACCTATCTGCAAGAAATTACGAAGAAATTTAAAGCAAAATATTTAATAACTTTACACAGGCTTGGGGGAATCCTTGCTGCCATGTCAATTCAAATTATTAGCATGGATGGTGGTTTCAGAAAAAGGGTGCTGGGTCCCTAAATCCTTGGCATGATCTCAGGCGTAGGGTAATTGAAGGAGTAAGACAAAGGAATGTCGCCAAGATTCCTTCTCCAAGTGCTAGAGGAGCCAACGAGGAGCGGTGCTATGCTGGACCCTTGTTCTCACCAACAAAGAGGGGCTGGTGGGGAATGTGAAGCTTAAGGTCAGGCTTGGCTGCAGTGCCCATGAGACGGTGGAGTTCAAGATCCTTTGGGCAGCAAGGAGGGCACCCAGCAAGCTCACTACCCTGGACTTCAGGAGAGCAGACTTTGGCTTCTTCAGGGATCTGCTTGGCAGAGTACCATGGGATAAAGACCTGGAGGGAAGGGAGGCCCAAGAAATATGGTTAATATTCAAGGATCACCTCCTTCCAAGCTTAGGAGCGATGCATCCCAACAAAGAGGAAGTCAGGCAAAACCACCAGGAGGCCTGCACTGATGAAGAAGGAGCTCTTGGACAAACCCAAATGGAAAAGGGAAGCCTACAGAGGGTGCAAGCAAGGACAAGTAGCCTGGGAGGAATACAAAGAAGCTGTCCAAGCACCCAGGGGAAAGCTAAAGCCCAAACAGAATTACATCTGGCCAGGCATGTCAAGGGCAACAAGAAAAGTTTCTACAGGCACGTCAGTGATAAAAGGAAGATTAGGAAAAACGTGGGTCCTCTCTGGAAGGAGACACGAGACCTGCTTACCTGGGGATATGGAGAAGGCTGAGGTACTGAATGACTTTTTTGCCTCCAGCTGATGAGGGGAGTGATAGAGCCGCTTTGGTGGGCACCTGGCATCCAGCCAGGGTCAACCCACCACAGAAGGCAACATTCCCTGTTGCCTTGAATGAGGCTACATTTCACGCTATCTTTCAAAGACTCAGAGCTTCCAGCAAATGTCAAGTGATTTTTGGCTGTATTTGAGAATCTGTTACGTATCTGTTAGGTTACAGTCCTTATTTCATCAGTCTTTCCTATATAAGTACTGCTTCTAAAATTGACGATAAAGGGGAAGTATCTAAAATGGTGAGATAATTACCTTGAGCTAGCAAGAAAGAGAGTTGCCCTGCATTATGCAGGACAATTTTATTGATAAAGACTTCTCTTTTTCTGTGTTTGTTTCTGCAAGGGCATATTGAGTGAGAATTAGATGGAGCCAGTTTGGCTGGACTTATATTGGCAGGGGATAAATACTGTAGATGAGAAATATGTTTGTCTGGGCCAGAAACCTGGTGTTGCAGAGAGCAGTCCAACAACGTTCATTGACATCCAGTTTTCTTGGCATAAATCAGTGCAGTTTCTTCTTTCAAGGTACCTTCTACTTCCTGCGGTAATTTAGCGTGTTTGCCTGATGATAGCCATTTAGCGTTAACAGACCCTTAAGTTCAAAGTCATTAGCTGCAACAAACTCAGAAGAGAGCCAAGATTTATTTAACCTGTGTTCTGCCAAATTAAGTGGTAAAAAGTAAGGTTGTCAGTCAAATAAAGCATTGCCACTTGTCAGATTAAAAACCTGATGGGTTCTGGTTGACGGGTTAAACTAAGCTGCTGATTTGGTCACTTCTGAAAGGACACATTGTCTTGTACTTGAGAGATCAGAAAAACTGTAGATGTCATCCCTCTGAGACATAAAGCTTTCTTCTTTCTCTCTGTTACAAACTTTCATAAGCCCTTCAAAAGCTCCTCAAACTTGTGTAGCTTGACGCTTCTTTATCTGTCATTTTGTTTAAGCTTAAATACTTCATGGAGACAACAGACTTTCCACAAAACTTTTTGGAAGTAAATGTGCTTTCATAACCTGAATAATGGTCTGGGATAGAAGGGACCAGAGTTCCTGTTTCTGGCTTGCCTGATTTGGCAGCTTTTAATGGAGTTTTTCTTCCCTGGGGCTACACAGCTTGCCATTTCTCTAAGAAATTCCCAGTGGTCCAACCTGTGATGTTTCAAATGAAATGTTTGGTCTATGGAGCGTAAAGGTCTTTGTTCAAGTAAATCTGACCAGCCCTAATCAAGAGTGTCTAGAAGCGGGTAGTTATTTTCCCGGCATTTGTGTGCAGTGGTTTATTGATACGGGGGAAAGAAGGGGATGGTGAGTGGACAGCCCGGTGAGGAGACCCAGGTTGGAAGCAGTGGGCTCAGGACCTTTGATGGGAATCCCCTAGCACCTGAGCAGCTCCTAAGCCCTGACCTCCAGACTGCCCAGTGCTTTCCTGAGTCCCACTGATGAAATCTATCTGCTGTGTTTAGTGCAAGTTCACAAAAGCTCTGTCAGTGTAATGGTTAGAAACAGACTTTTAAAATACCAAATAGCAGTACCTGCCATCGCTCATCCTGACCCCATCTCTCACCTTCTGCCCTGACCCCTCTCCATTTTTATATCCCAATAAAGCAGCTGCACATCTTGCAGTTTCTGGCTGCTGCTGCTTCAGGAGGTTTATTAAGGTTCTTTTAAAGAATTTGTAGTTCTTTAATGACCTTTCCCAGTTCACTGTTGATTAATTTCCAGGCTTGCAGACTGGGAGGGTAAGAGCTGGCAGCGCGTTTTCTGCCTTGCTGGCACATCAGGCCCGGCATTGCAGGAATCGTTTTTGGTGTCTTACGCACCATGCCTGTTACCGTTTCCCATGTAATATTTCTTCCTTCTGTATTGGGCAGATGATGCCAGAATGTAATCTGATGTTACTTGCATCTTTTCATCTTCAAATTGTAACACGTTAGAACATCCTTCATTGGAGGGGTGCAAGGGAAGAGTTATTTATTCTTGGGAAGAAGTGTACCTTCACATTTAACCCCTGGTCCTGGAGTTCAGCAGCTCTTTAACTGCGGTAAGTCTGAATGTCACACTTAGCAAGGTAGCATCTAAAGAATGTTGTTTAAAAACAAAACCTGGCAAGGATGTTGCAGTCAGTTGCTTTTGGCCAAAGTCTGTTGATGTAGGTGATGTTGTTTTCATAGAAAAGAAAAATAAGTTTAAAAAAGCAAAACAAAAGCCAAAGTCTTTAATAACCTGTGAAGTCTCATGTGGGATCAATGTGGGGGTTTTGCTCATTTTTGTGTGATTAGAAAAAGGCAGAAATTATGTTGTATGTTTTTTTGGGGGTTTTTTTTTGGAATTTTTCTTTTGGTTTTTTGGTTTCTTTTTTTTAAGCTGGTACTACATGGCAGAAAAACAAATATCGTTCTGCCTTGATCTCGAGGCCAAGTGATGCCTTGGCATTGAGCCAGACCCAGTCCTGCCAAAATAACCTGGCTAGGACACCAAAGGCAAGGCCCGCAGCATATCTGAAAACAAGGACTAGCTCGGAGTCAGGATGATGAAATGATGAGGACTATGTGATTGCAAGCATCTTGGCAATGATTTATAGTTCCTATGTCATCTGTGCTCTTACTTCTTTCTGTTACTCTGGTTTTCTTCTGAATTTTTGGCTAAGTGGTTGTGGGGACTGAGGCGGACTTGGCGAGGTGGACCGGGAAAATTAATCTCCGACCAGACGCTGGGCAGACAGATTTAGCAAACTGCAAGTCTGGGAGCAGGAGAGCTCCTAGGAAAACTTTCGTCCAGCCTTTTAGACTGCTTGTGAAAGTATATCTACTGTAACTCTGCCCTGGCTCCGATGCAAAACTGACCTGGGTTTAGTCATCTTGGACAAGTCCTTACGCGCCACCTAAGCTCTGGGTTGCAAAAGTGGCATCACAACGAAGGAACTGCATGGTAGAGGCTTGTGCACCTTATCTAATGAGGTCCAAGGGTGGCAGTCAATTAAATCCACAAGCCTGGGGAAATAAAAATGTAATGGCTGCCTGCAAACAACATCTTAGGCTCATTTAAAATTTTCTCTGAAGATAATCAGCGTTTATTAAAAAAAGGGATAGGTACCTGGCCCCAGGACCTTAGGATCGTGCCGGTGTGTGCTGTGTGATGTCTACAACACTTCTCTGTGGCTTTGTTGGGGCAATGGGATACAATATATGCTGTTGAGGTATATTAAAAAATCTCCTTAGTTATATTCTTTTCATCAGATGTGCTTGGAAGCATATAGTATAGGGCAATAACTATCCTCTGGTCCTGATTAACTACCAGCAGTCTTGGAAAAATGTTTAGTAAGCATCTGTGCAGGTTTCTGCAGATCAGCCAGATCATCTGATACTGAATTGCAAACCCTAAAGGAAAACAGGGATCAAATGCTATGTCATTTATTGATCCAGTGCATTTGCTAGTCCTGGAATACAAAAGAAATGAAGAAATGAGGAAATTCAGGTGTTCATCTCCTAGGATGTGTCTGACGCTGGCTGTGTGCCTCGTTCATGCTGCAGTGAACACCAGGGAGAGCCAGTCGCGTGCTGGCGGCATTTGACGTAATGCCACTATTTCCCCTCTCTCGAGAGAAAAGCTGTGGTATTTTAGGAAAAGTGCATGTTTACAGTGTAGTGCCTTCCATTTTTGCCATGAAGATCACTGGTAGAAGGCTTTTTCTGGAGCTGTGCATTCGCCACATCAGCACCGTGTCCCCAGAGTTCACCGCACTGCTGAATCCCACAATGGAGCTGAAGGAGTCTTGAGTATCACTATCTCTTCTTGTTGTTGTTGTTGTTGTCATAACCTTAATGTGACTTTAAATGTGCCTCTGTATGTTTTTGCCAGCCATGTAAGTATATATGTCTGTCAAAACCCCATTAATGTGAATATCGCTCCTTTCTAGTTTGTTTTAATACAAGGCACTGCCAACAAACTCCTAATATGAGTTGTGTAACTTTTCTGTTCCTGTGAATGAGTTAAAATAGAAGAGTTAGCATAATAACTGAATTAGTTATGGTCAATTTATCTGATAGCAAACTGAGCTCTGCAGTGCTGCAGCTGCTTTGCAGCAGGAACACCAGGAAATTGTGCTGTTGTGTGTTTTGCAGCAAGTTTCCTAACATCAATATACTTATTTCTCATTTACTTTATGGAATTACTTAAATATGAATGGCATGGGTAATGACAGATCCCGTCTTGCTTCAGAGCCTAGCAAAAGAGAGAAGGAAGTCAGCCCCAAAAACTTGGACCAAACTACTTTTTTGTTCTTGAGAAGTTTGGTTGAAGGACTTTTCAAAACATGACCAGAATCGAAATGAATAATACCAGGCTCTGTGCGGAGCAGCCATCTCCTGCGTCTTCCAGAGTTGTTCTGGTATCATTCTCAGGTATGATTTCGTACACTGTAAAGGGGAAAACCAACACACTCCATTGATTTTTATCATTTTAAGGTAATTTGACATAGTAGGAGCTGCATGTTGATTAGCTGACAATAAAGAGGGGAATTAATCAACAGAAATTAGGTACTTAAACATTATGACAAGTGAGAAGAGAACTTGTGGAGGAGAAGTCAAAAGTCCTCTTTTCTGTCCTTTCTTTTTTTCTCCTTCGTTTCAATTCTGGTTTCCTGTAGTTGCTTATTTCAGGGTAAAACAAACATTGTAGATAAAATTAGATTGGATTAAAAACATGCAACCCTGAAAATTTATTTTGTGCATATTACAGAAAAATATTCCCCTTAACGCTAAGCCTATATGAGCAATTAGTATTTACCAATACGGACCTCTGATTTTTTCAGTAAATTTATTTCCGGAAAGCAGGTGGGTTTTGTCCATTTCTGCGTCTGTATTTGTGGGGCCAGCACTGAGCGGTACAGGAGATACCGTGTTGGGCAGTCACCCCTTCAGATGGAGAGCTGGTAACCTCTATTACGCTTTAGCCTGAGTTCGCAGGAATTCAGAGAGGAAACATTCCCGGCAGAATATTGTGAATTAAAAGAAAAGACATTGTAAAGAAATACGCCGGCTAACAGTAAGGATGACGTTGTACGAAGGCACTGACCTGTGCATCAGCCATGGTGGTGTTGTGGAGAGCAGGGACCGTGCTGCTGTGAGGAGTTGGTGCTGGGGAGGAGGAGAGGCGGTGCTGTACCTCAGTTCTGCGGTTGCTCCCAAGACCAGTTGATCCATCTGCAAAGCCACATAGCGTTTCACACTCAACTGCTCGATGCTGTGGAGTGAGTATCCATCCAAACTCCTTCCTTACTACAAGCCTACAAGGTTTATGGAACTCATGTTTTTGAGGCCCTTTGAAATGGTAATCTACTGTTGCTGTGTGTGTAATACATGGTTTCATGAAGTGCTGTTCAGTTTGCCAGTTACTCATTCTCGAGGGCAAAATAATGGTATTTTTAGAAATTCAAACACTTTTGGGCTGGATCCTGCTTTCTTCAAAGCCTGTTGAAAAAAAGAACAAGATGGGGCAGTCAGCTAGCGGGGAGTAGGCAGGAGGAGGGAGGTAATTTGGGTTTTTTTCTGTTTTTTTTATAAGAAACCAGTGGTTTGACATGACCTAGACTCACAGAACATACCACCAGATCAAGCAATCTCTTATAGGCTTCGTTATGTCACTTTTGTTGCGTTCTTTAGCTGCGCGTTTATATGAAGATCTTGAATTTAGAAATTCGGTTTGACTGGCACTTTTCAGTGGTGTCACTCAAAAGGGAGAAAACCAGGAAGTTTGAAATGTCTTAATATTTATTATATTCAGCATAGGAATTTACACTGCTGTGAGGGTGGTGACCTGAGGCCCATGGAAACTGCTGGGGAGAGTCCCGTTGATCTTGGTGGCTTCCTGATTTTTCATGTGATTTACGTATGGAAACTTTGCCTAAGTGAAATGTAGTCGTCCTCTAATTCTCTAGCCGTTTGGCACCATGGCAAGTCTTTAAAATATCGCGATGGGAAGCAAACACAGGAGTACTGTAGAGGATCCATGTCTTTTGCTCGTGCTGCTCTGTTTCCTGAGATTTCCAAGCACGTGTGTGTTCCTATAAGAGTAATACTATATAATCTGAAGAAAACTCGAGGACAAAAACTACTTGCCCCTGCACCCTTAGTGAGTCTAAAACCTTGGAGAAACACTATCTGATGGGACCTGCTGCAGAGCCCTCCAGGCGCGTGGTGACTGCACGGGAGGGTAATGTGAGGTGCTTTGCAGACTTTGGTGTGTGTCCTGCCCTCGGGAAAGGCGGGAGGTGCACCGGAATGGCCAGACTGTGTTTCATGAAGTCCTTCATTGGTGCTGCATCTGCATCCTTGGCATTGACTTGTCCCAAAGCAAGTCTGGGGACTTTTTGAACAGGGAGGGAAGAGCTCTAGGTATCCATGCTTGGCTGAATCACAATAGCATCATGTTTTCCTCCCCTTTTCCAAAGGAGAAGGTGAAGGAAGGACCGGTGGACCAGGGGAGTTGTAACCACATGAGCATTTATTGCCTGTTTCATTTGTTTTTTTGTTTCCGTGGCAACGTACCCCGTGTGGCCTGAGATCTGCGGTGAGATGGTACCTGTTGTGTCTGTGAGGGGCTGTGCAAAAAACAGATTTTTGTGAAGCTAATGTAAAATAAGGTAGCTTCAGGCACAGTTGGTTTTTAGCTAGATTTACATGTCAGGCATATGGCTTATATGGAGAGAGATACTCGGGGCGTAACTGAAGCATGCTACGGTTGGGTCTTAGTTCAGTGACACCAGGAGGGGAAATGCGGAGTAAAATAATCCCATTTAACTAATTTTCCAAATAAATTAATGAAAGTGCTATTTCTAATGCAGATTTTGAAATGAATTGTGATGATTGAGGGCTATGAATGAACCACTTCTTGTAGAAAGAGGTAATGTTTAAAGGGAGTCCGTAAGAGAAAATGGACACAAATCCTCTGGGTTGTGCCTGCCTTTTTCAACTGGTTGGCTACTGTTTCCTGCTGTTATCAGTCACTCCATTGAAGATACGACTGTTTTTGCTGCTGGGTAGGAGCTGAAAACCTCCACACACAGTACTGAGTTCAGACTGAACAGCTACTCAGCACCTATTAATTCACTTCAACAAAAGCTGAATTTTCAAAATTGCGTGGCTCTCAGCACTTCCCAGATCTCAGATGGCTCTTTGCTAATAAGGATTTTTTTAAAAAACTCAACTCTCTATTCTAGTACCTAAATAGGCATTTATCTCATCTGAGAACGTGTTCGGAAATGTTTTTTCCCAGCAGCAATGTATGGGAGAAAGTAAATGCATGTACTTGCGATGGCTTGGAGTGGGACGAGGGGTTCAGGTGGCTGGTGAGCAGGGTCCTGTCGACAGCCGAGCTCCCCAGTCCCTGGGCTATGAGACTGCACAAAATGATGAGGACCCGCAAGCCCAGTAGCACAAACCCAGGCATTAGCAAAGCTCTTTCTCTGTAAAAGAACGCTTTTTAGCGTGGTTGAAGCCATTGCTACCTCCTACAGCAGAGAGGAGGTCTTCTGTTGCTGGATCTGCCTCTGTCCTGAGTTTTGCAATGTGCCTGTCTCTGTGCCACCCACGCTTCCAAATGCGAGTGTGAGTCTTTCAGTGCGGGAAAGGTCGTGCAGTCTCCCCCATCTCTTGTAATATCATGTTTTTCCAGTATTGGACAAGGCACCTGAAGGCGCGCTTCTGCGAGCGGCTGGGACCTCCCTCTGATGGGTTTGGTGATTGATGTCAGCTCCCTGCAAGTTCCAGGGGCTCATCTCCCCAGTGTGCTCTTCTGGTCCTGGTTCTGGCTAATTTGCCCGGGTTTTCCATCCTGAAGGTTTGTGGGTTTTGCGTGTTCGGTCCTTTGCCAGTCGCTCTGCATTTCCAAACACTGAGCTGGCAGATTGGTTGTTCCCCGAAATATTAATCCCTAAATCCCTCCTATATCACTAAGTCTGAAGCAATTACAATCTTTTTCCCTCCTCTGCTAATTATATTCATTTGGAAGCAGACGTAGCAGTCTCAAAGGACCATCCTTTTAATTTCCCTTCCACGTGTAGCAATTAGCCGGGGGTTGTTACGGGCTGAAACAATGAGCGCACTGAATAGGTTGGTGTGTTAAGTACAGCAAGGAAGTTGTAGGGCTCTAATGGGCGAATGCGGCGTGTTGTCAGCCAGGGCTTGACATAAACGGCTTATTGTGGGATAAGCGATGCCTGGGGAAGCCCTACCTCTCGGGCACATGCTGGGGGGATCCTGCTTTAATCAACTTTTAAAGCAAAAGTGAAATTCTTTTTTTTTTTTCCCCTTACTCTCTCAATCAATCCCACATTGCCCTGGGTAGACAAGCATGGGGGTCTTTTAGGGATGTATGAAGAATTCATATGGTGTAAGTAACCTTTGCATTGTCTGGACTGCTCAGTTTTTCATTTTAAAACATACATCTATAGCCTTTTTAACGTCTTTTATTTTTTTTAAGTCGTCATCACTTGGCAGGGATATAAAAAGGTAATAACAGATTTATAATTTTATTAGCATTTATGCTGCAAATGCAAGAGAGTTCCCCAACCCAAGTTTAATGCATCCTTAAAGTCCTTTTTATTAGCTTGTTAATTCCCAGCAGTACCATTTTATGGAAATGCGTATTACATTTTTTCTAGAGGAGAAACCATAGTTTAGATCCAGATGATGAAAACATGGAGTTTATTTTTACCTTCCCAAATGTGACTGTTGTATTGTAGTATTGC
Organism: Stercorarius parasiticus; assembly: GCA_013396915.1. Lineage (NCBI taxonomy): Eukaryota > Metazoa > Chordata > Aves > Charadriiformes > Stercorariidae > Stercorarius > Stercorarius parasiticus. Next base: position 1,395,804 of record VWZL01004159.1, on the reverse strand, counting down.
AAGTCCTTTGACAGATAAAGGTGAGAACACGAGGTGCCAAGGAGCGGGTACCCAGGACCATCCTTTCTGGCGGAGAACGTGACTGAGTGCTGGGCAGTGTACTCGCGCAGTGGGAGTGAATGACAAAAGGCCTCTTGGTGACCCAAACCTGTTTATTCTCTTCTGTTTGCCATCAGGCTTGGCCAGGTCACACACAGGTTGGGTGGATTTTTCTTATTTTCATAGATCTGTCTGTCAGAGATGAGGTCCCTCACCGATACATTTATTTTGACAAATGCCCTTTATGTTAACAAGGTATTTTGACTGACCTTGACTTTTTCACATCCTGAGGATGGGGAATTATTTTTAAAATAAATCGCATTTTCTCATTCCATTGGCAGGCTGAAAATTAAATTACTTTGGGGGAGGAGCTCTGCATATATTTCAATATATTTGAACTGTAGAATTATGCCCGTGTTATTTTTATTGTTCATTCACGTAATGGACAACATGGTGTAAATTAAGGTGTATAGTAGCTGTTGCACCCTATGTAAGCCCTCTCCATTGCTTGTATAGTCATCCATCCATGCTTCCACGTGGGAGCAGAAGAATTTGTGGTTATCCTGTTTTGCACATAGCAGGAGCTGGCAGCAGACTTGTGCAGTAAAACAGACTTCAAACATTTTCCGTATCGCTAATTGTAATTTCCAAGGCTTCCTCTGTGACAGAGTGTACAAAAGGGAGCTTTAATAAAAACTATCATTAGCCTCATGGATCAATATGGTTTGGGAAATACAAAACAACTTCAGTTGTTTAAAAATAGGAAGTGCCAGAGGGGGTTCCCACCTCCCCGCTGAAAGCAAATCACGGGATTCATCTGTCCGCAGTGTAACTGCAAAATGTGCAGAAAACAGGTGAACTAGCTGGGAATATAAATGGAGCCTCTCTGCAAGCCGGTACCTGTGTCCCTCCTGGGCCAGCCAGTTATTAGCCCTCCTGGGCAACCCGTGATGGGTCCTCTGTAAATGAGGCAGTCGCTTGCTTTTGGGGGAGTAGGAAGGGAGCTAATGCCGGCGGGTGGATGCCTCTCCCAGCGTAGCGTTGTTGTATTTCTCTTTCTATTAATGTTTTCTTTTCATCTCTCTCCCACTCTCAGATCAGAACAGTTTCTCAGGTGAGTCACAACCCAATTTCAAGAGATCCATGAACACAGCACAAGTCATGAGAAGACCCCAACTGAAATGACACTGGTAGCCTAGCCCTAGGTCGAGGAAAATGCTAAGAGGACAGCTGACCTTCTGAATGTTCAAAATACATGGAATAGTCGTATGGGGCTCAGTAAAACGTTCCCCAGGTAATTTGCTTTGGGGTTTCTGAAATAGTCTATGAGTTTCATCTCTATTTATTCTTCGAGGTTAGACTTTTAGGTCCTGCTATGAAACACGTTTCCCCTTGTCTCCTTGCAAACCTGCCTCCAAAATTGCTGTAGGCTGCAGTGTGTCAGCCAGCCTATTCCCAATGCTACTTCGATACGAGGAAGAATTTAGAAATTTGATGTTATTTTGAAGTGTGACTATTTGTCTGTGGCAAAGCAGCAGAAGGATCACAGGAATCATCCTGTGAATCTGTCTGGGATAGCCAGATACGCGCTTTACTGTTAACATCTGTTGCATGCACTTTTTATAGACAGGGCAGTAAGAGCCTTCATAGGATCACAGCTATGTCATTCGCTGGGCTTTTCAGGGATTAAGGTCTGTAGACTTTCTTTCTGGTATTTATCAATGCGCAGTTTATGAAGGCAAGCGCTTAGTCCTCCACTATTAACTCCGTATCGTATTACATTCCTTCCCAGCCCCCAGGGATAGCTTTCAGGAAACATGCATTGGTGGTCGGACAACAGCACTGAGTTTGCTGCGTGAATTCCTCTTGTGAGAATGAATGTGGCCAGCTGTAGGTGTCTAAAGAAATTTGAATCACCTGGGTGGCACTGGGCTCCTGTATTTTCTTGACTATAACCCCCTGGAACCAAAGTTTCTCTCCTAAGTGTCACGTTGCTTCCAGGCAGGGAGGAATTTTTGAGTGTTTGACTTGTTCTATTTCTGTCTCAACTTGCCAGTACTGAATCCACGACTTATTTTAACTGGTATTTTAGCTTGCCAGTAGGATCCCAAATTAACACATCAGGGTGATGAAAGCCATTTTTGTCTTGACCAGGAAAGAAACTGTGGTGTCCCAGGACTAAAAATGTAAATTTCTGTGGGCTGAGTGCATGTCTGAGAGACTTTATTTAAGCAGTGGCCAGTCCTCTGAATGCAGGACTCCTCCCGGTCCGGTAATGAACGTCAAACCAGTGCGTTAAATCAGCTGATGGGGAGACTATTCTTACTCAACTGCGAGTCCAACTTGGAAAGTTGTGTTTGAAAGATACTAATTGATAGTTTGCAGTGAGTAAGAAATAAATTACTATAAAACCCTGATAAATTCATTACAGCAACCTGGCTTCCATGGTATTCATGTCCCTTTGCAGAGCGGTTGGGGTGCTGAGTGGCTGCGGATGCAATGAAAGGCTGACCTGGGGGCTGGGCCAGCGCGGCTCCAGGCTGCTGCCTTCCTGGCAGGACAACCTCCCTCGGGCTCAACCCGCCTCCTCCCTACGCGGGAATTTATACATTGATGAGGGAAACCAAATTACCAAGATGTGCGGTCATGCTGTGGCATCACAGCCAGACTTCACGGTTTGAATCTATCCTTTTCAAGGAAGAACTGAAATCTAAATAAACCTATATTCAGAAACTAGCAAGGTTGACTTCAGTTATGTTAAAAAGATGATGAAATATAATTTTGCTTAAGTACTAAGATAGTGTACCAGGCTCCCTCTCTCATCAATGGATACCTCTAAAGGTGATTTTTATCCCAACTAAAACAACCGCTTGAATTACCCCCTTTCAGTAGCGTGCTCTCTCCCAGGCTAGAGGCAAAGCTTCCTGGTGGCACCTTCCTGGTGTTGCACGTTTGGATGGCTAGAAATGCATAGGAGGAATCCCACTCTTCCATTATTAAGATCTCTCCGGTTGTATTATTGCATTTTAAGAATCACTAGCCTAAAGATACACAAGCAGGCATGACAGTTTAATCCATAATTAACCTCTTTACTGAAGGCTTTATAGAAATTATAGTAAGATACTATGGGGTTTCTGTGGTTTCTCAAGGCATGCTTAAATGCCATAATCCGCTGCTCTGCGTTCAGTGAACTCACTGGCGTTTGTGCAATAGGGAGTAGCTGAGGGAAATGGTCTTATGTTGCAGTTCAGTATCACTCATTCACTGGAAGCTGCCAGGGTTTACGTCTGAAGAAGACATCTTACACAACTGTTTCTTTTTAAACCTCTTTTGTAAATTTTTTTTCTCATGTGTGTTCAGTCAGTGCTGTCAGCACATTTCTAAATACTATAGCATGGTATTTCAAGACAAAAATTCAGACTTGTCTGAGTCTCTGAAAGCTCGGCAGATGATAAGTTTTGCAGGCTATTGGGAAAGATACCACAGATCAGATAGGACTTATTTAAATATCAGTGATGTCCCAAAGATTTGGGCCTTTGGAAATGCTTGATGTAAGAACATCTCATCCTGAAGATCTAGTTTTCATGGCATCAGTTTTCGTAGAGTTGTTTTAAAGTGTGAAATGGTTACTTCTCCTCTTTGTAATTTTTCCTTTGTTAGCAAAGGGCAATATAATAAATTATTTCTTAAATTTTTTCCCGTTTGTTGTTCGAAGACGTTTCCCCTTTTCTCAGTTTGACTGTGCAGAAGAAACACCAAAACGAGCCCTGTATCTTAATACCTTTTTTTATGCCTTTGCAGTGTATTGGCTAACAGAAAGAAAGGAAGGAGATATTTCAGTCCTACACCTTTACTTTCCACAATAAACTAGGTGTGTGTGGGGAAACCTCTGACTGGAAGCATTTAATTAAAATTCTTCATGTGAGTAGAAACGCCTGCAGTTTTATTTAAAAAGAAAAGCTTGATTTTTAATAGGCGGGCTGTTTTAATGATGGTATCAGAACACAAATATGGGAACTGATGTTTTATGCATCCGTCCTCTGATCAAACGTGGCACCTGAGATACAGAACAGTTTTTCATGGGACGTACGACTCAGTGCATCTCGGGATCTGGCTCTAAGTGTGCGCCTGGTTTAAGGCACATTGTAAGTCACTGTGAAGTTGGTGGAATGACTCGCATGCTTTAATGTAAGCACCTGCTGGAACACCTCGCTGTCTTGAGAGCTCCGTGTACTGGGTCCAGGAGCAGCCCTCCTTTATAGTTACATTGGAGTAACTAGATTCTTCATTTCTCTTGAGCAGCCTCTGTTTCTAGTGCCTGTGATGCAAAAATACAGTGTCACAGAGAGAAAATAATAGCTCCTCCGCAGCTGGGAGGGAGGCAGAGATTCCTCTTGGCGTGCTGATTATTGTAGCAGAGCACTGGAAGAGACAGGCGCTCCTAATATTGTCAGTGATGGCAGAGTATTATCTGAAATAGTCAAAGAACAGCTGTGGTGGTTTGGCTATTGCAATCTGGGTTGTGTCAGCACAGATAGATTTCTTTCTGTTTTTCCTGGAGAACATAATAGTCAAATGAAACCTAGCTAACTACGGCCTTGGGGCTGAGTCGGTGTTCTTTACCTGGGGTGTGATTGCAATTTTTGACGGGAAGACTAATGCGTGTTTTATTGTTGTGTATTTAAATTTGATTTGGTGGTAGAGGGAGAGGACATCTTATTAAAAAGGGAAGGACAGTAACTTCTTAAAATATTTCCTGTTGCGCTTCGGGCAGGCTATGGAAGAGGAGACAGGGAGATCTGGTCAGTGCTTTTTCGTTTGCTGGGGTTTGGGCACAGCAGAAATGTTTCTGTAATAATTCCAGTCCAATATAGACCTTGATTAAGCAAGATCATTTAAGGTAAGGGCTTAAATCCACCCTGGTTCAAGAATTCAATGAAGCCATGAAGTTAAGCACTAGATAAATTACACCTATGAAATTTAAAATCATGGTGTTCCCCTGTCCAAGCAGCTTGGAGCACGGTGGAGGGGGTTTGCGATGCTGATCTATTGCACGTGAGGTTTGTGGTACTGTCCCTGCTGTGTTCAGTGACAGCCGTGGCGAGAACCCCTTTGATGTCCCACTCACTGGACGGACCTGCCCGTCTTCGCTGGCAAAGGCAGGGCAGGACGCTCCTGGTTGTGACAGGGGGCTGGGATGCAGTTTCCTTCAGACTCTGCCAGACCTCTGGCAAAGCATAGTTTTGTGGCTCTTTTCTCTTATGTGTAGAGTAAGGATGTGGTTTAGCCATGTGAAGTCTTTTTATGAGTCTTACTTGTCGCAGACTGAGCAGGGGGAGATTATTTCTCCTGTGGAGTCTCTGAGAGGTCCGGGACGTCTGAGGTTGCCACCATCCAGCGTAGTACCTGGAGCTGAGCTTCTGAATCAGCTGGGAAAATTCATGAGGGGTTTGGGAAACAGATTTTGAATTTGCTTGTAGTTCTTTTCTTCGGAGAACATCTGGGTTCAGAGAGAAGAATGGGGTTTAGGTCTCTATATTATGAAATAAGCACTTGATATCAAGGTTACATATGTAAGGTGTGTGGTATGTAGGGACAGTGTCCCTGGAAACAGCTCAGGATCCCTTTCTAACAAGATTTTTAAAGTTGTGATCTAATATCATAGGGGCCTGTGTGCTTTTTCTAAGAGGGGGGTCCATAAAACACAGGTAAGGAAAGAGGCTTGCCGTTAACAGACGTATGCTTTCTGTGTGTTGTTGCAAGCTTTCACTGTGGAATTTCTGAAGCCCGCAAATTGAAAAAGATTAAACCTGCTTTTTTGGTAGCTCTGTCTTGTATTGTAAAACCTTGTAACAGCCCTGTGTATGAAAATAATAATAATAACTTGTTATTCTTATTATATAAGAGGAAAGAATGGGCAAAGGGATTCCAGCATCACAGTTTGGTTTGTATACGGCTGGGAGCGGGCTGTCTTTGCCTTGCAGATACGTATGTACAGGAGCTGAATGTACATGGCACTGGCCAAAATCATGGCAATGTTTTTATTTTTAATTATGTGAAACTCCTGTAGGTCCAGTAAAAATAAAATACAAATCCTTTGTGACTTGACAAGGTGGGAGCTGGCGTGAATCATCGTTGAGCCAGACATGAGCCATTGAAATAAATGGAGTTTCAGCAATTTAGGGCCCGGTTCGGTCACCAGTTGATACTCTCAGATCTGTAAGAAACGCTGTCGCTTGGTAATAACTGCAGGAACGCAGGCAGCTGCCCTGCTCTTTTTCTGGGCTTGGAGTCAGTATTGGTCATGAGGAGGAATTGTGAACTTTTCAAATCTTGATTTTGGTTTTTTTTGGGGGGAATGCGGATGGGGGTGGGCTGGAGGGGACAGGGAGCCCCTTGTACTGCACGTGCCATTTCTATTTCACTTCCTGGGACTTCCTTAGCCCTTAAGTCAGGGTGACCTTTAGCAGCCCAAAAATGAAGGAGTGTCGAGTGATTTTTCATTTTATGAGATATATAATACAGAAGGATAATAAATACAGCACTGTAATGGGCAGAGAGCTCATCTGGACATAAGGTAAGTGAAGAGCATCATCCCAGTGAGAGCTGCTCTGTGGAGTGTTTGTCCTTGCTGTCAGCTGCTTACCAGTGTCCGTTTGTCCCTGTAGCGTGTGGGGGATATCGTAAAATAGGGTGCCACTGCTGGAAGTCATAAGGAGAGGAGAAATGAGCACTAACAGCCTTGCAGGTTGTTCCTGCCTGCGCGGTGTGCTCCTCAGTCCTACCTCTCCCACCCCCTGGTGGGGCGCAGGTCCCGCGTTCGGAGCTGTACGAGTCAGGGCTCACAGCAGTGTCAGCCTGACAGCAAGCTGCGAGCTTGGAGACCTTTGTGAGCATGTTCAGAAGGGAAGGTGGGATTTGGTCCAACTCTTTGCAAATTTATGTGTGTTCGTTGTTTTACCCATTGTAAAATCCTGCAATTCATCTGTAGATCCTCCTGGACTTAGATTTATATTTCCCAGGCATGAGCCGTAGGAATTTTTGCCTTAAAAACTACCAGCAGTTGAGAGTTTTGTGGATAACTAAGAGGGATTCAGCTGCTCTGGCGTCCCGGGGGAGTCCCATGGGTGTACCGCCTTGGTTAGCTTTCTGGAGCCCGGCTGGGAACTGTCACTCTCGCTAGAGCTGAAGACATCAAAGAGAGATCCCGCCTGACAGGTCTAAAAATGAGATGTTAAAATCTAATTATTAGAACTTTTTAGTCACCATTTTTTTTTTTTTTTTTAGGGGAAAGTAAGTAGGAAAAGGCTAGGGTTAGTACTGCAGATGGGGGGGGGGGAAAGGGGGCAACCCAGGTAGTGTGCTTGTTAGGTATAATGGATTGGAAAAAAAAAAAGCCTCCATTCTGCATGAAATCTTGGTGCTGAGCTGGATCTGACTTACCCACATCCATTGGCTTCAAGCTCCCTGTCTCCCCTGCACGCCGCCTGCAGGGGTCAGCTTCTGGCAAAGCCCGTTGAAGTTGCTGGGATTTTTTTTTTTCCCCCTGCAAAAATTGTAAGTGCCCTATAAACCAAACTAGGGTCTGGTGTAATTTCTGTGAAATCTGGATAGTTTGATGACGAAGGAAATGCTCTCCCTAAATACAATTTTTGTTGTCTGTTATTTGGTGTTTTCCTTTAGTCCTATGTCAGGTTTGTTTTTGTCAGAAATGATTACGGGTTTTTTTTGATGCTTATGCTGTCGTTCTTGGGTGGTGTGGCATACTTCCTGGTAAAAGTCTAACGCTGTGAAAACTCCTCTGTAGGGTGCCCCCTGCATTCAGCATCTCTCTTCCATAATAGTGATTAATGAATAGCACAACATTAAATTAGTTTAAGGCTTATTAGCAGAGCTGGTCGAGTGCAAAAACATTTAAAGGTGTATCATCATTCAAGGATCAAATTTACGATTGTAAATTGAACTTGCATTGTCTTTGGAGTTACGTGCGATCTAGTAATTTGCTTCAAGCTGCTAGCACAGCGTTTCCTGCCCCTGCAGAGTTCGATATCTGCTCGTTGCAGCTCCTGCCGTGGGGGTGAATTGCTGGTGGGACGCCATTTGGTCCCGCTGGTGTATGTGAACCACCCAGCGCCCTGTCTCTGTGCAGCCTGGCAGGGGAGGTGACATCCCACATGTGGGTACGGGCTCAGACAGCCGTGTGGCCACTGGGAGCCGATCTCTGCGCGTCAGTCTGAACGTGGCTCTGGCCGTGTGCCGAAGCAGCTCCTCGTGGTGGCCTCCCTGGTGGCCTCCCTGCTGCCGGAGTAGGGCATGCCGGCAGGCTCGCCTCCTGCCGACGCCGGTACGGTTCCCTTTGGAGACACAGGCACAGTGGGTTTTTTGGTTTCTGTTTGTTTTTATTTCCCCCGAGCGCACTCCTGCTTTTTCAGACACGTGCCCTGTCGTTACTGAGCCATGCTTATTGCCAGAGCTTGGTTTGGACGTTCCCATTTCAGACGCCACATGTATACGTGACGAGCTGGGAGTGTTACGAACCCTGGCAATGTGCTGTATGTTTCTGTCAATCTCTTAAAATCCATGGATCACGCTGTCCCGTCTGGAGAGGCCAGTTCAGTGAGAATAACATAGAGGATAGTGTCTTCCCATTTAGAAGTATACAAAGAAAAACAAGACAAAAATCTGTGTGGTTTTTTTTTTTTCCCTTCCTTTCTTCCCCATCTCTTACCTTGGGAGCCTGCGGGCTCTCGAATGATTGTTGGGTCTAATTGGAAATTCAGTCCCTTGCTTTTAAAATCTTTTCATGAGACTCTCTCCTACTTCATTAAATCATTAAATGAGTTTAGCAGGTATTAGTTTTGAGCTTTATTAATTGTGACTTGTTTTTCATTATGAGATAATTGTCAGTCACGAAACATAACTGCTGTAACGTATCTGAGCAGGCAAAAGTTTCCAGGAGGCAGGCAGAGAGGAAATACAGAAAGGTCGCTTGTATAAAAACTTCTTCAAATAAATTCTTGCTGGAGGTATTGAAGGATTCCTGGGAGGAACCTTGTTTGGGATGTAAAACCAGCAGCTTAAAAGCATCAGACCCCTGGCAGGAATTTGGTGAAGAACATGGTGCGTTTATGGGTTGGATTGGTTGTGAATGTAACCAGTCCTGATCTCAACGGGAAGTATTTCCAATTTCCAAGCTTGCTCAGGGTGATTTACAAGCATGGCAGAGCTATACAGCTTCTTGAAGGCTCGGCATATACTGGGGGTGCAGAGGGAGATTCAGTTAACTTTGAGACCTGGGGCTGTTTCCAGCCAAAATTGCTCTTTATTTTCACAGGCGACACAAATTCTTTTTTCTGTGAGTCCCCCCAAGCTGCTCAAAAATGCCCCCCGTGTCGAGGATCACAGAAATGTGTATGAGTGTAGCGTGCCGGGGGCTCGGGGGCTTGGCCCTGTGGTACGGCGATGGAAGCGAGACTGGTACCGAAGAGCGCGAGGTCCGTCTCGTCTGCGTTGACAAGAGCTGTACAATTTGTCTTGAGCTATTTTCCAGGGACTTGTGGGAAACAAACTATGTATCATCTTGAAGATGCTTCCATGGAACAATTAGGCTGCATTAAATTATTTCTACTTTAGTGTGAAGCGCTTCCTCGGCATAGACAGGCCTTGGTGCACAGCTCCAGGGAATGGAGGACAAATCCAAGCTACAAACCCAGTTTGGAGCTAATGTCTGGTAAATATATTTTAAAGTTTTTTGGAGTCTCAGTTTTTAATCTAAACATAATTCATTCTTCCACTAAGAAGAAATTACAGTTGTAACGCTAACGTTTGCAAGCAGTAGTGAGTGATACTAGTAGCCTCTGAACACCCATTCTTTACTGAAGATAGGTTTGCCATTGCCACGCGAGAAGATAAAATCTTTTCCGCGGATGATGGCTTCTAGAATATAAAAAAAAAAATAAAAATACAGTTTCTGAGAATTCTGAGAATAAAAGATATGCCGTCGTCTAAGGGCTGTGTCTTAGAAACCACACTGCTGCTGTGATTTCAGTAGCCTGGTATTTCATCTGTTGTTTAACGGGCTAACAGAGTAAAATATCACCCTGTAATGATTCTTGAATGTGTGTGGGTTTCTTTATAGCCTTTCGTGGAGACGCAGGCTTCAATTTTGTCCTGAAGAAGCTCCTAATATAAATGGGTAATGGATCAGTAAATCAGATGAGACCTGCTGGCGGGGGTGGAGGGTTGGAGCTGAGGTGAGAGCGGAGGAGGAGGAGGCCAGTGGCTGGGAGCGATGGCAGCAGTGTCTCGCCGAGCCACGCTGCTTCTCGCCACTCTCCTCCCTTGCCGGGAGCCTGGCAGCTGTTGGGCAAGGGGAGGCTTGTTGACTTTTAGGTGAGGCTGGAGGAAACAAGTGCATCATCTCTAAACGGAGCAGCTCAAACTCATTTTTTGAAGCACTCACGGGGGTTTTCACGCGGTAAACTCTTTATCTTCTGTTCTTTACTGTATTAACAGGAAGTGGTTCATTCAGGTGCTGCTACGGCAAATGTATTCAGATCTAAAAGCCACTACATAGAACAAAGTTCAGAATTGGAGCCTAGTCCTGTGTGTGGCAGGACCTTGCTGTAAGACATTTAGCACATTGTGTTGGAATGGATGTGAGAGGAAAGAATTTTCCTGTAACAGCCGTTATTAGTATGGAGGTTATGGGGGATCGTAAGCCGAAAGGTAGGTGTGAGCTCCTGCAAATAAAGCTAGCATCGCATTTGGTGTTATGTGAAGTCACCCCTCAGCCCTAGCATTGCGCCCAGTTTGGGGCAGACTGAAAGAAAAGGGAAGAGGATGATGAAAGCTTTGGTGTAGAAGGGACCTGGGGCGAGGGAGGTGACTCGTGTGGTGTATAAAAGGATGCTGCAGAGAAGAACGCTGGACGAGTCACGGTCTTAAATACCAGCAAGAAGGACAGAAGTTGGGCATTGGGGAGAATCTTTCTAATGCGGAGGATGGCAAAGCATTGCAATAGGGTAACTGGAGAGATTGTGGGATCCACATCACTGGAAGGTGTCGGGAACAGAAATGGTTTAAATAGTGCTGTTTGTTTGTCTGTGGGATGCGGGATGTCTGTGTCAGATAACCCGCAGGGGTGAAGGTAGCTTAGGTCTGGCTATACGCAGCCTGAGCAACCCGTGAGTTAGAAAAGACTGCCTCTCGCTTCTGTCACAGTCCGCAGGAACCATTTTAAAGTTCCTTAAGTGTCACCACAGGATAATAAAATCTTTTTGCAATTGTTCTAATGTAGCCGATGAGCATTTTTTGGACACGTAATTTGCTTCTCATTCAGCTGGTTGGAGACAGAAGCCAAGTTACTAGGTTAGGTTTTTTTTAAAAAAAACCTTTCTTTTCATCTGTACTCATTCATGAGCAGATGCAGTTTCTTCTGCAAGCTGGTGCTTACTTCTTCAACCTTTTGCTTACAACCCCAGGAAGAGACATGGATATTCTCCTGTGTGTACTTGGAAAGCTTCTACCACAGATTTTGATTCACTGCACTCCATGGAGTTTGAGATTGTGCAAAGCCAAACGGCTCTTTTATGGAGTAAATGGAAATGTTGGTTTTAGGACTTTTTTATGTAGCATCTTCCTAGGCAAAGTCATCGTTTCCCTCTCTGCTTACAAACCGCACCAGAAGCGAAATGTTACGTGCTGGAGTTAATCAAAAGGCTGGACTTGGAGTTCCTGTCATTGTCTTCAGCTCTCCCAAGGGGATGAAGGCAGCAGCATTTAACTTAGCAGAGAGAGAAGAAAGAGCAAATGCTGCGTTAGGGTTATTGTCCGAAAGATCTGTGGACCTTGGCAGACCAATTGTTTTATAATCACGTGGCAAGAGAGCAGAGATCTGGCTGCAATGCTAAAGCCGTTAGGCAGGAGGATTATTGTAATGAGCGCAGGTTGGCATGGAGAGCTTTCCCTTCTCGTCTCTTTGCACAGCAACTGTGAGGGATCCCCCCAAAATATGTCCACTTCTGGCTGGCTGTCAAATCCAAAATGAAACACCTGTGTGCAAGACAAATTCGTGGATATGAGTGCTAGCTAGTCATCTCTGGCACTGACCGCCTGCCAGGCTTTACAAACTTGCATTTATTTGGGGTGTGTGTGTTCCTATTGTAGTAGTGTTTTTCATTTTTTTTTTTCCTGAGTCATCTGTAGTAAGGGTCAAGCAGTGTGTGACTACATCGCTTGTACGCGAGACGTCGTGGTAGGGAATGGGAGTTGCGTTCACCCTTTGCTTATTTACATTTAATCTAGACCCCTCTGCTAATGTTTCAAGCAAGTGCCTGCGGCAGTTTTGGACTTTGCAGCTTCATTTTTGTTTCAGTGAGCTTGGGTTTCTAAGAAGTCTTAAAACCGTTCCCTGCACAGGTACTCGGCTAACCTGGATGCCACTCCTCCACACAGAGGAGAGTATTCAAGGTCAGACTTGGTGGTACTACCTCTTTTTCTGCTAGTTCCATTAGCAGTCACAACCGAGAGCGTATTGTGTTTCAGTACTTACCTCCCTGCAGAAATATATAGGCTCTCCATGAAGATAGGATTCCATATGTACTGCTTTTGGTGAAATCTGTTTATCTTCACAGTTGGCCAAGAATAAATAAAACAGCCTTATGGTTCCCATGAGTATACACTATATGCCTCAATTATTGGTGCATTATATTAGTAGCAGATGCTACATTCCCCCATATAAAAGGGAAGAAGATTTCTGAACAGTAAAACCAAATTTTTTTGCTTATACACCGTAATTACCACCATTCTTTCATTTCAAAGGCATCTGTCTGACATACCCTAATCGTGATGTGTTGTATTACCATTTGCATTACATTTTGTTCCTGAAAATAACAGTGACGGTTAAGGTTGCAGGAAGGTTTCTGCTCGGTTTAGGTGCTTTGAAACTTGTTATAGTATTTGCCTTTTAGCTTGAATTGTTTCAGGTGTTTCTTCTGGGCAAGTCAAATAGCCGCCTGGCCCTCAGGAGAGCTGGTGTGGGTACAGACCCCCTGGCTTCAGGCTGCTTTGTGCTGCTGAGAGCTGCCCGGGGCAAGGGGCTGGACAGATGTACAGCTCTGGCGTCTCCAGACATCATCCCATTTGCTTTTACTTCTCTTAAATATTTTACCACCGTGCAGTTTTGTCTCCATAAAGAGCTTTGGTCAAATGAGCCTATGGACTCACTTGTTCTCAAACCACCCGACAGAAAGATTATGGTACTTGAGGTGCAAAAAAAAAAAAAAAAAGATGAGATTGGGACGGGCATTTTTGCTGACACTAGATGCCTCCTGCAGGCTGTGGTATGAGATAAAAAAGACAGTTTTCAATAATCTTACCAGGTTTCCTCCCCAAGGGACGTAAAACTCACTATTTCATCTTAGCTGCGTTTGAATTCACAGCTCCAGCGCGCAGAGTGTTAACCCCTTGTCCCTTGCAAAGCTGAACTGAGAACTGCTCTGCAGCGTCGCCCCCCTTTCATTGTGGGCAGTATGATGGTGACACCAAGAAAAGGTATTTCATCTGTCTTGGATTCTTGCACCCATAAAACTTTTTTCAGTACACGTCTAGCCTCAGCAGACTTCTGCCTGACGTATTGTGGCCCCTAGGAGATCAGCCCTTGGTGATCTTTCAGAGTTCACCTGCGTCCTGCGTGAACTTGAATGAGGTCCTTTCCACTGGATTTCATCCATGTTGTCTTTTGCAGCTTGAACCTTACTGGAACAGGCTGACATTTCCCCCCTCCCCCATTTAATGGGCAACTGCACCCTCTTCTGCGTCTCTTCCTGATGTGGCGGAGGCAGCTTTGCCGAGGTGCGGGCAGAGAATGGGGGCTTGAGCGTGTGAGTGGCCTCAGCCCCTCCCAAAATTGCCACGTAAATGTTGTTTCCCTGAAAAACCTCTTGTGAGTCATCTTTAGAGATGTTGTTTCACTCTAATTCCCTGCCCTACCTGCAGTGTTCAATCAGAGCGGCTGCAGCAGGAGGCTGTCTAATAGCAGACCTTTTCGGAGACAGGCGGTTAATGGGAACAGTAGCAGGCCCCGAGGTGTGTTTATACAGTCAGTCTCGCTTCCTCCGCTCCTGTGATATATTAACTACTTCGGAAGTTTCCCAGCTGTTTCAGGGGATAAATAATGGCAGTGGGAGCCCATATTTAACCTTCACCGTTCAGGCTGTGCGCTTTGTAGTTGTCGTCTTTTATCTCCCTGGCTATCTGGGAGAGACTTCAAACACCTTTCTGCTCTCTCGGCTGCGCTGTTGCTGCTCTCCCGCCTGCTGCCGCGCACACGGGAAGGCACCGCCACTCCGCATTTTGGTCAGTCACAGCACAGCCTTCATCCTCTGCGGTTATGGTGGGAGGTGGGAGGCTGGCTCCCCCCAGCAGTGGTCAGGGAGTTCCCGGAGACTCTCCCATCAGTGCCTTTGCGTCCTTCTCCAAGCCATTTGCTTGGATGTAGCCTGTCACATGTTTTTTTTTTTGTTGTGTGTTTGTTTGCCTCAAGCTCAGTGGCTGCTAAATGGTGGTGATTTGGGTTGTTTTTCTTTATTTCGGTGAATGATAAATAGAGGTGGTTTCGGTAAATATTAGCAAAGGTCAGTTGTGAGATTCCCCACACCTCTTACTCCCCAAAAAGGCTCCAGCCTGGAAAAGTCCTGGCCTGGCATGGAAGAATTTAAGGTATTAGCTGTGACAGTGTTGCACTGGGAGGCAAATGCAGCTATGCTGAGACATCTCAGCGATCCCCACTTTCACCCAAGTGTTACTTACCTGGGATTACATTTTCTGGGTTTAAATGGGTGGAAAAGAAAGAATCGGGTGAGGTGGTGTGGAGGGTGAACTCCCCCTGGGTAAACCCCACTGGTGACCGTGGGTGGGACTCTCACGGAATGGCGGACGAAGATTTTGTGTAGTGTGGGTCTGTAGCAGAGACACGTGGGTATATATGGTCATCGCAACAGTGCCCTCGCTGTCCTGAGGTAGTCATACGGCCGTATCATGAACTCTGTCCTGCAGTCATCTTGGTCTTCGTAAGCACGTGAGAATATAAGGAGAATTTCAAATGATATTAGGGAGGATTATGTGGCTGGGCAGGGGAGGGTCTTCTAGACCTGCTTTTCTGATTCTGCGATGAAAAGTTTCCTGAGAGTTATTTCGCAGCAAAATTCCCTGGTTTTGCTTGTCTTGCTGCTCTCTGTGTACTTCTGTGTCTGCCCAAACAGCCTCTCTAACCTTAGTGCTCAGTGCCTCTGTCTCCTCCGTTTCGCCGAGGTACTGGCTTAAGGAGCCGCAGGCTGAGAGATTCACACTCTTCTGAAACTATGCTTGAGCTTTAGGATCATTTAGAAGATACAGCAATCTTGCATTTTAGTTTTTGTCTGAATCTAAATTGCAAAGTGGAAACACTTTGTTCGCAGCAGTTCAAGGGTACTCACCTTTGTTACGTTCCCAAAATGAAAATACGGGCTGTTCCAGAACAAATTGACTTCTGTCCTTGATACAGAGATGAGCAAGATATTATTTCCTCATGTCTCTGACTTGGAGGCTATAGAATTATTGTTGCTGACTGTAAACTATATCCTTGACTATAAACAGTGCAGTTTATTCAAAACTAGTGTTGAAACCCGGATTCTGGCAGTTCACTATGGACAACTTCCAGCTAGACATAACCTCTTGCTTAGGGAAGTTATAGGATGAGCAGTGATTTACTGAGAAATAATCCGAAGCAAACTGGTACTAGAAAGTTTTTATGCACTTCATGTTCCTCTTCGTATTTCTCCCTTTAGACTCTCAGCAGTATCTGGTAAGGGAAGCTCATCTTTGAGTGACTTGTGGTCAAAGGTACATGGCCGATTCAACAAGACACTTTGTCCTTGGCTTTACACATTGCTCAGGTCCTGGTGACTTCAGTGAACTTGTACAGGTACTAAATGAAAAAGATCTTTTCCTTCTCACTTGGAAACATAGAAAAGATATTGGGAGCAAGTCTACCTTATTTGAGCATATTTGGTGTCCAGTCTTCCTCTAAAACCAAGAAAACCTACTAGCATCGTCAGTGTCCCCAAATCATCTCAATAACCCTGGCTGAGGAATAAAGCAGTCATTGTTGTCTGTTCTTCTCCTTATCGCGTCTTCTCAAACAGGTGAAAGTTGGCCGGTGCTGTTACACCTCTCTTTGAGGTGTTGGTTTTATTTGACTCCAGAGGGACTGCAGTAGGGGATACCTGTTCCGCTAATGAGTAGCGCTCAGGAGCCATTTAAACCCCGTGGAAACTCGATAGCTGAACAGGTAGCCCCCGCTGCTGTCTGCAAAGCTGCCGCCGCTGCATCCTCCCTGCTGCGCCTGGCGATAAGGCACAGCTTGAATCTTCAAATGCCACCGGGAGGATGATCAATCTCAATCCAGCCCTGTCCTCCTCCTCTCCCCCAGACAACTTTTACTGAGGAAGAGAAGAAAACATAAAAGCAGCGGCTCTAGGGTGTGGGAATTTTGAAGGTGGTGGAGTTAAAAATCAATCGTGACCAACAACAAAGGGCTCGCAACTTAAATCTCAGGGAACGTTACTTCTGTGGGATCCCAGAAGCAAGTAAAAAAGCACAAATGCCCACACAAGCAAAGATGAAAATTTTTGTATTCTTCCTGTTATCCTCAGTGGAGGAAAAACTGTTTATTCCATCCACTCACCAGGCAAACTCAAGTTAAGATAGAGGGGATCCGACCTATCTGATGGTTGTGACAATGCTGCGCATATGATATACAGCAGGGAATTCACATAACGCAAAATAAAATCCAACATTAATCCCCAAGAAGCGTCTTACAGAGCTGAACACAAGATGCTATGAATTTTAATTGGGGAGGGGTTTTTTTGAGTGCTGCATTTTGGACCTTTTTCTTCTTTTTTTTTCTCACTAGTTTCAGCAAATGGAACATTTTCAGGCATTTGCCGAATTCTGTCTCCTCCCTAAAAGGGAGTAAGATTTAATGTTTTACGGTTTGGGGGTTTTTTGTTTGGTTGTTTTTTTTTTAATTTCAGGAAAAGGTTGATCCCCAAATTCTCTCAAAGGTGTCCTTCCTTTCGCTGAGATTTTCCATCACACTTAGAAAGCGCTTGTACCTGTATAACTCTTTAAGATCTGACACTCTGAGGCAGATCTTTCAAATATAGGACCTAAAATCCCCGTTTTGGCCTGCTTTCTGTCAAAACGTATTTTCAGGTAAAACATATTCCAATCTATGGGATGCAGCTCTTTGCACTACCTGAGATCCAGGCAGTGATTAAATGCCTGACTGCTCCTTAAGTACCCAAAGAAAGGCTTGGAAGTTTTAAAATTAGCTGTAAATTCTTACAGAGAGGTTAATTAAGTTGATGCTGTTTAAAATAAGAAATGTTCTTACTGATTGCCAGGCCACTGAATAAAATGCTTCAAAAACAGTAACCGAAATGCTCTTATTTCAGACTTGGTAGTGGCTTGCTCCTTCCCGACCTTAAAGCCATGTTGCCTTCTTGCTTTCTTATTGAGTGTTCCTCCACTGGCTTTTATTTTCCGCCTTGGTTTGGCAGATGCCACTTCTTGGTTATTTGGTATGGAGAATCCCACCTCTGTCTCTCTGAACTCTCTTCCAGATGATGACTTTGGGTCCGTGAGTCTCTCCTTTGCAGTAGCTCTCTCTTTCCTCTAGTTTTTGGAGACCTCTTGAATTCAGGCCACTTGAAATTGGGGGTTTGCTGAGGTCGCCCTGAGAGCAGAGGTGGGTTTGAGCGACCGGGGGACAAGTGGGAGCCATGTGGGAAGAGGGCTCGAATTCAGCACAAGATTTGTCCCGGGTGAGATGTCTTCTGACATGCATCCCTGGTCAGACAGCCGTTCTGCATTGACGCACGCGGCATAAGGTCACAGTAATCTGCAGCCAGATACCTGAAGACTGAAGGCAAAACACAATCAGCAGGCATTGTTAACCCCGAATACACCTAAAATGAACAAAAGTGTTACCAGGGGTGATTTCTCCTAAGCTATAGACTCTTTTAGAATCAAGTGATCTAGCAATAACAATGATCCGATGGAGAAGAAAGAGAAAATGTCTGAGTTTTCAATTAAACTTCTTTTTTATTAAAGTCAATGGCCTGCAAAACATGGAAATCTCTCCTCCTGTCTGCTTTTCCAGCAGAGCAAAGGCTTAATGGCTGCCTGTGCTCCAGGTCTGGGTTTTGCAAGGTGATTCGTCTGTGTCGAGTTTGTTGCGTGTCTATAAAATCAGNCTCAAACAGGTGAAAGTTGGCCGGTGCTGTTACACCTCTCTTTGAGGTGTTGGTTTTATTTGACTCCAGAGGGACTGCAGTAGGGGATACCTGTTCTGCTAATGAGTAGCGCTCAGGAGCCATTTAAACCCCGTGGAAACTCGATAGCTGAACAGGTAGCCCCCGCTGCTGTCTGCAAAGCTGCCGCCGCTGCATCCTCCCTGCTGCGCCTGGCGATAAGGCACAGCTTGAATCTTCAAATGCCACCGGGAGGATGATCAATCTCAATCCAGCCCTGTCCTCCTCCTCTCCCCCAGACAACTTTTACTGAGGAAGAGAAGAAAACATAAAAGCAGCGGCTCTAGGGTGTGGGAATTTTGAAGGTGGTGGAGTTAAAAATCAATCGTGACCAACAACAAAGGGCTCGCAACTTAAATCTCAGGGAACGTTACTTCTGTGGGATCCCAGAAGCAAGTAAAAAAGCACAAATGCCCACACAAGCAAAGATGAAAATTTTTGTATTCTTCCTGTTATCCTCAGTGGAGGAAAAACTGTTTATTCCATCCACTCACCAGGCAAACTCAAGTTAAGATAGAGGGGATCCGACCTATCTGATGGTTGTGACAATGCTGNTTGGGTGGGTTGCTGCTGTTTGACAGGTTCCTCTTACCTCGCTTGGGTGGGTTTGGCTCCACGTGAGAGGAGATGGGGGCTTTTAGGAGATGTGTGAGCAGAGAGCGGCCTTGCGGATGTGGCTGTGCAGAAGATGCAGATGAACACGGCGCTGGGGCATCACTGGGAGAGGAGGGGCAGAAGGAAAAGCGATGGGGGAGAAGGCACGAGAAGGAANTACAGAGCTGAACACAAGATGCTATGAATTTTAATTGGGGAGGGGTTTTTTTGAGTGCTGCATTTTGGACCTTTTTCTTCTTTTTTTTTCTCACTAGTTTCAGCAAATGGAACATTTTCAGGCATTTGCCGAATTCTGTCTCCTCCCTAAAAGGGAGTAAGATTTAATGTTTTACGGTTTGGGGGTTTTTTGTTTGGTTGTTTTTTTTTTAATTTCAGGAAAAGGTTGATCCCCAAATTCTCTCAAAGGTGTCCTTCCTTTCGCTGAGATTTTCCATCACACTTAGAAAGCGCTTGTACCTGTATAACTCTTTAAGATCTGACACTCTGAGGCAGATCTTTCAAATATAGGACCTAAAATCCCCGTTTTGGCCTGCTTTCTGTCAAAACGTATTTTCAGGTAAAACATATTCCAATCTATGGGATGCAGCTCTTTGCACTACCTGAGATCCAGGCAGTGATTAAATGCCTGACTGCTCCTTAAGTACCCAAAGAAAGGCTTGGAAGTTTTAAAATTAGCTGTAAATTCTTACAGAGAGGTTAATTAAGTTGATGCTGTTTAAAATAAGAAATGTTCTTACTGATTGCCAGGCCACTGAATAAAATGCTTCAAAAACAGTAACCGAAATGCTCTTATTTCAGACTTGGTAGTGGCTTGCTCCTTCCCGACCTTAAAGCCATGTTGCCTTCTTGCTTTCTTATTGAGTGTTCCTCCACTGGCTTTTATTTTCCGCCTTGGTTTGGCAGATGCCACTTCTTGGTTATTTGGTATGGAGAATCCCACCTCTGTCTCTCTGAACTCTCTTCCAGATGATGACTTTGGGTCCGTGAGTCTCTCCTTTGCAGTAGCTCTCTCTTTCCTCTAGTTTTTGGAGACCTCTTGAATTCAGGCCACTTGAAATTGGGGGTTTGCTGAGGTCGCCCTGAGAGCAGAGGTGGGTTTGAGCGACCGGGGGACAAGTGGGAGCCATGTGGGAAGAGGGCTCGAATTCAGCACAAGATTTGTCCCGGGTGAGATGTCTTCTGACATGCATCCCTGGTCAGACAGCCGTTCTGCATTGACGCACGCGGCATAAGGTCACAGTAATCTGCAGCCAGATACCTGAAGACTGAAGGCAAAACACAATCAGCAGGCATTGTTAACCCCGAATACACCTAAAATGAACAAAAGTGTTACCAGGGGTGATTTCTCCTAAGCTATAGACTCTTTTAGAATCAAGTGATCTAGCAATAACAATGATCCAATGGAGAAGAAAGAGAAAATGTCTGAGTTTTCAATTAAACTTCTTTTTTATTAAAGTCAATGGCCTGCAAAACATGGAAATCTCTCCTCCTGTCTGCTTTTCCAGCAGAGCAAAGGCTTAATGGCTGCCTGTGCTCCAGGTCTGGGTTTTGCAAGGTGATTCGTCTGTGTCGAGTTTGTTGCGTGTCTATAAAATCAGGAGCCTGGCTGAGTAAATTAGAACTGAATGAAAACTTTTTAGTCTGGGGACCAACAAGATAAATCCATCGTACAAAATGAATCTGAATTTTTGCCGGGTAGTGTTGCTCGGTATTGTTTTGCATTATTTCTTACAAGACTTTATAAGAATTGTAACAACGTCTCCCAGCTGGGAAAAAAGAGATTTTCAAAGTTCATACATTTGTGTTTTTTCAAGACCAACTGAACCTTTACAAATAATGGCGTTACCTCCAGATCTAGAAATCGGTTCTTTTCTGCCGTTCTGCGAGCTGTCACTTGTAGCGGTTTTATTTCAGGATGATTAAAAATGTACATGTGCTTTCCCCTTGCGCGCATGCTGTACATCTATTGTATTGTATCTCAGATCAAACGCTGAAATGCAATGCATTTGGAAGTCTTCACAGTAGAAATGCAAAACACAACCTTTGTTGTTGGTTTAATTCTGAGCTGTGGTTGTTTGTTGTTTTTTAAATGAATTTGTTTCCTGAAGTTGGGGTTTGACATGATACTCAAATGCAGTGTTTCATTTGATCTTCTCTGATGTCTTCAGCAACAATGAAACATGTTAGGAAACCCTCTGCTACTTTGCCTTTTTATGGTTGAGAATTTCATTGATTTGTGCAATTACAAGGTTGGAAAAATGTGACCAATGTTTGCACACAACGTAATAGCAGCCTATAGGAGCGGGAGAGGGAGGGAGATGGTACTGCACAAAATCAATCCTTTCAGTCACAGTTCACCCCTATTAACTGAGTCTTGAACACTGGCAATTGAATATATGCTTCTGTAATTTGCTGAATTGGTGCCTTGGCGCTCACTCCTNAGGGGCAGAAGGAAAAGCGATGGGGGAGAAGGCACGAGAAGGAAGGAGAAGCATTGCCACGAAAAACCTTGAGGGCAAGGACCAGGCAGCTGCTTTGGTGAATAACCCTCTCTCTGGAGTGCTGTGCTCAGTATTACCATGTAGCAACCGTGTGAACCCTGGGCACCGTGTGAATACATAACCCGTGAATCCAGGCCCATCAGTGGAAATTATCTGCTGAACTGACAGTTAAAAAAAAAACAACCCACCTTGCAAGGTCTTCAGATCCTGTGTGAATAATTCCACTTCTCTTTTCCCATCCCTTTTGGTGGTGTTCTCTGCAAGGTGGTACGGGCGGTAAGCACAACAACAGAAAGGAAATCAAAAAGGCAGGGCAATCCTCAAGAGTGCGCATACAACCCTGATGCTTTAATGAAGCAAAAGTAATCTGTATTTAAGAGAAAGATTTGATTTATTCAATGATATTGAACTGGAATTTGTTGGTATCTAATATCCTGTGTACTGGGAATAGCTAGTGAAGGAGTTGCAGCCCCAGCCTCTTTCCAAATATGATTTTGAGGGTGGTTCTGGGGTTCAAGTACATTTCCACAAGGAGAGACAGCGTGAAATGAGAAAGAATTCGATCAGTGTTCTTAAAATCTATGAGAGGCCATTTTTTTGGATGTTAATATCGAGTTAGTGCTTTATAGTAAATGGCAGAAGAAAATCACAGATACACTGTGAATAATGAAGCAAGATGTTTCGCCTGGAAAAGCCCTTGTTTGTAGTAGTGGCAGAGCGCTGTTTGTGGGAAGCAAGTTTTATGGAGAGGAGGGAGAGTAAGAATGGCCCTGTGGCCACGATGCAGGCGCTGGAGTCTGCCAACTCTGACTTTGTCTTTGCTTTCTCTGCTGCGTTGTACGTTGAGGACTGAGGTGTGCAAGTGCCACAGTAAATCAGAGATGCAGTTAGTACTTTTGCTGTTTTGATAACAGAAGGCAGGTGCCAAAGGAAATGAGTTGCAAAGCGTACAGCCCTCCATCATCCTTTACAGCCACACTTTATGTTACCTTTCCGGAAAGCATTTCATGATTCTCCTGACTGGTGGCCCAGAATTAGGGAGGACAGTTTTAAATAAATAAATAAATAAAAAGAAAAAAGATATAGGAGGAGCAAGGGATGCAATTGGAAGAAGACTGGGAGAGGGAGGAGCTGCCCAGGTGGGATTCCAGATTGCATACACTCTGTTTTACTGTGATGCATCCAGCTTTTGTTCCAGGGCTCTGTGCGTGACTAAAGCATGTGAAAATCCATGTGCTGACAACACCACAGAAGGGGAAGAGGTTTTGGAAGATGCATCAATCTGACAGCAGGGGGGTATGCGCTGCCATCCCAGGTGGGCAGCACTGTTGGTAAACAGGATGCAGAGAAGATAAAAAGGAAAAGTAATTTTGGCACCGTCATTTCCACTTCTCCCATTACAAAAAAATCGCGAGCAAGATCTGCTTTGAAATAAAAAGCAAGCAGCTGTATAATATTACTACAAAGTACCTGAAGGAAGGATCGTGATAGAATCAAACTGCCATGGAGAAAAGCAGTTATGGCTGTAGAAGAATAATCTTGGTGCTTTTCCTACCCAAATACAGGTATGTGGAGGAACATCACAGCATGGCAATGAGGTGATACTTGTCATTTGTGTGACAGAGACAAATTAGAATCCAGCCATCTCAGGGTGTGAACGATTTTCGTGAAAATTAATGACTTGATTAGAAGGAGAAATGAAGCTTCTTCAAGGGGACATGCAAATAAAGGAGGAATCACTAAAACTGTCGCCTGATGTAAAGTGAACATTACACAAAGAAAGATTGGTGGGATATTGTACAAAGACAAATTTGATGTGATATTAATCATATAGCACCGGCAGGAGCAAAGGGGAGAGGGAGAGGCAGGATTCAGCGCAGTACGTGTCTGACTTAGGGAGGTGTTTCAGCTGAAGCAGGGGATGAGTGTCCCGTTCCCAGATGAGCCGGGGGCATCCTCTGCACCCCCGGGACAGTTTGCTGCTCCCTGGTGGGTTTGCCAGGCCCTGTGTTTTTCTGGGTGGTGCTTCCCACTATCTCCAAGCCCAATGGAAGAGATTTGCCTGCTTTCATCTAGAGGCAGAGGTAACAAAGAACCATTAATTTCAGCAAGTGCTTGTAGTTCCCCAATGGTAAATTTGCAGAGCGTGGTGGGGTCTGTATTGGGCGATTTCTCCAACCTTTCAGGAGGAGTAGCGTCACCGTATTTTAAATGACAAACAGCTGTAACCTCTGTTGGGAAGAAGCATATTAGGCTAAAACTGATCAAGTATTAAACCCAATTTTGAACTTAGGTTTGTTGTGTTAAGAACCAAATCTACGTGGGCAATTAGTTTCAGGTTCAAGGCCAACCTTACCTTCCCCGGGAAGGAGCATGTTTGAGGACAAGCAAGGCAGCTAAACAAAAAGTGATGCTTTTCTTAAGCAGGAATATTACCTGCATTAATGGTTACAGACATGCAAGTAGTATGTTCACAGAAGGTCTTGGTTTGACTTTGAGGAATACCTGAGAGGTTTTCCTAAGTTTTCTCTTAGTCCAAATGATCTGCAAGATACGTTTTTCTTCTGCTGTCTCCTTTCCTTGGGCGTGGAGAGCCACAGACCTTGCAGCCTGATGTAGGTAACACAGTAGGATCCGAAGCTGTTTATCAAACACTGTTTTTTCTCATCCAGCACTACCAGTGGGAAGGACACTGGTGCCCAACCAGTTCTCTTGATGACGCATTTTGTCAAACGTAAGTTTGATGGGAATTTGTCATGGCAAAATGAGGGATCTTGCAGAGACCTAACAGAAAATAAAAGTCTAGTGCCATGCTCTAGCTGCGTGTGACAAAAAAAGGGGTGGAGATAAGCTGGTAAGTTCATGATGTGGTCATCTCTATTTCCTTGGCCGCTGAGCGTTAGGTAGCGCCGGTGATGTCGAGCCAGCTGCGTGCTCTCGGGATGGTGATGCTAGAGACGAGTAGGATGGATTTGTGCTGCTGGAAGGCATATTTTTGGCCAATCTATATGCAGGCTTTGGCAGAAGCCCTGGAACAGTTTTCATACATTGAGACACATTTTTACAACAACATGACTTAGATTTTTTTTTAAATTATAAGGAAAACTTATGTTACAGAGCATATGATAGCTTTCCCCTGGGAAGCAGTGCTCTGCAGGGGTAGGATTTGTTGCATGGCTTTGAGGCGGGAGCCACCCTCTTTCATTTCCAGTTTCAGCCCACATGTTCTCGGTCTACCTGTTTTAGAAAGTGCCACTTTACTGTTGGTAAGGAGCCTGAAACACTTGATTTTCTAGCAGCATCACACCTGTGTGACAACAACCTCCAAACATATTCCCTCCTGGCCAGGCATTGCCGCCTGGAATTGCCTCTGCCTGCAAGATGGCCACGGTATGTTCTCTCTTGCCAGAAAATACATGTCCTTTACTGGTCTCTACAGGACGCTTATTTCCCTGAGATCAGGGCAACGGCTCCATGCAACGCTAGGAGAAGTCTCATGAAAACCACCCTAAGCATGTATGTGCAGTTGCCACACGGAGTTTCGCAGACGTCCCTGGAGCTGCCTCGCTTGCCTCGCACAAAAGCCCTTTGTGTGCTCACAATTAGCGTGCAAACTGGATGCATGTTGCTGTGCTTTTTCATGCTTTCAAAACGTGATCCTGTAGGGGCACTTTATCCTTTTTCTTTTTATTGTTTGTTTATTTCTAATACGACGAAGCCAGCTATTGTTGTCCCTCCAGGAGTCAGGAAATACTCTCTGTTAATAGCAGGGTCCGCTCATTCTCCTGCTAAGAATTTCCCTTGTTCTCCATCAAAAGCCTTTGAAGCCTCCACCTTTTTCCTCTTGTTTGAAAGTAGTCGCTGGGACTGTCTTCATATTCCCCATGTATATTTAAACATAAATTGCATCTGACTGCGGTGACGCTAATTAAGGTGGAGGCACTCAGATGCAGCCCCCCTTGCGGGGAGCGTGGCCAATAAACCCGCTGTGACTGGCAGGTGTTTCGACCGCTTTAGACAACCGCAATTTCATAAAGTGTCCTTCCCCATTGCCTTGGCGAGGAGGGGACTGCCAGGCCCGCTCCGGGGAACCCGCTGCCAGGCAGGGACCGGGTGGCTTTGGGGCGTGCGGGGCTGATGGTGGCTTTGGGGGCCGTGGGACTGGTAGCCCACGTGCCCCCCAACCTGCTGGCATCTCGCCCCATCCAGGGGTCTTTTCAAGGCTGCTGCCTCTGCTTTGCTGTAAATAGGGATTTTTCCCTCCCCTCTTCGTAAAATAAGAAAATATTTTGTATTATCCCAGTGATTTTATAATATCCCAGTTATGTGCTCCTGAGGTGTTTGA
This sequence comes from Stercorarius parasiticus, assembly GCA_013396915.1. Classification (NCBI taxonomy): domain Eukaryota; kingdom Metazoa; phylum Chordata; class Aves; order Charadriiformes; family Stercorariidae; genus Stercorarius; species Stercorarius parasiticus. The sequence continues at coordinate 1,369,948 of VWZL01004159.1, read as the reverse complement.
CCAAATATTATTAAAACTCTGCATGGGCTAATAATCCTGGAAGTAGCGCGACGCCTTCCTGTGACATTGGAATCATTTAGTAATTTTACAGTACATTTGAATTTCGGCGTCGCTCAGCCGCTCAGTTTCCATTAACTTTGCCTGGAATTTCTTATGTCCATGCACACAAGCAAAAGTGTCAAGTTTCTCCTTCATGCTCCAAAACGCCACCTGAATCACAATTGTGCTGCGGCTAATTGTTATTAATTAAGCTGTTCCTAGCACTCCTAGCTGGGCTGGGCTTTTTTGCGGTTGTAATAAAAAGTGGATGCATTTTGTAAGCGCAGTATTAAGGAGGGAAAACAAGGGAGCCCTGCTCCTGGGAACGTCTCTGTGCCCTGCGGGATGGTTTTGGGGCGGGTGGGGGTGTTTTTAAGGAGAAGGCCACGGTATCAGCGAGCGGTGCAGAGGCTCGTTACCGTCAAATTAGCTTCACTGACCTTCGATGCCATTTACCCGTCACAGGCAGGCAGCTTCAAGGACATTTTGCAACGGGTAAATTTGCACTGAGCTGCTCTGGCCGCACGTGCTCCCGCATCACTTAAGCACGCAGCCGTGGCCAAAGGCCCCGGCACACGGTTTGGCCAGGACCACATGCCGGGCGCCCCGTGCCCCCCGCTGGGGCTCCCCCTCCCGCAGCCCTCCCATTTCCCAGGTTCCGCTGAAGCGGATCATCCAATGGAGGTATTAATGAAATGGGGACCCCAGGAGCAGCCTCCTGACAGAGGGCTTGAGTTGAGAAAATTGTTTCTTGGCCTTTTCTTCGTAATGAAGCTGTTAATAACGTGCCTGTTGCTTCCTACCCGGTGCCGAGGAGCAAGGCGCCTGTCATTCTGTCGCCTTTCTCAGTGTTTGTTTATGAAAATAAAATCAGGTGGGGAGGTCTTCAGGCAGAAGCGCTGTCATCTTGTGAGAGGCAGGAATATGAAGCTGCTTTTGGTCTGTGGGAATATGTCATCCACATCTTCGAAAAAACCAACCAGCCATCTGCTGTGTCTTTCCCTTTTTTCCCCCCTCGCGTTGGGTTAAGAACCAGAAAACATTATTTTGGCACATCGCTGGGGCGCGTTATTTTAACAGTGAGCTAATGGTTACCACTTGCAGGATAAAGGTGCATGTAAATGTCCTCTTAAAAGGTCAGGGATAGTCTTGGGAATTTTCCGAGTGTAAAAGGATCAGGGAATGGCTTGTGCACAGACATAAGCCCAAGGGCATGGGCTGGTGTTTTCTCTGGGTTACTCATGTGTAGCCTTGTTGGAGCAAAGCAGTGTGGAAAGGGAACCCCTTGGAGAAGCCTGTGGTGGTGGTCAGGGTGGGAGCCTTCTGCACCACGCTCAGTCTCAGAGCGATTTCTCAGGCCATCCTCTCCGTCTTCTACTGGCTGAAGCTTTAATCTGTCCGTGGATCCTCCCGCTGCTGCCACTGCTGTTCCTGGGGCAGCTCCAGTGTTGTACAAGGCGTTGCCTTTCCTTCATCCCAACAAATTCCTTGGTATTTTGCTGTTACGTGTCCATTCTTCTGCTGGTAGCATTTGCAGAAAAATGACCAAATATCAGATAGCAGCCTGAGCTGGGGCCTTGGAAGTGGGTGGAAGGCGTTACGGCCATTTGCCAGGTTAAACCCCTCGCCCTGCTCTTCCAGAGTCTCTTGCAACTCCCTCCCAGGACTGCTGTACTTGCCATGCCTCCTTGATCCCCAGGCAAGACTTGTGCCCGTTCTGTATTACTGTCTTTTTGCTAAAGCAGCTTTCTTCTCCATGTCTGCCGAGGAGACCTGGCTGGCCACCCTGGGGTGGGCGTCTCTCTTCTTGCAGGCAAAACAATAATCAGTCCTCGGCGGTTTCTGTATTTCGGTGAGAAAGGGCCAAGAAAACAGTCACCCAGGCTCCAAAAAGACCAACTGTACTGAGAGAGAGATATATATATGGATAGATATATATACATATATATATAATGTATGTGAGAATAAACGTATGTGGTATGCTCCTATGTTCCACGTAGAGTTAGCAGCAGGGGAAGAGCCATGGGATGAGGGTGTTCCTTCCGAGCGCTGTGAGTTGGTGTGAGCGCAGCCGTGCGTTTGCTGTCTCTGCTTCCTCCTGCCCTCCCCGATTCCCTGCCCAGGGGGTGCAGGTTGGCCTGAATCCGCAGTTATTAAGGGAGGCAAGCTCCAGTACTGATTGCTCCAGTGATAAACCGGTCCTGCTGTTGCCGAGTCAAAGATTCAAAACTAATGGTGCTCCTGCTCCTGGGATTTACCATTTGGAAGATACTTTATTGCTATCTTGTGACATTTCCCTGCACTTTTATGCTCATTTATATAACTGTTTTCTTTGATTTACGGCAGCTTTTCTTCATGTATAACAGTGCCATAAATTGTGCAGCCCTACTTTCAATGGTTATGAATTTGAGATATTCGGTAAACTGTTGGATGGGGGGAAAGGGCAGAAGCCTTTTGAAGAGGCTTTTGATCACAACCCCAGACAAAATAACCAGTTTTCTCTATACGAATTTGAAGCGGGCATCAAAATAAGTTGGCGCAGTCTGTTTCTTGACTAGCCAGGCAGTTGTGTTTTGGTTTGGTTTTGTTTTTTGGTATAAAATGTAAGTTATTCATGTAGGCTAAAAGGATGCATGAGGCCAAGCCCACACAGCGGTGACATTTGTGGGGGATCCCTGGGAGCTCTGGCACTTGGGTCTGCAGAGGTTTTCAGAAGAGCAGCAAATTAACGTTCTTCTTTTCATAAACCTTTCTGTTTTTCTTCATAAACCTGCTTTTTCACACGTTGTTATTTTTTAAGACCATCAAACAAGCTTAGATTTCCAAGGAGTGTTCAGCGGCCATCAGACATCCAAAGCTACCGGTCAGGCCAGTGAAATAAAAAAGACCTAGGGTTTTGATTTTGTTGGCATCTCGCTTTGCGGAGGAAGAGAAACAGCTCATTTGAAAATTGCCTTCTGAGTTCAGCTGTCAGAGAAGCTTTCTTTTGACCTTTACAAATGGATACCGTCACAATCAATGGGCAGAAGTTTAAGGGCAGTCCCTGGGGCAGGGGGGTGGGAACAAACGCAAGCATTTATAAAATATATATGGAGTGTATTTTAAAAAGCCCAACAGAAAAAACCAGACAGTATTAACGGGGAACATATTTGAGCAAACTTATCTGTAAAGAATTCATAATACACGATTTTGATAAGTATGGTTACCTAGAACTTACCTTTTGGGATGGTGTCTAAAAGTACAAACAAAAAATAACAAATAAAAATGCCTTAGGTTAGTCCAGTGCAGCAATATGTTGGGCGAGGAAAACAATTAGAGATTTTGAAGTTGCTTTCCCAGATCTGACTGCAGGGGAAGTGCATTTGAGGAGCAATTTCACAGCAACTTTGACTCCCCCCACCTCCCCCGGCCCCGTGCCCCCTTGCAGCCTTGGAAAGTGAAACCCTTTACAAAGGCTTAGTGGGAATTGCGTGAAGGAGGGGCAAGTCGCTCTGTGATTGCAGCCTCTGGCTCGCTCGTTCTTAAAGCATCAATGAGACAAACCAAGAGGCTCATCAAACGCAGCCGCGCAGTCCTCCCCACCCAGGTGAAACGGGCAGAAGTTTCAGCACTGCGGGTGTTTGCCCCGAATGTACGGCTCACGTACAATGAGGTTATCAATTCAAATGCGAGTCCTGCATCGGCCCCCTTTGTGCGGATTTAATAGCAGCTTATGCCAACAGCCTCAGTGAGGTTAAAAAGTAGTTCCTTTACTTTCTTAATGGGAAAGCTTCTTAGTGGGAGAAGTTTGGTTTTATACAGCTTGACCATACCCAAAAATTGCCACTGTGCTGCTGTTCACCAGAGCTGAAGCCCTCAGCGGCCTTGGAAGAATTTATTGGGTGCTCAGGCTTTTATTTAGCTTTTTATTTTTATTATGTTTAATTTAAATTGCGCAACCCAAGGACTTGGTTCAGAAGATGCAGGTTTGAGAAGGTGGGAGTCGGGTGCTCGCGTGCACCTCCCCTCCTGAGCGTGCCCGCTGGCCATGCCCTACGTGCTCGGCATCCTCCGTGAGGCCGCTCATCCGAAATGCGCACGGACTGCAAGAGATGCAGGATTGTCTGTGGCAGGTGATACTAATTTAAGATTAGGCTGTATGTTTTTATACATAGCATATGGAAGTAAAAAGGTTATTGCATAGACGTTAATTATTGAAAGATTGTTTTTCCTGCCTATAAACTGATACCTGAAGGCACTTGGTTTAGTAACATGGGTTTTATCACTTAGTTTAGCCACGGACAATTAGGAAAACACAACCATTGGTTTAAGGAGGGCTTATGTAAGAGAGCACTTTGGATTAATTTCTGACTTGATGACCTTAATGTATACGACTGCCAGAGACTCCAGGACGTGGTCCTTATTCCCAGATCCAGCATTTTGTGGCTCCAGACAAAGTGTGTTGATCACCCCCCTGGCCCGGCCAGCCTCAGCGCAGCCCCTGCCTCTCTCTGCAACTGCAACACCATCCCCTCATCTGCAGTACTTCCAAGTTTAAATAATTACCATTTCAGCTGTCTTACCCGAGCCGAATTCTCCTGTCTGCTTGACAAGGTTATCGTGTTGCTTGAGAGCCTGTTATTTTCATCAATGAAAAATAAAGTGTGTGCAGTTTCAACTTAATAGACACACGCATATTGGCTAAAATGGGGGAGTTCTTTAATCGCCTTCTCCTGCATTGCACGGTCACCTTGAAACACTTGGGCGAAGCAGCTCTGAAATGCTGGGTTCGCTCTTGCCCGCTCGATGGGGACGCCCCAGCCCTGGCGTGGCATCTCAGGTGCTCCTCGGGAGGTGTTGGTTTTCTTTTCTCTGAGGTTTCTCCCAGGACTTCTTGCGTAAGCCCCTCTGCAGTTTTGTCGTGACAGAATCTGGGGAGGTTGTTCTCTCCAGAGTGGTCCCTTTCTTTGTGTTTAGATTTCGTAGTTATTTTAATCATTTTATTAGGTGGTATTTGGGTTATGTGATAATTACTAATGTAATGCGAGAGAAATTTCTGTGGGAGATCTTGGGGAAGTACCTTTTTTTTTTTTTATGTCACAGGTGGCTTATGCTTACCCTGGAACGACGCAGCGGTTGCTGTGTGCTTTAGTGGTGACTAATTACCCGCAGTTACATTAGCAGATATAAAAGCACCTGTCCCACCTACCCGGTCTGAGCTGGATCTTTTACATAAACGGTGCTTAAATACTAGTAAGTAGGATCTGAGGGCTTGTGCGTATTTTGCCAAGTGTATTTTAAATATTGTACAGGCAGCGAGGACTGCAATCCCATTCCCATCGCAGCGGCTGCCAGCGCTCCCGCTGGATTTCTCGGGCTGCGAATCAGGCAGAAGCTGAATGAATGCGCTCCCTTGTGCACGCACAAGCTCGGTGTGTTTGTACAATGTTAATTAAAATGCATTTAAGTTGAGTGAATGCTTGCGGTATTCAGGGGCCCTCTGGGGAAGGAAAAAAAAGAAAGGCAGGCAGGCGAAGGCCCCCCGGCTGTCGCGGAGCTGCAGGAGTCTCAGTGGAGCGGCAGGAGCTGGTGGGGAAGGCGACCACTGCCGCAGCACCACGGCCATGCTCTGTGCAAGCGCAGCACCCCTGGGTGCCAGGAGGGCACTGGGGGGGGAGGAGCCCTTCGTGTCCCTGGCACAGCAGCCTGGTTTGTGAGCTGGGAAGCAATTTCGGACCAACCTCATAGCAGATGTTATTGGCATCCCTCGCTAAATTGATTTGCGGTGAAGGCACATGTACACAAACCAATCTAAGTGCCTGGCCCCCTTCTGCTCCCCCCATTCCTACCCATGCACGTGTTCACCTGGGCTCATGGTTCGTGCTCCATCATCTTCCCCCCACTTCTTCCACTGGCATTGAAAATGCAACCCAAATCCTTCCCACTGCTGAGACCTGTAGAGATTTCACGGAATCGCAGAATTTTTCAGAGTCGGAAGGGACCTCTAGAGATCATCTAGTCCAACTCCCCTACTAAAGCAGGATTGCCTGGAGCACATTACCCAGGTCTTGAAAGTCTCCGGAGAAGGGGACTCCACACCCTCCCTGGGCAGCCTGGGCCAGGGCTCTCTCACCCTCACCGTAAATAATTTTTTTCTCATACTTGATCGGAACTTCCTGTGTTCCAGCTTGTGCCCGTTACCCTCCGTCCTGTTGCTGGGAACCACTGAACAGAGTCTGGCTCCATCCTCCTTAAACCCACCCTTTAGATACTTGTAAACATCAATAAGGTCTCCCCTCAGCCTTCTCTTCTCTAGGCTAAAGACTCCCAGCTCTCTCAGCCTTTCCTCACAAGGGGGATGCTCCAACCCCTCCATCATCTTTGTTGCCCTGCGCTGGACTCTCTCCAGTAGTTCCCTGTCTCTCTTGAACTGGGGAGCCCAGAGCTGGACACAGGATTCCAGTTGTGGCCTCACCCGTGCAGAGTAGAGGGGGAGAATGACCTCCCTTGACCTGCTGGCCACACTCTTCCCTGTGCAGCCCAGAATTCCGTTGGCCTTCTTGGCAACAAGGGCACATTGCTGGCTCATGGATAATTTACTGTCCACCAAGACCCCCAGATCCTTTTCTTCAGAGCTGCTTTCCAGCAGGTCCACCACCACAACTTTGCTCTGGTAGGAGTCAGGATACGCCGTGATGGAGAGAAACAGGTTGCATGAGCCATTGCTGGTGTGCTGGAGCGGGACTGGGGAAGGGTGAGAGTTGGAAAGCGGGGAGAGCAATATTTGCAAACTCTTAGGCCTTCGCTCTGCATTTAGCAGCCCAAGAACAGATGGCCTTGGATTACTCACGATCGTTTATCTGCAGATCTGGTGATGGTCTATACTTTGGTACTGTAGGGAAGGATTTTGTCTCTTGACGTTAAGAGTTAGATTCACAAGCTTAATTTTGGGTGCTGCGCTCAAGAGGCTGAGCTGGAGACTAGTGCAGGAATTCACCAACAACAGGGAGGGCGATTCCTTCATGTGATGGTTTGGGCAACAGCAACATTTGCGTGGACTAACTTGCTCTCTGGAGTGGTATTTAATTTCCTCGGGGAGGAAACGTAGGTCAGTTAGGAAAGGGTGATATTCTTGATCGTACTGGGAAGACCCAGTAAGGAGCCCAAACTGGAAAACCGGTAATAGAGAAAGGTCCTGCCAGCGCTCGCAAGTTGGAGGGCAGAGGATACTGGCGTTGTATTTCAGAGCTATTTGAAAACCGTTTCACTGGCTCAAAACAAGGCCTTACCTGAACTAAACCAGGTGCTCGAAGCAGAGACCACTCAGATCTTTCTTAGATAACGTCTATTAATTGTTTGGTTAGGTTATGTACTTCATTGGGAACTAAATTGTAAATGCTGAGGTCATTTTGATAAAGTAAGTTATTTCTTGCATCCTGCATCCAGTAAGAAAATCCCACACTCCTTCTAAGCAACCATGCCACATAAGTGGCTGAAAAAGCAATTTTTAATTTCAAATGCTTTTCTATCGCTTTTGTGCTGGTAATTTGCTGGTTTGACCACTGGAGCCAGCAAGCACCGCTCAGAGCTGGCCCGATCGGGGTGGTGGGGAGCGGCGCGGGGCCACGTGTCACCCCCGCGTCACCTCCATCCCTAGAGTTCCCTGCCAACTTGGAGGCTTATCTGCTGCCTCCTCGTCAGAGCAGGCACTTCCAGATTCACAGCAAGACCTCAAGGAGAGACAGATGATAGAGCAGATGGCAGATGACTAATTTGGCAAAGTTAGATGAGTGGAAATTGTTTGCTTTAATTGCTTGTCAAGTCCGGTACCTACATTATAGTTAAGAAGCAACTATTTACCCTCAAAATAGAACAAAATGAGTAAAGAAAGCGTGGATGTGTGTGTCTGTGAAGAGTAGGGAAAAAAAGGGAAGAAGTACCCAGAGAAAATAATTTGGTACAAAGGCTTGGGTGGGAAGAGCCATTGGCAAAGTCGCTGGTATTAATTTCTGCTTTTTTTTTTTTTTTTTAGTGGCAACTGTGTTGTATAGGTCCTGCAGTAAATTTTTCCCATTTTGTTCTTTCCAGTTGCTGTATTATAATATATATGTGAGGAACGAAAAGAGAAATAATGCTGGAAATACCGGCATAATGCAGGCAGATGACAGTGGCTTGACATGGTCGGCACAGGCAATTATCCTTGAAATGTTGCAGTATAAATCTAGTCCTTTGGTGCCATTGTTTCATTGGTATGGACAGGAGTGCTACATCGGTAAAATATGCTGTGTAGCATCCACCAAACAGATTGTGGAGAGCTCGGTGCAAGGAGAGGGTGCCATCAGCTCCGGAAAGTGTTATCACACGTAACTAATCCTTCTTGGTGAAGTTACAATCACTGTCAGTCTTTGCTGTGCCTGTTTGTGTTCCTGTTCATAAAATCGGGAAAGCTCTTCCCTTTGTAGGTGGCATCTGATGAGCCTGTACTGGAGGTGGGACCACCCTGATAAAATGCATTCCCACAACTTTTCTGGAAGTGCTGGAAGATTTTACAGTGGCATATGAAACGGTATTTGGGGGTTTAATGAGCAAATTTCAGGGAATTAATACTTTTGGTCCCGGCTGCTATCAACCCAGGGACGTCTTCTCCATGCAAAGAGAAGAAAGGCTATCAAAGTGTTTCAGAATATCCTTTTAGCATTGCAGATTAAAGTCGGGATGAGAGGTATAGTCTGGGGTTTGTTTGTTTTTTTTAATTTGACTTTATTTAGCAGTTGTGGAAAGCTTAACATTGAAATAAAAATGAATAATAGCACTCCGAGGCTTGTGTCTCTGGGCTGTTTGCGTGCAGGTAGGGGGGATTACAGCTCCCAGCTGCTGTGGGCCAGCCCCTTCTGTGTCCCCTCGTCATGATGGCACCCTGAGGGACGGAACGGCAGCTGGGTGGCAATGCTGAGCTTCTCCTCTCCTGGCCGTATGGCTGTCCAGGAGTTCATGGCAGTTGGGTTGATTGCATGCAACTGGATTCAAATGGGATGATAATTTTCTAGCGTACAGCAGACCTCACGGAAGGAAAACACTTGTGCCAGCTGAGCTTTTAATTAGGAGTACAGAGAAAATTATGCTCTCCTTCATTACAGTCTCTCACCTAGGGAAAGCAAGCCTCTAATTTTAAAACATTCTCCAAAACCACTGGGTTTATAGGAAGACGGCTGGTGACCGCAAGGAGTGTTTTGCCTTCTCCTGGGAGACATCTGCAGGACTGTAAGTGCAGGCGGTCCTTCCTTTCATTAGGATGTGCTTAATTGCAAGAAAATTCGAGGCTTTTGCAGCTTGTTCAAGGAGAGCTGTAAAATAATAATGAAAGGATTAAAAGTGTGTTTACCCCTTCTTCGGTGTGCGTACATGATAGGGTGCCCAGGCTGTAGCTGAGAGCGCAGAGCATAATGGAATGAGTGGGGACTGCTGTGGCATTGCTGGTAATTAGTTGTTCCTTAAGGGGCTCCAGTATTTCCCCCCATCTGGGGGCCTTAACAAATTGCCATGAGTGTTTGCAATTATTAATAAACAGTTATGTTAGCTGCCTTTCAAGCAACCCTGATGATGGGCCTGTCTGTAAAAACACAGCTAATTAAGTAAATAAGTGGCAAGTACGGGAAAAGAATGTTAGAAAGAGGTGCTGACTGTTGTTAGGCTTGTCCTGGCTGGGATGAAGGAACGTGTGATTCTCTTCTGGTTAGCGTGCTCCTGAACTAGTCTGGGAGTTTAAGCCTCCTCTTGCGTTTTTGGCCCACTTAAACCAATGGACAAAGGGAGGTTGTGTTGTATTCAGGCAGAGGCTGGTGCGGGACAAACGTGCCGCTCTCCCATGTCCCTGCCAATAAATGTTTTACGATTCAAAAGAATACATCCGGATGCTCAAGATAACTCCCTTGGAGTTGGTAACAAGGATGCCTTATCGCTGCTACGCTGAAGGTGCTTTGGGAGAGGAGCGAGACACCGGTATTTCAGGTGGGGGTGACCATGCCGGAGATGATGGGATTCGCTCTTCCTGAATAACTCCAAATGTAGGCAGATCCAGAGAGGGGTTGAATAAGAAATGGCATGAGCTGATCTCCTTCCAAAAGTTAGTTCATCTTGTGAGCTGGGATGATTATAAAATCCATTAGTATTACAAGAAACAGAAATAGATTGAGTCAAATGTGATTTCTTAATTTAATGTATAGATTTATCATCAACAGAGCAGAGCAAAAATAATGGCCTAAAAAGCAGAAGCTAAAGGATGTTTTTAAGTGCCTCCGTTATTTGCTACCTTTGAGTGAGCATCTGAATGATTTGGCTTTGTTATGAAAAAAATGTCAATGGGAAATTAATTTCCAAGTCATGTGCATGAATATTGATGAAAAACGTAAATTCAATTCAATACAGACGATTATTACTGCTGTAATTGGGGCCATTAGGAGCTGAAGCTCTTCTCTGTCATTTTAGGTAGCTGGTTATAAGTAAACAATTGAATGTGGAGTGTGAATGTGTGAGTGATGCCTGAAATCCACTTTTGTGATGGCCAAGCAGGGCTCTGCCTAATAGCCACCCAAAACTGCCCATGTTCGGGGTGTAGATGGGAAGCGGCCCCAGGCTGGCAGCCTGGCTGGTCACCGTCACCACCGCTTCGGGCATTCCCAGGTGGGACGGTGCACATCCTTCAGCTTCGGGATAACATTAGCGGTGGGTGTCTCTGGGCATGGACACACGCATACATGTGAGGTTTGTTGCCAGAATATGGAAAGGAGGGAATGGCCAAGCCTGTGTTGGTGGAGAGCTGTGTTTGAGAGCTTCATGGCACGCCGGTAACCTGGTACAGGCTGTCAGTCAACAGCTGGCTGGGGAATCCGTCTGGGAAGGTGTAAGGGGACATCAGATTTTCCTGGGCATGCATTTCAATGGTGCTGAAGGGTTTCCCTCATTGAGCCGCCTCTCTAAGACCTTCTGAGCAAGTTGGGAGTATACGTGCTCAAAGGCACTCAATAGCGAGAGAAGCTGCAGATTGTGGAGGCACATCTTGAACTGGTACTCGTTTGACCTCTGTTAGAGGCAGGGGAATTAGTGTTTTTCATTAACCAGGAGATGTTCTGCTGCAGGGACTGCTTTTAACGCGCAGTCTTTATTTTCTTGCTGCTCATCGGTTTCTGGGGCTATATAAAATAATGTGTCTAACAATACAGAACAAAGTGCTTTGAAGAGAGTTTATGAAATATAGATTATGGTGGTTTTGCATGGCATGACAAGGAAATACATTTTGTTGTGCTCATGTTTATGCCTTTATATGGGTGGAGTATCCCTGAAAACACATATTATTTTGGTACTTAATTTTAAAGAGCTGCTACAACACACAGATGCCTGTTGCTGTTCCAAGAGATGAGCAGGAGGGTGAGGGGGATGTGTTCGTGCTCGGGGGCAGGTAGACTGGGGATCCTCTGCGACCCTTGCTCAGCTCCCACCTCGTGGGCTTTAGTGCTTCTTGACCATTTGGGCAATTCAGACTCAAAATGATTGCATTTGCCCTGGAGCAGCTGGAACTTGCCTCCTCTGGATCAAAATGGGAGGTAAAACTTACTGTTAACTACCAGTTCGCAGCCTGCGCTCTGCTCCATGTCCCTCCCAGGTTTGGCTCCCTGGCACATGCAGGCAAGCAGGAGCTCTGCTGGAATTGTATATGGCAGCAGCATTTCTCCCTTATGGCCGGAATGACTTTTTACCCTGCTAATTGTATTTGTCCTTAAAAAACCCAACAGCATATCTAATCTCTCTGTTTTAAAGGACTCTGTGAAGGGTGGAGGGTACTGTCCCAGCCCTATCCCCCGGCGAGTGAGAATTGATCTAATCTGCTTTTCTTGAATATTTGCATCGTTTTCTCTTTTATATTTTGAATCTAGTGGAATTATTAGCTGCATCAAAAGTATATGTACAAAACTTGTGCTGTAAAGCTGGGGCAGAGAGAGAATAATGGCTTATTATAGTAACAGATTATTGATGATCCGTAGTTATACCCACGTTGGCTTTGGGATTTCAACTCATTCCCCAGGCTGGGGCTCTGTCCCGCTCCGGGGGCGGGTTCTGCTCCAGCGGCACTGCGGCTCGGGTACCCATGGCAGAAAATGTGCACTGCTGCGTCTCCCGCCGATTGATGGAGGATAAATCCCCCTCTCCCTCTCCTCTCCGCCTGTCAGTACAGTGCGGCGCTGTAAAAGCCAAGCCGTGGTTGGAAGGATGGACGCTGGGCACTGACTTCCCTGGCTTCCCAGATTTTGCAGCGGGAGCAGGCTGCGAGGGGCTGGGTTGCAGGGACCTTTTGCCATGTATCTTGCAGGCGGCAGAGGCCCAGCTGCGAGCTGGAACACAGAGGTGTTTTGTCTAACAGAGGACCAGAGGGGATTTCTGTTTTTAAGACAGAAATGAAATGCTTGGAATTGCTCTAGGATAAATTTAAAAGATCAACATGATTTCTTCTAAATTTGCTTTTAAGATTTTATTCATCTGAAAGAATTGATTTCCGTAGTGTTGTCAAAAGCGGGGAGCAGTTACTTGCAATGGTTTGATTGTACAAAATTAATCTTACTCGAATAAAATCTGCAGCCCCAGCTCACATCTGGGCTGGCTTCACCCCCGTTGAATCCTCTTGCAAGAGCAGGCTCCAGGTGTTCTGCCTCCTTACAGCAACAAGTGGCTAAATTAGCTTTCGGGAAACGTTTAATGGGTGTGCAACACGAAATACCAATGTTGCAGTGTACAGCTTTATTAGCTGAGCTGCTGGAATTGTTTTCTGAGCTATGGTGATCCTTAGCACCGATTGCGAAATGGAACAGAAATTATTTATTAGTCCTCGGGTGCCTTAAGAAAGAATAATACTTATTCGGCTGGAAACACAGTCAGTCTTGTTGTTATAGATGCTGCTGCTTTTAAGGAAAAAGCAAACTAACTCATTTTGTAATTGGGAGCAAACATTTTTGAAGTCTGCTACAGGCACAGGCGCGTGTCTCCCTGCAGGGTGGAGATGCTGGTACGGCAGATCTCGAGGTTGTTCTGAATGAAACTTTCAATATGAGCTAGGACAGGGCTTTGTATTTCAAAAAGAAAGGTGTGCCATCCCCTAGCGGCGCTGGTTAATCCTTCCAGGTGTTCCCAGTCCAGCAGAGCTGTGTCAAGCCCAGTGGGACCACGTCTTTCCATCTTGGGAATCCCCCAAAATAGCTATTAAAATATTATAAACAAAATTTTGTTTAGATATGTTTTACTCTTAAGTGGTAAGGTTTTACAAGAAAACTTTCAAAACGTGAATGTTTGTGCTTTAAATTAAGCTTTGAGTTGAGGTGGTAGATTTTATTTTAAAACCTGAGCAAACCAACCAGTTCTGTTTTTCTGCAACACAGTATAGTGAATATATGTCAAGTATTTCAAGTTTTAAAACTTAGAGAGGACTTTAAAATTTTACTTCTACCAGGTCATAGAAAGAAATTAAAAAAAAAAAATTACATCCCTTAGAATATTTCCTTTGGTATCTAGACCAGATGTGTATTTGGAAAATCAGCCCTACGTAGTGCCTGTTCAGCGTCGGTCTGTGCTCTTCAGCTGTGGGAAACACAAAACCCGAAAAGGATGTGATACAAAGCCTTCATCCTGTGCACGGCTCCCCATGAAGCCAGCCACTGCTGTCCCTCCCCACTGGGCAGTTACGCTTCGGGAGGGAACGGAGTTCTGCTGCCATTCGTAGGGCAGAGGGAGTTTCCTTGGGAGAAAACTTTGGGCAGTTTGTGGGTTTCTGGCCGCCTTGAAGCTCGGGTCGCCCTGGCACAAGAGCAGATTGTTCTGCAGCAGAGAACTGAGATGAGAATTGTTCCCATTTCTATTAGAAAAAAAAAAGAGGGGGGGAGACGTAGTAAGTAAACAGTCAATAATAGTAGTACTCAAAAACCTCATTACTTTTGATATTTATAAAAAGGACCTGCATCATTCAAAACAGCATATTTTAGCCAATTTTACTGATTATGCCTCCAGTCATGGAGAGTTTTGTTTGTATTGATTTAATCCAGGAGTGGGAATGACTCCAGAAACGCTATTCTGGTCTGGCTCATGTTTTGCATAATATAGTGCTCATTTCAAAAGTTTGGATATATTCAGATTAATTTGCTCACAGATGAGAACAACCCACAAAGCTGTTGGTAGAGAGGAAAAGTAAGTGTATGCAAAAAAACCCCAAAACTAAAACAGCCCAGGCCTACACTTGACCATTTCAGTAGCGCTGCTGTCCTGGCAGGCTGAGCGCTGCGTGAAGAACTGCTGTTGGAAAATGCTGCTTCTGTGTTTCTTTCCCGAATTCATTTTTGTCATTGCTTGATGCAAGCTGATAGACTGAGCCGAGCTGTGACCCTGCAGTGGCTTTGAACCGGACTTCAAAATTTAGAACGGAATAGTATAATATTAAAGGGCATCTTGCAAAAACTAACTGTATTAGGATGGTGTTTCCTAACTCCTCTGAGACACCTCCACTGCACATTCAGTCTGGTGACTTGCGGAAAGACATTGCGGTTTTTGCTATTATCTTTCTCCTATTTAATTGCATAAAGCTGGGAAGAGCTGGGATCTTAAGGGAAGCGATGAGGAAAACAATGTTGGGTATAAGCCTTCTGGTAAGGTTGCTCTTGGCTTGTCCAACAGACCGTTCTGAGCATCAGCTGAATAGGGAAAATGCTGGATTACCCAGGTCAGCTTGGATGCACAGGTCTCTCCAGCCTTACGTCCTTTAGCCTGTGATTGGCGCATCCCTGTTCAGTGTCCCATTCTGTCATTGGCAGAACCAGTAGTGACTCCACTGACAGCTGGCTTTGGCCTTTTAGGTTCTGGGGTCAACTAGTTTTGAGTTTTTCCTGCATTTCTGTGTTTTCAGCCTTTCTGCATTTGGTGGTAAATACCAGAACTTCATCCCATTTGGTGAGATGTGTTTAAATGCTGAGATGGTCATGGATCGTATTTCTTCCTTCCTGTCTCTACTTCTGACATTCAAGTAATTTGTGCTGGGGTATTTTTTGCAGTACCCAACCCTGTGAATAATTTGGAACTTCTGTTACAACTACCTGTATCCCTGTATACAAACTTTATTTCCTTCTCTGCTCCTGTGGCCCTCTTCCACACTCATCCTCGTTGTTTGTCCTGTGGTTTCTTGCAGTGTGTGCCGGCACTGAGAACAAGCTGAGCTCCCTCTCGGACCTGGAGCAGCAGTATCGGGCCCTGCGCAAGTACTATGAGAACTGTGAGGTAGTTATGGGCAACCTGGAAATCACGAGCATTGAGCACAACCGAGACCTCTCCTTCCTACGGGTAAGAAATCTTTTTCCTTCCCTCCATCTTCTGTGCTTAAGGGAGTAGCTATGGGTTCTGGGCTGCAGAAGGGCAGGTCTCTTTCCCACCAGCTCCGCTGCAATATTAGAAGAGGATAATAAAACGTCACAGATGTGCAGAGAACAAGAGCAATGTCATTGCTGTGACAGATGCTCTGAGTATGTGTTGTTTAGATTTATCCAGGACTTGGGGGAGAAAACCATGTCACTACACAGAAAGGTGACACCTTGCAGGACTCTGTCACTGTGGGGTGCCAGCAGGTAGGGTAGCGTTTAGGAAGGTCAGAGAATCATGCAGGTAAGCACTGGAGGCGTGGAGAAGCTAATCCTAATAAAATGCTATACGTGGAGCGATGGGTAGACTTAAGCAAGGAAAGAACTCTGGGCAATGTTTGTAGAGCATTTAAGAAAAAGAAAAAAAAAGACGATTGCTGAATGAACATCAAACCATCTTTGTCTACGAGATGGGAGTTAATTGAGCCTAATTGAATCTCCAGCATCCAGAGGAAGTCTGTGATAGATGAAGGCTGTCCTGCCACCATGGAGCCTGGGTTGTGCACTCCCTCAGCCCTCCTTACTTCAAACTTTGAGTAAATGTCAAGCTTTTGGCCTTTGGGTTTGTGAAGGAACGTTTGTGTGGTTTGTGCATTCCTTGTTAATGTGCTAGCAACCTCAAGGAGGGAAAGGTGAATGCTGAATTAAAAGAATTTAAGCCCATCGTTATTTGGTGTTTCAAAACTGGTTATGTTTGAAGAAATAACCCGCAAAGGAGTGATTCAGTGCACTCAGGTGGGCATCTGAGCGTGCTGCAGACAATGTGGCTGCAACATGGAAGAAACTGGTATGTAGGTGTGAGGGCCACAGTAGAAAAGGCAGCTGTGGCAGTGCGGTTGCAGGCTCTGCTGGCCATAGTCTCCGTACTCTCCAATAGAAGAAGTTATGCCGTGACACAGATAAGCGTTTACACCACTGGTATCGTATGGTATCGCCTGCATATGCTTCTGCAAAATGCTAGTGTCGTTTTTCAAGATGCGTGTCTGTATGTAACTGGCATTTTCGTGAAAAGCATGTAGGGGGAGCGGCAGGTTTAAATCCGGCAGCAGGAAGAGGGCGGCAGGAGTCAGCCCTGGCAGGTTGTGTTACGCTGTCATTTGGTTTGCCGGGTCTCGGGTGAACCTAGTGCTCAATTTCAGTTTGCAAAAATGTGAACATTCCATTATGGGTCTGACGAAGCCACAGCAGATTCTCCAACAGCGTGTTTAGCTTTGCTTCATGTTAGATTTGTTGGGGATTTCACAGGATTTCCACTCTCTACGTTGGCCTGTATTTACTTAAAGCGTACACCAGGCTGCTTAAAGATTTGCAAGCAAATTTCAGCTACCAGATACGTCTGGAGTAAAGTTTGGGGTGCTAATTGCACTCAGACTAACAGGTTGCCTGTTAATTTGAGCGACGAATGCCTAGGAAGCAAATGCTATCTATACATTTCACAGTTGTGACAGGTGGGGAAAACACATATGCTTGTGCTCTGAAATAGATACAGCCTTGGTGCAGCTGGACTAACTGGTTTCCCACCACATTAGACAGGCAGCAGATAGATACATCCTGCACGGGCAGGATCCTGCACTCATTGAGGCGTCGCTGGAGTTTCAAATGCATCCTGAAACTCCCGACTGGGCCATTCTGCGGGGCTTGAATTCATCATGGACGGTTCTCCCGCTTCGGCTTTCCTTCCTTCCTGTGCTGCCTGCTGGTAGGTAGGGAAAGGAAATTGTTTGGAAATTGTGGAATTAACATTCCTTGCAGGTAGCTGCCATAAGCAGAGTAAAATATTAGTGGAAAGTGGGCAGTAAAATCAGCAAATGAGAGGAAGAAAGAAGTGTGTAGTAAATGAAGGTGGTTCGGTCACTTGTGCTTTTTGGTGACAGTTACTATCGCTTTTTTATTAGTTTTATTACTTCTGTCACCTGAGACTGCTCTCTTGCAGATGTCTCAGTAAAAAGCAGAACTTAAAACAAAACCTAGCAAACTGGAAGTCTAGTTAATATGATAAATTGTAGTCATTAAAATAGAAAACCAAACAGAGGAGAACATGTTCTTGGTAAGGCAAATAAATAAATAAATGTTGGCATATTTACACCGATAATTTGACATTCATTAGTTAGGCAGTATTGCTTGGTTTATCATTTTAAAAATGGTTTTAATGGCCAAATGAAAGTGGCAGATGGGAGATAACTAAAGGAAAGGCTATTTGTCTCTCTCAGACTTAAATAAATTTTGACACCGTCCAGCAAAATATCCTTGTCTCTAAGTTGGAGAGACATGGATTTGACAATGGACCACTCGGTGGATAAGGAATTGGCTGGATGGCCGCACTGAAGGAGTTGCAGTCAATGGCTCAATGTCTGAGTGATGTTCCTCAGGGGTTGGTATTGGGACCAGTGCAGTTTAGCATTTTTGTTGGAGACATGGACAGTGGGATTGAGTGCACCCTCAGCAAGTTTGCTGATGACACCAACCTGTGTGGTGCAGTTGACACGCTGGAGGGGATGGATGCCATCCAGAGGGACCTTGACAGGCTTGAGAGACGGGCCCGTGTGAACCTCATGAAGTTCAACAAGGCCAAGTGCAAGGTCCTGCACCTGGGTTGGGGCAATCCCAAGCACAAATACAGGCTGGGTGGAGAATGGATTGAGAGCAGCCCTGAGGAGAAGGATTTGGGNGGAGACCTTCCAGCCCCTTCCAGTACCTGAAGGGGGCCTACAGGAAGGATGGGGAGGGACTCTGGATCAGGGACTGTAGCAATAGGATTGAGGGGTAACAGTTTTACACTGAAAGAGGGGAGATTTAGATGAGATATTGTGGAGAAATTCTTTGGTGTGAGGGTGGTGAGCCCCTGGCCCAGGTTGCCCCGAGAAGCTGTGGCTGCCCCATCCCTGGAGGGGTTCAAGGCCAGGTTGGACGGGGCTTGGAGCAGCCTGGGCTGGTGGGAGGTGTCCCTGCCCAGGGCAGGGGGGTTGGAACTAGATGATCTTTAAGGTTCCTTCCAACCCAAACCATTCTATAATTCTATGGTGAACTCATCGTGCAAGGTGATGTGCCTCTAGTCTGCTCTATTTTTTCATAGTCTCTACTGCAGTTGCCCTCTTTGTCCACCAAATGGACTTCAGGTGGGCAGTTGATGTACGTCTGGATTATCTGTACATCTGGCTGATGAGTGCCATGGCTTTGTGTGCCTGCCTGCCTTCTCGTTAGTGCTCGGCTTAGCTGGGCAGGCTCACTCCAGGACAGAGGGAAGACCTAGCGAGCTAGACATGCTGAGCCTTTTTATCATGCCGTAATAGACGAATGCCATAAATGAATTAAACTGGAAAAAAAACCCCAACCATAATTTTGTTTACCCTGCAGAGGAACATTAAAAGATCAGCATCCCATCTCTCATACTTATTTAGACATTTATTCCCCAAGTAGATTTGCTTTATGTCTGTGCGTTAGCTCTCTGGATATCTGCTGATTAAGACTTAAAAGGGCTGCCTATCACCTGAACAAAATGCTCAACTACTTAAACATCTTGGCCTGCCAGCCCAGTGCATGGCTTTAAGGTCATGAGGAGCTTCGTTCATGTAAGAAGGGATCATTGCATACACCAGTGGTTCTTTCTTATCGTTTTCATACATGTACGGAACAGGAGTACAAATCCGCTGGTTTAGTTTTACGTATTTTATAACACAACTAGAAGCAAAAATAGTCGCGGTATTGCTTGCCTGTGGGGGGCCAAAACAAGGTTGAGTAATTGCAGTGTGAAGTTGTCCTCTGCGTGTCCTACCCTCCAGCTCCATCAGCTCTGTTCCTGCTGCGTGGTGCTTCCCTGCACCGTGGCTGCAACGGGAGTCCTGGCACAGGAAAGGAGCGCTCGATAGGAGGAAAAAATGTGTCTAAGCCTGAGTGTGGGAAAAGCAACATGTTTCTGACCGTGGGCTGATAGCCGGCTCTCTTTGCAGCTCTCTTTGTTATTCTTCTAAGGCTCAACCTACGGACAAAAAAATGTACACCAGGGTAATTCAGTTGTTGGAGCCATCACTACGAGCTTCAGCAACGAAATGAGGCTAAGGTTAATGTAGCGCATTGCTGCTGCAGTAGCACCTCCCTGTTGTGGCTGAGGCACGCGGGCTGCAGTAAGAAAAGGTACTTACTGTTGCCAAGAGCATGATTGAACTGGGCAGGACAAATAAGTGAGTGGAAAACAGACCCTGAGAGCTCCCGTGGCCCTTTCGCGTGTCCAGGCTCACCAGGTCAGCAGTGATGGTGTGGGAAGAGGTCGGGCTCCATCTCGCAGCGCTTCCCAAGCCACTGGGGCATCCTTCAACTGATTGCACAGGCCAGGTTTTTGCACCGGGACTTGCTCCGTGAAACTAGATAAGCTGGCGGAGCTGGTGTGTGTTTTGAGTCTCGTCAAGGCTAGAGCTGAGATTTATTTTCCTGGTTTGCATTTCAGAAGATCTTGAGAAAAGCTCAGATCATGCATACCGGTTTATATTGCAAACGACTGTTTGGTTTCAGAACCAAACCTATTCTAGTTTTGCTTGGCAAAGCTGTCATTTTGTATTGTGGACGATTCTTATTTCTTAATAGCATCTCCGTATTCAATTTTCGAAATCAAATACACAATTGGTATACCACAAAACAATCTTCTGCAAGCACTCTTGTTCTGTTAAACGCATCTGGTAAACGAGAGTTATCTTTGACTAATCCCCAAGCTTTTAGCATTTCACAGTCAGTAAATTGTCTTCTCGTGCCTGGGTTTTATTTAACCAATTCAGATTATTTATTTTTGAAGACATGACCAGAGTTCCGTGCTGTTCTCTGCAATAACTCTCCCCAATGATTATGAAACTTATTTCTAACCACAATCAACAGCCTTCGAAAACTATATGCCACTGCTTTATAAATCGATTTTTCCTTTACCTCTGTAGTGCCTCCGTAGCACCCCGAGCCACAGCTACGTTGGCAGCTATCTGCCTGCCGTTTAGCAGAGTGGGCATTTCGTGGTGGACAGCTTTATAGCCGCTGCGGTTACTGCAAAGATGTACAGCCCCATACTTACCACTTTCCTTACCACGTTTAGACTTTGGGGCAGATGGAATATGGGGGTTTGGGTTTTATGTTTTTTTGCTTCTGGTTGTGTTAATAACCTTTGAGGAAGACTGGGTCAGACAGGCTCCCTCCAAGGGGGGAGGACTGCCAGAGCAGCCACGGGAAGAGCTGGTTTCAAACCATGCTGCCTGGCCCCTAGGCATTCAGAGCTGCTTCTGATTTTTTTTTTTTTAATAAAATCTATATTTTTTGAAAGTTTTTTGGTCTTTTCTAGCAAAACAGGTCTAAGCAGACCTTTGCGAAAGCTCTGGTGGCATGGAAGAGAGCCTGCAGTCTGAACAGAGGTGTCAGGAAGGGGAGCACAGAGACAGGAGGGTATTTGCCTTTTCTAGGTTGCTCGGCAGATCGCTGTGATGATACGTATGGCTCCCGAAGGCTGGCAGCACAGCTCTGCATCTTCTTCTGCAGCAAAAGGGTATCTTGATTCCCAGCTGACAGGCTTCAATGAGGTCCCAGCTCAGCAGGAAGGGAGTGGGATGTGGAGCGGAGTGCCTGCCAGGTGTCCCCAGAAGGGGTTACGGGCTGGCTGTGCCTATGTGGAGGGGGATTTGCCCCAGAAGTGCTGGGAAAACATTGCAGTCTGGCCCTACACCAGCATGGGGATTTTGGAGGGGTTTGCTGGGCAAAGCTGCCCTGTGGCATTTGTCCTGCAGTGCCTTGCATTAGGAGAGCCTCACCAGCGTGTGTTTTGTCCTTGGCTGGCAAGAGGCAAAGTGGCCTCCAGGTAATTACAAACCTGGAAATCAAATACATGTATTTGTAATTGCCCTCCCAGGACCTTACCCATTAGAAAATGAAGCATAAAGAGCCTAATGGTGTGCCAGCAGTGGCATGAGGGGCAGGGCTGTGTGTGCCACGCAAATCCAGGTGGAAAGAGGACACCCCCAACTCGCTGTGCAAACCTGGCTAGGGCATCCCGCTCACGCAGCAATAAACACAACTGCTCTGCTGCGTGGGTTACAAGAGGCCAGCGGCACGCCAGGCCATGCGTCTGGCATGGGCGAAATGTTTTATGCCAGCTGTGATCTGCTGCCAACTGTGTTGGATGAACCCGAGCTGTGTAAGGTGAGTTGGATCCCAGACTCAGAGGATGGAATGGGAGCAGAGGCTAACTGCAAAAAGCATGTGTGACACAGCTCACCTCTAGGAGGACAGCTTCTTCTGCCGTTTCCCCTTGCTTTTGCAGAAACAGTAGCTTAAAATAATCCCAGCGGTTTAAACTGGTCTCAAAATGGCCAGGGTGTATTGATTGCCCCAGTGAGGAATGGCTCAGATCTGTGGGGTCTTCCAGACCTGTTGTGTGTTCAGAAGCGGGTAGTGAAATGGGAAGCCCGTGCTGCAGCAGCAGGGAAGGAGCAGGGTGCTGGACTCCATTACAGTAACTGGTGAGATGGTGATAACAGATCAGTGGTTCCACCAGCCTGGGGGTAAGGATCAGCATTTCCAAAGCAGTGCTCGCCCCCTCTCGAAACATCATGCCGTCCTGCTCGTCTCCCTTGCCGGTAACTGACTAGTGGCGTTCACATTGCCCTTGGCCCTTGCTGTGTGGAACAGTGCCTGGTGCCTGGTGCTTGGTCCCTGCTATTGAAGATGAGCATTAACATGCCACATAGTCCCCAACATAATCTCACCCAGCTCCATCCCGACCCCACCACTCCCGGAGCCTCCGCAGCTGGTAGGTAAAAGGCATCCAGTGCTTTGTGGCCTAAATGTGTTCAGAGGTATTACATTATTTTTGCACTTTCCATCTTCGTGAGATGCTGATAAGACAGCATCCGCGGCTCTGCAGCATCTGCTTCCCTTGCTGTCCCAGTGGGGCAGCTGTAACGCAGATGCGGCCTTGTGCTGCGGACTGCCCTCAGCTGCCTCTGTGCCTCCCTTCCTTGGGTGCTCAGAAACCCCTTTTCAACAGCCTGGCTGGTTTCAACCCATTTTTGGTAGATACAGGACACGGTACCACTCACTTCGTGGCTCTGCCAAGGCCTCTTTGGTGTAAGCCTCTAGCTGCTGCTCGTGTGTCTCCTCTGCTAGATGCAACATGGCAGAATAGGGACCCTGCTCGCACCTCCCCTTCCTTCCCCCCAAAAAGCTGCCTGCGTGGCTGACAGCCTCCCATCTGCCTCCCTCCCCGCCTTTCTGCCAGCATCTCCCCCTTGCAGCTGGCCACGCTTGCCTGCTCTGGGCCACAAATAATGCCGGATGGCTAACAGCCACGCTGGGCTGCTCCCTGCCGCCGGGCCCTGGGGAGCTGCAGAGCACCGAGGGGTGACCCCAAGCCCTCTCCCCACCTTCCACCTCCTCCCTACCCTGCCGTGGTGGCCTCGCCTGCCGCGCAGCTATTTCTGTCCAGCTCCTGCACAGCCTTTTTTTAATGTTGTTCACAAACCCAGCAGCTTCATCTCTCCAAGCAGCTAATGCTTTTGCTAGCTCCCCCCAGCCAGATTTTGACTCGAGTTTTATACTCCTCCCAGCCCCGTTCTTTTATTTTTATAGCTGTCCGGGGCATTACAACAAGCAGAATAACTGGGCTAGGAGGCTGCTGTCTCTTCCATACACAACACCAATCTCCTGTTCCTAAAAACAACTTAAAAACCCACTTGCGCAACCTCTCCTTCCCCTCCCGTCCTTTCCCTACCAGCCACACAACACTAGCAGGCAGCCCAGATCAGCTCTGCGATGGAGCTTGGCCTTTGCTTTCGGCTGAGAGAAACTTCAAGACTCTGCAGGCTGGCACTCTTCTGCTTGAATTAAATTTTTAGCTTCTGCAAAACAAACAAAGAAGAGAATTAATATACAATTAATCCTAGAGCTGGGTCTGCCAAGCCGTAACCAAATATATGAACGTTAGCTATTGCTCCATTAATTTAGCAATTATTTTTGGTGGCTTTGTATGAAAGATACAGTTTGAAATAACCGCTTGTGTTTAGGCGGAGAGTCGCGTGCTGTGGAAATGCAGGCTCCTGTTTTGGCGCAGGGATGGCCTGTGCAGTGGCCCTTTGCCTCTGTGTGTGCCAGGTGCTGGGCGGCCCCCCCAGGAAGCGTGTTTTTGAGAGGGTTGTGATGGAGGAGGGCTGCAGACGATGCCCTTTTCCAGGGGGGCCTGGGCCTGCTGGGGACATCACTGGGCTGCTCCTCGCGTCCCGCCTGCCGCAGGGCTGGCTCTCGGGAGTGCTGCCAAAGCCGCTGGAGGCAGGAGCAGCTACGTTCCCTTGTGTCAGCTTCCCTGGGATCAATTTGCTGTATAAAACACGTGCTGTCGTCTGTGTGGAGCGATTAGCAGGTGGTGTCCACGGGCCCTTCACCAACACACATGCACCCAGGTAGAGGGAGTTGGAGAGGCTCCCCCACCGGACTCCGGGAGGACGTGGGGACGGAGCCCAACCTGGGGCTTTGTTTCCGCCTTTGTTGTGTTGGCAGCGGCCCAGAGCTTCCCTAGCTCTCCCGCAGCCTCCGCCTGTGTCCCCTTCGGCTGGGGGGAGCATCCTTCGTTTGTATCACACTTGAGATGAGAAGTAAAGATTTGAAGGCCAGGATGATTAAGGAGTCTCTTTAAATTGTCTTCTAGCGTTTCCCCTTCAGCTCCCATTGTACTGGAGGCACCCCAGCTCCAGCCGCTCAGGAAGCCTGTCTGATTCATGTGCGTGGCAGTCGTGGCAACTCCGGAGCAGGAGAGAGATAAAAGAAGCCTGACTTAAATTATTCAGAGTAACCCAGACCCATGCACATGCTCAAGATCAGCAGCATCCTTTTCGCTTGCTATACCATTTTCGTGGTTGCAGCGAAGCCGCCCTTTGTTAGGCAGAGCAGAGCTCTGCGGAGGTGATGGGGGGCGGCTCCCTCATTCCCAAAGGCTGCAGCAGCGGTGCTTGTGACGTCTTTCTTGCTGGTCCTGCTGAACCTCGTGAGCCTCTCTGGCAGCTTTTGGGTGCTGCAGAGGTGCCTGCAAGCCCAGATGGATGTGGAAGGCATGGCGTGGGAGTGTTTCCGCTTGCAATGGGGTGCCAGCCACAGCTGCCAGTAATTTTTGCCATTCAACAGTATTACCACCACCTTCCCAGTCCCATTGCTGGGAGATTATGAGGTGCGAGAGGTCCCAGTACCAAAAATATGGCCAGGACGCAGGGTTCACTGCTCCAGGTGGAGTGCTTTCCAGGTTTGGCAGAGGTAACGTGGTGGATGGATGCCAGCTGGCAGGAGCTCAGCCTGGGCAGCGCGTGGAGGATGTTAACGGTAGGGGAAAACATTTGGAGGAGTTGGCAAAGTCTACCATCACCCCGGGAATGTCACAAACGGGTCTGGGGGCTCTTTGCTTAAACTGTTGAGCAGTCCGCAAAATGGATGCATTCCTGCGCTTTGGTCGTGCAGCATCAGCAATAGCCAGGAAGACCTTTCTCCTCCTCCTCCACTCTAACGCAGATCTTGTTCCCTTCCTAACAGCCTGCTATATAGGGCTGTATCTGGGGGTACGTGCTGACCCCAGCCCTTCCCTTTATGATCTACGCGTGCTGGTGGAAGCACATTACTCCTCGGGCAACGTCTGCTGGAGATCTTTGAGGCGCAGGTAAACCTCCTGCCCGGCTCTGCCCCGTGTCAGTCCAGGGTGGTGCCTGGGCCAGCGCTGTCACCTTGTTTGTCTGCTGTGTCACCCGCCTTTGCCTGGGCACAGCCAGCCAAGCGTCTGACAAACTGGTTGTGCTTTCCAAGTGGTCCTGGCACCCAGATGCTTAACCCCTGAGGAAAATACAGATCAGGAGTCAAATTCTTCACGTAAACAAAAGCAACTGTTGGGATCCATGGTTTGCTCTGGCTTGGTTTTGGGTTTGTTTTTTTTTTTTTAATGAAATAGAGACTATTAATGTCTTTCTTCTCCTGTTGTTTAGTGTCGCATCAGACTCTTCCTTCTGTCTGTCCCTGAAGGGGTCTGATGCTGTCAGCTCCTGCGTGTTTGCAAAATACGTGTGGCTGAGCCAGAACTCAGAAGCTGCTGTGATGGGTACTACAAACACACGGGTAGTGGAGGGAGGACGTTATTAAAAATAAAACAGTGCAAACCTTCTTAATTAGGTGTTGTTTCTCTTAGAAGCTGATCTTCCCTCTAGGCGAGTGAAAGCAATTATGCCCTCCCTTTCAACCACCTTATGCTGTTAATGGTCTTACTCTTGTAAATGTAAACTTCTCCCCTACCGATGCATTGGAAATGCTGGCCTAATTGAAGCTGGACTAAAGCAAACAATGGAGTAAAGTTAAACTAACCAAAAGATAAAAAATAAAATAGCTGCAAATGCTTTTAAATTATAAAAGGATTTATTAGATTATAAAGCAAATGAGTAGTTTTCTTCCAGCCATAGAAAGAAAGGTCATTTGATGTAAATGGTGAGTGTAATGAGTTTTCAAGCTCAGTCTTAACCCTTGCTGGGAGATGGCATAAAGTCCACCGTTTCACGCTGTTCACTGACAAGCTTTGCTCAGGTGTTGTTAAGGCTTATTTATTCTCCTCTTTGCCCACCCGCCCTCTCAAATCTTTCTGTGGAACAGAGATTGAAGTCAGAAGACACAGGCGAGGTGTAGACAGGCATATAGATACATATGTAATGGCGGTATAGCAGCCTGCACCAAGTGGAAGTATTTTATACTTTCCTTGGACATTTTTCTGTTTTCCTGAGCATTTAAGCAATGCGTTGCCAGTCTTTCCTCCAGTCCACCCTCCCTCCAGTCCTATTTTACTATTGAATAAAATGAAATTAAACAACTGACTGTCAGAGAACTGAATAATCTTGCGTTGTAATACACTGACTCAGAGTCCTGGATCAATGGGCTTGAATTGCTGTTAAAAGCCGTATGAAAGGGAAAGTAAAGTCTTTTGCCGTAAGCTGTGTCAAGGGGTGGAAAAGCAGAGGGACAGATGGAGGCTTAGCCAACAGTTTTTGTGCTAAACTGGATCAATTTTAAAGGTTTCCTCTGTTGATGCCTGCCGGAGGGGTTTTATAGTTCAGAAATGTCAGCACAATCGTGCAGATTGCAGCACTCAGCAACAGCAACACTCCCACCCCAAACCCGATACTAGCAGTGGGCCGTCTAATTACGGCCCCACATGTGCACGCAGGCATCTCGCGTAGGTACCCAGGAAGGCTGGGGTGGAGGGAGAAGTTGGCATTCCTGAGTGTCTACCTCAAAAATAGCACGTCAATGGAGCATTCACAAGGATGTGTCCTGGCAAAGGCTGCTCCGTTTGTGTGGGGCTGGTCCGAGGAGCCAGGGAGGCTGGAGCTGGCCGGGGGTGATAGTGGATGTGTCTTTCTGGGACTGAGGTTGGGTCTGCTCAACCCAACGAGCAGCCAGCAGGGACATCTCTGTTAACCGCGTGCTGGCTCCAAGTGCTGAATCCTACGGGGTATGAAATCAAGTACACTGACTTCTCAGGTGAGACGTCCCCAGTGTCAAACATCATCACAGAATCATCACAGAAAGGTGGAATGGAGAGGTTTTGGTTAAAGCAACGAGGACCTAGTAGTTCTCTAGGTGGTTAAGCACAACTGGTCTTATCGACTTCTAGTACTCGTGTTTGAAGCTAAGTAGAAGGGTAAGAGTATCCGCATGCTGTATTGAATAGCATGTAGTGTTTCTTTTCCCCCCTTTGGTGGTGATTATCCTGCCAGAGAGGAAGAATGAAATGCTTTGAGGTACTGTCTGAACATAATAAACTTGAAAATGTCAAAAGGCAAGGCAGAAATATCATGCCCATTTTGACAAACCTGTGCTGTTATGTGCAGGAAAAATAATAGCGATAGCTTAATGTTGCTCACTGGAGAGAGAGAGGTTATGCAAAAAATACATTGCATAAGAGAGTTTATGCTTATGCTTTGAGAAAATAAACCTTAACAAGCCCAAGACGGAGACCAGAGACCCTCAAAAGTAAATGCTGTTCAGATTTAATAGGATGGAAGGGATGTAGCCAAATGGTCCAAGAGCTTGAGTGGTGGCCAGAGCCTGACAGTTTCACTCATTCTGATTTCTGATGGTTTGGGATTGATTCAGACCCTAAGTGCCAACAAAAGAGCTGTAAAGCATTATAAATGGCTTTATAATTCTGAATAATCACGGTGATGGTGGAAGTGCTTGCATTTTTCTGCAGGAGACAATCCATGAAACAGGGAAACCCAGGCCTACCTGCGAGTATATTGCTGCTTCCAAATGGGGAAGCCTGAGATGCGGAACATCATTGCTTTAAACCCTTTTCATACCAGCGTTGCTAATTTACACTTAGGAGGACACCTCCTACCTTGAATTTGGAAGGGGGTTTCAGAAAACAACTCCCCAACTCCGTACTCTTCGGCTTCCCCTCCAGAAAGGGCCAGAGAGCAAGGGAGAGTGAAGGGGATGGTGAGGCACGTGTCGTATTGCTGCTGTAAAGCAACAACCCCGTGTAGCACATAGTTCAGGAATGATAATGACAGCTCATCCTTCAAAAGTACGGTGCAGAGTGGAGGCCTAGGAAAGGAAAATCCATAATGAATATCAGGGAATAATGGCTGTCTCTGCGAAAGTGTGGAGTAACCTCTTAGGGAAGCAGAAGACGTTACTGGATTCCTTTCAAACCCGCTGAGTGGTCAACTAGAAGAAAATATATTTGTCGTAAGGGACTGTCTTGCTTTGGTAAAGGTGTGGAAAATGTGACATAACAAATCTTGTAGATTGCTGTCATACCGTTTTTAATTTCTTTGGAGTCTGGTGCATTTTTAGGTAAAAGGAAGAAGAAAGAAAGTGCAATTTGCAGACGGGTTGCCCTCCCACTCTCCGAGCGGCCAGCTCAGTGCACAGAGCGTCCCCGCTCTGGTGGCCAGCCTCTGCAGCCCCTTTGCGTGGACATGTTTGTGTCGCATCTGCTGTGCAACCTCGGTTGTCTTCAGGTTATTTGGAAAAGGCTCTTGTAGTTAGACACAGAGAAGATGATTAGGGAAAAAGGAAAGGAAACTACAAACCCGCGTCCTGCCTGTATTTCGGTCCTGTTTGTGTGACATTCACGTGAGCAGGTGGTGCCTTACCTTGCCTAAAATGGGGAAACCTCTTAAAACCAGACATTGCAGGAGTCCCCGTGGAAGGGCACTGCAGAAAGGGATGGGGTGGATTTCAGTTCTCAGTAATTGTCAAGAGATGTGCAAGCAGAGAGAAATAAGAGGAAAATACTTGCAAATGTTTATGCTGTGGTAAAACTACTGTAGATGTTTTGCTGGCATTTGTTGCAGTCACAGTTATCTGACTGGTGGCCGAGTATCCTCCTTCCCTGCCTCCTCTCTGCCTATTTGTTTCCTGAAAATGCTGATATTTGTAATTGAGGCCAGGTGAGGTCCGTCGGTTTAGCAAACAGCGAGCTGATCCCAGCCGTGCTGTCAATTAGCGCTGGTGCCCGGCATCAGCATGGCCGGAGGTTACGGCAGCGGTGCCCGGTAATGATGGCGGGTGCTGAAACACGCTCCCTTGTCAGCTAATCATTTCAGTGCCAAAGTAATCATTTGATCTCGGCAGAACAGCTGGTTTTAAACTACAGATTATCCCCCACTTCATCTCCTCACTTAGCTGCAGAGCTGATTTGTTTCAGCTATAGATCAATTATACCCCCAAAACAACACTCAATTCACTCGTATCGTGTGAAATGAAGATAAAACGGGCTCAGGCGCTAACAATAGATCTTCCATTACAGACTCTCCGTCCCCGCACATAAATACCCGTCACCAGGGAGTGAGTATTCATTCATTCCTGGAGCCAGTTGTGCTCATTTCATTAGGATACAATGCATTATTTTAGCAGAACAATGCATATATAAGAATAAAATGCGGTTAAAAGGGCATTTATTTCTCACGCTGCCTATAAGTGTCCCTGGTTGGGTGACACCAAAATCACTCAAACTGATCAAATGTAAAATCAAAGACGTGTCGTTAGAGCCTGCTGGGGAGCCAATGTGTATTGCGTGAAAGGAAATCAGTCATCCAAAGCAAGTGTTTTCATGCCATCTTTTCCTTGACGTTATTATGGCCTTTTGATCAAAATTTCTCCGTTATGGCCACTGAAATTGAGAAATTTTGCTTCATTTGCAATGGAGACCCCTCACATGAATCGATGTGGTGCGTGCTTAGCCGGTGCACATCTAAACTGTGCTGATGAAACGGCAAAGTCCCAAAATTGTGAAATAATGGCATCACTAGAGCTGTTCCTAGCAGGCAAGCCAGCTTTTCCTTGGGCAGGGTAGGTCCAGCACAATTAAGTCTATACCACCATCAATATATTTGTACCTTTCACCGCAGCCCGGCCATTGCCTGCTGCGGGATCCCTTCCGCGTGTGTTGGCGGGCGTGCGGCTGCGCACCGTGGGGCTAAACAGAGCTGGCTGGAAGTATTCAAGATGCAAATTTTGTTATTTTAACACCATTTTGCTTTGGCTTTGTAATCATTGTGTTTGACAAAAATATGTTGTTTTTATTTAATAGGAGTGGTAATTAGTAAGTATGCTTTTTCCCCCAAAGGGTTGCAGCGATACAGGTATCTCATGCTGATTTCCATTGGGAAGTTCCCCAATTCTTCTTGTCACAAGTGTTCGACCCCATATGCTTGTTGTGTTCTCTGGTGTTCCTGAGACGGAGTGAAAAACTTATTCAGTGTTGACGGGAAATACTGATTTTATGGCTCATTTACCTCAATATTATGTTTTCAGCACGCAAAGATTTAACGTGTGTGGTTCATGCAGCTTTTCTGTATGCTCGGTTCTGCGCACTTTCGGTCACCTTTTCCAGCTTCTGTTAGAAACGTGCCGCTTAGGAAAACAGTGTTTAAGGAGACCCAGGGGTGCTGTTGGGAGCAAGGCGGTGCGCTGGGAGCTGGCATGCGGGGTTTGTCTTCCCTCGGGCGGGCCGTGCTGTGTCCTGCAGCGCAGGCACCGGCGCTCCAAGGGCTGGATGGAGAGGGAACAGCTCGAGGCAGGAAAAATACCTCTTCACCCAACCATTTTGCACCTGGATTGATGTTTTTGATATTGTTTCTTCTTCTTGTTAGATTTCCATCACAGCAGTGCGAAATACCCGATTTGCTCAGTAGACATCCCGCTGCGGATCCAGTGCCGATGCCTGCACGCTGTAGTGCACCAGGGAGGAGTAAAACTACCTACGGGTGTATTTATTTTCTGAAAAAAGATTTTTCAGGTGGCATTGGGAGCGACCTGCATTAGGCAGTTTTCTGTTTCTCCTTAGGCAGAGGAGAGGGGAACATGGTAAGGGTGGTTTCTTACGGCCCGGTGGTGGGAGGAGCAGAGCAGCTGTTTCCAAGAGACCTTGTGGCACCCGTTAGTCCTGGGGCTCCACCTGACAAGGTGAATGTGAAAAGTTCAGCAGTGACTGGAAACCATTTCAGATAAGGTAATCTGAGCACACGTGCACAGACGGACAGAGCCAGCTAAGCCCACAGCCACGAGTTATAAAATTCCTATTTATTTAAATGACTTCGAATAGAGTTCACACACTCCTTGAGATTTCGGTTTAAAAAGAAATAATTTTGATTGCGTTTCTGCTCCTCGGCTCCTCCCGTAAAAGGTCACCTTTCTCCAAACGTGCCTTCAGACTGTGGGACATAGTCCTGCTTTTTCATTTTGCTCCTTTTAGTTTTAGTTTTTCGTTAAAGCCCTTGCAGAACCGCTGTACCTTAAGTGTTACGTTTTAACTCTGACCTCTGGAAGGAACTTACGTATCTTTTTATGTCTAATAAAGGCTGAAATTCTGTTAGGTGAAGCAACCAGCAGTTTTACAGTGTCTGCTGCCTGTAACTATCCCTGCAACTGCGTGGAGCCCAAACCCAACAGCTCCTTAAGCAATTTTGAATTTTTTCTTCTCCCATGAAATTTTAATGCTGCATCGTGCCATCAGTTCATAGTGGATGCAAATATTTACCAGATCTGCTGCAGACAGCATCCGCTGGCTGTTAATTTGCCAGAAGGATGAATGGTGTTGTGCCTGGCTAGCAGGCACCGCTCGGAACAAAACAAGGCGGCCTTCGTCTGGGGTTTCAGGAAAGCTCCCAGTAAAGGCTCCTCTTGTTCCCTTAAATAAACATCTTCAGCTCCATCCTCCAGAGGCATCTCGGAGTGCCCCTCTGGAGGCTCACCAAACAAAAAGGGCTCTTGTCTGATAGCACTTTTAAGAGGCGATGATTTTTCTTACCCCTCGCTTAACTGGCGGGTAATCGGCCATCATCTCGCTCAATGCAAGGCTTTGTTTTTATTTGTTTATTTTTTAATTGAGCTAAATGCCTCTTCTGCTTTCCCGCTGCCTCTGATCTCTGCTGGAGAGAGCAAATCTTAGCAGCCTGGAACATCACACGTTCCTCTGATGGCTTTCGGCTCCCATATGCTCTGGTTCAGTAACAGTTTCGGCTGATCACTGTGACAGCAAAACACCTTTTTTTATTTAAGCTACAGCTTTCTAGAAATACGTCTTTGGGCTTAATCAACATAACCTTCAGCAGTTCTTTGAAACACGGGATCTAAAAGCCATGAATGTCAGAAACGCTTTATGGCTTGTGGGAGTCTTTAGTGCTTCTGACAGATGAAAGTGGAGGAGGGAGGAGGAAGCCATCAAAAAATACACCAAATACAGGCCGGGATGGGATTTTTGCTGGTAGCTGACAGTTGGGCCCCTGCATTGGAACGGACAGGCTACCGAAGGAAAAAATTATGACTAAGAAACCAAAGGGTAACGTAGCGCTGAGCGTACTGTGATGAGCAGCCGGTTGGGTTTTATACGGTGTATGCTCCGCAAGCCGTCCGTGTGCGCCAAGCTTAGGCACCCTTTGCAGGCAGAAACAGTCCTCTACTGAAAGGTCTTTCGGATGTGAGAGCCCTTGGTTTATTATTAGAATAGTAATGGTGGTGTTATTTTTAAGAAGGAGAGGAGAAAATGAGAATAAATTGCAGTAAAATGCCAGCAACTGCTGAAAACAGGAGTAGCAACAGTGTCTGGCATTTTTGCAGCCAGGCAGGCACACGCGGGAGGAATAGTGCCAGCGTGCAATTGCCATCAGCTTCAATTACTACTTCCACCTGTTTTTAAATATTTAAAGTTTACTGTTTAATTTTGGATGACGCTGAATAACAAGAATCAAAATCGGAAAATTCAGATTAAAGTACTGGTTGCAGCAAGCGTGTTATCAATAATGTAAGTGGGATGGGACTGAATGGCCACGGTCTTCCAAGAAATCTTTTCCATTTCTCTTGTGTTCCCTGTCTAGACAAGATTTATTAAACAATCCTCTGAAGGGATTGTCCTTCACCCGCTACCTTTTATTATTGGTGGAAGCCAATTTGAGTCTCGCTTTGTTGTGTGAGGGGCCGGTTCCCGCATGTGATTGATGAGCTGGATGGGAAGTGATTAGACTTTTGCAAGCCCACGCTGCTTGGAACACTACTACCAGGGAAAAAAAAGGCCGTTCTTCAAGTTTCAGATTCATTGCTTATTATTTCCGAGCTTCAGTTTCTCTTTCCTCTTGGAAGTCTCCTCATTTTTCTGGCTTGCTTTGCAAGATAAGGAGAGTGGAAGATCTGGGTGGCGCAGCCGACAGAGGTGGCTGGAGGAGGAAAAGCTGCCAGCTGTTGTGGGCAGTCTTGCTTTTTTGCTTTATTGTTGTTATTTTTTCTGAAGACTGATTGCGATTTGCTCTTGATACACTTCCCCAGAGGTCTGTCCCCTTCAAAGAGAGGCAATAAACTGGGAAAGCTGGAACAAGGCTGGTAGGAGGAGCAGTAGGACAGGACAGACATGCTCTTTCCCTAAATACAAGGGGGGGACAAACCACAATCCCTTGTGTATTGGGGCTGTTGGTGTGAAACCCCTTTGCCCTCCGCCAAAGCGCATTTACTGGGTCGCCCCATGGTTTGCATGAGATGATGGTGGAGCAGAGACTTTTCTCCCAGGCACCCCAGCAATCCTGATATCTGACTGTGCATAACGGGCACATCCTAGAAATATAAGAAGGTGCGTAATCATCCTTACCTCTAAGATTCCTAATTTAATTCCTCTTGTTTTCATTCAGGGGTTTCCACCTTTTTTTTTTTTTTTTGTAAAGTCTTCCTCAGGAGATGTCTAAAACCTCTCTGCTGGAGTAATGGCAAATTTAAACTAGACGGCTGTTTTTCTTTAGCACCTCTGCGCACCACTGATGCAGGCTGAAACATACGCTCTATGCAGCAAGCAGGTGTTAAAGTATTACAGTGAATGGGGCCATCCTCTTCCCCTGGTAAGTCAAATGAATTATTCCATTTCAGCTTTAAAACGGAGCTCTTTACGCACACGCCAGAGCCTCGGGGGACTGTGCCCTGTCGGGAATGTTAGCTGAAAGTTGTCACTGGGGGCAAACTGAGGTGACGCCCAGCCCAGCGCCTTTGGGGAGAACCATGCTGGAGAGATGGGCCGTGAGCACCTCTGCTCATGGCTTCCTGGCATCTACGTGACCTGATTTAATCTTGTTAAGCTGGGGCAGAGCTTGGGGTGTGGGTGCTGTTTTGCTGGATTGAAAGGATGTTCCATCAGTATTTGTCCTGCTGCTGATGATAAAGCTTTTGCAATGAGGAAAAAAGGTGATGGATGATGTTTTATAAGTGAGAGACCCAACAGTGACAGCAGTCACCTGGGTGAGGAGGGTTGGAAAGGAGAGGTTGCGACCGGGAGAAGCAAACTCCTGTAAAAGCCAGAGCCGTGCAAATATTTGACACTTCAGCTTGGTGTCTGAGTTGGGAAAGAATTAGGAAAGTCTTTGTGGGTCGACCCAAATGAGAAGTTTTTTTCTTTTCTTTCTTTTTCTTTCATCAAAGCAAACATTCTGGAAAATGTTGCTCTGTGACAACTGATTTTGGTTTTTTGGTTTTTGGTTTTGTTTTTTTTTTTTTTGTTGTTCAGCTCAAAGCAAAGAAGTTCTTAATTTGTTTTAAATAATACATTCAGGCAAACTGCACAACAATGAGCACCTTGATTTTTTTCAAGTGTGTTTTTCCTTCTCCTCCCCAACTGGAGCTATTTGCCACATTCAAGATTAATATTCAATTTACTTTCGTCAACCAAAAATTGATCTTTTTTTCCCACATGCTGATATCTTTATTCTTTGAAAACTTTCTCCAACCTAATAAGGATAGATTTTTTTCATGGCATTTTATCAAATCTGCCTTCTGTTTGCTGGGTTAAAATTTGATGGAAACAAGTTATTCATAAAAATGCGGGTCAGTTTTTGTTGCACTGAGAAGAGTATTTCTGTAAGAAATATAATAAATGAAACAAAACGGAGATCACAGATGTTGTCATAAAATTAGTAAATGTGTATATCATTGAATTCCATTGCAGTTATTGTAAATGGTGTTTTTACATTGTTTAATTATGTACAATTAGCCCAGGAATTGCTAAGTCCCTGCTGGAGCCTTTTCTCTTAGATTTACAACAGGTCATGGCAGAGTATGTTTCTCATTACTGTCATGGAGGCACTAATTGACTGGATCCAGTCTCCCACATTGACTGGGTTTATCCATAGAAGAAGAACTTATTTACGTACAAATCGTTCTTCTTTGCCGTATTTAACTGGAGCCTGGAGCAGGCATAGAAGAGATGGCAGAATTTATAGTCTGTTAAAGCATTTTCCATCAGGTGTCATCTGTGAAAGCTGTTCTGGGCATATAAAGCAGGAGCAAGATAAATGTAGCTTTAGTACGTCTTGAAAAGACTTTTCTTGTGGCCCGCAGCCAGGCAGCATGGCAGAGCTCCGGGGAGTTGTGCAGAAGAAGTCAGCAACATTAAGCGGGTGTTTACGTGCATATAGATGTAGATTTGCATTGAGAATCCTTCTCCAGAAAACCTGGGAAATGCAGTTTTTTGGTTTTGCTTCCAGAAGGTTTTATGGTTTCTGTGGGAGAGCAGAGGCAGCGCGGGGAGCTGCAACGCGCCGCGGAGAGGTGTTGCTTTGGCAGGTGACCCTGCGGGCACAAGGGCGTGCGGCGAGTCTGGCCTCGCGAGGCCGACCTGACACTGTTAAGTCACCCACGCAGGAAAGGTGGCAGAAGGCATGGGAGGTGGAAGAGAGCTCATCATCATTCATTTCCAACCTGAAATCCCTCAAATGCTGGAGAAGAATCCAGTCCTTGCAAAGACAGGCATACCGATCTGGTGGATCCAAGGATTTTGCCTTGTTAAGCATTTCAGAGCATTTGGGGGTTTCTTCATATTGATCATCCAAGCCAAGCCCGCTCAATAATATGATAAATAATTTATTTGCTGACACTTTTCCCAGCCTGCTCTATATGCACCTCACAGAGGTACGGTGTGAAAGCTGAACATGTGCTTCCTGGAGGTTAGCTTTGCGGACAGGGAGGGCAGCAAGAAACAAGCACAAAGTTCAGCTGAAGCCTTTTCTGCGAGCTCAGCTGCCTCAGGCTTGTGCCAAGGAGAGGAGGGTGGATCTCCTGCAGAGCCTGGAGAAGGCTTCAGGCGTCAGGGAGAACTCTTAGGGTCAGAGGTACGTGCGTGGCGCTGTGCAGGGGTAACAGCTTGTGCCTGGACACAGCATCTCTCTGCTGTGTTTGAGCTTGAACCAGACGGGACTGCAGGGTTTAGAAAAGGCAAACCCACTTGAAATCTTTCTCTGCCCTTCTGTGAAGACAAACTCGGTGCAATTTACCACGTGCGTGCTGTACCCACGGAGGTCAGTGGTGCGACTGGCTCAGCTCTTCGGGCCAGGAGATCCCTTTGCCTCAGGTCCTTTACACACCCGCCCTCTTGCTCCTGGAGCACCGGGCGCTGCATCAGAGGGTGTAACAGCGTTCCAGGCTCACGTTGCTGGTCCCTGGCAGGCGCAGCACCTGGGGACGTACCAGAGCCATCCCAGCAAACACTGCCCGACGTGCGTGAGTTTATTCAAAACTGTTTCCATCAGTGGAGGAGTACATTATTTATGATTCCATTTTCCTCTCTGTTTGGAGAGCATTTATGAAATCAATCAGAGAATTCATTAGGTAATTATTATTATTTCATTATTTGCCTAAGCCTTGGTGTGTTTACCCCACACAAACAGAAAAGCCACTAGTAAATGGGACTAGGAGCTTGAAATATGAGGTTTCCTGCCCGTAGTGCACAGGAGGAACGTGGGAGTGGCTCCGTAGTGTGACAGCTAGCGATGAAGTTGTGATATATAAGAAGTGACGGGACGCTGTCAAGTGTCATTTGTCATCTGTGGCCTGAACCAGATCGCCTTTGCTCCGTGCTGGTGGACGGCCAGAGATGATACGTGCCCCGTTTCACAGGTGTGCCAGTGAGGCACCAAGAAGTTATAAGTCAACATAGATGGTTGTGGTTGTGGTTGGAGCTTCACGTGGCAATGCTAGCCACCATTCCTCTGCTCTTGCCTCTAAAAGGGGTTTGGTTTTTTTGTTCAGACCGGCTCATTTGGTGATTTTGCCAAGGACAACCAGCGGTGGGTGGCCTGGCTGGCCATCAGGCTTGGGGACCAGGCGCAGCGGGGACGGTGCTACTCCTGACACCACATTTGCCATGCTGGCTGCCCCTCCGTGCTTTCACGCCCCACATCAGCAGACGGTTTCTGTAGTTTGTGATTTGCTGCTTCCTGACCTGCAGTGGCAGGGAGGACGTGTTCCTGCAGGATGAGGTGGTTATCTCGGGTTCACAGGGAGCTTCCTAGTGAATGGGGCCACCAAAATGGGGTTCTTCCCATTTCTGGGTGCAGGGAAGCTCCTGGGCCAGACCTTGATGTCAGATGAGAGCGGGTGATGCCGAAGTGGACGGGGAAGTTATAGCAGCACCACATCAGGTCGACTTAAACTGCTGTAAAAAATACATCAGTGCTTCAAGAGCATCCCGAGGTGAGGCTCCGGGGTAGGTTTGGGTTTTGGAGTCTTTTCCCAGACGCTGAGCCACGCAGGCCAAGGGGATTGCTGGGAAGATGATGCTGCAGCCACCTGCATGACCTGTGTACCCCATCTCACCTACTTTATGGGGTTTGTTTTCAAGTAAACATTGGGTTTCCTTCTCACCAGCTGCTTGCGGTGTCTGAGGCGTCCCTGTCACAATCGTGGTGAGAAAGCTTTGCGGGGCGGTTTTTCTCCAGGTGACCCAGCTATTCTGAAAAGCACTAAGGGCCACTGAACAAAAATGTATAATGTATAATTAATGCAATAATTGTATAATTTTATTCCCTTTTTCATCAAAGTTGCTGTGCACAGTGCATGTATTAAATATGACCACAGTGCTGTTTCCCAAGACAACTGCCGAAGATGAGTTAGGAAGGCCTCAACAGACTATTCCAGTTAAACATTTTTCTTTGCAAAATAAATACAGGCTGTCTTGTGAATGAGGATGAGATTAGCTGAAGTCATTAATTAGTATGACTTTTTAAAAGGAAGCTGTAAATGGAATAATTCACAATGTACGGCATCGTAATATTCTTCACTGTAAAACAGTTTTCATTTTTTATTATTTACTCTCTGTTGCCGCGTAAGCTCAGAACTTCTTTTTTGGTGGGTCCCTCCTGGTTTTCTGCCTTGTCTCTTTTGCTTCCCTGTCGCCCGTTTTCCCTCCCAGGTTCTGGGTAGAGACAATGTTATAGTTGTGCCCAAGTCCCCTTTGCCTCTCCAGCCTTGTCCCTGCCGGGGTGTCCCGTCGCTGTCGGTTCAGCTCAGCGCCCAGAGCTCAGTGCGCAAGCGGCCAGCTTTGACCTGCAGTTATCTAATAAATTAGAAGAAGAGATTGCAGGGCTGGAGGGGGGTGGAGCTCGGCAGTGCTGCTGCTTTGCGGTGGGTGTGCGAGGATCCCCGC
The DNA here is from genome assembly GCA_013396915.1 of Stercorarius parasiticus. Taxonomy (NCBI): domain Eukaryota; kingdom Metazoa; phylum Chordata; class Aves; order Charadriiformes; family Stercorariidae; genus Stercorarius; species Stercorarius parasiticus. The sequence continues at coordinate 1,331,545 of VWZL01004159.1, read as the reverse complement.
TGCGCGCTGGATGGCAGAATCTGCTGTCAGAAGTCCTGGCAGCGATCTAGAGACCTGAAATCCTAAAACCGGGCACAGAAAAGCACAGGGGTCCTTTGCGTTAGCCTTTTGGCCTCATGTTTATTTGTTTTCCTTATGTAGTTGGGTATGTAAACTCTCAAAATACATGTAGGCAGATTAAAATGATCCTTTATGACAGATGGAAGGGGTTAAACTGAAGTTTCAAAACAAAACTTTTGAGAGGTTGTCTCAAAAATTCAGAAACAGAAAATTGGATGGTTTATTCTCATAGCTTTTCCCTAAAGCTTGGAGCAATTTGTTTAAACATTGATTTTAACATTTATTTTCCTGCCTTTTTTTTTTTTCTTCCAGTGGCTTAATTTCCATTCCTTGTCTGGTGCGCCTGTTAATTTTGCACGCTATCACGAGCCTAATTCTTCTCTCTTTCAAATGAATATCATATAAATTAATTGCCATATGATTACCATGTAATTACATTGTGACTCATGACAGTTTAGACAAAGTATCATAGCTACATTTTAAGAAATGATAAATGTTTGACTAATGTGTCAGAAAAATGTAAATATATTGTGATTATTGTGGCACTTCTAAATGCATTAATTCTCATGCTAGTTTCTGTAAGCTGTCAGTCATTCTGCAGCAAAGAGCAGTCAATCCGAGCACCTAAATTTATCCTTCTTCAGGCAACATTTAGCGTTTGGGAAGGTTTTTGCACCGAGAGTCTGAGAGGAGATACGTGGCCTGAGTTGCAGTGCAGGATCATGCGTGATGGTCTTGAGAGACCCGTGTCTTCCAAGTAAGCTGCTTATTAAATAAGTTTATTCAGTGATGCAGTTCCAGCTACCGCTTGCTGTATTTCACAGCACACGCACATGCACAGTTTTATGGCAGCTCAGCGTTGGGGCTGTCGGTTAGTTTTTACTACCTGGGGGCTCTCTGCTCGCAGGGGCATCGCTGCTGGCCGGGCGCTCACTGCTGGCCGTGGCACCGAGCGTGTGGTTGCTCTTAGTGATCGCAGCCATTTGGGCTCTGTGCCTTTCCCCGTCTCTGGCTCTCTCCTGTCCTGCAGAGGTGCAGAAAAATACAGTTAATTATTGTTTAAGCACGCACCTTGGTCTGTGGCAGGGCAGGGCTGGGAACCGAGCCCAGCGTGAGGCCCTGGGGAAGCCCTGCGGGCTGGCGGGGGGACGTTACATTGGGGCTGCCAGGCGCTGGGACGAAAAGGGGTGCGGTGGTCCACAGCTGTGGCTGTTGCCTGGCTGTGAGCGGTGCGGCTGCTGATGCTCACAAAGGCCTGGGTGAAATGAGGCTTTGGCCGTCCAGCTCTGGTGATCCCTTCCGACACCAGTCAGTGGGAAGGCGACCTGCTCTATTAATGATCAATAAGTGAAGTTCTGTCTTCAGTTGAAGATTAGGATGTTATCATATTAACTAAGTTGCTATTCAATATGTCTTATGGTCAGTGTACACAGGGAGAAACCTTTTTAACAGCTGCCATGAGGTGTCAGACAGACTCCTGTTGATGGCAAAAACATGTTTGGCATCAAATTGCTTAAAGTAGCATCTTAAGTTTAAATTGCTCTGAGCTCTGTAAAAGTATTAGGAAAACATAACAGCCATGCCGAGGAAGTCACAGAAAGCCAGATGGATGTTTGGTTTCAGTTACGAATAACTTCACCACTGATCTTGTCTTATCGCTTGGAGTGAAGTGTCCTTAGCAAGACAGCGAGATTACCAAAGAGCGCTTTGCTGTTTTTCAGCCTTCTTCCGTGCTTGTATGTCACCACCGTACAATAAAGTCAGGATAACGCGTGGTTATCTAGACCTGCAGCGATGCTGAAAGGTTTTTGTCTGTGCAGGTGGCAGCACACTGCTGCAGGAATTCGGGCTGGGGACGCCTCAAGGGCTTATCTCGTCCTCTTCTGTGTGCCAGTGGCGGCTGCTCTGCGCTTGGTCCTGCCCCTGTGCTACCTGAGGTGCTTGCCAAGGAGTTAGAAGGGCTTCCTGAACAATTTCAGAGAGGGACAGATCTGGTTATAGCCCCCCCCACCCCTTGATCCTTTGCTCTAGGGATTTATTTTAGTCTGGATTAGAAGGCCAGTTGCTGCTGCTTTCCCACCCACATTCACTGAACTGAGCCAACGGGACAATGTCCTCTGCTCATTTAAGGCCCTTCTGCAAGACTGGTAGCAGTGGACAGCAAATAAACAGGTAAAAAAGTAAACTGTGGAGTTTGTGAGAAGGGGAAGGGAGGTATTTGTGGTGAATTTACAAGCTGGAAATGGTCAGCCCCATGACTTGGGATCCCTTTCCTTGCTCATGAGTTACTCATCCGCCTCTGATGGGCTTTGGAAGGGAGGGAGCGCAGCTCGCCGGGCTCCCGGGAGCTACCGAGGCTGTGGGCATTCCGAGTCACGCATTTACAGCAATCCAGCTGGAAACCAGTGTCCCAACGCCCTATAAACCCACCTTTAGAGAATTGTTTCCATTCTGTAGCTGCTGTAAAAATGAAATCAAGTCACCCTAGTTCTGGGAGGCGTTGAACTTCAAAAGCCTGCGCAGAGCTCCTTTAAATATTAACAGTGTTGACCATGGGCAGTTTCTTTCTTCTCCTTCCTTGCTCTCCTTCTATTAGCTGAGAAAAGTGGAGAAGAAAATAAATTGAAAGACTTGGCTAATGCAATGTGTGACATTAGAAATTGCCTTAATAATGAAATGCGTGATTAGACCAATTAGAGAGGTAGGATGGAAAAGCTGTGTGTGTAGGTAGTGCATGCTTAGCATACACAGCCCTTAAAAAAGGAGCAGTTAACCATCAGGGAGTCAAGAAAAGAATCGTGCGTTTCCTTGGCTCCAGAACTCCGGTTTGATGGCCTTTGCTGTGGCCAAAGCCAGGTCACCTTTGTCCTCCTGGCTTTAATTTGTGCTAAGACTGATAATTCTCTTCTCTCTTACGCTATTCTCATTGTAAATCTAGCGTTTCATCCATTTCTCCTTCCTTGTATTTCGCCTTGCTGTTTCTCCTCTGCTCCTCCCCCAGAGACCTGGCGGCGTAGCTCTCGAACGCCGGCACAGGTTCGTCTCGAAATTAAAATCCTGGTTTGCTTTCCAGAGGTGTGGAAGCTTTGCTCAAACGTAGCGAGCACAAGGGAGCTGCCAAGTGAAGTCGGAGGGGCAGATCCTCGGCTGCTGTTCATGAAAGATGTTCATGAAAGATGATAATTTAGATCATCTCTGTTGCATGATAGATAATGGGCAAAAGCTCTACTTGCAATCTGGTGATGCATTACACTTACACGGCCATCGTTCCCACGTTGAAATCTTTATACTCACAGATATTTTTAAGATGTATGGTAATGCATGATTTCTGGCATTAGTGCCAAGTGTCTTAAAGAGATTGCGTTTAGATAAATTATCAGCCAGATATGAATACGTAAGAAGCAATAAATCACAGAAAATCAGCTATTTCAGCCAAATGGGTGTTCAGTCCAAAAGGAAAATTGCAGGTTTGTGAGCTAAGTTTTAAATTCTTTTTTATCTATACCTTTGAGAAAAGACACGGCTGTTTCAGTGAGTAAACTGAACATGAGCGTTGTCTTGAGAATTGCCAGTCTGTCCTGCTGATCGTGGCGTAGGGCTTCTGGAAGGTTCCGAGCACATCCTGTGGTTGGTGCCGTGGATACGTGATGCCAGCCGTGCGTGCCTGAGGTACGTACAGCAACTGTGTGCATGAAAAAGTAATACTGAGAGAACACTCATGTGCTTGCGCAGTATACACACCTGAATCCTGCCGGAAAGCGACTCATCTCTCCCATCCCCATAGGATCGCCCATCTCGGCGAACCTCTCCTTCAGTCCTTACGTACCAGAAACTTAAGAACTGCTGAGCTGCACCTCGGGGAGTTTTATCCCTCCCATCCTGCTGCGCCGAGCGTGTTCGATGCCACTGGTCAGTGTGCATCCTCCCCAGGAAGGGGCTCCTCCATTTCTGCTCCAAGGGCCGTCCCTTTTTTTCCCCCGTTTTTTCCCTGTATCCAGCCCACGTCCTCAGAGTCCCTTTGCTGGGGCCCATGCCCACAGCTCTTGCCTCAGGAGGCTGTTGCCATTCCAGACGGCTTTTTCTGTTTCCTCCCATGAAGTAGTGAATTAAGCATTTTTTAAACTTCTGTTGTTAGGAAATGCTGGTTTTGCCCGATCAGCATTTTTCACAGAAACCTGTCAATACGGGCTGGGGGTTTTGTCAGTACAAACTGCAAACTGAGTTTTTTGGTCTCCAAGCGGCTGAAAAGTGGAAACGCCGTTTTCCAGCCAGGTCTATTCGTGTTGCCTGATATGAGCGTGGTAGCACGAACATCATGGTAAATGATAACTAAAATGCAAGAAAAGGCTATAAAAGTTAGTTCAGTGAGGTATGCTGGGTAGCTTTTTTTAACCTTGCTGTTAGTGTACACGATGTGAAATACACCTATTGCTCGCTGTACGCGAGTCTCAAAAGTGGGTGGCTAATGAGGAGGGAAAAGCTAAAACCTGGGACAGTTTTTAACGTATCCCTTTGTATGAAATTTGAGTGTTCAGAGTGTACAGCTGTACGTTTTTTTACATTGTTCCTTAAGACAACATGTTTTCTGGACTGCCATCTCTCGATGTCCTGTATTTCTTACTGGTTAGTCCCTGCTTCTGTGCAAACTTGGTATTCTCCCACAGGATGGGTGAGCTGGCGGCCACGGCAGAGTCTTTCTCACAGAGCTCTTCTGTGTCCCCAGGAAGGCACAAGCATCGTCTTTGTCACGAGCCCAGCACTGATGGCAGAGGCAACATTTCTGCCGTGCTTCTCATGGAGCTGGTTTACTATTTCCACTATTTCCTATCGCTTTGTGATACCGGGCGCTGTCAGTTCTCTCTTTGTTTTCTACTGTTGCATTTTCAATTACAGGTGCATGTTGGTATATTCTACTCGAGGGCTGTTCTTTAGATTGCTGGGGGTTACGCATAAGCAGGCATAAAGGAAGATGCTGTATTGAGTAACATGATATCATTTCAGATTTATGATGATGAATGGAAGAAGGGTTACAGAACAGAATAGACCTGGGAGTCAGCTGAGCCGCAAGAAAATACTTGACACAATAGGAAAGTAGGATTAAAAGTAACATGCTTACCTCAAGTACCGTACTTTCTGCGTAAGAGCCAGCAGTTGTTTCAATAGAGGGAATTTAAATTATACTGCCATTGGGCACAATAGTACTTAGGCTAATTTTATCAATTACAGTATAAACCTGTCAGAAAGAATGCTGATTAGGGGCACGCTGTTTGGCTAGGGAGTGACGTGGCAGGTTCAAATAGGTGCTAAGCACCTGCTTATTACCTTTATTAAGTGGAATGTTTTGCTTATAACGTTGCCCAAAGGCTTCCAGGTTTAAAGCAAGCAGTGCGGTGTGTGTGCACCTCTGTGCATCCACGCAGGCGTGCATCTTGCTCCAGGAGATACGGGTAAAGGTAGGAATTCCAGTCTGGAGGTGCCACAAAAAAGGTGGCCCCACGGCTCTAGTTTCGCTTTGCTGTCTGCGGTACGGTGCAAGCCCTGCTGCGCTGTGATGCAATTCATGCAGTACAGTTATTTTTCCTCTCTGGACTTCTCTTTTCCTCTGTGCCTCGGCCGTGTCAATGCACACATTGGAGTGAATCCTTGGTGTTTCTGCCCTTCCTAATCTAAGCCATTGCCCGAGCTTCTGTCTAGCAATATTTTTGTCCAAGCAGAGTGATGGATTTTCAAGACAGGCATTTTTAATGCTTATTTCCAGTTACATTTACTTGTATGGAAATTGCTGAGCATTTAGACAGCCCGGTTAGGGGGCACTTTGCCGTGCACTGGTTTAAGAAGTGTCCACCTCCTGCTTCCTGCCCCACCAGCAAAGTCTCCTCAGGGTGTAGCTACTCTGCTTTGTTGGCCAACATTTGAGCGAAAGCCCACCTCCGTTGGCAGCTTAAGTCAAGAGCCCACATTCTCCACCTGGGATGCGTCTGGGTTGTGAGCACTTGGCCCCTGGTCACCTTCTGCTGACGCCACTGCTGCAGGGCTGTAGCACAGACGGGCTGACTGGACACGTCCAAAGCCTCAAAGTGACGCAGCAAGACTCAGGAGGGGCCATCTGTCACTGCCCAAAGCCCTCTCTCTCTGAACGCAGGAGGAATTTCAAAAAATCAGAGGAGGTAATTGCTTTAGTTACTCTTCCAAGCTTCACCCAGCGGTCGCTGCTCAGCCCAGCGCGTGCTGTCCTTGCATGGGGCCGGGCTTTCTCCAATTACAGGGGCTCTTGCCTTGTTTTTCTGCTTCTTCCTCAGTTTCTCTGGGGTCTTCGGTTTCCCACACACATGCTGTCCCTCACCGCGCCAGCAGACCTTCCCCCCACGCAGCCGAGACATGCACGTGCCTTTTCTTTCAGTGGCATCTGCCACGCTCCGGACACTGGCCCCAGTTGCTTTTCCCGTTTATCCCAAAGGAGGGGCAGCGTCTGTCCCCACTGGTTTCAACGTTTATTGTCTCCAGGCCTCCTGCCTCCCCCGTGGCAGGAGCTGGAAGGTATGGTGTTGGCCAAGGCACGCTGCCATACATTAAATGGTGGAGATGGAAAGAAATGCCTGACAGGGACAGCTGCCTCTTTCTCCAGCTCTCTGTACAACCCTCCTAGACTTGAATGGGCGTTGAGTTCCTCTGCCTTGGAAAACAAAATGTCTGGCACACTGGTGAGGCCTAGATCTTCTGGTGGAAATCATGCTAAATGCTCGACATAGGTGCCTGTGTCAGGATGGTTGAGATTTTGCCTGTGTTTTTTGTGTGCTATGCAAAGGATGAGATTTCTGCTTAAAATTAATAGTTCTATGGGAAGTGTTGGTGGAAAAAGAATTCCCTTTGCACGTCAGGTCTAAGGAATTCCCCTTCTCCCATGTTGGTTATTGGAAGGAGCTATGCTTGAAGCAGTAAACCGGGCCCCTGTCGATGATTTTGCTCACTTCTCCTGCTCCTCAATTACAGCTTTACAGGAAAAGGTAGAAGCCATTTCAACATTGCTTTTGTTTTTTCAGGACGGAGTGTGTGAATCTGATGACACATGACTGTCATCTTTGAAAACTATATTCGCTTATTTGCCCTTGGAATGAGTGTGGCATGGCAACTCTCTTGCTTGACCACAGCCCTTGTCAAAGAAATGGTGCCGTGACCAAGAAACCCAGTAAGCAGTTTATGCTCCTTCAGGAAGGAGTGGTAGCTGGGACTAAAAGGAGGAAGGACTGGTGCAAGGATGGATTTCATTTTGCCGCTTGTCACACCTCCGTAATTGCCAGCTGTGCAGCTGAAGCACTGCTTGCCCTGCTCTTCACTGAACCTCTCCGCATGGGGTGCTTTCTCCTGCCTTACTGACCCAAAAGGGAGTCACAAAATTCTAGCGGTGATTAAACTCAGCATTATTAGCCCATTCTTGTCCTTGCTTTGGCTCATTCATGCCCCTTGAGACCTTCATTACAGGTAGCGGAGTTGCTGGAGTGTGGTTCAGTTGCTGTTGGTGCCGCGGGAAGCCCCCGGAGAGCAGGAGAGGTGTGGTGCTTTGGGGATGTACAGGGCTGCTGGTGACGCTCCTGGGTGGGCTGGTGGCCCCGGCAGCACTCCAGGCTACACCTGTCTTCTGGGTGTATGGGTTTTCTGGAGCTGTAGGGCAAGAGATGGCCCCCTGAGATCGTTCAGTGACCTGCTCTGTTACATGCCTTGATTCATCAGTAGTGCCTTGCTGGCTGTGGGGTCCCCAGCCAGGTCTGGTGCAGGTGTTGCATCTGGGGTGAGATGCACAAAACCCCCAAAACTTACTATTTTATTAAAATCCTTTTAGTATGAATCACAAGAACTTAGTGATCCTAATTTCGTTTGGGTCTCTAACAATCCTGGTCCCAATACTAGGCATATTAACTCTGTCCAATCTAAATAATTTCTAGAACGACAAAAATGCATATCCTGATTTTATTTGGATGTACGACAACCCCTATCCTAATATCAATACTGGACATACAAGCTCTGTCCAAACTAAATAATTTCTAGAATTTCATTAAATACATTTAGGTGCTAAAGGCCAAATCTGCTGCTAGTGTAAATTATCTGAGCTTGACTGCTGCCAGGGGCGCTGTGCGAGGTTTTGTCTGCTAAGCAGCTGGTTTCTTGGAGCTGAGACCCCGCAAACTAACCTTCGGTGTGATTTCAGAGGAGCCGTGGTCCCTGTGCATCTGCGAGTACTGACAGTCCGCGCCCGAGCTTTTCCCGCGTCGTGTCAAAGGGTTAAGTAAATACAGAGGCGCACTTAAGCTTGCAACCTGTGTATTTGAAGAGACCGTTGTTGAAACTACCCTAAGTTCACCAGAAGCAAAATCCACAGCTTTGTGAAATTCAGTGGAAAATTGGCTTCAAGGAGCATTAACTCAGCTTCTCGGTGGATGTCTTTCTTCTTTATTAAAAGAGGGGAAGAAAAAAAGAAAAAAAAGAGTATCTTTAGATACCAAAGTCACTTTTTTATTTTCCCTACAAGTTTGAACTTGCCCACTACATGGAGTATTTTCCTATTTTTTTTTATTTCTACCGAGGCAGAACTAGATTTAGGCTTAGTAGTAGGCTCCAGATGGTTTTTAGAAGGTGATCACATTTACAGTCTCAAGATTTGTGCATGGCTGTTTCTCCCTCCGTGCCTTACAGCTAAACCCGTCTCTCTCAAATGCGCGCTCCTGGACATGCTTTATGGCATTTCACAGTTCCTGTAATGGAAAAGATCTCTTTCTGCAAAGCCTTTGGCAGGATTTTTGCCTCCCAGATTTGCCCCCGCCAGTGCGAGATGGCAGTGTAATCTTTCCCAGTGCCTGGGCCTGCGTGCGTGTCTGAGCGGCGTGGAGCGGCGATGGCCAGCTCTGCAGCCGCGTCTGACACTGCCCTGGGCTCTTTGGAGAGGTGGATTTTTTCATCCAGTCCTCCAAGGTCCGGTGGGGCCGCAGTTCTCCCAGGCTGCCAACGCGGGCTGGGACGTTTGGAATGTCAGGCATCAGACGGTAGAGCCAAACCGCGGCTCGGCTGGGGATTGGAAATGGGGAGCGATACTTTGAAGTCATTTGGTTTGTGCACTATCAAATGATTCTGAATTACATGATCTTAAGATGAGAATTTTTGCTGCTCCAGGTCAGTTTGCTGTCAGAGGGTCATGTAAAAATGGAGATGACCCTCTGGTTCCCCTCCTCGGAGCCTGGAGCCCCCGCGCTGGTGCAGAGACAAGCCATAAACCCGGCTTTTTACAGTAATGCGGGAGCGTCAGTGAAGTGCCCAAAGCGCAGGATCTGCCCTTCCCCTGCTGCCTCTCTGTGCCTGTAACCCATGCTGCAGGGGTGTGCGTACACGATTTCTCACTTGCAACTAGAAAAATCTTGGTTTAGCAAAACATATGTGGAAGCTGTTTGTTTGAAGAGAGGTTTAGGGTACCAAAACCTTACTGAGTGCGGGTACCAAGGATGGGGAGTAGCACGAGGAAGTACGTGTTCCGTCGTTTCTGTGTATGTTTGGTTTTCAGCTCACTTGTGTTAAGCTTTTCAGTTTTTGCATCTGGTATATTATTTTGCTTTCATTTTTAAAGTGTTCTATGTTACAGCTAAACTCACATGAGGATGATTTGTTTTCTCCTTTTTGTTTCTTTCCAAGGCAATAAGACATCTGGCTGCTACTAGTGTGAATTATCAAGTTGCATCCTTTTAACCCTCCTCATCATTTTATTTGTGAAGTGCTCACCCGCTGAGATACCAGGGGCCATGTGCAAACAGTTTAAAACAACATTGGGAAATAATGGCAAACATGGGCAAAAATGATGAGATGTTTTTTAAAGCCGAAAAGCTGTGAATGCTGAAAAAAAGTATGTTGTTGCGGAGGGGAAAGAGGGAGGTCAGGTCAGTCCAGCGTAGCTGCAGAGGCTGATGCTGCCCCTGCTTCAAAAAATTAAGGATAAAGTTCAGCTCTTCAGCCACGGGTGGTGACCCCAGCAGCACCGGGATGAGCCCCTAAACCTTTTTCTGAATTTAGCCAATACGAGAAGAAAAGCCGCATCCCTGAGTGTCTGGGAGAGCGGGACCCCAGCACTGCCGGGGCGATGTTCACTGTGGGGGGAGACTACGGAACTTCCAACAGCCGCGCTTCTCTTCTGGAGGCAGCTGGGGGGGCAGACCTTTGCGTACAGGGGCCGGGTCCGTTGGTGTTCAGGATGTCCCTGCGCCAGCTCCGCGTGCCACGGCAGTCTCTCCGGAAGCTCTGCTAAAAATGAAATTGCGGTAAGAAAGCCAGGCTGACGGGGGGCATATGTTGCTTGTGCAAAGTCCTTGGAGGACGAGTAAGGGTCGAGGCTATACAAATGAGCTGACTGGCTATGTTTGTGTGCCACACCTGCCAAATGGCTTTTTTTGGAAAGAGCGCTGCCAAAAAAAGCCCAAAACAACAGAATGTTGCCAAGATGTTGAACTTTCTATCCTCACTCCAGCAAACGGAGATATCAAGAAAGAAAAAGCGCTGCGCTGATCGCTGCCTGCTTGTGATGCTCCTCTTCTTGCTCCGTTACGTGCGAGGCAGCTTGTGTGTGCCCGGATGGCAGCCCCAGCCCGGAGCTCCCTGGGGTGGTGGCGCGAGCGGTGTGGTGACCTGCCTGGGCAGAGATGGGGCGGTGGGGATGGATCAAAGAATGGGAAGGCAGCAGCCCCTGCGTTCTTCTTTGCGGTTCTGTTTATTGTCGGGCAGCACTGCCGCGTGCTTTTGCAGTATCTCTGTAAAGAGCTTTGTAGAAAATAAATAGGAGTTTTCATGGAAAATAAGAGGGTGATAAAACCAATAACACATCCTTCATCTCTGTGATTTTAAAAGAGCTTAAATGCAGGAGAGTTGCCAATAGACGAAAAGAAACTTCCCAAAGTGATCACCTGTTTGAATGGCCACGCGAACTGAGCTTTCAGTCCCTCTGTTCGAGATTAGCGCAGACTAACTACCCTGAGCACTGTGGGAAGCTGCGGTAGCATCAGAGAGGATGAACGCTGATTTTCCTGGTGCTTTCCCATCTGACAAAGCCTTCAAAGTCTCACACCTCACCCAGAAGCGTTAGGACTAACACGGGGAGGAGGTGAGCAAAGTCCAGCCCTTCCTGCGAGCAGATTGCTTGTGTGGAAGCCTGTCCCTGCATTGGCGGGCGAAGAGCCGGAGCCACAGGGACGTGGGTGAGCTGGACCAAGGCAGGTTTCAGGGGATGGATGCTGAACGCCGTTGAGGGCGTTATTAGTAATAAGGTGGATGCAGGTGTTGCAGAGACAGTGAGCCTTCAGGAAAGAGCAAAAAAAAAAAATCCTTCATGCCAACTTTCCATCCTCTGCATGTTTATTCAGATGCCATGCATTTTTAGTAATCCTCACTGGGACAAATTTAGTCAGGTCCTTCAGGGTTTTCTTGGGTAGAGATGAATGCAAGCACAGGCTTCAGCACTTCAAGGGCTGGTGCCTACAGCAAATGAGGAATTTTGCCCAGTAACAGCTTGAGCATGAAGATGAGAAATTCAGCTTTGCTTTGGTAGGTGGCAGAAGGCTCAGTGGGTAGGTCTGAAACTGAGGAATTTAATCAACATAGCAAATGACGGATGTGATTTTAAGCAGTTTTCTGCAAATGGGAATGGAGGGTTCTGGTACTAAGAGAGATGGAGAACCCCTCTATGGAAAGCCTGGGTGGGGGGAAAGTCGGTGCTGTTTGGTGATAGACTTCTCCCCAGGCGCCTGGGGTCGGACTGCATCACCAGGGCCTGCCCTCTTGTCGTACAGGAGCTTTGCTCGTGTTTCTGTGTCATTACGTCGAACGAACTGTTTGATTACCAAGTGTTGATTGAAGAGTAACAGCCACGACAGAAAAGTGTGGCTGAAAGAAGGGAAGGATCCCAGGACGGAAACCAGGCAGCCCAGTGCCGTGTAAAACCAATGCATCTGGGATTTCCACGGATGCCGTGCTGTAGATATTTTCTAACCATATTAAAATGATTTTAGCCAGGAGGGTGCGAGGGGTAAGGCTATACAATAGCATATGAATCACTTGCACTGATTGAAAACCAAATGAGCAATTTTCAGCCACAAAAATCAAGTGAGAGGACAAAGCAAATGAGACCTACAAGGCAGGTTAATAATCAAGATAAGTGCTAGAGGTAAAGAAGTCTAACAGGGCAGTATCGTTTGCTGCGCGGCGTCTATGAGGAGGTTTCCGATATGCCAGGAGAATTTGCCAGTGCTGCTTGTAGATCAAGTCAGGTTCTCAAGTGGTTACACTGAGCTTATTCTCAATGTTTTTCTTCAGGGTGTTACAAAAAAAGTGCAAAAAACACGTCTGATTTTTTCCTTCAGGTATAAAGTAGCATAAATATGGGGATAAAAACAAAAACAGTTTTTTGTTTTTTCTGTTTCCTCCTTGTTAGCATAATTCCATGATGTGCCTCGAAGTGTTTTAAAGGAGCAATTAATGATTCGTTTATTTTTTTATACAAATATTTTCTGATACTTTCCTATTCCAGGCAGCTTTTGGAAAACAAAACCAGTTTGAACTCAAGAGGAAAGAAGTTTAAAATATTTTAAACATATTAGCTTCTCCTAGGACCTTAACTATGGTACTCTCTTGGAATTTTAAATTAAATTAATTGAGTAAAGTATATGAGGTCCTTTTTTTAAAATGGAGGAAAAAAGCCCAACCTCTGAAGCAAACCAGAGAAAAAGAAGATAATAGCACTTGGAAAGCAACCTCTTGGCAGAGAGGAACAAGAGCAGTGGAATAATTTAATTGCTCATCAGCTAATTATACGGTATTATAATGTTAATGTGTCTTCATCATGACAATGTAATAGGTATAGATTGAAGCATATGAAAAAGAAAGTGTTGATGCAGTAATTATAACTAAGAGCAGAGCTGTTAGAGTAATTATAACGCTTCATCAGGTAATTAACGTATTGTTCAACTTGCGATGGAGAACAAAGAGTGGAGAAGTTAAATATTGAAGGACATGCCTTCCCCGCTCTGGGGCTGTCTTTCTGCATTCGCCGCAGAAGGTGATACTCCCTATTGATACTGTTATTTTCTTATTTCCTTGTACATATTTTATTGAGTGGGGGAAAGTTGTTGGGTCGCGTGCAGCAAGATAGACCGGCAGCGTGGCAATCGTTATTTAAGCCGTTTATCTTGAATACCCTCCCGGTCCTCCTTGCTGCGGAGGCAATCCATTTGTGAATGAGTACCTGGGACTAAAGGGCAGCAGCTGCAGCTGCAAATTAACCTCCCATCAAAGACAGCTATTGAGCATGGGCAGAGCTGGGTCACAGGAGAAGTCCTGGGGGGAAACCACTGCCCCAAGTGCACTCGGGTTCTTCCTGGCTGCCCGTGCAGCTGCGTTTGGGGTGCTGGGGGATGCTGGGGGTATCCCTGCCGGGGCACAAACGGAGACGCAGAGCCGGTGCCCGGCTCTTCTGCCGCTCCTGTGCCTGCGTCTGGCTCCTGCTGCCCCCAAAGCTCCGGGCAAAAGCGGCACTAGCCTGGCTCTCGCTAGGAAGCTCCTGGGCTGGCAATTTTGCTCGATTTGATCGAATCCAGCAGTCTGGTCTCCTGCAGGGAAGATGTTGAGGTGCCGCCTGGTGCGCCGCAGCTGACAGCGTAACTCCCCCTTGGGTGCAAGGCTGGGGCTGGGGGCTGCTGCCACGCAGCTTCAGGACTAATTGGTGCGTTCATATTGATGTGCCCGGAAGAGGGATGTGAGATCTAGCCCGCCTGTGCAATTTGACTTACGCTGTAGTAAAAGCTGCTCGGGATTAAGGAGCAGTGCTTTGAGGGGGGTTGATGTACCTGGGTTTGATTTTTCATTTGCTGGTGAAACAGACTGAGTTTTGGGTTCAGCTGTGTACAAAACTAATAAGGAAGCCCTTGTGTTTTGAGTAACTGCAGCAAGTTATGGCAACATAAACATTCTTTTAAAATACCGAGCTTTGTGTCTATTCCCTCCCCACAAAACAAGGGAGTAGGAGTTTCTCCCTGTCTCCACATCCCAAAGCAGTGCTTTAAGTCACTAGGCCAATGTTATAAAGGTGTGGCTGAGCTTAACCACATATACGTATGCATGTGTCTATACTAACCTTGGAAGATTTTATTCCCACCTCTACGTGCGAATTTTGACGCACCAGTAATTTTTGTCAAGGTGTCTCCCAGTCAAGTCTAAACCTAAGCCGTGGCGGGTGGAGAACGGGCTGATGGCACAGGGCAGGTTTGTCCCTGTCCTTGGGCCATCAGGACACCCTCAGCACTGGTGGCTTTTGCAAGACTGCAATTTGCACGCCTCCCTGGAGAGCTAATGATATTGTTGATGGCATTTTTTTAATTCTTTTTTGGGGGGGTTAACTTCCCTCCTTCACCTCAGGGTAGTTTTGTACTGGAAATCAAACCACCTCACACTGATTGTCATCATCAGCAGCATAATTTTGGATGAAATTAGGACAACAGTGGTTGTCCTACAGGTTTGGTCAGTTCATTTAGTGATGTGCTGATTTGCGGTTCAATTTTATGCCTTCCTCCATTTTATTTGAGTGTTGCATCATTCTGCCTTTTGTGGGCTTTACAGGCGTGTGATGTTACAGTATTATACCCAGGTGAAGTGCCGAGTGCTTGGTCAGTAAGAAATGAACAAAATGTTAAAATGCTGTTTTAATGCAAATAACGTCACGCAGCAGAATGGAGGGTGGTGTGCTTCTGGTGAAAGATGTAGAAATAAATACTGTATGGAAACAGAAAGGTGGGATCGCTGTGGCCAGAGAGATTTGCACGAACGGAGCTGCGAGGAGCTTGGCTGCAAAGATGGCCAGCACGTGCTGGCTGCAAGCCGGGAACCTCCCTGGGTGAGCTGAAGTTACTTACGTGCAGTAAAGAGGGAGCTGAAAGGAAATAAAATTGCTGGTGGGGAGGGAAGAAACTCAGAAGAGGAAAAAGTGGTATAATGGCTAAAAGGACAGAGTTAGATAAGGGAGAATGGACTGACTTTGTGTTAAAAAAAGGTGTCTGAGCATCAGAGGGCAGAGGCTTTGGAGCAGCCTTCGAGTCATAGCGGTGAGTGGAGTTTCGGGATGGAGATGTTAAATGTCTAAGGGGGATTACGTGCTGTAATGCCAGCAAGAGGAGGCCACTTCAGGTCCTGCGCTCAAAGGAACCTTGTTCCACCTTGATCCAGAACAAGCCAAAGGCTCCCGGCAGACGATGGTGGGTTTTTTGGTGGGGCAAGAGGGAGGAGCTGGAGCTCTCGCAGCTGGCAGTGACTGTGCGCTGGGTGTGCGGGTGCGTTAGGTTTGCTCTGCCTTGGGAGGCAAGTAAATAAATGTAATTAAAGTCTCTGATATCTTCATCTGAAATGCCATTGTTTAGGACCTTGATTCATTATTGTTTAATAACATCGTGCATACTAAATTCACGTATTAGCAGCATGCTGCGTTTCAGTGAGTATGCACTAAGCCAGCACAGTGTGCTTTCTAACTGAGCCTTTCAGCGGGGCCGAGTGGCGTTTCAGTTACTCTTAAAAATGAATGAAAATTAGACACCTACGTCTTTTGAATATCTGTGAAAAAGTTATCCTTAAAATAGAGTTCAAATGACACATCCTATATGCAACAAATTACAGGCCAAATGGAATAAAGCTATTGCATCCAAAAAAGGATTTTAATACACTGTAACTATTTTCTAGAATATATTTGTTTCAGAAAATATTTTCTAGAATGTATTTGTTGCAGTCTGCAGAAACATGTTTATTGAGCAGAATGACATATTCTTTTGGTTGGTCCTTTCCTGTTAGAAATCAGAAGTTTGGGAAGTTCGTTCCCTGATAAAAAGCGCGTTCCTTTGTCTTGCAAAGATGTAATTGTATTTCTGTGAGCACCTCTGTGTCAGGCACAGACGATGTGTTGTTTTAACAAGTCTGTTGGTTTAAGCTTCAGCGTGTAATATTAATTGCACTCTAGAAAAGTTCCTTTAAGTGAAACAGGAAAGCTTAGTCTGTGACGGTGCAGTAATGACGGGTGGCCGTGGGGTGTCTTCTGTGGGATTGTGGCTGACGCTGTGCAAATAGCTCTGGACGAACCCAGTACAAGGTTTACAAGAGTGGGAATCCAGGCCTCTGATCAGGATGGGGCCCCTCGAGAACTGCCACCGCTCATCTCAACTTGAGGATGCTCTGGGTGTCCCAAAATCTTAATGGGATGAAGGCGGCTGCCACGTTGCAGCTGCTTCAGCTGATACCAGCGTTGCTTTTAATCCACCTGGAGTTGTTTCTCAAAACTTGAGTGGATTCTTTCTGGAGGATTCAACTTGTTTATTTTTAAAATATTCATCATTCATTTCTTTACCTCTGCCTTCCCGGTTTTGGGCCAAACCTAGCCCAAAAGCTAGTCGTGCCCGTCTCCTCTGTCCATAACCTCGCTGTTCGCGCTGCGTGTCCACTCGCCTGCGGTCTCGTCGTCCCAGCTCCACCCCGAACACCTCGCAAGGCAGCCTGGGCTGCGGGCTGTTGGAGACCCTGCAAACTCTCAGGACTTCACCTGGAGTCATACTGAAAATCTTTGGGGGTTTTGCCTGTCGTGGCTGCTTTCACAGAGACTTTCTTTGCAGGTAATGATAATCAAAATGTGCTTTTTTTTCCCCGATACCACTGCGTTCCAGACGTTTTTCCTTCCCGTTGATCCATACATAGAGTTTAAAAGTTCAGCCAGGGAGATTTTATATTGAGGCAGAAATACGAACACATCGGTGGGCCTTATTTCCCTCTCTAAAAGAGCATTCATTCTGCTATTGACATCAAAGCCAGGCTGAGACTATGCCTCACTGAATTAAAAACTAAAAAGCAATTAGAAGAGCCCCTTTGGAAAATGTCATCCAGTACAAGCATGGCCTAATATTTGTGTCCTCCTCCCCAGCACCATACACATTTTTAATTTCTTTTCTTTTCTTGCAAGTCATCCATTCAAATTGCCTGGGAGTGGAAAACAGTGTTATTGACTGTCTTTTCATGAGCTGTCGTGAAGCAGTAAACAGAAGCAAAAGACAAATGTAGACACATCAAGGGCAAGAAAAATCATAATTAATATTTCAGTAAAGTGCCTCTATAGGGCCAAGAGTGGAAATAAAAGGAGAAAGAGATATTAGCTTGACATATATCAAGGTTTTAGCTATATTATATATATTCGCATAAATCTGTCCTGCAGTTGTGCCTAGTACGCGTGCTCGACTAATAGTGAGCATAAAGGCAGTGTAGAAATGAAGCCTTTGAATGAGTTAAAGAGTTTCCATCAGTTGTCAGAGATGGGGATAAGTCTGGGATGACAAACTTGCGGGAATCATGGAGTTGCGTTTCCTCCTATCTGGGAACAATGGTCTTGTGTTGTCAGGGAGGCCAGAAGTGTGGATGTTGACATTACAGGAGCTGTGACGATCACAAACTTACACCTCTAAGTTTACAGGAAAGAGTTCAGATGGGAATAATACGAGAATATCAACAGAATATTTCTTAGGCGTCCAAGAATAATCTCAAGCCCACGTTACAACTCAGTAATACCTTTCTAAATGCCAACAGGAGCTGCCTTTGGTGGTGTGTGGGCTTAGGGGCTTAAAGCTTAACATGATTTAGGAAATATTGTCAAAGTGTAGCCCGCAACACAAAGACACTACAAGGAGCACTTTCTTGCTTCTGAGACCAGCCAAATACTTGCCTTTGATTGTACCTGTGAAATCCCATTGATGTAGGACATCAACGTTTTGTTTTGCAAAGTCAACTGTTCTCAGAAGCAGGACTAGCCATAGCTGGACTTGTGTCCACTAATACTGTGTGAAATGGTTTTGAAAAGGGTAATATTAATCCCTTTAGTGGCAATTTTCACTTGCAAATCTGCTAGGAGCACACGTACCCCTTGGCTGTTTGTGAAACCTCGAGGCACTGAAGCACTCCCGTAAGGTTATTTTCCATTTTCCCTTCGAGCTGCCTCTCCTGTTGCTTTCTGTCTGACTCCTGCACCCACACTGATATTTTCCCTAAATCCAGCGGAGGGTAAATGTGTTTTACTTGAGCTGAGTCTTTGCTTGGCTTTCAGGAGCTTGAGGAACAAACGTGCCATTGTGCCTCTCTATTTATATATGCACTTAATTGAAGGTGCCACACAGTTACCCCATATAAACCGTAAAGTGTCCCAAACTATTTTTTTCCCGTGGAAATGCGCACGCTGCTGTTTGTTATAGTAGGTATCTGCTGATTTACACTAGCTGAGGATCCAGCCTGGACCTCCTTCTAGTCAGATGGGTGTGAGACTGTGCCTGCAGGACCTCGATTGTCAGTAAAAAGCCGATGTTAGCAATTTTCATCAGGCAGCATGGAAATTAATTAGCCCAATTTTATGGAAATTAGCTCATTATAAATAATTTTAGCTGGCCCATTCACAAAGCACTTTTCACATTAGGAAGGAAAAAAAAAGGAAAAAGCAAAGCTCTGTGAATTGGTTGCTGAAAAAACCCTCTTTCTCCCCTCTTTCTAAAAACAAATGCTTTGCAGCAGCTGTGCCATTTGCGGGGGGTGGGGGGAGGCAGCACCCACAGATTGAGCCTCTAGACTTCGCTTTCCCACTCAGCGCCTGCAAGAGCAACAGTGAGTGATTTGTTGGGCTGGGTATTGTTTGGGGCTGCAGATGGCCTTGCACAGCCTGCGTTTGCACATTCTGCTTTTGCTGCCTTTGGGCTTGGCTGGGGGAGGAGGAGGTGGGGAGAGCAGAGACGGGCATCTCCAGAGGCATCTCGCTGGGGACACTCTGGGTATTAAGAAATAAAGCGGTTCAGACACAAACACATAATTACAGGGGTGAGAGCAGGTCCGTGTGCTGGAGGAGCTCTGCCGTCTCCTCTGCCTCAGACCTGGCTGTAAGGTCTTGCCTTGCAGAGCGGGAAGGGTACCTGAGCGCGGAGGGGTCTCCCGCATTTCGGTGTTTATCAGCATCAGGAGGTCCATGTGAAATCTCCAGACAGTCCAGGGCCGATGATCCTGAGGCTGCTGTGTTTTGATCCCCATCTTTTCTAAGGATTTCTTGGTTCTGAAGAGGGTATAGCACAGCCTCTATCTCCCATTTCAGTTTTTGTTCCTTTCAGTGCTTTTGCCAAAGGAGGTTGTTAATGTAATCTGTCTTCAGACCAGTCATGAAATACACAGGTCATGCAAGGGAAGCAACACCTTCACCCCCTGCTCAATCTCAGCTTCATCACTTCTCTTGGGAGTTTTCAGGATTTACTGATCTTCAAGGTCTCTAGAAATTTGCCTGGGGCTCATAATTTTCCTCTTGACCAGCAGCCGGTTTTCTCCCAGCCTGGACTGAGTGTCCAGTTGAAAAATTGTTTTTCCTTCTGAAAGTGTTATCTCTCAGCCCCTATTTCATTCTTCTCTCAGATCTCTATGGTTTTTGAACTCTTGTCTTCTCTCCCTTTGGCAACTGCCATTCTTGAAACCCCTGGAAAGAACCTGGGGAGAGAAACCCTCATTTTATTTAGGGTGCTGTGTGTCCTGCATTCCAATGACCCAGATGTGCTCGGGTGCTGTAGTTCTTCAGCCACTGGCACCGCCTCTTACATACATAGCCGGTCTACAGGAACGGTTCGGAGCATCTTAGGAGATGTATTCCCTTTCACTTTTTGTATATCTCTTTGTCCGAGTCTGTCCCCCGCAATAATCAGTTGTCAACTGGAGCACCTACATGATTTTCCTTCCCTGTAGCCCGTTATTAGGTGTCTGGCAGTGCTTGTTTCCCAGATGGCGACTAACAGTTGAGACAGAGGAAGGAGCAGAGCACCCCGAAAGGCTCTTGGACCGGTGCAATTCAGGGTGCAGGAGAGGGGCCACCTCCTGAATGAGGAACGTGGGGCAGACCCACGAACATCAGGAGGGGATGAAACATTTTCCTGTATTTTAAAGTCTCTCCCACCTCCCCCATTCCTGCCCCAAATATTTGCAGAAGTCTTTTGAAAAGTTGCCATCTGTTTTGCAACAGGGATTCATTAACATGCCAATCAAGCTGATGGGAGAAAGGAGAAGGTGTGGGAGGTCTGGATAAATACGCTCCATCAAAAATTAAACGGAGGGGCCTGTTTGTAATCAGTTCTGCTGCAGTGAGGCAGGCAGCGTATGTGAGAAAACTGGTGCCGGAGCGGCGGGCAGTTCTGGCGGGGCAGCTCTGAGCACCGCTGGCTCCTTGCCCGCCGAGAGGAGCCCTTCCTGCAGCCTCAGCAGCGTGCGACGATGCTCACGGGCGTGTCATGGCGCACGAGAAGCAGTCGCTGCCATAACGCGCCTTTTTTAAAACCCACTATTTAGAAGGAACTACGGCACAGAAGATGCTGGTTTGTTTTAAAACGTGAACTTTAAATAAATTGAAGCTGAAGGAATGTTTTGGAGGTGAGAAAAATCTTTCTGGCAAGTGACAAGATCAGAGTTATTACTCCTCCACAATTTGCTTAAGCAGCTGCTATAAACAGCTACTAATCAGGCTCCCTCGGTGCTTAGAGATATCTGTGGATTGATTTTAATTAGATTGGCACCTCTTTGTTAATTCTATAATGTTTGTTTGCTTATAAGTTAGAGTATTTGGGTGCAGTGAAGCTGTTTGTTTAACTTCTTTAGTTAAATTCAAATTAGTAGGTTCTTAGGCATGTTGTTCTCTCTGCTAGTGGGGTTTTGCAAGAAATAGAGTATGGGCTGATATTTTTGACACCCCAACTGCAATTTTTTTTAAAGCACCTTAGGCACCTCCACTGAATTTACCAACGTTGCCAATGAAACACAGGAAAAGGCACAGACAGAAAAAAAATTATCAACGTTCGGGTGTCTTACAAGGTAATTTTTTGGTGGTTATTCCAGAACAACAGGTTTATGGTACAATAGAAACCAAAGGATGGAAAAAGTACTTGCAAGGTGTTTCAAACCCAGTAATCCCCGGCCCTAAGTTTTATCCGGAGCACCCACTTCAGCTTTCTGTGAGCACCCATCTGCTGCTGGAGCCGCCTCGGGTGGGCTGGAGACCTTAGCAAGCAATTCTGGAGTGTTCTATTCCGGACTGAGGAAGGGTTTAGATCCATGTCAGCAATGAAGATGCTGAACCCACAGGAACTGAATTGAGTCTTTTGAGGTTGGGAGTCGTTTTTTACTTTCCCTTCTCTTTTCTTTGGCGTGAAATTGTTTCTCTGCTATAATGGCTGATTATCTCTAATCTGCACCTTTTCTATTACGTTTGTGTTGATTTACCTTGATTTGAGTTTGTTTTTTGTGGTTATTACGGATTTTAGCCTACTTCCCACAGGTCGTCGGAGCCCTTCCTATGCTGAACCCATTTCTCTCTGATTATCTGAGGGTGCCCCTGATGTGATCCTGATGAAAAGTAGGTAGGGGGCTTGTAAATTGAAAAATGAACTTTAAAACAACCCACCACCCCACCCCAAATTGAGTGTGTTCTCCATGAGAAGAATATTTGGTGATTAAAAGACATTTGTGCTGTACTCCCTTTATAAACTTGGGCTTAGGAAATGAGACGGGTCATGTTTTATCACTGCTGTAATCAGGCTCTGCATAATTGTGTGCGCAGCAGCCCCCGTGCAACCAGGCGGAATTTGTTTAAGCCAACCAAAAAACCAATGTTGGAGTAAAGGCTGGGCCAGAGAGCAAGTGGCTCCTGGTTTGCAGTGTAGCGGTGGCTGTGGTACCCCAGCAGGATGTGCGGCAGAGCCCGAATTCCCTGGGGGGCCAAGCAGAGGCCCCCCAAGGCACAGTGCAGGAGAAGGGGCTGCCAAAGCAACGCGGGGCCGTCTGCTGGGACAGCCCAGGGTCTCAGTCCCACCTCAGGGCTGGTGCGTGGTTAGGGTTAAGTTTCCAGAACAGGAGAAGCTAAAACCTTCAATGAAAGTGTTGCTCAGGATGAGCTGCCAAGGGGCAAGGGAGGGCTGCAGCTAGAAATCCCCCACGAGAACCATAAATTTAGGATTAGGGTTAGGCAGGGGCGATGCTGACATTGGGGGTGGAGGGATCCATCCCAGCCAGCAGTGCATAACCACCCTCTGGCTCTTTCTGGTGTTTATTTGCATCCAGCTCAAGGCATATATGCTGGAACCAAGCCTGGCACCATGGAGTTATCCACGATTTTCTCCCAGCACCTTTGTGTAGTTATTTTAAATCTTCTTTGGGTTTCAGTCTTTGATCTGACATTTCTGCCTTTCATCCTAGAGCATCTCATCTCTTCTTGATCACAAATCTGATGACAAAAACAAACCAAACTTTTTCTTGCTGCATTAAGTATTTAATTCAAAAGGTATTTCAGGATCGAGGGAAGAAATTTCATTTTTTTTTGCTGGACTAGTTGGTCCAAAGAGCCAAAGAATGCTCAGACTCTTTTATTTTTAGAAATTTATTTTTATTTATTACAACAAGCGAGATAATTCTCTTTGGGTGGGAGAATTTGGATTCCTAATTTTGAAAAAAAAAAAAAAAGGCACAAAGTAGTATGTTGGGTCTATAAATATTTGCACACTGTTTGAATGATGATACAGTCCAAAGAGCCTCACCTGAGTACCGTTACAGGGAACTTCATTTTGGAAGAGGGTGTTCCGCTCTGCGGTGTTTCAGTGCGACCGGTGCAGGGAGTTGGAGGGGTTGGGGAACAGCGAGAGAAAGGCCCGAGAGGTGCAGACGACCTGGCAGGGGACATCCAGGCTGGTGCTCTGCTGGCCGCACCAAATGGCCTAGGAGTCATGAACTTGCAGTACTGGGGCAAAAAGAGGTCTTATTTATTTATTCTTTTATTTCATTGTTTATTTTTATTAGAGGTGAGCATGTGTATGTGAGTGGTAGGAGGGAAGGTCGACAAACGCTAGGAGAGGACTGACTGATGCTGCGTGGGTAGGGTCAGTGTGAGGATGGCAGCACTATGGTTGCAGATGGATAGTGTGATGGACACAGCCACCGGCAGGGTTAGGGTGGGCAGGTTTATCTCCACCGAGGTACGGTGGTGGGTGCCTGGCTTAAAATGTCAACATTTTAGCTAACAGAAGTGGTGATGTTTGTGGTTTCTGAATTATGTGCAAAGCAGCGGCTCAGTCCCCTGTCATGGGGGTGCTGCTTTTCCAGGTGCCTTTGCCTCCCTTTTCTTCTTTTCAGCGGCGGCTTTGATTGCACAACCCTCTGCAACCTTTGCGCTGAGCCTCTGAGTTGGTATTAGCATGAAAATCCGGTGCGCTATCCCCCCTTGGAAATGTTTACATGCCATGGCCGCTGGCCTTACTGCTAGCAGTACGTACCTCTCCAGTGAAGGCAGGCCCACGGCCAGGATCCAAGCCGTGTGCTTTTTGTTTCGTGTGGGCTGAGCTCTCAAACGTGTTCACGTTAGCCATCGACTTCGAAGTAGACACACAAAATGCTGCAGAGACTCGTGGTGCCTGGCTCCCGACTTCAGCCGTTTCTGAGCCTCTCTCTGGGAAATCCCTGGTGCAGGGTTTCCCTGCACTTCTGTAGCCAAGCTGGGGGGGAGTCCCTTGTCTTGACACAAGCCATGCCTGTGCTTCCCGACTTACAGCCCAAACTGATTATTCACCAGCAGTCAGTAAAACATGAGGAGAGGAGGGGTCTTGCAGCTGCGGTATTGAGCAATGGTTAATAGCAGAGAGGGTTGGCTGGTACCTGCTGTGGGACATACATACTCCCTCCCACATGAGGAGATTACCTTAAAGGCAGTTGTAATAGTCTGACTTAAACCTCTAAATGCAATTAAATCCTGAGTTAAGCCTGAAAAATTTGACCTGACATTCTGTCTTTGACTCATCCGTTTTGTGTTTCAGTATTACAGCGAGTGCGCTGTAACGGATCACACACTCCGAAGAGTCTGCTGAAATAGCCGGGGTAAATTAGGGACAGCACATCAGGCTGGATCTTCCGTCTCAACCATCAATTTCATTTTTGTAATGCGCGCTAGTGTCTGACAGCTGAATATGTATTTAATGAGATTTTAAAAACAACAGAGTTTTGATCTGTTAGAACAACATGCCATGGGAGAAGGTGCCCGTGCTGCTGCATAGCTGAATGCTTTAGGAAAATTAACTCACTTGAACACTAAATAAGGCTGAAAACCAGCCTGTTAGCAGGAGAGGTGCTGTCCGCTCCTTCCCAAAGCGTTGCCTCTGCTGAAGGGGGGACCCCAGCCTTTTTAAAGGCTCAGAAGTGTTTAATTAACCTCACTTCTCCCGTTATTTTTCACTTTATTATGCTGCGTAACCTGCCAGCCCTTCCATCCAGATATCCTTCAGATGCTGCCTCCCATCCGTTTGGTGGGAGAGCCGCTGTTGATGAAGGCAAGCTGCAATCTGGCCGTAATTCTGATCTCCCTTTAACGCTCGCCTCCTCCAGGCCACCGGCAGAGAAATTCCCTCAGCATGGGGAAGCGTGGCCGCTTCCTCCCCACCCGATGGTGCTTTTTGGATTTGTCCCTGAGCTTTCCTTCTGCCTCTCACAAGTGTGCGCTGCATCTCATGGTTTTCTCACGCCTGAGTTTGGCTATCGATTGTCCAAACGAGGGACTTTCTCCTGGGGTGGATGTTGCTCCCAGCCACTGCTGCAGTGCAGGTAATAAACACCATCCCGGAGAACCACAGCAACAGGCTGAAGCCGAGGGTTGGTTTTTCTCATCTGCACCTATCAAAAATACGCAGTAAAGTGTCGGGAGTACCAGGAATATATCAAAGATTGCTTGTGAAGAGCTGCTGCTGCAGCCCATCAGACACAAGAGGCCTGGGTAATTCAGGTAAGCATCTAAAACACAGGGGTTTCTCTGAACTTTGAGCCTCTCTGCAGCTTACCTGTTATTCATGTGGATCAGCCAGCACCAGGTTTCAGTAGAGTAAAGTTATCCCTGGTATCAGAGCAGTAGCTCACAGCTGTTGCTTTAAAGCTATCATTAGTCCTGTATGCTGGAGATTTGCAATTATTTTCAAAATCTGGAAGGATCCTAATTATTAGCATCCTCCTGTGTGGAAAAGCACGCTAAAGTTGGCCGTAGAGCAGCTGAAGCGCAGTGCCGGGTCTATCAGTTTCAATAAATATTTAGAGGTGCCGGAATAAAGGAGAGCGTGGAGCGAGGTGATGTGCTGTTCCTCCATCCCATTTCATGGTCATGATAAGGGCTGATGTGGCGCGTGGCCGTAGCCCAGGCTGCTTTCACCAGTGAAAATGGGGTAGCGCTGGAGCCATCTGGGGGAATTTCTCCATTAATTCCCATTGTGCCTTGAGATATCTTTTCCTTCTCCGTGCCTCTGGCTGTGACTGAGCCAGTGTAAATCCATTTAGCTTCAGTGACAGGCTGGCTGCTAAACAGACACCTGCATCCAGCCTGTTGCAATTTTTTTAAGCCCCACCAGCAAATGTTTTTTGGGGAAAACAGTCAACAGAAGCAATGCCGAGCTGCGAGCTACTTGAATCGTGCGGCAGTAATTGCAAACAAATGGTAAATCGTATCGCCCTTCACCTGAAACGCTTCCATCTTGGATAACTCCTGGTATTTCTCCTCCCTGACTGCTTCTGTATCCCCGTTCATTCTGCGAAGGCTGGGAGCGAGATCCGAGCTCTTCCGCGTGCGGGTCGAGGCGGGCTGTGAGCAGCCACTTGCCAAATGGCCACCCCAGCGCCCAGAGGCACGTGTGACAAGTGGGATTTCGCTTGCTTTATAAAATGTTCCTTTGTCAGGGTTGTGTCTCACAAAACAGTATAAAACAAGAAGCTAGTAATTGCAAAGTAGGTGTAATTTAAAAGCTGGTGCTTTACAAGGGCAGGGAGTAGGGCTCTGTGGAGAGAGAAACAGTGAGAAGACATTGCAGTGGTGTCATGTAACGAGGAGATGATCCTCTTTTTCTTTCAAGCACTTTTGTCCTTGCCAGAGTGGGTAAGAAATACTTATCAAAAGCAATAAATTTGATAATTTCTTAGACCCTGTGAGAGGACAGCAAGTAATCACAAAAATGGGTCAATGAAAGGCTCAGGGTGGTGACATCAAGCAAGGGCAAGGCCTCTTTTTTTAGAGGATGCACTTTGATGCTGGGCAGTTGGGAAGCAAATATTGCAAGGTTTCCTACTGCAGGCAGCATTTTCCAATCCTGATTTTATTTCTTTGATATAAAATGTTTTCCGTGGTCCCCAGCTATGCACCTCCACGGTGCAGAGAGACAGGGGGCGATTTTTCGCACAACGGAGTGTGGGACTTTCCATGATTCCTTCTGAAATGACGACGTCAGAAATTGTAATTCCCTGAGAGACGGCAGGCTAGCAAGAGACAGGGATCCCAGCCATTACCGGAGTCACACCGCCTGAACCCAAGCGTGCATTCTACATATAAAAAACCATTTGTGTGAGGATTTAATACTTAATTTTATAGACAGTATGACTTCATTTTCACTTTCTTCGCTGTGTTTTCGTATGCAAGTCTTCGCATTATCTCTGTATCAGGCCCATAGAAAACTCTCTGTTATGGGGTTTAGGACTAGGTTGGAAATGTGTCTGCTGAAGATACGGGCACCAAAGAATTCTCCAAAGAGTCTTTCTTTGGAGTCTCTGTCCCTGTAGGTGTGACGAGATCTCTCAATTACAAAACAGTAGGAAAGATTAGAGCTTGCGTCAGTTGTAGTGATCAGAGGAGGGATTTCAGGGTAATCGGTTGGTATCTACAAAGCCTAAGTCCCCACTTCCCCCCTCAAAAAAAAACAAAACACCCAAACCCTGAAAAAATGTGAAAAGCACTAAACTGCACAAATCTCCACAGATTTTTAAAGCCAAGGGAAAAAAAAAAAGAGAGAAAAAAAGAGAGAAAAAAAGATTGTCCAGTGATTTTTATTTTCTTTTTAAAGTGTCTTAACCCAAAGTCCATAAGGCAGGCAGAATTTTCACGGAGAGTAATAAAAATACTTAGCTGTTTAACTATGGAAAAAATCTTTAATTGATGTTTGGGTTTATTTTTTGAAGTGTGTCTGTTTGCAGTTCTCTAATTCTTGCATCAACGTTTGTATCAACTCTGCTGATGACTCCATTGGCGAGGGTCCTGTGAGGTCTTTTGCCACTGACCAAGACAAAGAGAGTGCTGGTGGTAGCAAACTCGAATACCTGCACGATGTTCCTGGGCCGGGAGGTTGTGGTCCTTCAGGGAAGGAGTCAGACTAGATTGTGTTAGGCAGTTTGAATACCTGTCAAAATACCCCATTTTGGGGGGGCTCTTCTAATTTATATTAATTTTTGTGATGGTTTTGTGCCAAATGCATGTTAATTCACTCTCTGATCAGTTTGCATCCTTAGAATTTATGGGCTTATGGACTTACTCAGAAATTCTGTTTCAGTGGACACTCGCAGTGCAAAAGCTGCGTTCCACTGAGGGAGATAAATCAGCCTATGAAAAAGTGAGCTACAGATTAAATCTCTTCTTAGTCTTTTTTTATATACACCTTTGTGCATGAGGTCTCTTACATCCCTGTGAAAAAAAAATTAAAAAATAGGAGCCAGCTTACCAAGCTGCCAGCAAACAGTTGCACAGTGTGCTCTCCTGTGCAAGTGGTTTAGATGTTATTTCTTGCCTGGTCTCAGAAGACTGCTCTGGTCAGTGCAAACCTAATCAAGGCAGCCCTTTTCACGAGGGCCGAGCCAAATGTCAGCTCAGACACAGATCTTTTCCCTGGAGTCCACGGGAGCAGCTGGTCTTTTATGGGCTTGGGCTGTCGGAGCCAGCAGCCGTGCCTCAGAGACCAGGGCAGTCAACTTTGCTTCTTCTAGTTTTCCACAGATTTGGCAAAATGAGTCCTCAGATGGCTGCGGGGACTTGCCCTCGGCTTAAACCCGCAGGGCTACTGGAGAGGGCACGGGCTGCATTAGCCTGCGCTCTCTGTGGGCTCAACCCCACTGACCCCGCGGGCTTGGTCACGCATTTTGGGGCAGCCAGCTTAATAGAGAGCGAGCAGTACCACCGGTTGTGAGGGGGTGGCAAACCCCGGCGGAACCTGTTGGGGTTTGTATTCTTGTTTCTCATGTTCTGCGTGAAGGTGTGTGACTGTGCGGGCTGCACAGGCGTTTCACGTTCTGAAAAGCCGCCTCATGTCCTCTTTACCATCACTGCTGTTTTTGCTGGATTTCACAGTCCAAAAAGAAGAGGATGTATTTGTAGGCAGGGGAAGTTCCCGCAGGTACATCTTGTGCCTGTCCCGTGCCACATCCCAGCTTCACTGGCCTCTGCCTGGTTGGCTTTAGTGACAATTTCGGGCTCAGCATAAGCAGCAGCCATCAACTTTTCAGTACCCTTGGCTGATCATATGGTGTTTTAGGAAAGATTTCTGTGTCACTGACTTTATTTCCCTTTGCCCAGGCAGGTGGCTTTGTATTTGGGCTAAAACTCTGCAAATTGTGCTGAGGTTTCATGTACTCTGTAGGACTCGGTTGAACCTGTTTGCTTGTGGAAGCACGAGAGCTGCCTTTTGGATTTGTGCTCTGAGCAGAGCAAATAGTAAGCAAGTCTCCGAGAGGCCACAGGGGATTTTCTAGCCATGCCAGACCATACCGAAGCGTGACAAATGGCAGGCAAGGGAAGGCCAGGCCTTCCTAATGTAAGCTGAAGCCAAACTTCTCAGGGGGATCTGGAAAAGTGAGATTTTTTTACCCTTACCCCTCCGTATTCTGGCAGTTGGAAGTGATACACCAAAGAGAAAAGCAGACGTCTGGTCATTGTGGTATTTCAGTCGGGGTTTGGACGTGGGCACAACTACGGGCTTTCAGGTCAGGCCCTTCAGAGGTAAATGGGAAGGGAGACTTTTTGCCCTTGTTTCGCTCGTGTAAAAAAGCTTGAGACCTAGAGAAAGTGTATGACTTTGAATGATCTCGGGATATAGCTCTGACTGTCAATGTTCATTTTTATACTCTTGTAGTAAGTTAACAAGGCTATGAACAAAATAAAATGCAATTACCCGTGTTCGTTTTACAAACTAATGAAGAATTCAGGAGGCTGTGAGAAGTGGCAGTGAATCATGCAAAGACATTTGTGATCAAAATCAAGTTCTGCTCTTTCCAAAGCGCCTCTAGACTTCAAGGCAAGACCTAGGGAAAAGATATATGGTGCGGTGTCAGCAGCGGTTAGGCTGATTGCTGGAGGTCTAGGTCAGGATTCATTATATGTGATGATAAATCAATACAAATGAACCCAGCTCTTGCTCTTGGGTTATTCATTGGCTGGAGCTAATTTTTGGCATTTGGAAGGAATTTAGCACTGAAGTGACTCCCATTGTTGAGGAAAGCACGCTCTTTCCCTAAGACTGTAACAGAGGAGTTGGCTGCTCCTGCCGTGACCTGCTGCAAGGTTTCATAAGGTGTGTCCTGAGGAAGTCTTCTGCCTTCCGCTTTGGTGTTCATGTCCGAGCACCTCTCTTGCTGCACTGAGATAACCTTCAAGTAGCTTGAGCTTGAGGCACGGAGCCTTTGGATATTTTTTAAAAGAGTGTGACAAGCTGAAGTTTCTCCAGTAGGATTTCATGGCTTGAGGGAAGACCACATCTATCAAAAGTTTCACAGGACTGGCTTAGTTATTGTGTCTTATATTCAAAGCTTTTTGCTGATCAACTTTGGCTTTGAAACCATGCCAGCCTCATAAATATGGTTGTTGGTGGTTCCCCCCCGCCCCAGTTAAAAATAAAGAAAAAATGCAAAGGCTTTAAAGCTGTGCTATAATGACACAAATAAACAGTCTTTGTATACTTGATACCAAAACATTTAAGACAGCTTTCTTTTCCCACAGATTAAAAAATAGCTAGAAAGGAAATTCATTGAGCAAATGTAGTGCCTTGAAATATTTCAAAGAACCTGCAGGCAGTGAACGTTTCCCCGGTGTGTTCTGGTGACCCTTGTGGTGCCTGAAGGAAATGATAGTGTTGAGAGACAGTTCGAGGCATTTATGAAGAGCTGTGGACTTAAATGTTACTCTCTACTGGTTTTAATTGGAAGGATTGCTTTCTTACTTGAAGGTGAGCCCTATCTGTGAGATTTTGGGAACGTACTGTGTGGAGCCTTAACAGGCATTTTTAGTACTATTCAAAATTAACATTTTAGTTCTGACAAGATACAGTACTTTCTTACTCATATGCTTATTTTACTAGATAACATTCTCTATAGCAAGAAACCTTGATGCTTTAACCTTCTTGCTGAAAACTACTGACCTTTGAGGCTTCTTGAAATGCTGCGTGAGATCCCTGCGCAGGACCAGGAGACTGCAGGAAGTCATGCTTTGTAAGGCTCCAGGTTGTTTTATAGGCTTGACCGTACATGTCCAGAAGTTGAAGAGGTAGAATTGAGGGAGGATTTTCCTGGGTCGCAATTCTTCTGGAGGTGGAAAGAGCTTTCCTGTTAGAGCGTGTCAGCCGGCTGCGCAGCCGTCAGCTCCCGCATGTTATTGGGACAAACTCCACAGGTAGAGCACAGGACTCGCACAGCTCTCACATTGTGAGCTTCTGTACTCCTAGAAGGGTTCTTTAATTTGATCCCAAGTGTTTTCTGTCCCCGTAAGAGTTATATTATTTGGAGCTAAGGGTTCTGCATGAATTAGATGTAGTTTAGAAAGGAGAGATGCAGTAGTAGATCATCGTGTAGATGGCTGGGAAGTTCTCCAACAGGTTTGGCTCTTGAACACCATCTTTGCACGTTGTTATCTTTTCTTCATGTATTTGTCACTGTGTTACTATTTCCCACACTGATCATACCTGGAGTCTGTCTCATAGATGCATCAACCGTTGACTCCAGCCTGGACTCCGTGGCAGCCCATCCAGCAAAGCTTTTTGACATCTGTTTAACTCAGAGCATGAGGGTAAATGTCTTTGGCTTGTGGGACTTGAGTGCATGCTTCGCTATGCTAAATAAAGATGAACTTAAGCACTTGCTTATTTAAAGTGATCATTTTCTAATGGCCTGAGGTTTCTTCTCCTGATGTGGTTAGCAAATTGCTGATGGCCAATTTCATATTCTCCACACACTACTGGTATTTACAAGAATTTTCCATCTACTGTACTTTGGAAGAATATTTCCTGTACCATGACGTGGCAGTGAACTACGCTGAGGGATATTTCACTGGTTTTTGCTGGTAAGGTGCGTTAATCGCACCAATCTTTGCTACCATCTACATATGCTGTCCTTAATTTCTGTTCTCTCACTGAGTGACTGGAACTATTTTTAAAAACGAATTTCATGAATTGCTGAAGAGAAAAATGTTTTATCGTATGAATCACTGAATAGAGGTTTGTGTGTTGTAAAACTCATCTAAGTGTTAAGGACACAAATAGATTTTTTGGCATTATTCAAATGCTCTTAAAACTTGACTCAATAAACAAAGGTGAATCAAACTCACAGTTATGATTAAATTACTTGCGAACCTCTCATTATATATTTAAACTGTGTCCACTGTTAGGAATAGAAGTCAAAGCGGAGTTGCAAATTGATTTCCAGAGAGCTGTGATCCAAAGTGATCAGCTTCTCTTGTGCTTTGCCATTTCTACCTGAAAGGAGGTTGTAGAGAGGTGGGGGTCGGTCTCTTCTCCCAAGGAACAGGCGATAGGACAAGAGGAAACGGCCTCAAGTTGCACCAGGGGAGGGTTAGTCTGGATATTGGGAAAAAATTTGACAGTGAAAGGGTTATCCAGCATTGGAACAGGCTGCCCAGGGAAGGGGTTGAGGCACCATCCCTGGGGGTATTTAAAAGCCGGGCAGACACAGTGCTTAGAGATATGGTGTAGTGATGGGTTTGTCAGTGTTGGGTTGATGGTTGGACTCAATGATCTTGAAAGGTCCCTTCCAACCTCGGCAAATCCATGGTTCTGTGTAAATACACTGAGTTATTCTTGCAGAGCACTTTGAAGCACAAGCATGGCTAGCCTGGCATGGGCATGGTCACCACTAGTAGTGCTCCTGCAGGTTGATTAATCTTGAGCCTCAAATGTGAAATTCAGTAGCTTTTCGAATTGCTTTGGTCCTTAAAATTTCAGTGACTTACCAGAGCCTGTAAATGTAGATTTAAGTACCTCGCATCATCTACTGCATTACAGACCCTGTCTTTTAAATGGTCCTGTACGGGCAGGGAAGCAGAGCCCGAGAGGGGGTGGCTACAAGCTTCTTATTTTTCCCCTAACAGAGTTGTCACAACTAAGTCTGCCAAACTGTTCCTGTAAATCCATCTGTAAGCTCCATATTGAAGGATGGCATAAATAAATGACTGGCATTCACTTGTTGCTGCCTGGTAATATTGAACCTAAATCTTAATATTCAAAGGGTGAATAAATTATGGACGCATTAATTTTATGTTGTTTCCAGCTTGCTGGTAGCGATCCCCTCGTCTTGCACAGCTGTTCTGCCTTTGTCTTGTTCCACCAACAGTGACATCCAGTGCCTTGGCTCATTATATTCCTTTCAATCTCTTTCTCCCTCCAGCCCTTTTTAATTATTTCAATCTATTTCGACTAGTCTTGTGCAAAATTTTTTCTTCCTCATGTACTTGCCTCTTTCAAGATGCGCTATTCCTCTGCCAGCATGTGGTACAGGTTTGGGAATATCTACATGGTCCTTGTCTAGGGGCTCCCTGGTGACTTTGCCAAGAGCCTTCTTGAAGAAGGATGGCAACTAAGGCCGAGTAATGGTAGTTATGTCTGTACTAGGTATATATAGAGTTTCGGTGAGGAATCCATTGGTCAGGGAGCTGTGCGAAGGGAGGAGGACAGAACATCTGTGTAGTTGTCATGGTTCCTTTTTTAAAGCCATTTCTGCTTGGTAGAAGGAGTCTAAAATCTGTTTATTTCCCATAATCTCATTAGAGACTAATTTGGAAAACTGAAGAAAAAAGACTTACTTTGGGTCTAACTATCTACCTACAGTTAAAATACTTGTGGTTGTTGAGCTGGCCAGCAGCTCTCCATTTCAGGTCAGTTCATCAGTAGCTTGTGTTTCCGTGTGTTTAGCAGTCAGGGTGGAGAAAGGGAGGAAAGGAGAAGGAATTATTCTTTCTCCTGACATAATAAGGCCTTGATAATTCTTGCGTGAAGCAGATTTTATTTATCTCCTTGAGCATTTCATAGATTTTCTTTTATAGCTAAGGTAGAGGTATTTTCTCATCTTGTCACAACTCATTCCTCCTGCCATCACCTTGGTGTTGATTTTTACTAGCTGCAGGGTCAGCAGGACCAAATGGCTTTTTTCTTTCAATTCTTTGGCTATTCAATCTTGGCAGGATTATTCTGGGGTTTCTATTTTAAGTATGCATTGCCGAATGATTTTGGATAATGAGCAGCAGAAGACTTCTCCATTAACAGCAGCAATATAAACTGCAAGGCTAAATGCCGCCTTGGTATTCCTGCCTTATGGGAAAATTCTACTCTTTCAACATTTATGGTAATCCTGATTTGGGATGACAAGTTAAAATGTCCAGAAATTCAGCAGAATGAAATATACACACAGAAACGTATTGGCAATGGCAGAATGAGTCGTGTTGTGAGGTGTGATGGTACCAGCTGCACCACGGCGCTATAGGAGTTGCAAGTTCAGCTTAAAAATCAGCAAAGCTATAAATCGTAAGTGCCGTGAAGCAACACTTTGGCAAATTAAAGATGAACTGAACCAGGGTATTCCAGTCAGCTCATCAGAAATATTTCAGTCTGAGGTCAACCAAAACATTCTTTATTTTCTTTCAGGATTTCCAAACCTACTGCAAAAGAAAAAAAAAAAAAAACCAAAAAACAAACAAACAAACAAAAACCCCCAAGAAAATAAATATCAGTTAAATAAAAAGATAAAAGGAAGAGAAAGAAGTACTGCCAGGAAGTTAGGCTTGGGTCAATGGAGCGTTTTTGGCTCAAAGCTTGAAATCCATCTCCACTGCCTCTTCCCTCCGCAAGGAAAGCTGTGACTGTCACTTCTGGGCTGAGGGGTGGTGGTGTGGTTGCTGCAATTTCAGCGTATGAGGTTTCTATCGCTCTCGTGCTATTTACATAATCTGTAACAAAGCAGGAATAGATTTTATTGTTCAGAGGAATATTTTGGAGGGAGTCAAAACTGAGGAGAAACAAGTAAGAAATGGAAGGTGAAATCATGGTTCGTTCACTATCAAGACAACAAGAGACCACACAGTGCCAGGCTCCAGGGCTTTTGTACGCCCTCCAAGGACAGTCAATGGAAGTAATGAAAAAATATGAAACTTGTGCAACAAAAGGCAATGGATTTTCTATGAAACTGCATGCTTTCATGGTGACTTAATTCAAATGTGCCCAAAATTCTGGGTTATACCTATCCAAACCAGCAAGCAAATCCTTTGGGCTGTGAATTGTTGTGTGATAAATCGGGGATCGCTGATGAAGTCCTGCAGGGCAGATTCCGGCCATAGCAGGTGGCATTCTGGAGGAGACAGCCTTTCACAAACATCTGTCGGTCCAGGGGAGCTGGGACCAGCTGCTGAACCCTGGGCAGAGACATCAGGAGGTCTTGAGAGAAGCAGTTGAAAGGGGAATTTACAAGTTCTGCGGAAAGACCTGAGCTGGCATGAAAAGCGATTCCCAGAGCAATTATAATTCACCTTTGGGGTGTCAAAAGTTCACAATATTAGGCAAAGACAGCTCTAGATCTAGGTGACAGATAGAAATGTGCCTGCATTGAAAATGAAACAGCAGCTTGAAAACAAATTTTTAGAATATACGAAAATGTGTAATAAAAATGGTTAGTAAGGTAGAACAGTTTAAAGGAAAATATTTGTGCATAAAGCTCTCTGATACCCTGACCACAGGAACTAACTCTAGTGTTTAATATGCTTTCCTGTTAGCTAATCTTGCTTCATCGTAGGCTGCCAGTCAGTGATGTGTCGGGGGTCAGGTTTGGATGCTGTCAGTGAGGGGATCACAGCTCTGCCACCGGTCTCTCTAAAGAAGCATCTGCTGCCAGGGAGCCCGGGGCATTTATTCTCCATCCCTCCCATTCGCAGCCCCCGCGGCAGCGTCTTCTCCTGCGCCGTGGTGGTGGGGCCCTTCCTGCTGGCCTGGTGATGGATTTCATTCCTGCCACAGACAGCCGCAGAGGTCGGGGGCTGCTTTGCACCTTCAGGTCACCTTCTTTCTTCTTCAGTGTGTTACTACTTTTAGAAGTTTTTATAGTGCGGTGCGGAGGGGTTCCTAGGTGGAGGTTCCTTGATGTTTTTCAGTAGTCTAGAAGATTCCTTAGGATGCATGGTTTCAGGTAGCAAAGACTATAAAATCTGTTCTGCTCCACTTCACACCTACCACCAGCAAAATCTCCCTTGGCTGCTGCCTCAAAACAAGATTTTCAAATGGAAAACTCACAGTCCTCAAGCGCCTGCTGCGCCGGTGTCTGGTCCCTGTGTTTGACACTGTATTAAGAGGTGCCGTGCGCTTCTAAAGCAATTTTCTTACCCAGCGTTCGTAGGCTGTCTTTGCCCCGGGGTCACTGCTTGCCAGCCTGCAGCACTGCGAGCGCTGACAAAATGCCTTTTGGAATGTTATTTGCGTTGGGCATCGCGCAGCACGTCCGCTCCTGCCCGGCTCGCCTGCCCGTGCGGATCCGCGGGATGCGCAGCTCCTGTTTTCAAACGGAGTTCGGCTCTTGAGTTCACTTGGAAGCCAAGCGTTGTTTGAGTTGTAATTGGGGAGTTCACTCTGAAAAAAAGACACGAGGCCCTGTGTCATTTTAGGCCCGTATGAAAAAGTAAGCTCTTGACATGAGTTTGCACCGTGTGGTCTCTCTTTGGAAAAATCCTTATGTACTTCAGGGATGCGTGCTTGGTCTGAGACTGAAG
This sequence comes from Stercorarius parasiticus, assembly GCA_013396915.1. Classification (NCBI taxonomy): domain Eukaryota; kingdom Metazoa; phylum Chordata; class Aves; order Charadriiformes; family Stercorariidae; genus Stercorarius; species Stercorarius parasiticus. Next base: position 1,295,574 of record VWZL01004159.1, on the reverse strand, counting down.
CTGTGAAGGGCCGGGAGAGAGAAAGATGCTGGCAATAGGGAAAAAATTCCTTCATTTTATAGCGTGCCTATAATGCTCGCACATTCTAATTGAAGAGAGGTTAATTAAAATGCAGTGTCGTAGCATTTCCTGGGCAACACCCCCATGAAACACCTCGCCATTTCTGTTAGAGAGAGGCTGGGTACCTTCCCTGGCGGGCACTGGGTAGCGATACAGGTGTTATTTGGGGCTGATGGAGGAGTGCTCAGAAAACCAGAGTGTCCGCAGAGGACTGGGATGAGGGGAAGGGATCAGCATCCTCTGTGGACATCTGGACAAAGACCTGTTTCTGTTTTACCTCTCCTGCCCTAAGGGCATGGCTTCCGAGAGGCAGAGAGTGACAGCTGGTAGAAAAATTACATATGCTAATTACGTCAAAAATGAATTAATTGCTATTAATTATTGTATCACAAAATCAATTAGTATTGTACTGCAAGTCATTTTAATTAAAGTAGTCGATAAAAATCAGATAAACTGTAGACACAGCAAATTATGGCAAAACTCCAAAATTAGTCTCTAAAAAGAAATGAAGCCCCAAACAGTTCAGCACTGGGACTGAATTAGCTGTTATTTTTATTAAAAAATTACAGCCCACAGCAAAAACATGAAAGCAGAAGCTGCTTTGCAAAGGAGAAGAAAGCTTTTGGTGTTCATGAATGAAGTTGAAAAGGACAGTAGTAACTATGATTTTTTTTTTTTTGTATCCGTGTATTTCTGAGATGATTTTCACCTTAATTAAAAAAAAAAAAAAAGAAAAATCCCTGTTTTCCAGTGTTTAGGTTATTGTAGTTAAAGGGATGCTTTAAAGGGACACAGTATTGAGTATTTCGTCATCCCCTTAAATGGAAACACGCTGTCTTTGTATTCAGCACTGCTACTTCAGCAAACTCAGAGTGGTTTTGGTCCTAATCTTGGGGTAATCAGGTTTCTAAGGAGAAGAAAGAAAATCAAGAAAATTCAGGTTTTTTGAACTTTTTCAGTAGAAATGTGGCTGAAGAGATGGTATGCAAAAACTGAGGGCCGGATCTCGTGGTGGCACAACTCAGCGCTGCTCTGTTGGCATTCGTGGTGCTTCTGCCGTGCCTGCCATCCTGCAGACGCAGCCATCCACTGAAAGAGGCTTCTGCGAATTTAGGGATGCCAATCTTTCAGAATTGGATAATGGTGAGAACAAAAAAACTGGAGAACATCACAGGCATAATTAATCCGCTGCCTTTGCTTTTTGAGTCATTATGTGTGGTATGTGGGTGGGTGGAAGTTTGCATTAGAAAGGAAGATGTTGTACTGCTGTCTAGAAAAGGACGCGGGTGTCTGCTGTGTGGCAGAAACATGCAGGTGTTTTGGATGCTGGTGTTTGATTATCGGATGATTTGCTTGCTGGTTAATGACAGCAGCCGGGAGAAATGGATACGGGCCTTCCAGAGCGCGGGTGGTTTTTGCCGGGAGCTGCGGGAGTGCTGTAATGCCTGCAACTGATAGAACCACACGAACGAACATTTCTGTTCTGACAAAAAAAAAAAAGGCTGCAAAAGAGAAGTTATCTGGACTGAATTTTTCTAACTCATGAGCAGAGTTTAATGTTTGGGACTTCATTGACTAATGCACAAAGCAGTTTGAGTAATGAAAAACTACTTTGTCAAGCAAGAAACAAGAGGCATTGATGGAAAAGCTAATTTATTTACTCTTTTATGGAGAGAACATGCTTTGCCCAAGTTCAAAACCGACTGTGCAGCTATTGATGAGTATTCCTGTGAGTAAAATGGCTAATGAAAGCACTGACGCTCTCCCCATGTCTCTTTTTTGAGACTTTAAAGTGCAACTTCACAGCACGGCTGTAAAGGAAGGGCTCACGAGTGTTCAATGAGCACTTGTCAGTGTTGCCATATGGTAAAAACTTGCATTTTTCAAGGCGTTAGTGCTAGAAATAGCTTGTTGCAAAGCACTGAATGATGAAACGGCTGGAAGGCATTTGGTGATTACTGACCCCGTCCTGGCTGTCCCCATCCTTCCCTTGTCCTGCCCTCTGCAAGCTGCTGCAGCTGCGGCTCTCTCCAGCAGCATCTCTGATCCACCACTTAGGGGCAAAAGAAAATTTGCTCATTTTTCATCTAGTTGACAGAATAGAGTAATTGCTGTAATTTACCCTGCCCTGCGTCTCACAAGCAGTTCTGATAGCGTTACATATTTATGGGTCCCCATCTGAAGTCTCACTCCTGATGTGCAATTTAGGAGCGGTTTGATTCATAATTCCTGGGTTTAGGTCCTTGTGAGTTTTTGTTACGACCAGTTTGCCCAGAGACCACGTGTACTCCAGCTGACTAAATTCAAGTCCATCTTCTTCTCCAAGAGCTGTGCCCGTAACCTGGTTACACCAGGCTGGTTGCCTGAGCACAGTAAAGCTTTGTATAACTTGCAGAGTAAAATCAGAGTATAAATCATGAGTTTTCCTGAAGCTGGAGTGAGGATCTGTGGTTCTGCTGTTCTCTGCCATATGTCTGCATTGAGGTTTTAAGCTGCAGCTTTTGTGCAAAGCCATTAAATGGAAGATATTAGGGATCCTTTTGCTTAAGGGAAGGGAAATGCTGTTTGAAAGATGGAAGGAGAGGAGGGAAGGAGTTGAGACTGGGGCAATTTAGTGTCTGTGCTCTCCCTCCCTGCCCTAGTGAATGAGGATTTGAATCCTCACCTGATCCCGTCTATCCATCTTCTCTTGGACTTGCTGTATCACGTCCATGAACTCTAGTTGCTTATAAAGCTTAAAAAGTTCTATACGTGACAACAAGGATATCCCAGCCTACGTTAAAATGTATCAGCGTCATATAAAGACAGAGAGGTTTTTTAGCAAAATCTTAAAATGCCGGCAGTGCTCTCTCTGAAATCAGTGGGCGATTTGCCTGAATAGACGTTAAGCTCTGGTCCTGTAAAATTAATCTCCCCCTGTACAAACTCCTACGACCGCGTACCGAAAATGCCAGCTAAACAGTATTCACATAGACTTGCAACTGTGCTGAAACGACACTAGTGCCTACAGTTTAAACTATGTTGATCCCACAGACATTTTTGGTGGGACTGTGTCGCACTAACCCTCGATGCGTTCGCGCAGACCTCTGCGGCGCTGCCCACGCTGGAGAGCCACACGCGTGTTTGCCGCGCGGGAAGTCCGTCCGGACTCCTACACGCCATGCAGTGCCAGACAGCTGCCTGCGCTGGAGGGATCGGACTAAAAAAGTGTGTGAACATATCAATGTAAATCATACCAATGTAATTTTAGTAACACAGGATTTCTATTGACCTATTAAAAACAAAAGTGCAATGTGAGCTACCGGGCATGAATTTTGGTGATGGGCCTTAAAACCAATAGCAAAAGTATGTTATTTTCAGTGCCTTTCTAATCCCACAGCTGTTATAAAAAGACCAAAGTAAGTCTCACCCGCCCACATCCCCATCCCTTTTCCACTGCCAGGTGGAAAAGCCAGTACCAGCAGCAGCCGCTGTACCGCAGTCTTCCTCGCGGTCAGCAGGGACGTTGCGTGTAGATCCCAGCAGCAGGCAGAGGAAGATGATACGTGCCTTCTTCCTTGCCCGCCCTCCTGAGACCAGCTGCAAGGCTGTTACAATAACCCAGGTTAGTTTGGACCCACCCCCTGGCACCACCGCCGTCTGCCACTTCGTTACCACCCGTGAGCTGCAATCGGAGAGCACCACGTTTCACTCGCTGCTTACCCGGGTTGTTTTCATGGCACCTACCCAGAAGTGGGAAACCGCTCCGTGTCTTGGTACCCTGAGATCTGCACTTTCTGCAAGAACAAGCCTTTTCAAAGAAAGATATGTTTAGAGCTTTCTCATTTTGTTTTACACTTCACATCATGTTGTTATCGATGTCTCGTTCCATCATGTCATGTAGCATAATGTAAGAGGACAAGTGCAGTACGGTGTTCACTGTGTAGGTGGAAAATCTAAAGCGATGGAGCTCTCCCCAACATATGGCTGGGCTTTAATCATAGATTTTGTATTGTTTTCAAATGCTGCACTTTTTTCAAAGGTCAATCTGTCTGCAGGAAAGTGACATTTCTCTGAGAGATGCAATCCACTAGGCATGTACAGCAAAAATAAAATGCAGAGCAAACCAAATCAGCCCTGCTTGTGCTCTCAAGCAAACAAACCCAGCCTTGAAAAGTGACAGCGGGCTGCTGCAGAAGAATCAGGACCCTGCTCGGCGTGTACTGAAGCATCCCCTATCCAAGGGTCTTGGGTGTTACGCAAAATCCTCACGTTACAGAGAGGAAACAGGCAGGGATGAAAAGTGTTGACTAACCATTTGGTGAAGGTGGGGCTATGAAGTACCACTTCAGCTTCCAGGCTTTCAGACGTTTGCTCACTAAAGAGTCTCCAAAAAGTACATCTGAACCGGTCTCTTCTGCATGCAAGACTGTCCGTGTTTTTGATCGATTTTTCTTGAGCTTTGTGCAGAGGGTGACTTATGTCCAAAACACGAGCACATCTGTTTACTACCGAGACCTGTATGTGCTTCCCAGAATGTTTTCTCTATCTGTTTCCATGGATCTGGCAGAACTTGCTTTTGTCTGTGGAAATGTTTGTTCAAAAGATGGAAGGTTCTTGGGAGAAAGCGATCAGGGTACATAACATTTTTTTTCCTTATTTACACACCACAACGTCAAGACCCCTTACTATAGTTTTCTGCATTAAATCCAGTTAGGATGGAGATGAGCAACCTAGGAGAGCTACAGGTGCTGCGTGTCATTGCGGGGGTGCTAGTGAAATGGGGGCCAGAGATCGTCCCCACAGCAGGGCGTCTCCCATAGCTTTTCCTCCCTTGAAAATAATGCTGGGTTTCAGCATGGTGCCCCAGGCAGTGCTGCAAGGAGTCAAGGTGATGCGCTGGCTGCGCCTTGGTTTGGGGAGAGGGAGAGTGACAGTGTGTTGTGCCCAAGGTAGTCACTCTTTGGACCTGATTGTTCCTCGAGGGTTTAGCCACTGGTTTTGGTGTGTGGGGGTCAAACGGTGGCTCTGAGAAAAAACAGCATGTTTGCTATTCTCCAGATCCTGGGTTTTGCATGTGCCTTGCTGTGACTTACGGGAATGCTGTGAGTATTGGTGCCACAGTATCTAGCACATGATCACAGTGCTAGCGTCCACCAGCATTCACTACTGTTTCTGTAGCATCTTGATGTCCGCTCGTGAGCTCTTAGCAGTCACTGGCTGGAGGGCATTTCTGTTGAGGGTATCCTGTTTCTGAAAATAAGGCAGATACCCTCTGTGCTCTGACTTCTGACCCGGCTTTCGGTGTGGTGGGTCAGCAGGCTGCCTGTGGGGCTTGCTAACCCTGATGGGGGCTCCCCAGTAAATGGCCCTGTATCGCCTGCTGTTGCCTATGAAGGTGTGCTCTTACAGAAACCGGGTGGGTCCGTTAGTCCGGGGATCGAATGCTGTCCCCTGCCACGCGCTCGAGAAAAGCCTGAGAGCAGCAGCAGGGTTGAAAGCCTCTGCTTTGCGGTGGCTCGGCCAGCCCGCCTCGGGAGCCATGTTTATAAAGCGCTTCCTGATGGAGGGAAAAGAAGCCGGAGAGTTATTTTCTAAGAATAAAAATTCCTTTATGGTTTTTTGAAAACTACTTCACACTTTGCGCAAATGATGGCTTAGCATCTGGCAGGCTGGGTTTCTGCCATGTGTGGCAGAGGATGCAGTTTGTGTAGTTGCAAGCAATCTACTCAGAAAGCTTTTGTGTAGTCCTGGAGCCCAGGAACTTGTTAATTTTGAGCAGTCATTTTCCACATTTAGCCCGTTAGAGACTCTATTTTTGGTGACCTAGTTTGAGCTCTTTAAAAAATAATCAAGCAGCATTTTTCAGATCTGATTTGTAATAGGACTGTGGATTGGTTTCGCAACTTGAAATGTAAGTTGGTGGGGGGGGGGGATAGAAACTGCTTTTTATCTGCCTGGTCCTTCAGAGCTAACATTTGCAATTGATTTTAGAAGGCCTCTAGGAAGGTTAATCTGACAAAGACTATGGCTTGGCTTCACCACTTCAAGGGTTATTGTTTGACGTGCCGCTGGGAAAATAATAAAGTAGCTAGGTTTAAATAATACTTCCTACGCGATAACCTCCAGGAGCGCTACCAAGTATTACTGGGCATGATCCTAACGCTGTTAGAGCCTGTGGATTCGCTCGCTCCCCGGTGTGTACGACGGGGTTTGGATGAGAGAGCGAGCAATTGGGGCACAGGCCAAAATGGCTTGCCTTGGGTTACGCGCTGAATCTGCTGCGCCAGAGCCAGGATTAGGGCTCGGGCCCAAAGATCCTATTTCCGTGCTCTAGCTCGGCTGTGGGAATTAGTACCCTGCAAGAGAACTACTGGCCTCCAGCTTCTTGTGCCTGCAGGGAGGGCCTGGGCGGGCACAGCCCTTCGGTTTTTGTAGGAGAGGAAGGACGGTCACGGCCGAGAGCCGCCCAGGCCCCAGCACCAGCTTGTTCAGGTGGGCAGTTGTGAGCAGTTCTAGCAAAACTAAAGCAAAGAAAAACACCTGAAAAGAAAAATCTCTGTTTCTAATTTTATGTAAGTGAATTGTTTTTGCATTTTGTGGCAATGCAAAATTACATTCCTAAATTTAGGGTGACCTGGAGTGGTGGCATTGCAGTGGAAACATACTATCTTCACTTACTTGTCCTTCATTTTCTCTGGATACCCCATCCCGCGCTCGGGGCAGCAAGCTGCCTTGCTTGGGGAACACACCCCGACTTCAGGCTCCCTCCTGAGATGAGGGAGAGCAACCTAGCAAAGCTGACATGGCAAGGAGAAGCGCAGAGTGATCCTCCGGATCCCCAAGAATAATCTTTGTGATATTTTTAAGGTTCTGCAAATTTAGGAAGTAAGTCTGCCAATTCAGCAGGAAGGGAGAAGACAGCCCCCTCTCTAGGAGACGCAGCAGTGCGGGTGTCCCTGCTGTTGAAACGCTCGGAGGTTCTTGAGGTAACTGTAGGAAAAATGTGCAACCACCATGTGTCATGTGTGTTTGCACCTCCTGTGTCATGGATGTTGACACCTCCCAGCCGTCGTCCTTGGAAGCTCCTTCCAGTGGGGCACGTGGAGAGGGAGAAACAGAGCCAAAACACACAGAATTCCAGCAAAGGTTCGGAACAGCTGCAAGACTCCTGCTAGGGCCAGCGGGACCCTCCTACTAGGGAGGTCAAACCCGCTCCTTCGTCCCTCTTGATCTCTGCTCGAGGCCCAGCTTGTGTGGGGCTGACCCACAGAGCACAGCTCTGCTGCGAATTGGGGTTTCTCACTGCTGGGTGCTCTGTGCCTCTGTTTTGTCAGCGTAAATACGGGGGCTGGGAGTTGGCAAAGAAGATCATGTAATTCAACTGAGATCAGATTGTTTGTAATTAAAAATGTTTGGCCTATTAGAAATAGGAGACTCCTATATTTAATTTATATTTGATTTAAAAAAAAAAAAGGAGGAAATTAGTAATTTACCAGTTTCTATTGCCATTTTCATGTTTCTGTAGCTCAAAAGTATCTTGATCCAACAAATGAGATATGGCAAATGTTCTAAATACTGTTTAATTTATTTTTTTTTACTGAAAAAATATGTAAATGCCTAAGAAATTATACTTTGAAAAGTGGCTACTGCAAATTAACAGCATTTCACATGGATCTTACTTTGCATTTTTAATACACATAATGCGTGTCCCAAATTACATGATTTGCATTATAAACCAGAACAGCTCCTGTGTCGCTGCTGCTGTCCAACAGTTGAATAACAAGGCTTTTCTTTCCAAACTGTATAAATACATATTTACCCAAATGATGCAATTTAGGGCTCTTTTATTTACATTTTTCTGGTCAGTCAATCACGCTGACATCTTTTATAGTCAATGCTTTTTAAAAGTATCTGAGCAAATCTAGCAGTTGAGGAATGGAAGTGCCAGACATATGCTGGAAGTAATCCTTTTGTTACTGCGCCGATGTTTTGGCTCCAGAGTTGACACCTCCTCTGTCTCTGCCCTCAACTTCTGTAAAATGTTGCGTTATCGTGTTGTGCCATCTTCAGCCGCAGTGGTTCTGCCTTTCCCCGTTGGGCGCACAGCGTTAAGCGTGGGGCTGGGGACACCCTGGTTCCTGGGGCCAGTCCTGTCCCAGGCTTTACTTTGCGGCGGGCCTGCACACATTTCGTCAAGACCTGGGATACTGAAAGCGTGTCCAGCCACCGTCCCTTCACCGCTCCAGAGCATACTTTAGGCAGGGGTTTGTCACCTTTGGAGTCTTTCTCCTCCTGCTCCTGCCCTATTTCTCCAGCCTTCTGCTGTCTGAAGCATCTGGAGAACGAGTTGGATGACTTCCATCATGTAATCTCATCACTGTCAATTCGTCAGTTGTTCAGAGCCCTGACTCGGCGCTCATCCACATGTGTTTGCAATGGTTTTCCAGGATTGCTGCTCCTCATTGTCCAAAGAAATTCGGTTTATGGGTTTAATATTCCTGCACCATTAGTGTGGTGTCCCCTCTGCTTGAATTTCATTCCCAGCTGGGGGTCAAAATCATAAATGGTCTTGAGTCAGCTCACTCTGGTACGTGTGTGGCTTCTGGCTTGACTACCAGGAGGGAGAAGGTAGTGGGTGGTCGCCCATACCCAGTCCCTTTACAGACAGGTTTCTGAAACATTCAAGGGTTGTGTGTACCTGTTACTCAGTTGCCTTCCCTTTTAACTTTTATTATTTGGTTTCAAACAAATTTGTTAGGTAGAGTTTCTGATGACAGTATATTCCAGCAAGGAAAATGATCACAGAGTAGATGACAGGGACCCAAGTCAGGGCCTCCCCAGAGGGGTTTGCTGCAGCTCAACCTTCACCACACTTTTACTCTTGAGAAAATTCCCCTACGAAGCATTAGGAAAACCAGAAGCAGTGCTTTCTGCTGCTCATGAACCTTTTTCTCTCCCTCACCTCCCACCCTTCAGCAGAGCCCTGCAACCTCCCGAGCTCTCGTTGTCTGTCTGTCCTCGTGCAGCTCACGGAAGAGGCTAGAGGTGGTGGACAAGGTGAGTTAAGCGAGCAGGACAGTTTCAGTCTCTCTCGCTTAAATGATACAAACCCCAGAGAAGGTTAGGAGTTGGATGTTGTGTCACAGTGCCTAATAAACAGGCATAATACCTGCTGAAATTGGGAACCTGTGAGTTTAACCATGAGTTGCCTGAATTTCAGAGCACTTTGGAGCTGAATGTAGCCACGTCTGTGGTGGCAGCATCACTGGGCATATTTGCTTCGGTGTTGCTCTCTGCTTTGCTCTGTGGAGAGGGTTCCTGTTATTTTGTACCTGCCTAGCAAGTAAATGGTAAGCGCTGTTAGTAATTTTGTGTTTCTAAGACAGCCTGTCCTCGGGGTTATAGCCGCACGCTACCACACTGCGGGGTGTTGGGTGCGACTTGCAAACCCAGCTGTGGGCAGCCCCGATCCGAACTTCCAAGCTCGTAGGGCTGTGTTAGAGCCGACATCGTAGCTCTGTCTACAGCTTGTGAACTAATGTTCACTCACACACGGGCTTCAGGAGGAGGAGAGAAGGCCAATGCCACAAAACTAGCCATAGCTGAAATGCCTAGGACCTGGAGGCTTTTCGGGTAAAAGAAATATGATTATGATAAATGATCGAAGCAACAGCATTTTATGCTGTTCTAATATCTAGCCAAGTGAAAAAAATCCAATAAATGCCTGTGGTATTAATGGGGTCCTGGTTAGCTGGCTGTGCAGGACCTGTGCTGGTGTCAGCCAGTGTCAAACACAGCCCCTTCAGCTCGTGAAGGATCGGGGATGAGACCTGGTCAATGTGTTGGCTGCTCAGGGAATTATTTCCCGTGCGGGAACCACGGATGGCAGGAGCGCCGGTGCCTCGGGAGGGCTGGTGGAAAGCAGCTAGTTTGTTTTAGTGAGCAGCAGCTGCCCCCGTCCAGTATGAGGGCTGAGTGCTCCCCGAAAGGAAGCCAATGCGCTTTTGGGTTTGCCAGGAGGTGCCACGCTGAGATGCAGGAGAGTTAAAGGTGGTAGCAAAGGAGTTGTTGGAGCTCCAGTGGTGGGACGAGAGAGGCGTGCTGGGCAGTCTCTCGCCAGTGTGACACAAGGTGAGCGCCGGGGTAGCTGCTGGCTTCAAGGGACGTTCACCATTGCCACAGCAGAGGATCAAAATAGATTTTCCAGCACTTTTCCCCTGCTGATCGCCTGCATTATGCAATATGAGCAGAGTCTAAGCTCACTCTCAGTATGCATCAGGGCTTTTTTTGAGAAACAGAAGCCATGCGCTGCTTCTAATCAACATTTTCACAGCATCCTATTTATTGTGCAGGTCTCAGTGCAGCATTGCAGACTGGAGGGATCTGTCTCCATTTGCTACTTTGCGATTGCATTGGCATGACCTCCTTCTTCCCTTGTGCCCCCCTCCCTGAACGATGTTTCTCGCCTTGCAATAGTTACAGGCATCTAGTAAAAGGCTGAGCCCCGCATTTCATGCGTATGCTAATGGCTGTGTCCTTCTGGAGCATGTCATTAAATCCATAGCTACCAAAGTGGAACCGCGCCACGGAGTCACCACTAGTTACGTCACTATTTTCAGGACAGTAGGAACTCTTCGTAGTCTCCCATACTTGGTCCCCAGCCTGTGTCTGTGGCATGGCGAGCAGAAGCTCGTCTGCTGAGTGGTACGCAGGAGAAGTACAAAGGAGCAGAGCTGTCTCAGCAGCAACACACGTGCACCTCAGAAGTCGCCTCCAAGATGAGGAGAGGGCGGGAATAGCAGTGGCGGAATACTGAGAAATTGGGAATTGAAGACACGTAACATAAACAGCTCTTTTGCCAGCTGAAAACCCAGCAGGATGATGATAAAGTCCACAATGTTTATTGATATCTGAATGACTATTTGTTGCCAAAAAATGCATTTTAGAACTTAGCATAAACTCAGTTATCTGATTCTAGCATGGCTTAGTATTTATTAGGAAATATATGGCTTTTTTATAGCCATTGTTCACCTTAGGGAGAAAATAAAAAAGGGGAGAAAGCCATTTTATTTTAATAGCACTGACTTCCTAATCTAAGCACTCTGTACTAGCAGCTTCTTTGCAGAGTGGAAAGAAATGGTGGATATTACCATTTATCCTTTGTTATGGAACACTATCACCTCTCTCTATCTCCATCAGCAGAGCCAGGCAATAATTTACTGCAGCGGACGCTGAGGGATATCGGCTCCCCAGCTGCTCCAGTTCAGGTAGTTTGTCATCATGAGCTTTCAAGAAAGTAAATAAGTTGATTAAGGAGGAAGATTTGTCATGTCAGCACTTTTGCCCACCTAGAAGGCAGCACTCTCTCCCTCCTTATCCTACCCCTGTCTGTCTTGCACCGAGTTTTCTTGTGTTCATAAGTAGCTTTAATAAAGAGTTACTGTCTTAGCTGTGCCTCAGAAACAGCAAGTGCTATATATATGGAAATGTAAATATTGCTGATTAGCCAAGTGTCGTGGTTTGAGGAGAAAAGTTCAATCAGATCATGAAGAGCAGGAAGAATATTTGGCCACCCCATGCACCATCAGCCCTTCAGCAGCTGCCAGAGATTCCTACTAATGCTTGGAAAAGCAGGACCTAGGAAAGGCAGTCATTAACTGTAAAAGACGAGGACACGTGCCTGGTGTTACACAATCTTTCTAGAGTGTGTGTTTAGCACTTGCTACGTTTCCTCTGACAGTTTCAACATTCTGTAGTTTGTCTCTGAAAATTGGTGAACGTGCTGAATAGGGCAAGCGCAGGGAGCCGAGGAGCAGAGAGCAACTCAGCACCCCAGCCATCTCCCAGTGTTGCCTGGTTCGTAGTGATTAGGATGTTTAGCGAGCTGAGTGCTGTGCAGTGATTGCTAGAGCTGGTCAGAGTTAGGCTCTGAACAAGCCCTCAGGGCAGAACTTGTGGCTCTGATAATTTCCAAACATCTTGACCCATGGCAAAACTTTACCATCCATCCCGATCTGCGTCAGGTGGAGCCTGTTTGGTTATGACCCACCACAATGCACTGTGCTATGCTGGGGTTGATTTTTGGTTCTCGGGGAATAAGACAACAGTTCTCTGCCAGCACTAGGTAAGTCAGATTCTGGAGGTGGGAGACTAGGGATGTTCCATGCCTTAAGCCAGGCATGCCATCTAGACTCATTCAAGGCTTACACCAAAAATTTCTTCCTAACAAAGCAGGAAATGTGACAAGACAAGAAAGGACTAAAGCCAAACGTCTGCACTATGGCAATCTTCTGAGACACTGGCCTCCAAAATATGCGCCAGCCAGAATTTTGCATGAAGCACACCTTCAGAGAGAGGAATCAGACACTTTTTACCCAAAGATGCTCTTCTGACTGAATCATTTTCCCTTCAAAATGCTGTTAGCTTGGAAAGGCTGATGGGGTTTGACATGCGAGCATTACCCAGAGAGGACATCCTGAGGCAGAAAAGAAGACATTTCCATCTGCCTTATGACAGCAGCAGCTGTGTGTGGTTATGTACTTTGCAGAGCAGGGACAGGCCCATGACTTGCAAGGTTCGCAGCTTGTGGTTCTTTGTCCTCCTGCCTGAGCCAAGACTGAGCCTCAGCCAAGGAGGACGGACATAGTCGTGGGGGAGCTGGCTACGGCTGTGGTAAGCGCAGCAAAGCTCTGGGGACATGAAAGGGAGTTCCTGGTCTTACGCTGCAGTTCAGGAGCTCTCTGGGTCAGCCCTGAGCCTGTTTGCTTCTCTGAAAGAAAATGCTTCCTTCTACTTGGCATGTCACGTAATTGCTAATACTGAAATACACATTCAGTGTTGTCAGTACAGTTGAAATTAATCCCAGCACCACTTTCCCAGAAGGAAAATATGTGCTGTGAGGGGCCGTGCAAGCGGGCAAACTTCTTTGTATGGCCCCCTGTATCTGTTTTAATTGATTCAGCTTTACTTACAAATCTCATCAAGAACAGCCAAAGCAAAGGACACGTTAATTTCTAAGTGTTCTGTTAGTTAACTTTGACTCGGGCAGCAAAGGAAAGCATAGTTTTCCTTGGTTTTGGAAACAGCAGAATGTGAAGTTACATGAGAGTGAGCCTCCGGTGCCTTCCAGATCCTCATCTCTCATCTGTACCTTCAGGCTAATATTTGCAGTGAGGGTGGCAAAGGCTGCCGTAGTGAAGTTTCTCCAGAGGACGTTATCCCTTCGCCTGTGATGCTGTGTTGAGAGCCAGGGGGTCAGTTCTTTGTTCCCTGAAGTTTGCTGCGAATGTAGTCATTTGGGTTACTGGAGTCCCATGTAGCTATTTGTGCCATTTTGATAATATTGTGGCAAGGCAAAGCCGTCGGAGTGCCAGGCCTGTAATTGTCTCTTTAGATAGGGAGTGCCTGCTGATGTTTAGCTGCTGGTGAGACAGATTAACCTTAGTCTTTGGGCTTCACATCAGTCCAACGTGAATTGTTGGAAAGACAAGATGGAAAAGTCAATGAACCTTCACTGGAAATGGAAGGATCGCTGGGATTTGTAGTACAGGGTGTGCAGATGTTATCATCGGTTCTGTTTTAATAAGTAGTTTGAAAGAGAAGCTTATATGGAATAGTGACTTTTCAGCTCCTTTCACTAGACTCTAGGTATTGACCTGCAAAGATCACAGCCGTTTTTCTGTAGCTACTGATAATTTGTGTTTTATTCTTGACTTCGCAACTTCATTTCAGTTAAGAATTCCATTACGCAGCGTAAGGACATGGTATGACACAGACCTTTCCCTTTTCTGGAAAGCTTACAGCCTGAATGGACAAGAGAGGGGAAAAAAAAGTGGCAATTTTATGAAGGCAGAGCAAAGTTCGCTAAATCCTCTCTTATAGATGGAGAACAGAGAAATGAACTACCTGGTGGAAGGGAATAGAGAGCCTCTAAAAGAAGAGAGTAGAAGAACTGAGTTTAGCTTGTTTAGTGGTAACAGAACAGAACCTCAAATGGTGTATTAATTGCTGCCAGTACCTGGGAGCAGTTTGAACTGAAGGACAGTGCCAGCACACATGCAAATGTCAAGTAAAATAAAAACCCTTTGCTTTTGAGAAGGTGTCGGTAGGTGACAGTTCCCTTCTTTCTCAAGCTCTGGTCCAACAGAAGGCAAAGCCCAAAGCTCTTAACAATGACAGGCCTTAAACAATCACACTGGCAAATGTAATTAAGGTCCATGAGGGTTGCACCCTGGACAGAATTTATCCCTTGGTTTGTAATGCTTTAATTTAGTATCAAATATTCATGGACTGGCAGGGTCAAATAGGGATAGGAAAATACTGTAACAGACATTGGCAAAGTGGGATGCTGAAGTATCCAGCCAAAAGGTCAGCCATCCCTGGAAACCCATCAGGAAAAATAGTGTAAATATCTTCCTTGCATCTGTGAGTCAGAGAGCAGAACATGAGCCGCTCCTGCCCCCAGCATGTGGGACTTGCAGAGTACGGAATGCAACATGTGAAGCTCACACACACGCAGAACTTCAAACGAGCAGCCAGCCAAGAGCAGGCAACCAAAGGCGCTAGTGTTCGCTGGGCATTTAGCCGCATATGCAAACTCTTCCAAACGCTGAAGCATGTGCTGTGTGGCCTGCACGTAACGAGTCTGGCGTATCTCATGTGTTTAAGGGACAGAAAAGGCTGGGTTTGAGACATCCTGGAAGTATCTACATAAGGTTGTTGCATGACCAAATGGTGGTTTTGGGCCCACCCTGGCCAATTAAGGACATGATTCAAGGGCTGTGAAACGACGTATATTGACTTCAAAGGATCAGGACTTACACCGTCCAACTTCTATTCAATAAATGAAATTATTGAATTAATGCAATAAAACGGAACGGATTTATTCATTCAGTAAGATGTTTTTGAGGCCTGAAAGGTGTTTTTGGTGCATCTGGTGTGGAGTTCTCAGGTCGGGAAGACTGGGTCAGGAAGCAAGGGCAAACACAGCCCTGGGACAGTGGCACCTTGCAAGAAAGTAACTGTAGTTCAGAGCAGTTGGGGATAATGATCTATGAGGAATCAAAGTGTCTCTTCTGTCCAGGGCCATGTGAGAAAAGAGAGAGGAGGAAAATTGGTAGGTAAAGAGGCTGTAGAGTAGTACGGAGACAGTAGCTGTCTGGCTGCAATGTTTGGGAAAGTGTGGTACTTCAGGAAATAGCGTGTATGTATCCGGGGAGCTGGCGCTGCATATACTGACTGTGTGTTCCGTCTCCAGGAGTGAAATACCCCTGACCTGCCAGCTTCTGTGCTCCCAATTCACTCTTAAAAGCACTGGTGGCTACAAACGGAAGAGGTAAAGGAAGGGTAAAAAGAAAAATCAGAAGTCCTCTGGAGCCAGAAATGCCCGCAGCTTTAACCTGGTATTACACCCGCTGCTTGAGCCCTAAAGTCAGGCTGGGTGTTGTGAGAATGAGAACGGGTTTTGGTCAAATGAGAAAAAACGGTGATTTTAGCCAGGATTTTTCTCTTGTCTCACAGCAGCGTGCAACTGAGTGAGGAAACTACCTAAAGATTGCCTTTTTAGACACCCGGAATACCCAAAGACAAGAAATCCTGCAGAAATACAAACACACCAACTTTTTTTTTTTTAAGCATATATGCATATTTGTAAATACATACAAAAGCTAAATATAAATCTATATACACACACACATGTATGTCATGCAGAAGGTAAGAAATTTCTGAAAACTCCAGAGTGGCAAAACTTAATTCTGCAAAATCCTCAGGCAATTTTTTAGACTCAAATTAATACTGGTATAATTAAAATGGTAATACTATTTGTTAAAAGAAGAGTATTTAAATAATGCATTTTCCTATTGGTTATATGGAGTGTGCTTAGGTTCAGCAATTATGTGCTAAGTAAAAGCAGCCCCTCCTGTAATGATTTCATGATAATCTGACCTTTGATAGTCCTGGCTCGCAGCAGCTGGCACTTTCTCTATAGTTTACAGACTGTAAAGTAATTAACATCTATGAAATGCCACTGCTGGCCTTCTGATGTACTTGGGTCCTTGAGCGCTCCCTTTTTTCTCTCTCTTGAGCCATCTTTTCTTTCCTTGTGTCCCCGAATATTGAATGACGGACGTGTTTTCAAGGCCAGTACCAAGCCAACAGCCGGCTGCCAGCTTTGGGCAGAGACAGCCTTTGTTGGAAGAGGAACCTCTGCTGGGTATGTAAAGCCTGGTCTTGGATGACCACTCTACCCCCTGGCTCCTCTTTCTGAGGGAGGGAGGATATGTCCCCACCGTGGGCAGTGGGGTGAAGGAGGTAGTAGTGGACAAGTTCAGGCCATTCAGCCCAGACTTTGCCGTTTCTGTAGGTTTTGTACACAGCCCGTCTTACTTGGGTGCAGCGCTCAGTGTCTCAGGGTTTTTTGGGGTCTGGCCACTGGAGCCCTCCTGCTGGAGGGCACATCCCAGCGCAGGGATGCACTGGTGAGCACCCTCTGTTTAGGGGTTCAGAAGACATAATTCAAAATCTGCCATGGTTAATTTTATTTTATATTAAGTAGCATAATAGCTTGTGAAAAGCTGTCTTTCAGGGAAAGGTAATAAGGGTATTAATAAAAACAGGTGAGTGAGAGGCCCTTTTTTAGCTTGCTGCATTATTGTACCATTGTCAATCAGCTGGGAAGTCCTTTGAGATTATTCCTGTACAGTTAATAACATTGTTTCTGTAATGACTTTAATGATTGAACCTTTCTTCCATCCTTAGCTATGACAATAACCACTCTGCTTTTTCTCCTTCGACAAGCTATTGTGTGTGGTTCAGTACATTAAGGAACGTTATTAAATATAGAGGTTTCCTCTAATTAAGCCATTGGCAAAAGATTGCTTGTCCAATCATTTGCTGGTGATAAGTATTGAAGGAAATTATATCTTGTACAGAGTATTACACTTTTCCTGCCATGCTTCCACTAAAAAAAGAACAAAATGAAATAAAAATAAAGCAGTAAGATTGCAAACTCAAGCACTCAGAAATGAGGTAACGCCAGAATGACAGATGCCTGGATCTGCCCTGTGTTAGGAAAGGCACGTTCTGTCCTTCTCTGCTCCTGATCATGAGCAGTTCCCTTTCCTCTCTGATCTCTTGCCCTGTTCCCCATCTTTTCCTTTCATAAAATTACCATTTCGTCTGGACTCTTAGTTCTTGAGCTTTTTAGAGTTTTTATATCAAGAGCAAACCACTTTTTCTAGTCTTGTTCTGGAAGAGAGAAATAATTTTATGTAGAACTTTTCCAACACCCACCCCTCCCCATAAGCTCACCTAGAATTTAAACACAAAAGATGTTGTTTGTGAACCTCGAGGGAACCACAGTTTTGTTCATTGTTTCAATAATTGCATGTAGGAACAATGGTGTATTTAAGGTGTCTGGTTATTCTATACATGATTGAAAAAAGCTCCCGTCTCCTGTAAGTTTGTGCATTTTGCTCGGTTCAGGAACCACACAGAAAATTTAATGAGCGGGAGAAGTTTTTAACATGCCCCCTTGAAGAAAAGTAGTGGAATTAATGCAGAGAAAAAACCTTATCTCATGGTTGCTCAGTCACTGCAGCTTAGAGGTTGTTTTCCTGGTTGGTGGCACCCTGCGTAATCTCAAAATCTGGAGTTTATGTGTTGTTCCTAAAGAATATCTCTGAATTTGAAAATCAGATCCATTTACTAATTGCTCACATCTTACAAATCATGGATCTATCCTTGAAGGAGAGTTTAACAATCTATTAAAGCCTGAATAACAGCACTATTCTCCAGCTTGTAGATAAATGAAGCAAAACCACAGCTTTAAAAACAACAAGAAGCCTCTTCACTTTTTATCTTAATGGAAGTAAACCTAATCAAAAGCCCGTGATGAATGAATCTCTCCAGGGTTTCTATTCTTGAAGAGATTAGAGTTACAAATGCTGAAAGAGTTTCAATAGGTAGGTGTGATGTTGAGCTCAGATCATGTATTTGTATGTGCTCAGCTAGAAATGAGAGTTGCTAAAATCCAATATTTGGATGAAGATTCTCCTCTTCAATGAAACCCGACAGTCAACAGCTCCTCCAATATTCACTAATTTGTGTGTGTAAAGATGTCCTAGAGTGCCAAGAAAGTCAGTTCCTCCCAGGAAATGCATTTAAAATACTCGTTAAGGAGTGGTTGTTGCACATATGAAACAAACTGAAAGTATGTTTTTAAGAAAGTATTTTCTTGGGAAAGAAAAGCAAAGCTCTCTAAAAAGAAGCTAACTGCTTTTTCAGGATTGGACAGCCAGCCATTTGCTTCTTGCAAAAACCTAAAAGCTCAGACTGAGGTTGTTTAGCTGAAATTTGGCAAGGTTAACACATTTTCACTATGTGTAGTCAGTCCCTGTGTTCAGAAATAGAAACAGCCTTTTGATTTCAGGAGTGGCCTGACACCTTCGCCTGCAGTTTGAATAGAAAAATATAAAAGTCCTGTTGTTCAGCTCCACCTCTGTACCAGATCTCTGGGATGTTTAATTCATTCTGCATCGCTCCAAGGAGTGGGAATCATGCCAACCGAGGGCGCTCATTGCTTCCCCAATAGAAGGCAGAGAAATTTTAATACATGCATTTAATTTTTCTGGCTAACTATAGACTTGCCAGTAATTCACACCAACCAACCTGGTTGTGTACTAGGAAAAAAGAAATCACAATGTCTGATGTACAAAGCCTGTCACTCGCCATATATTAAATGAACAAATAAAACCTCCTTCTGCTGTTAAATGCCCACAAAACGTTCCTAGGATCTTCGCAGGCAGCTTACATACAGCAGTGTGTAATTCCGGGCACCCTGTTACAGCCTGCACTGCTTTTGTCATGTGTATTCTTCCATTTGACTTCTGATCAGACACTTGACCTTTCCTAACCATCGTGGGAAAGACATCCTTTTCCACCTCCTTTTTGTTCCCTGTATAAAACTTCACGCACTTGCTGTCTCAGGCTGCACGTACTCCAGAGAAACCGGGAGTGCTTCTGAGCTGTGAGAGACTGTGAGCACCGGTTCTGCTGCTCCTCCTCCTGTTCCGTTTTCTTTCCATGGGAAGGAGACTCGGGCATGGATGGGCTCCCTGGCGTGCTCCAACCAGCTTCGTGATCCGGAGGACCAAGTAAGCAGCCTCCCAAGGCGTAGTTCAAAGCTCCCAAGCAAAGATGTCATGGGGATTTAGAGTATCGCAAATAGGAACAACAAGGAACTGAATGCTGTTTTCTTCTCTCGTACATGATATCTTGTTTTGCCAAAATAAATACACCAACTTGGTTGAGTCCACTGGTATCTCAGGATGCCTGTTGCAGCCCAGTGGGCACTTTGTGTAAATATGACCGTGAAGCATTGTGCAGTGAAGGTAACAACTGGGGTTAAGGCTTCTTGTGTTGTTAGGAAAGCACCTCTGCTCTGAGGACTATACCATCTAACTACAAAACAGAAACGCCGAAGTCGATAGTGGACACACACATCCCAACGCAGTGCTCGTGCTGCTGGCCCGCGCTGCCTCTACAGCAGTTTCAGGCGTGGGTTTGGTAAGACAGCCCTTGCTTTGTCTTCCTGAGGAGAGCGCCTCGAGCCCCTCACAGCTTCTCGTAGGCTTTGGCTGTCTGGGGGAAATTGATAAAAGGGGATGTGTTTTCCCATGGTTATTGCTTTCCTAAAATCCTTCCGGAGTGTTGTTATTATTTGGTTTATGAAGTAGCAGTTTGTGCAATTTTATGTTGCCTGGAAAGAAACTATGATTTACTTGATTGAAGCTCCCAAAAGCGGAGAAAGCAAAAAGCATCAATCTCTCCAGTTAGAAATTCTGTAACTGGGCAGCTATAAGCTGATGTGCTTTGAGTTTCTGCAAAATGTAACTACTACTGAACAGCCCAAATGGTAAAGCATTTTGTAACAGCATAATGCTCTCATTTTAGTCTTTGCGATCTAATTTATGACCAAGTTTTCCCTTGGGAGATGATACAATCAACTCTCCTGGAAACCACTCTGCAAATATGTTGAAGGCCAATCAGGTATTACAGATACAATGTCAAAATTCTTACTGACGTGCTAAATACGTAGTCATCCATAGCTTTCCTCAGAAAGATGTTAGCTGTGAAGATGGGGTTGTTACAGAGTGGAGTCTTTGTCTAGGTCGTAACGTTGCTCAACATAAACAGCTTGGGATTTATTGTGTGCACTCGAGCAGCCCGTGTACCTGAAAGTTAGACACTTCCTAAGCAGATACACAAACAGAGGAATTCTGTTTTAGACAAGAAAACATTAGGAACTCTCTCAGATATTGCTGAAAGCCTGATCAGTTTATCTGTTCAGATGGTATTTTTAACTGAAAAGCAGGTGCAGACACCTGGGCTTAGACTAACTCAGTCAACAGGAAGAATACTTGGATACGTCTTTAGGAGCTGTATTTCAAAATTTGAAAGCAAAAGGGTTTGGGTTTTGTTTTGTTTTTTTTTCCCTGTTACTTATCTATTCTTTCTAGTTGATGTTCCCATTCCCACATTATGTTATTATTTTGTTTATTATTATTGTATTTTTCACATCCCACATTGTTTTCCCAGCAATACTTTGCAAAATGAGTCAAAATACACATTTCAAAGGCTCCCCATATTTTTGTCCATCACTGATGCATTATTTATAGGGCTTCCTTTCCAAATGCCGGATTTGGACATTGATGTGCAGTTTAATGGATTCTAGACCAGTATTTTTTATGGCTCCAAGCCCTCCGTAGACCCCTCTGTAATGTATATTAGTTCAGACTCAGTCTAACTTGCCTCATGTATGCAACAGTGCGATTCCTACATGAAACTTGGTAAATAACTAACTACACAGCTAATTCTCCTATTCTAATGCATGAAAGGTCCCTCTCTTGGAATAACAAAATGTAAACCCCAACCGTTCATAAAACAAAGGCTTCAGTTCAACAACTCCCTACAAATTATGCGGCAAAATCTTCACTTACAAATTTCCGATAGTTTTAACTAAAGATGCTTCTGCCTGACTCTTACTTTAAATTTGAGGGAATTAAATGCTATGCTTAATCCATTGATCTGCTGCTCAGGGTATTATTAATATTTTTTAAGCATATTACCAAAGACGACCAGATGTCTGTAAGGACAAGAGTATGATTTAAAGTTTCTGCCAACTGTCTTAAATGACTGAGTCACGGTTTGATTCTGCAGCCATAGAGCAGCGCGAGGCTCTTCAGCTGTGGCTCTTGACAAATTCCTTTGCCTTTAATACATCTTAAAGCAAACTGAAAGACTCCCAGAAGTTCCTCTGGTTTTTGGTAATGAGTTTTAATCTAACCTGAAACTAGTGTTTTGGGCAATAAATTCTCTGCAGCTGCCAAGGCAACTCCCGTTACAATACACGCCTTGCTTCTGGATCAGGCACCAGAAAAATGTTTTTCACAATCTACATTCTCATATTGATCAGCCTGCTCAAACTTGAGGGGGTTTTATTGAAGCTTGTACAGCGTATCTGAAAAAGCGCTGGTGCTCAGAAGGGCTTAACATCACAATTTCACAAGTGTTGGCGTAACTGAAGGATGGACGGTGTGGAAGGAGACAAGACGTGAGCTTGTTGTGGAACAAAATTCCTTCCGTGGGTGCTCTGTGTTAGCTTTGTGGTGTGTCTAACTGGAGTGTCCTCTTAGACGTGAGAAATGTCAGTGTGTACTACATATTTCTCATGGTTATGGATGGGGCTTTGCGAGAAGCTGGCAACAGGCATGGGCCTGAATCCCGTGAATGTGTCTCCTGAACTCCTTTGAAAATCTCAGTTTATCGTGTCATTAAAAATTCATAACCATCAATGAGCAGTGCATGGAACAGCTAATTGAGCTCCATAAATTGCAATAGGCTGGCTATTTCCACACTTTGGATATTAGTGTTTGCCTTAGAATTAGCATTGCAAGTGCCGTACCTGCTTAGGGGCCACTTTATGGTTATTCAGTAAACATTAATTTCTTAATTATGACAATGAAAGATATATTGCATTGCATGGGTGAAAATGTGTGAACAAATAATGAAAATGAATTGATGGTGTTTTAGGTCAGCACCACACTCACAAACATGTCTGACTGAATTTTGTGAAGGTGGATATTACGATTGCCTTGAGAACTTGTTTAAAGTTAAGCAAGTGTTGTCTTTGCAGTATTGTGGTTTTTCCTCATAATAAAAATAGGAAACAAATTTGGCCACTTGGATGTTGCACAGTTCCAACCAGATATAAACGCGTACCTTTTAATTGATCAAAAAGCGAATTGTGAAATGTGCTGTTCAAGTCAACTTGAGATGTGAGAAGCTTCTGAAGGAGATGACGTGGTGGTGACTATTCACATTTGTTATTTTAATCATGACTTTGCTGTGGCATGTTAACCTTTGTTAAAGTGGAAAAGAGGACGATGCATTTAGGAAATATTTTCCCCTTTGTATCACTTGGGACTCTGACTTTCTTAGGATTTAATGTGCTGCCGCAAAGCGCACAGGTCACGTTGGAGGGTCAGCCCAGCTCCTTGGATCGGAGTCAGGAGACGTCTGTTATCTGCTGGCAGCTGAGCTGCGGGAGGAGCCTTGCTGCTGCCGCCTCGTGAAATGGATATCCCCTGAAAATAGAAATTACTGTATTTGCAACAGATGGGATGAAAAGCGTTCACTTGACTTATTCCCTATGTATATCTAATTTAAAGTTCTTTGCCCTATTTCCCTGCTGGGCGTGGCACCCTGGATTCCCCTGGGGACCAAAGCACCTCCATCTCACTGCAAATGGGTGCTGGAAAAGCCAGGCCTTTTGTCTGTCTCTCAAGTGACTATGATGAATATATATTCTTTGTTTTGTTTGTTGGGTTGGTTTTTTTTAATGTTTGTGATCACACTCATTCTTCAGGTGATCCTCATCTCCTGCGCTTGTGTTTTCGACGTGAGATCAAAGCAGACCCGAAACGCACTTAGCTTTTATGGAAAAGGGGAAAATTAACCTAAAAGATAATAATTAATTGTCTGGGGTCCCACAAGCATGGGCTGACCCCCGCAGCAGGTTGCTGTCGCTCCGACTCCCGTGCCGGGGACACGTGTCTGGTCGGATGAGGTAACACAGGCTTTGCCGTATCGGGTTCAGTGACTGGATAAATAATGCATCTGAAATAAAAACACACGATATAGCTCTCTTCGGTGCCTTTGCCACAGCCTAACCTTCCCCGATAGATGTTAAGAAGACGTGATAATGTTGATGAGAAACATCAGCTTCCCTAATCGTTCATTGATCTGTTGTTCTGGGCAGAACGATGAAGTTTTTGCTGTTATTTTGCTCTGTTTCACGCAGCTTCGTTTGACTTGAGCTGAAGGACGATTTAAGATGGCAAGGAACAATCTTGCCTTTTACTCCCAGCTGACAGGATAATTCTGGCTTTGCTGTTGGGAGCTTAAAATGCTTTACCTGTGCTCAGCTGATACTAGTTGTAATTAAGGGAATGGGGTTGTCTAGAGGTCGGTTTTACAGTTCATCACCTGAAAAAGAACCTCTGAAAATAACCTCTTAATTTCTGGTGTCGTTTTGGCCCCCTGTTTGTCTGTTAGCCCCCTCGGCAGCGGCTGCCCCGGCACGGCTGAGGGAGCGGCGGCCGCCATGTTGTGGCAGCCCCTGAGGCGCAGCAGCCGCCTGGGGCAGGGCGCTGCCTGGAGGCACCAGGAGTTTTGGGACATACGGCCTTGACTCCGTCTGTTGTCATCTAAGGGTAATGTGGTTTTAGGTTTAGAAATAAAATATTAGCTCTGTTGGGGATAGTAGAGGCTATTAGGAGACTGGTTTATAGGCTACCTACCATGCCTGGTTGTCGGGTGCAGGGCAGTGCTGGGCCGTAGGGACAGCAAGCTGTGGAGCACAGCTGCTCATCTCCTGTCCAAAAAGGTAGATGAAGAGCTTTTCTCTGGTAAATATATGAGACTTGAATCCTGTGGCTTGGTGTGGCTTTAAAGCAGCTTGTGAGGCTTTAGATTTGCCAAGAATTAATACTTCTCTTCCCCCCTCCCCATTTGTTTCCTGCTAGAAGCATGCCCTTTCTTATTTCAGGATCTGAAGCGAGCAGGCCCAGTCAGAGGAGCAGGCACCTTTGGCTCTTGCATCCTCAGAGGTGTCTCCTCGTCTGCTTTTGAACGGCCAGGTGTCTGCTTGGAGGGCTTGATGAACAGTGTCCCTTGTCCCTTCGCAACAGGGTCTCTGAGTTTCGGCCTTGCCCTCATTCAAATCTATACGCTCATTCCCACTGCTGTACCCAGACAACTTTGGGGAGCCAAAATGTGTTTACAGAAGCAGCAGGAGTGCTATGGGAGTCTAAGCCTGTCACTGCCTCACTCGATGGCTTCTTCACATAACAGGTCATGTCTCAGAAGCTGGAAAGGTGACAAGGAAAGGCAAGATCACGCTGGCCAGAAATTCCCAGTCGGAATAATGCTGCAATGGGGTTAGGGGGGAGTCCCACAAAATCACAGTAGTCAGCAAGCGAGACTGTAGGTTGCCAGAGTTCATTTGGTTTTCCCCATCGGAAACTTTTAGCTTTAAGTCTGTTGTTGATTAATCTGCTTCTTTCCATTCCAGTTTAGGTTATGGGAACAAAATGCAGTTATTGGCACCCTTGTCTCCTTTTTTCTTTCCTGAAGGACAGACTCATGAGAAATGTGTTTTTGCAAGGACCTCCAGCCCTGGCAGGAGAATCAAACTAGGAGGTGACACTCAAAGCTGCCACTGCTGTGAATCACTCCACCTTCTTGGTGGGACACAAATTAATGTTGAAGTAAAAGCAGCTCAAATAGAGCATTCGGATAGCTGAGCTTCTACCTGAGTTCAGGATACCTGAAGAGGAAAGTGTTCAGCCCTCTATACAAAGGATGGGAGGTTCAAATCACATCTAAACTTGGCATGAGTTGAGGGGAGGAGATCAGGCCGTCTTATCCCGTCTGGCATGAGGATTTGTGCGTCTGCATGGAAGACAACAGGCATCTTTGCAGTGACTCCAACAGGGCTTGGAGTGAGCTCCAAGTGGGCAGGTGTCCATTTTCAGTAAGAATCACGTCAAAAATAGCAGTGACTGGCAAAGTGACGCCATTGGCCAGGAGTGGCCAAAGCCTGAGCTGCCTGCTGCATTCCCAGTACGTTTTTTCAAGCTGGACCAATCAGACAACATACCACACTGCAAAACGTATTATCGCTCTGCCTTTTTCATTCAAATTTGAATTAAAAAATAAAATAAAACTCCAAGTTAATATAACAGACCACTAGATTTGGTCCGTCAGGTTGCTGTGTTCTAGTAAATTAGAAACCCTTAGGTTTATTTTCAGAATTTTGTTTTGCAAGGATGAACATCAAAGTTTCTCTAGCAAAGAATAGGTGCTGCAAGTGATGGAAGCCATGGGACTGGAAAGGACCTTCTGGCTTTCAAAATACTTGCCATGATTTGTCATTTCAGTTGGATAAAACAAACAAAGAAAGTACCAAGGCTTCTGGGTTAGGGGTGTCAGTTCACAATTATCAGCAGCAAAACTTTGTCCATTTCTCCTCTTTTTTTTTTTATTTAATATTTTAGTTTTGGAATGAAGATTTGCTGTTGAGTGTGTGTGTGTAATTTCAGTACCATGCTGAGTTAGGGCCCTTTCAGGTGGACTTGCTGTACGGCAGTAAATAAGACATACTCTAAAAATAGAAAACATGGTTATAAGTGACAAAAATTGGCAGGGAGGACTTGCTCACATGCAGTTTTGGAACTGCTTTTAATTTTTTTCAACTCCATTCCAAGTTAAACATCCCTTTAAATTAATTAGAGCAATCATAGTATACCTAGAATATCAGTGGAGAAATTGAAGCCATGAGTATAATATTAATATTACCTAAATTCTGAAGACAGGCTAAAAAAGCCAGCTTCAGGAAATTCTTGCGTACGATGAAAAACAAATTCCTGATCAAACTGGCTAAGCTGAAATGTCGGAAAGCAAAGAGCTATCATGAAAGTGCTGGAAAGCTTCTGATTATAATGGAATCAGTGTCCCAGGGTATAATGCAGCTCTACATTTAATATTGAGCTACTGAACCGTACTTCTCAACCTAGCTCAACTCACTGGGTTCTCATCAGAGTCCTGTAATGACACCGTGCTCTGTTTAGATGCCAAGCAAGTCTTGAAATAGTTCCAGAGCTTTTTCAGCAGCTTCAGCTGAGTACAGACGTATGACTTTAGAAGGACAGCTAGTGCCTAGAGTTTGTGGCATATAAATCCTTCCTTATGTATACTGCCACACTTGTTAATAATCTTATGAACTTTTATAAACCTAATTAAAAGGCTCTTAAACACTTACAAATAAAATCATGGCAACAGCTCTGAACCAGCAAAGCAAAAGCCTGTCCTTTGTGCTGCAAATCCGTGTTGCCTTTCTTTATTAATGATACATACACAACACATTTAATTCAATGCTGCTATTGTTTGACTGTTTTTATTACAGTACTGACGGGAGTCCCCATCTTGTTAGTTACAGTCTGTGCACATTACGCTAAGCAGAATTTTTCTTTCTGTGTGTTATTTAAGGTATTGACTTTGCTGAAGGGAAGAAAAAAGTGCATGCATTCACTTAAGCACACAAGTAGTTACATCAATTTTTGTCCATTAAATATACATACCCACATAAATATACGCATACACAGTGGTTGCAGGCTGTTGCAGGCATGGAATTAGGTGAGATGTGGAAACCGTATTGGAGAGAGCCTTTCCACATGGACGTGCTGTTTCTGGGAGCAGCTCTGGGCAGAAGTATCCCTCAGCCTGTGTGAAGTCCTGCTGAGGATGGTGTTGAAATGACACTTTTCAAAGGCATTTGCAGATTTCTAGGCCATTTATTGAAATTGCTTAGAATAAAATTTGTTTTCTAAAAGAACACACTTTTAAATCTTTTTTTTGCTTTGTAAAAACATCTTGGTTCAGTTAACCTTTTGTACTTCAAAAAACTGTTTCTAGTTACTGGGTTTGGGGTGTTTTACAACCCAGGCAATCAGTTTCTGAGTATAGGCAGGAGGGTTATTGAGTAGCTCATCTAAAGCAGACAGATTTCAGCCAACCCAAAGATGTAGCCATCATTTTGCTAAAGGTTTGGATACCAGTTTCGATCAGAGTCTGGGATACATAGTATGTATAGTTCCAGTACTTGCAAATGAAACTTGAAGTTGAATCTTTGCAAATGTTCAGTGACTGATTTTGTTAGAAGTACAAAAGTGGGTGTTAATACATCTGTGCTTTGCCTTTATTTATTCTTCCAAACCTGCCCCCCCATTTCAGCCACCCTTTCCTGTTTGATAGTGAGCTCTTCCATAGGTGTCTCTCTTACTGCGTGTTGTGTCCCTTCAGTATCACCCTGGCATATCCTGTAACAGCCGTTACTTGCAGACAATTTTATCTGAACTGTGGCATTGCCCCAGTGGATTCTGCTCAAGTCCTGCAGAGGCCTTTGACCTGGTCTCTGCTTTGAGTTGTGCAAAGTCATCCTTGCGTGCGTCTTTAATACTTACTGTGAATTTCTTCTCAAGTTTAATAAAACTGAAAAGAATGTCTACCTCTTTATCTTCTAGTTTTCCAACCAGTATCTCTAATAAACTGTTAAATTGAAACAGAAATGTGGTTAAGAAGTTGAAACAGAATTTGTTTTCCAAAGGTTTTTTTTTTCTTGGATACCAGCATCTCATACTACAGCATCCACTGTATGAGAAATTCAGAACAATTAAGAATGGACCATTTCTAATGTGTTTGTTTAATTTTTGTCTTTCAGTCGATCCGAGAAGTCACAGGCTATGTTTTGGTGGCTTTGAATCAATTTGAATACCTGCCGTTGGAGAACCTGCGCATCGTTCGTGGGACCAAACTTTATGAAGAGCGATATGCTTTGGCGATATTTCTTAACTACAGGAAGGATGGTAACTTTGGACTCAGGGAACTTGGCTTGAAGAACTTGACAGGTAAATGAAACTCACAAATGTTATGGATTAGCTGCAATAAAAAAATGAGCTTGTTGAATATTTGCCCCAGTGCCCTCACTCACTTGCATTCTGCAAATAACAGAGGTACCACGACAGGCTGGCAGCTGTACATTGTTTGAGAGGCTCGTTGATACTTCATTTAATTTATTTTTTGGTTCATAACTGTATTTTTCTCAGTACTGATCAAAGGCTGTGTATGGAATTCATGCCAAGAGCACACTCGAAACAAAAATAGTAGTTGAAAGAGTAGATGAGCTTTTTTCTTAGTTTCGAGAACATGAGCATGTTGGTTTCCTTGTGATCCTTGGTTATTGCACATGTGTTGCTTTAGGTGTTAGGTATTTTCTGCCAAGTTAGCTCAGCTTTAGCATCCCCTCTACCTGTGCTCTTGCTGCTGGCTGTGTCACCACCCTTGCTGCTGCACTTTGGGGGTGGGAGGAGGGAAAGAGGATGGGATGGGGACACTGTATTTTCAGTGTATTTAATTTTAGAACCCCCTTTTCTAAGCAAAATTAGTGTATTATGTATAGTGAGAGAAGCGCTTATTTTCTTGAGACAAAAATTTAAGCCAAGTCCATGGTTTTATGTTCATTTGTAAATTCAGGGCTGGATCATCATGTGAGGTAGATCAACACTTCATTTCTCCCAGCTAAGGATCTACAGTCAGTGGTGTGGGAGATTAAAAATTGGCTAAATATCACTCGACTGTAGCTTAAGTGCAGGCAGTGGCAAACTCTTTTTAGGGAGTTCACTGGAAGTATTTTATTTATACCTGATTTGTCATCAGTTATGATCATTTCTACCCTAAGCTTTAGTGATTATGAAATGGCCTTATTTCCGCTAGTGGCTAAACGCTGACTGAAAATCACTGACCTGAGCTGGATGTGGAGTGTGAACCTGAACACAGAGAGGTGGGAGCCTTCTGAACTATATTTAGGCACCCTTCAGTCTCTGCTTTTTTCATGTCACATATTCAGAGCAGCACACAAATGCTTACAGTTCCTTGTTGCGCAAGCCTCACCAGGCCCACCAGGTGGGAAAAGGCGGCTTGAAATATTTTACAAAATAAACCAGTTTGGGCTGACTTTTTCTGATCAGGCTCTTTCTTCTGGTCGTATTTTTAACAATTTTCTTTACTGAGACCATCACAAGACCATCAGAGTGCTTCCCAAGGTCTCCAATCCCTGCAATCTACTGGTCTTCTCTCTATCACTGTCGTAATCCAATTTCCTCCGCTTCTGTTCCCACATTTCTTCCCATCTTTCTGATTTAGGGTGTTCATTGTGACTGTCTATGCCTTCACGTAATACAGAGCCATAGCATTGGGTAATAATAGTATTAGCTGTATCTTCATATACTTTTTCTTGTCTGTGGGACTCAAAATGCTTTGTAAAAGACATTAGTTGGGTTGAAACTGAGACAGAGAGAGGTGATGTGAGGCCAAGGCCAGAGAAGGACTAGAACTCTTTCCTCCTGGGTCTGAGGCTGCTGTTTTGCCAGGAAGCGAGGGCTGTATTTTCAGTGCTTGTTTAGCCATGGCTTTGCTGCTCAGTAAGGTAAAAAAACCTTATCTTGTAGGCCCCAGCTCAAGATTTTCTTCTTGAACCAGCTGCCCTGTGCCAATAGGCAGTTCTTCCGACTCCAGAGATTCTCTCTGGAAGCTGCTTTTACGTGATAGGGACAGCACCAAAACTGCCCTGCAAATAATTAGACTTTCTTTTCAGGTGTCATGAGAAAACCTGCCTTAGCTCAGCCTCTGAGTCTTTCCTAACATGAGATCATCACAGCCACTTCATCTGATTTACGTGTTTACAAAGCCTTCTGATGGGATTATTTGGCTCAAAATGTATTGTTGTCTCTTGGAAGAGAAGTGCCCTAATAACACTAGCTTGTCTCCACTGAGCACTTAAAATAGCTTCTGGGTGCTGAATATGAGCCAGCGTGTGCTTCAAAATACTCTTAATATTTTCTAGATAGCGTGTGCCAGGGCCTCACGAGTCTCTTCAGCAGCTGTTCTTTGACCATTTTGTATACTGGCTAAGATGCACCTGGCTATTTTAACCCATAACCTGCTTTGTGTTGCAAATGCTCTCCCTGGAGCATATTAATTTATTTTCCTGATACATCTTTAGCATTAGTAGCTGCATAAAAATAACTGGTGGATGTGTGAGCCAGTGATGTTGCAGGGCTGTGATAGATCAGCTGTGTCTGAACGTATCCTGTGTCTACTAACTGCTCTGTATTTGCATCGGAAAGAATCAGTGATTTGTTATTACATTAAAGATGAAGCAGCCCCTTTGAGCTTGCATCCTTCAAGCTTCTAGTCCACTGCAGATTTCAAGAGATTGATTTTTGAATGGTGTATCTCTTCCACTTGCGTAAACTGTAAACATAACTCTTGCCTTTCATGTGAAGAACTGTCTTTCCAGAGCTTATGCCTTGTTCGCAAAAGTTTGGAAAGTTCTGTTCTTACTTGTGCAGTGTCTGGCTAATGGGATCCTGAGGGTATTTCTGCCCAGTACTGCACAATATACAAATACAAATGCTACTTCCTGTGTTAAATAAATGAGGAAGCTGCTCTCACCTGCAGATTATCCTCAGACTTGACCAGAGACAGGGTTTCAGCCTCCGCAATACCACTGTGTTATTTTCAGTGTGTTGTTAACAGCTGTTTTTTTATTGCCAGATATTTCTCTCAAATTTTCATATTTAAATGTAACTTTAAATGCTTGAATTACCTCCCTTACACTATAAAAAAATGACAGCTATGAAGGCAGTAAGTTTTATCTCACACAGAAAATATGATCCAGTTCTTACTCATAATGTCTGTCAACCCAAAAGGGAGTTTTGTTTGTGTAGCTCAGGCCAGGACCCTGTCCTAAAATTCATGTGACACTTGCAGAAACTCCTACCTATAAAAATCCTTTTCTCACTTGTTTGAAAAACTTAGGCAATGGTTCCACAGAAGTGTCAAAAACAAACAGACACTGAACTAATGAAGTGGCTGCTGCCATCTCAGCTGGATGCATCTCAGCTTGCAGATTCAGCTGCCAAGTGGCCTTAAAGTAAAAAGGAAGGTTTGACATACTGAACGTATTATTCAGCCTGAGATTAGCAGAATAACCGATGCTGAGGGAGAAGGTATGCCACCTTCTTCCATTCATTGCCTGTGAGCTAGTGCAAATCATCCCTATCTTCCCCAGGTAGCTAGGCAGTCAACCTTAACTTATCCAATGAAAGGGCATAATCATTGTTCACACTTTGAGTACTCCAAATATAGAGAATACCTGATGGCTGTGTTTCATTACGGCATTTATCTTCATGAGTGGAGAAAGAAGGATAACTCACAAGTGCCAAAACCACTTATGAAGTATCCCATATTTTCCTCTGAGTGAAGATGAATAGGAGAAATCTACAGCAAATGATGTATCTTTGACTGAGCAGCGATAACCTCATCTGCCCTATTAGCCTTGGGGACAGAGGCTGCCCCGCATGTGCCTGTGCAACCACTGAATTCCTTTAATATATCAGAATAAAATGGGATCAGCAGTGATTAGTTCAGTAACACAAAAAAGCAGCAAAATGGGTAGTTTCTTATCTGCTTGTTTTGCAGGAATGCAGGTAGATTCAAAATTAAGGTAACTGAGGTTTAAGTGACAAATGCATATTGTAGCTGAAAGGATTTGGTTAGTGATAGCCAAAGAAAGGAAATCTGATTTGATGGGCAGGAGAATCATAGGGAAAGGATGGTCTTCACTGCGTGTAGAAAGTGATCCATTGTAAATTTCCCCTTCTACAGATTTTTGTAGTAGGTTTTGGTTTTTTAGGTTTTGATTAAATTTATTTTTAATTGTTCTATAAAACAAAATTTTCAAGTTCTATGATCATATCTATAACATTTTAATTTTCTTTTTTTCCCCCACAAGAAATAGAAAATGCTAAGGGGTGCTTTAGAGGAGGGAGATAAAGAATGATATCTCTTATGAAAAAGATTGCTTTTCAATTAGTTTCTTGTTTGTTTTTTTTTAACAAGGACTGCACATTTGCTATGATTACATTGCAGCTTGATCAGGTTGGAGGGAGGGGCATAGTAGAATTTCCTATTCACTGTGCACATTTTGGACTTACAGTGTTTTTGGAAATCTTATTTCGATATCCCCTCAGGGCCTGTGCTGTGTGACTGCACATAAAGCATTTTTGCAACAGGAATTAAGGCCACCCCCTTTTTATTGCCTTGATCACAAAACCCTCTGCCTGTGTCGTCAAGACCTTTCCTTGGAGCACACGCACACTGCATGAGCCACTGCTGAGTTCCTGGTGTTCAGAGAACGCCCGTGTGTGACACCCGGCCTCAGTGGACGGGAATGGGCTATGCTGATTGTGGCATATTCCTTAATCACTGCGACTTCGTACTAGTGGGGCAAGCTGTGAAGAAAGCAATATGTAACTTGCCTCAGGCTTCCTATGCAACAGGTGGGAAAGGCACTGCATCTCTAACCTCAGAGAGGTGTTGCTAGGATACATGGAGGAATGAGGAATTAGTTTAAAAAATCCCTTTGGTACCTTCTGCGTGCAGGGCTGCTGCAGGAGTTATCTGCCCTGTAGAAGAAGCTGCAGTGGTTCTGTGGCTGCCCAGGAGGGCTCCTTTCCTTATATCCTCAGAGCTGCACAGGCCACAGAGGTATTTGTATCCCAGCACATTTTTGCTGGCCAGCCACTAGGTAGGAGAAACGGGAGGAACACTTTGAGCAGGGCTGTGCTTCTCTTGGGAAAGGAGGGCTCTTCTGTGTGGTGGCGCAGACCTCACGGGCATGGTGCAGGACCTGCCACGGGTTCCCCTTGCTCACCTCACCCTGTGGAAAGAAGGGCGAAGGCTTGTGGCTGCCCCCATGCTCATAAATGCAAGTGTGCCTGCTCGTGCATGTCTGCCTCCTCTCCCCCAAGACACTCTTAGGCTTCTTCCTTGAAAAAAAATTGCCCCATTCCCGCTACTGCTCTTCTCGAACGTCATAGGTGGGATTTGACAGACAGGAGAGTCCACAGACCAATCTCCACTGTCAGTCACTATGCAGCCACCCTGTGCTGAGCATGAATGCAGTTACTAGCACGGGTTCAGGCTGCTCCCTGCCAGTTGGCATCAGTGCCTGGGAACGCTTCCAGGCACTCCCCGTCTTACGGCTGCAGACATGGCCCCGAGGAATCCCAGATAAGGGACCTGCAGGCTGAGGAGCAACTGCCTCCAGCTAGCAGAAAATTGCTCACAGGTGTTATCAAGGCAAATAGGTATATTGTATATGGCCAGAAATAAATACTGATTTTGAGCCCTATGAGATTTATACTCATGAGTTTATTATGTTCAGTAACAAGGGTGAGACATATTTTTAAAATTTCAGTAAGGCTAGAATTTTGTGCAATCTCTCTGAAGGATTTGGATATGCTTTTGTCATGCTAAATGGTATAACTAATGTCTGTGATTCTTTGCAACTTGTTAATCAACTCTATGCTCAGTTTTATTTCTTCCAAAGCACTTTACTGTTTTCAGTTCTGTCTCTAGCGTTAGAAATGCTCAACCTTGTTTGGAATGATTATGGCAAGGCGTTAAACAAAAAACCTCATCATAGTAATGATATGTTGGTAAATGTTTTGAATTGGAAATTCAAAGGATCCCACAGAAAGTTGTTTACTGGTGTTCCCCGGCCCCCCAGTACTTTCCCATAAACTGTGAAATGCATATAGTGGATTGCAAATGGTCTAAAACAGTTCAATGAAAGTAATACGCAGAATGTTTGACATGAGCCTCCAGTGTCATGCAGCAGGATAACTTCACATCTCACAGCTTCTCCTGCAACAAAACAGGGCTTAAAATCACGGGGAGGAGAAAATAAGCCAAATCCTTAGCTGGTGTAAATTGGCTTACTTGCTTTGACTTCATAATGAATTGAAATTTAAATTGCCCTTTACTTTCTTCAGTGGATAATTTAATTCACGCTTTAATTTATAAGTTAACTAGTGCCTAACACCCACTTAAGCCCTTTTAAGGATGTTGTGTTCAGGGTGCTCTGTCAGGATTAATACCAGTTAATGACAGCTGACTCAAGGCATGTCTAGACCATGCAGTGGAGCTCTGTACAGGGATCCCTTAGCTAGAACCGAGCCTAGCTAGCTTTGGAAATAGTGTTAACCACACCACTGGGTTGTGTGCTTGCGCTAAATAACCTGGCAAGGTGAACACAGCAGATTGCTCCTGTCTAACTATGGTCTCTGCACACAGAAGCACGTTGTCCTGGGATTTCAGGGTCTTAATTGTGTGACTGCTGGGTAAAGAAGGGTGGTAGACTGGAAGGAAGGACTAGGGTCTAGAGTAGATAGAAGAAATGCTTCCTAGCCCTGTGGTAGCCTACACCTCTGCTGCTTTCTGTTGTGAATCATCACTTCTACAACAGAGCCGATAATACTTGCATACTTTAATTAGTCTAATTTTGATAGTTTCATGTGAAAATGCTACTCAGAGAGGACCTGATACGATGTGGACTTCAACTTTTAACACTGACAAACGTTAGTTTAAATGTCATTATGAAAAACATCCAGGTATGCTGCCATTGTCACCTGATAATGCCATGTAAAATAATAATGCCATTCATTCTCTTTTTCTTGGCAGTTTCTCCTTTTCACCTCTCTGCAGTAGTTCTCTCTATCTGTGCATTTTTCAATTATGAAGTATGAAATTCTCTGAGTTCTGGAGGTGTGAAACACCCTTTAGCTTTTTAGAAATACGGGCAATCAAGATAAATCCAGTAATACTGAAGCCTTCTAGTAATGGAGTAGCTTTGCCTGACTTCAGTGACTCGAGAGCTTTAGCAGCACAGGGATTTCTCCAGCCACGTGCTTCACAGGGAGTTAAACATCTGAGCAGAGTAATCCCTCCATTTCAATCACTCGGGTCAGGAATGGGTGGCATTTCAAAACATCCAACTTTGGCAGACAGATCTGTGTTGAGCTACACTATAACTTAAGTAAAATGCAGTAAGTATTACAGTTGGGAAGAAATTGTACAGTTTATAGCGACAGCGCTGCTGAAAATATATATCCCAGCTCCCCACCTGGTTGGAAAGGAAAGAAAGAGCTGGATTGTAATCCACAACCCAGGCCAAGTTCTGGTCTTGACTGAGTATTTTAGAAATTAAAATCCTTGCTACTCCAGTAATGTATCTTCTTCAGTTCAGATGAATGAAATAAACGTTAATTTCAGTGGGTTTTTTTCTTTTTTTTTTCCCCTCTTTCTCTCCACAGTCTTCTGAATTCATTGATTTTCTTATTTCCTTCTGACAGGCTACAGCTGACAAGGAATTTGTTGCTTTTATAAAATAAAGTCCTGTGTTACAAGGGGAATGTAACCTATCAGCACTCCCTAGCAAAAGGCAGGTTACTGAGCAAGATAGTTCAGTTGCCATGGGGCGACGGGCTCTCTCTGTCAGCCCGCTGCTGGGATGTGAGCTGTGAGCCACTGGTGGGGCAGAGGGACCAGCCGGCAGCAGTGTGCGCTGATGATGTTTAGGGCTCCAAATGGCATGAAACTCTGGGGATCGGGTGTCAAGTGTAGTGCCTTTGCTTAAAGATCAGCAAGCTCAACAACGGCATTTCAGTGGCTTTGCAGCATATGTCTACAAGGCAGCATATGCTTACAGAGCTGGATTTAAACCTAAAGCCAAGAGTGAACTCCCTTTTCTAGCTTTTCTTGCCAACCTAGAGTTGGAGTTTGGACACCATTCATTGCAAACACTAAAGTCCCACTGAGTTCAAAGAAGGCTGGATGAGACCCCTAGGTTTGCACAGTGGAAATAATTGGTGTTCCTAGGATATTTTCGTGCCTGTTCATTTTCATGTCATTTGCTCCTGAGGGAAATTCCCTAGAAACTTCATATGGATGGACTAGAGAGGTGATGAACTAAAACCTGTTCTATTTACTACATCTAGTTCCAGGGAAGTCCTTGCAGACAGAGGAGGCCGAGAAGCCTCGGCACAGGGGCAAGACTGTCACATAGCCTTTAGTGCCTGCAGGCTGACAGAGGCAAGTGCTTCCACCTTCTGCTTGGCCAACTCCATACCAGGTTGCTTGTTCCTTGCCTACGCACAAACCTGTTTCTTGCATCATCGCAAGACTCAGCCTGGCCCGCACTGGGACTAGTCTTGTCAAAACCGACATGGGGTAAACTTGGGTGGGTCTGCAGCAGCCTCAAGATGTTCAGCAGTGCAGGGCCGGGAGTGAGCAGCAGTTCATTGAGAGTTTACCTGAAACCGAGTTTGATCACACAAGCTTTGTATGTTGGGACGTGAAAGGGAAATGCTGCTGTTATGAGGCTGCATTGTGTGTTAGTCTATGAAAGAAGAGGTTCCAGCAGATTGAACCTGTCTGCAGTGCTATGCTGACACATCCTGCCTGCAATTTCCAGGGTGAGGAAAACTCTTCTGTTGGCTTATCCACATAAGCACTGCTGATGAATTTGCACACAGATAACAGCACTTCCTGATGGGGAGCAAGGACTTTGCCGGCAGGAGCTTTCCTTACACGACTTGGGGAAGTAAAAAGGACCGACAATTACAGCTGTCTCCAGAGACCCTTTCTGGCCTGTCTCATTTGCTACCCACACCTTGCCCCACAGGAATGGACATGATGACAGGGATGCATTCAAGGGCAGCAGTTTAGGCAGCTGGGCATGCTGCGGTTGTGCTTTGTAAACATTGAAACACGCAGCCACCTGCCCTGCACCTCTGCAAAGCCACTGAGGCAAACGCAAAGATGGGCAGGAAAAGGTAACCTTGAGCGGAACATAAAAATAGAAATGCAGACCTGTAGTAGAAGGGAAATCACCGTGTGAACAGAGGTAAGAAACTGGGAAACACCCAAGTATGTGCCCACAATCTAATGGCAGAGCAGAAGGACTCATCTGAACTGTGACTGCATTACGGATGAAGGGGCAGACAGGCTGCGCAGGAGTGCTGCTGATACAGAACTGCTAGAGTTCCGTGGGACTCGAGGCTGCCTGGTCAGTCCCACCTAACTTCGTAAGAGCCGCTTTCCATATAAAATGAATTTTGATTGCTCTGAAGTGACAGCGTGAGGTAATCAGAGCAGGAGGCAGGTAATGTGTGTGGACGCAGAGCTGTCCGTGGGCTGTAGGAGCCTTTTGTGCATCGCTAGGAATGTGCCTGCAGGCATGGAGTGGGGGAACAAAGGTATCAGATGAGGAGAACACGCTGGAGGCCTTTTTCTTTGATGTTTGGAAATTGCTCAAGGGGCCGTCTTCTCTGAAACCCCTTTGCCTTCCTTTTTTTTCTTCTCTTTTTTTTCTTTTTTCAGGTTTGTTTTTTTTTTCTTTTTCCGCTTGGCGAAGCGTTCATAGATGTGCTTTTGTTTCTTTAAGGCTTAGAAGCAAAAGGGTGTCCATCTGGCCAATCATCATACAAACGTCGTGCTCATGCTGGAGTTCCCCTGAGAGCCAGCTTCTGCTTCTGCCCATCAGAAATAGCATAGCACGTGCTTTGGGTTTGAAATCGCCAATACTCCCAACGCAGGGGCACAGAAGGAAGGGCAGCATCAAAGACAGCTCTGTCTACTGTGCTGGAGAGAGGCGATCGTGGTATTGGTTTGGGCGTTTTTTGTGGTGGTGTTTTTTAACTGGTCAGCTGGGCATGCCTTCAGATTGATGCTAAAGGCTGTGAAAACTCTGGGAGCTGGTTCCATCACAGTGTGGGGGCTGTAGAGTCAGTCAGCTTCGAAAATGGCTCAGGGGCACGGGTACCTGAGGGCAGGATGCAGAGGCCGAGTTTCCGTGGAGAGGTTCAAGATGTTCTTGTCAAGAGTATTGCACAGGGTGAAAGAAGCTCATCTGCTCCGATCTCCTGTATGTAGACTTCAGTTAGAGCTAGTAGCAGATTTTTTGAGAAATTTGTTAAAATTGAAAAATGTCTGTTAGGGAAGCTTTCCTTGAGAAAGGAGTAGTTTTAAAACAAGGGGGAAAGTGCTGAAATTATCAGGCACCATCTTTCATTTAAAAATGAAAAAGTATGGCATATGATATTTAACAGCTTTTCATGCTTTCTTCTATAAATTAGCTCACATTTTCAACCAAACAAATTGAAATAATTTGTGTTAATTGAGCAATAATAATTGAATCTGTTTTAGACTGAGTTTTCTTTCCCATTGGATTTCAGCTCACTGAAGTATCTGGTGTTGGCTGTTTACCTGGTTTAGGAAATGAAAGGTTTTAAAAAACCTTAAAAAGGGTTGAAAAGTTGTTTCCTCTCATGTTTCATCCCAGCATCAGTCATGAGATACTTCCTTTCTTCTGAGAGTCTGTCCAATGGAAAATAGATATAGAGCAATTTGTAAATGAATCAGCTGCTGGTTGCGGTGCAGGTCGATCAACGTGGTTTGATACCAGCTACCTGCTTCTTGGCAGGGTAAATTGTTTTTTTTTTGGGAGCTGCTTGCTGCCATGTTTGAACTTGCCCAGTAGCTTCAGACTACTGTGGATGTCCCTACAGCAGGTGACAGTCACTTATGAGGTTACACTGGATGCATAGCCCTAACTTCTGTGCATCTCTGCTAATTTTTAAGTGATATGACAAACTCCGGGTTCCCAGTATGTCTCTGTTTTGTTCTGGAGTGGAGAATTAAATGCAGGAGCACATTGTGTCTTGGAGTGGTGCCCTAGTTTTACTGTTGTTGTAATTTCTTTTATAAAAGCATGCTGGTTCCTTTTATTTTTAAGCCAAAGCAACATCAAATAAGTGCACCTGAATTAGTGGCGACCTTTGCAGTGAGCTTTAGGTCATGACCGAGTTCATTCCCTGGCTTGGGGGCCCAGTCCAGATGCTACTGAAATAACTCTTTACTAGCTTCACATGAGAAGCAAAGTGGATGTGTAGCCCAGGAGATGGGTTTCACATCTCTGGTGGAGTTAACTGAGTTTCATTTCCATGAAATAGTGATGACTATCTTCCCCTAATATTTGAATTCTTTACAAGCCTCAGCCAGCTAAAGATACATTACCTGCGCACAGTGTTGCAAACACTAATAAAAAATGTAATGCAGAAGAAAAGAAAACATTAATAATAGTAACAAAGTTGTAATGCAGAAAAGGGCAAGACAAATAGAGGGAGGATAAAGGCAAAGCTCCCTGTCCCATATGTGGTCGATGGGGAAGCTGGGATGGACATAGCTGAATGTGTCCTAGGCTGTAGAAGAAAAGGCGGTGGAAGAAGCCCACAGGGGTTGATAAAAGATTTTCCCTCATGTTGAATCGATAGTTACAAGCTATGTTCTGGGAGAGTCAGACATTGACTGGCATTGGCAGGGCATCCAAAGTCTGGTGTACCCATAGCGCTGGTGCTCTGCCAGCCTCACCAGGACCGAGCAGGAATTGTGTTTTGCTCTGAGATGGTGATACTACGCTCCCTAATTTGTAATTTTTTTTTTTTTTCCCTGAGAAGGAAGCACACTGCTGGCTCTTTTAAAGACCAAAGTGCTGTGTATTTATTTCTTTAACAGGAGACATATGCTGCTCTTCAGTTAGATGTCAAAGCCCTGCTACCGAGAGTTGCCCCCGGCTGGTGTTTGCTCCCAGTATCATGCAGGTGCAGCCAGCCAGGTTGGACTAGTGCTGTCAGCACAGCTGGCCGAGCTCCCCTTGGAGGCTGTGTTGGGGAAGCGGCAAAAGTGGTCAAAAGTGGAAGGGATTATTCTGAAATTCTCCAAGTACAAGGTGAACTGGGCAGATCAGGAATTAAGTCTGTTTTCTTTTTTTTTTTTCTTTGCCTGCGCAGGGTGTGTAGGAGTTCTGAAATGACGCTGTTGTGACTTCATGGCTGTGGTTTTCTTCACTCCTGCT
This sequence comes from Stercorarius parasiticus, assembly GCA_013396915.1. Classification (NCBI taxonomy): domain Eukaryota; kingdom Metazoa; phylum Chordata; class Aves; order Charadriiformes; family Stercorariidae; genus Stercorarius; species Stercorarius parasiticus. The sequence continues at coordinate 1,255,595 of VWZL01004159.1, read as the reverse complement.
GAGTTAACTATTACTTGTGGTAGCAATGCTTCTGGCGGTCACACTTAAGTGCTGATACATGCCAGTTCCAGGTGTGTGCTGTAGTGCTGCTGTCATGTGAGGGTGACAGTCATGAAACGCTTCAGCAACATCTGGACTCAGAGGCTCTTCTGCTTTAGAGAGTGACGGTCTTCAAGCGAGACTTGATGTCTTAAAAGGAGGTACTGAGCTAAAATATGCATAGGGTAAGGTTGCGAGGGCCGCCTCCTCCTCTGTGTGTGTCAGAAGAAGAGCTGAGAGGGATATTTTAATGGCTGTGACTGTGTAACTGCTTAATCCCATGGGCTGTACAGTTAGCCCCACGCGAGCTCAGTAAATCTCACTACAGCCCTTGTTGCATCCAAGAGCAAGACTTCTAGATGTTCAGAGCTGAGTGGTTTTGATTTAATATTCAGAAGCATTCAGCTTCCCAAATAAAGATAATAGTTCTGCTAGTTGAGAGATTTGTTAATATCTTAACATGGCCTTAGTTTTAGCCTTTTATTCCTCCCTTTCTAAAAAAATTTCTTGCCACAAACCAGCCTTGAAGTTTGGAAAAGTAATCAAAGCTCTGCTGAGCAAATTTGACTATACTGATGGGTTGAATGAGCTATGACCTCTACTGACCTTATTCTGCTCCATTTCCCCTTCAGGCTGGTAGCAGTGGCTGGAAGTAAACATTAATCTGTTAATTTAGCCTCTGGTATAAATAGAAAAAAACATATAATTGCAGTCACTGTTTTGTCAGTGGGCCTATCCATCCTTACTGCTTTGCTTCTGAGGAAGAAGTGGCAGTGCTGCCCATGTGCTTCTCTGCTCAGGGCACTTTCCGTCCCACAGTATGTGGTGGGGCAGATTATTGCATGCCTGTCGCAGCAGCAGGGACAAATGGGGCACCTGTTTCCTGGGCATATATCCTCCAACATCCCCATTTAATAACTCTTCTTTTTTCTTGCATCCTTCTCTGGAGACAGCTGCCCTCCATCTCATTTTTCTTTGGGTGTTTCTGGGAAGAGGTTGTTTGCCTGTATGGAGACAGGTTGTGACAGGCTACCTTACTGTGCCAGTCCTAAGAAAGAAATGATGGAATATGGAAATAATGTCCTTTCACTGAGGAAAGGGGGCCCAGAAGGGACTACCTTCAGTCTGGTTGAGTTCAGATAAGCATTATAGCATATGCAGCCCTTTTACAACCTTCTGAAGGACCAGACGTGGATTTACGAAGGGGAGGACGATGCTGGGCAAATGGAGTTGCAGCTTCCTTCCTGCTTTCCACTGGGATGGTGCGTTTGCATGCTGCGTGGCACACTGACAGCAGCAATTCTGGTCAGGATTGTGTCTCCTGGCAAACACCAGCTTACAAACAGGTAGAGGGGTTGCTTGCCTATGCCTTACGGGACTATTTCTAAACTCTTTTGTGCCCATCTGTTGTTGGTATCCAAGCCAAGTCTCTCTTTCCATGAGCGGCATGAGAAAGCTGCCTTGCTGCCTCTGGGCACAGGCGCAGCCTCGAAGACAGAAGCTGTGCTGTTTGCAGCATCTCAGAGCTTACTGGAGAAGGTCACTGGCTCTCTCTTGGCATTAGCACATGACTGGTTTTACATGCTTTGGCATCGTGTGATGGTGGTTTCACTGACCCAGCAATGGGAGGTGTATGATACAAGGTTCTGATGGCCGGTTTCACATCCATCTTCTGTGGGATTTGATACAGAGATTCAGGGTAGCCTGCTCAGAGATACAAGGGTTGCTTTCCTCTGTGCTTTCTTATGTGGGTAATTAGTGTCATAATCTAGGGTTTAAGGATAGACAACACAGAAAACTTACTTGGATTTAACTAAAATTGCTCCTTAACGTGACTTGTTAAATTGAAACAAACCCCACATGAATGTTCTTTTAAATCCATTTACAAGTGCCTTGTATTGATTTAGCCTACTTTAGTAACTCAGATGAGCTAAATTGATGTCTGTGCACTAAGTTAAGTGCATTCACTTGGGATTTCACACCTGAACTGACTTGACTTCAAAACTGATTTTAGTTAAACCAATGCAAGCCTTGTGTGAAGAATAGGCCTTTCTTATTTGTTGCTACTGGTTTGTCCAAGGGCGATGTGACAACTTAGGGGAAAAGGTGTCTTTTGCCCTGCTGACTGTAATGCTAGGGTGCCCTACTAACCTTGTCCCTAATTTTGACCTTGAAGTGACACAAGGATTATCTAAATACCTTAGAAACAGTCTTCTTTCTGCAAGGCGCTCTTTGAAAAAGACTGTTTGTTTAATCCTTTTCCTCCCAGGTGCACTGTTACCTAGTATCTGGAGAAAGGAAGAGGAACAAAAGGCTTACAGACCTACTTCTCTACCATCCTGCCTAATGCCCCCCCTCCCCAAGCCAAGCAAGAACAGTTAAGAGCCCTTAAGCGAAGGTTTCTTTCCCTTTTCAGACGGTGTCTTTCAGCTTTGGCTAAGCTTGGTGTCTCTTTGTGCTATATACCAGTGTTCCTTCAACCATTAAGCTGACAGGCTTTTTTTATCTCAGCCACCAAGAGCTAATCCTAAGTGCCCAAACTAACACTTGTGACCAAATCTCTGCTCCACTGACAGTGTGGAAAGGGATTGAAACCTAACCCATCATCTTCCTGAGCTGGCTACTGGGCCTGCAGTGAGGGCCATGGTTTCCCTTTAATCCTCTGTCAAGACAGAATGTGGAAGATGATTGCAGGTGTGCGACTTACCACAGATTCATGAGTCGCTGGTTCATAAATTATCACTCAATGGTTGAACTGTGATAACTGGTGATGTATATGCCCTTTGTGCTCTACATGGATTACAGGAATGTGTTTTGCCTTATTTTTACATGCTATTACTGGACCTATTACCAAGGTTTAGATGGTGGGACAGTGTTAAATGGCGACAGCACAATATCCTGAAAATACAACTACCACTCAATAAACACTGAATTTTCTCTTACCTGTTGAGAAATGTGTTCCTGCATAGGCTTTTCTAAATTAGGGGCTGTGTTCATGTTTTAAGTAATGAGTTTGCAAGCATAAACTCTTGTAAATGTAGACCTGAGACACTTCTTACTGTAACACAAGGGTCATCAGTTTACAGAGGATTCATCTGTAAGCAGCACTTCTCAGTCATGGCTCAGAAACTCATAGGAGAAGAATGGGAAAAATAGCCCCTGCCCTAAATAGCTCAGTGTGATTAAGACAGGAGGTCGCGAGTGGACCCAGAGAGGCGAGTAAAGCAAACGCAGGGAGACAGAGCAGCTTCTTATGGGCAGCATCAGTTCTACACATCCACAGCTACCAAAGCAGACAAGTTTCACTTCTATATGAAGACGAAAAAGGTTTGAGGGGAAGGATTTGAAAGAGGTCAATGAGATAACTTGCTGGATGTCCACATCTTTGAGATGCAGCACAAAAGAAAGAACAAAAGATGTTTGAAAATCTTGTATCTTATGTTTGATGAAAGGTGGCATGACGGGCTTATTGAAGGTAGGAGAAGACATAAATAGTGTATGAGAGAATGATAGGTTCTGGAAGACCCTGAAAGTGAATAAAATTTGCTTTTATTTGTTGTCACGAGGAGACATGAAATGAGGGGAGAAGAAAAAAGCATGTTTGGAGGGATAAGCTAGAGAAGTAGTCACACAGTGGGATTTGGAAGGAAACAGAGAAGGGCGAAATTGCTTCTTAAAGGAGAGATACTGTTGTCAAGACATGAGAAGAGCCTGGGCAGGAGCTCTCAATTCAATGATAGACAGAAAAGGCCGTGTTACAAAGAGAAAACAGAAGTGGTGTCAACTGTGTTGCACGGATTGAGACTCTGGAGAAGAGGTGAGAGGAGAAAGGACTCCAGATCGCTGGAGCAGTCGGCAGCAGCGGCCACAGTGGCTGGGGCTGAAAGACCGAGGGCAGAGTGTGTGTGGGAAGGAGGCGCAGAGCTTGTTCTCTTCCACACACATTTGTGGAGTATCTAGCCTGGCACTTAGAAATGTATTGTCTAGCTCTAATCTGTGATCACCATCTCCAGGTGTATCTCCACGTGCTAAGTACCTCCTGGGAGATTTTGTCAGGAACTGCGGATGATGAGCGGTTGGGGAAGATTGTCCAGCCTCACCTACCATCAAAGTGCTTTCTTATGTCAACAAACTGTCATGCTCACGGATGTCACCAGGAAACAAATACTAGCTTTTGTAACACAGACCCATTTCTGATGAGAAACACGTATCCCAGAAGGGAGAGTTTCAATAAATACACAAAGAAGTTGCAGCGGTTGAAGTTTATATTGTGTTTTTCTTGCTATCACACTTTATGTATTATCTAAAGGGATCTGTGAGTGAGGTGGTAAAACAGGGCTTTTTTAATTATACATCACCCAACAAACTGATAAGGCAAACAAAGCAGGCAACCAAATAACACAGGCATGAGCCACTTCAAAATAATAAGGTAGCAAGAACAATAGGGGAGTAATTCACAGCTCCCTAAGAAATTTTTGCAGTTCACAGAGGGTGAGAGAGCTAGCAGCTATTCACTCTTCCTTTCATGTTTTCCACCTGTCTGCCATGTCATTGGGAAGTATATTACCTGAATATACTTGCGAGAGATTTCTGCACTATTGTCTTAAAAGCCTTGCTCTACAAGAAATGATCCTAATGTAAACTGAGGTGCAGGTATGAAATGCGTACAAGGAATGGAAGGAGAGTGACAACTAATTTAAATATTGTTTAAATCCTTTATGACCTTTGTTACGTGTGGATGTACAGGGATAGCTCTGGCATTTCCCTGGCCCCTTTGGGCTGCTCTGGCACTGCAGAATGGGGTGAACTGGCAGCTGCCCAGCACGAGGGAGTTCGTTCCCTTTGGGGTCAGGCACTTTCTGCCAGCGCCAAGGCTGGGAGGCAGAGGGAAGGTTGGCGTGAGCCAGCAGCGCACTTCTGGTGCGCACAATGGCCAAGCGTTAGTCTAGCACCAGGTGGGTTTACAAGTGTGTGTGGTTGACACAGGTGTTTGCTAACACATGAAACATGTAGCCTACACAACACGGTGCTGCCTCACAAAGCACCAGGCCAGGTGAAAGGTGAGACTGACAACCTCACCGTGTGAAGAATTTAGCAATTCTGTGGTGATGCAAGGTGGTTGTATGCTCTGCCTTATCCACACAAGTGCTGAAGCACGTCTGCACTGCGGAAGCCTGGGATTTAGATCCCAGCTAGCTGCCTGGCTCAGCTGCTCTTGGCAGTGGAGCAAGGGAACCCAGCATAGGCCACAAAGGCTTCCCCAGATACCAAGTAAACATTTGGGCTGCAGGCCAAAAACGATCTCCATGCTACCCAAGTCACACTGTTCACAGGACGAGATCTAAGTGGTCTGAAGCCAGCCCAGCACATCTACTTGAGATATTGTGATTGCAATACAGACCTAAACTTTAAATGAGAAAAGACATTTTGAAATACTAATCTGCTTCAAAGTTCTGTAGCAATTCACATTTGATCTGCAGTCCAAACTGGGGAAGAAAAGACAGTTCTCACAAGCTCGTTTGTTGTCCTTTCAGCCTCAAGGTGAATGAAGAATTAAAGGCATCAGCCCACAGTTAAGTTTCTTCACCTTTGATTTCAGCATCTTTCTTAAGAAAGAAACATTTACATGCTGCAGAGATTTAGTAGAGGTATTCATTGCAAATACACTAAGGCCCGCGATTGTTTTCAAATACCAAGTGCAGTAAGAATCCTGACTGGGTTGTGTGAGTGTGAGGGCACAATTGCTTGCTGTTTTTGTAACAGACCAGAGAGGACTGACTGCAAGACAGAGCTATCACAGTGTAGGGTTTGTAGGGGTGAGCTGTGCTATTTGCCTTGTGTAACTTCATGCCATTTGCAAGACTAAAGGGCCTTCCTATGACTCTGTCCTTGAAAAGCTAAAAACTTTTTAATACATAAAAGACTGGGGCAGCATTCAGTTGTTACACTTAGCGGAGTTTAGTTTGATTCTGTTAAGTGTTAGAGAGGTTTGGAGAAACAAGTTCTACTTCTCCCAGTCTGCTCAAACACAGATAGAAACAAATTTAATCAGTGTAAAAGGATGGGAAGAAGAAAGTTTTCTGGTTTGTTACTTCTTTACATGTGTCCATCTGTCCATCCTTTCAGCTTACCAGTTTTCTCATACTTTTTTGCTAATGTGGCAATAAGTGCAACTTTCAAAAGCCAAACACCTAAAATAATAAGCCCTGTTTTCAAAAGGTGGTGAGGGCCACATTTAAAAATAGAGAAGCATCTAACAAATTGATAGGAGTTAGCCATCTAAATACCATTTAAAATGGTATGCACTCTAGGAACACAAGTCCAGTTTGGAAAGGGTGGGACGCACAGTCCTGAAGTCTCAGGTTCCTGTGGTAGTCTGAAAGAGAGATTGAACATCTTCACTTGCATAGACAGGTTTGAGAAAGTCGATTTGGGGATTCTTCCTAAAACCTTAAATGCTCGAGTTTTGTCATGGGCTGAGAATTTCAGCTTCCATTCCATGTCCAGCCATCACAAATGTGGAGTGAAAATGAAAAATATGAATGCTGAATTCCAGAAGCTAGAATGCACATACAAAAAATAACATTGATTATTTTTAACATCTCAGCATTTTTTAGTCATGACTTCTTGGGGGCTGACTGAGATCCTGGAATGCTGTGGGCTGGTTATCCCACATTTGTAAAAATAGCACGCCTAGCAAATGCAAAAAACCTTTTCGTGCCACCTTTTATTGTATGCTTGCAGGGTGGGGGAATATAACATACTTTTGCTTTACTTTTAGAAGGTCCAGGTACTTACTAGGAATTGCACAAGTCATTTCTTTTTCTGTGAAAATATGTAGATGATGAAACTTTCTGTTGCTGGCCACTTTCCAGCCAGCACTATCTGTTTATTACAGGCCATGTGTGGGAATGGAGTCATAAACAACCTCTTACTTTGGCAAAACCAGAACACTAATCACTTTTGTATTAGCTCCAATAAATCCTGAAAAAGTAAATGTTGTGGATTAAAAAGATAATAATGTGGTAATCTGTTCTATGGTCATTGACCATTTTAAGCTGTTTCATCTCTCGTGCCTGAAGGATAAATCCTCTGGCTCTTGATGAAAGGCTAGATAGTGAAGTATGTATGCACATCAAACACTGGACTTGTTTGACTTGCATTTTTCTCACTATTGCAGATAATTTTTGATCCACTTTTACCTTCAATCTGAGAACTCACTTTTCCTCCTCCCACCCCACCCCCTGGTCTTCTGTCACCGGGACTCCTCCATGGCACACTGATGAAGAGGTTGTTTTACAGAAAGACCTTACTCAGCTCCTGGCTGGTGATGGGGATTCAGAGCACCCTCTGGCAGAAACTCTCCTATACTGGAACAAATACGTGAAATTCCTATAGAGGCAAAGAGACTGACAGACTTGAAGCGGTCATATAAAGGTCACACATTTTATAGACTAAGTGGATCAAAAAATTAACAAACCATTGAAGTCAAGGGAGAGGTTCTTCAGCCTTAAATGGATCAGGCCTTGCTGGGGTGGGCTGTCTCCTCTGGGAATGCGGTTACCCTACGTTAGAGTCAGAAGAGGGGGAGAGAAGGCAGTGATACAGCTGAAGGCTTGGAGATGGTGCAAACAGTTTTCAAACTTTCTTCCTCCTTTTCAAAAAAATAAAATAAATCACAGCTTGAAAGCACTTCTGACTTTAGGAAATTCAGTAGCTGGTTGTAGAAGTTTGTTGCACATGCCAAGTTGAGATATGAAGGTAAAAACATTCTTCAGATCAATTTCTGCTATTAATTTCCAATAAATATTTTTAATGGGTATATCAAACAAAGCCACAGCAAGCACCAGCATGGTCTGTAAGCCATTAGCTACAAGGTAGGTCACATTATACAGGGGTCAACACACCTCTGGTTTTTCATGTTTGGCACTGGAAACAGTATGTTTCCTTTGCCAAGTGAATATTGTTCTTCGCACAGAACAGTAGGAACCGCATAGTGCGTGGAACAAGCAGTTGATTAAAGATTAGAATAGTAATGAATGTTTTAAAGTGCAATGTACTTGGATAATTGATTAATTGGTGCAGTCTAAGCTCCTTGCAGAGCATTACATTCATTCTCCGTTAAATCAATCTCTATCTTCTGTCCAAGCCTTGTCACTGAGAGCTGAAAGGCATGAACAACTTTAAAGTCACCCAGATCGGTTCTACTGGAACGGGGGGAGCTGGTCAGTGCCCGGGATTCCTTTTGCAGCCTGTTGCTTGTGCTGGATCTTGTGCTTACATCTCAGCAGGATCACAGGATTGCAGGCAGGTAGATGATGTAATTCGCAGTGCTCTTATCTTCCCGTAGCCCAGTTTTGCATTTCTCCCACCTTGTTGCTGTGTTCTTAAAAACAAACCCACCATCTCAGGCAGAAAGAAATGACATAATGGCATTTATTTAACGTGTTCGTCCAAGGGAATATATGATTGCTGTGAGAAACTGCAGTCTGGGATACGAACCATACATTCCTTAGCAACACAAGAATGCCAGAAAGGACTCCCTTATTACAATAAAAATTGCATAGCAACTGCAAGCCACAGACGCATTGCTCTGGGGTGACACTCTGTAAAGCTGAACACTCCGTGTTCAGGACTAGTTATTGAGAACCATGGAGGACGAGATGGAATAGGACAGGCTTCCTAGAGAACCTGCTTTATGAAAAGCTTCTGTTTCCTAATTTTAATAACTTTTCGTAAGGAATGACATTTCAGCTCCTTTCAAGGCCTAGTACAAGAAGGTCAGTGACCTAGTTGGAGGCACATAAAATGAATGGCAGACTTTATGCCTTTTGTGAGTTTTCTTTCAGGCTTTTCAAGATCCATGTTCTCTTCTGCTTTCCTGTTGCTGTGCCACTTCTGCTCTCATCTGGTGGCTGGCACCGAGTCAAATAGATCAAACCTCATTGTATGTGCATGTACGGTGTGCGTTTAGAGGGTGTTAGGATACTTATCAGCCACTCACTAACTTTGATCTGTCAAATGTCCTAGAGAAGTGGGAAAGGTTTTCTTCTTCTGGGAACGCTCCTCCTCTGATCTTCTTCTGACTACTGCGAAGAACTGCAGCTCTTTGCTCTTTGTGCCATCTTTCTTCCCAGCGACTCTGTCCCAAATGGAGGTTTCAGGCAGCAGATCTGTTTATCCTGCTCGCAGTTTGTTGAAAACGAGTGAATCTTTTTGGAGCATTTAGCAAACACAGGCTGGAGGAAGATGGACCCTTTGATTCGTAAGCAGGGCACAGACCCATCACCAGAGTAACTAGTAACTCTTCTTTTAGTTTGTTATTTGCTTAGGGTCAAGGGTCTAGAAAACAGTGCTGAAAGTGAGGCACTGGCATAAAATAATAATTTCCCAAATATTTAGAGAAGCATGCCTATAAATGTTTGCGGAATTAGGCCCCAGAGTATTTTGTTTGTTTCTAAACCCTACCAGTATGCAGTTGCTTGAATGTGTCTTATTTTGATGACTAAACATGACCTTTTTTAGGAGGCTGCCTTTCAGATGCTGCTTTAAAAATGGATGGTGTGTCTAGCGTTTTATTTCCTACACAACCTAAAGCACTACCAAAGCCCAATGACATTAAACATCGGCTACTGTTAGCATCCAAAAATTACAGCTTAATTTGCCACCATGAATATTCAGCGTTGAGAGCCTATAACACTGTAATATGATAAACACCAAGGCTGGAGGCTGCCACATTCACTTGCATAGGAACCATTTATTATCAGCAAACATGGTTTTGACAACCACTTTGAGGCAACACTGCTCTATATCAAATATCAACAGAATTAGCATGCGTTTTCATGTTAATTACTGTAGTGCACCGTGCTGTGCGATGGCCAGGGAATGCAACAGGGAGGTCTGAGCTTTGCCAGTCACTTGCAATGTAGAATTCAGCTAATGTGAGTTTATTAGCTCTGAGGAACAGCATTTAATGAGCTGCTAACCTCACGATAGGCCTGCTTTCCAAATGGTTAACAGGGCCTGCCAACTCATAAGTAACGTATGAGAGAGGAGGAGGACACAGCAATAGGTTTCTGGTATTCATTAAGCGAGCCCGCAGAAGTCACAAGTGGCAAAGTGGGTGACCCTGTGTCAGTCTCTTAGAAATAAAATGTGTATTCCACCGACTGGCTCTTCGGCAATTATGTTTACAACACTATTAACCAAAATGTATGGGAGGGAAATGCAAACATGCTTTATTTTTAAGCTTCTGTTTTCTTCATCAGTCTTTGAAAACTTTATGAAGGTGCTGTTCATTAATAGCACCATAAGAACATGGGTGTTTCCATGGGCGGATACTTTTCTGTGATAAAGGGATAATTGTAAATAAGTAAATCAGGTGCTCATGTTGTTATTGAGTGGAGTTGGAAAAGAAAAATCCTTAATAGTCTTCTCTTCCTCATTAGTATGGTGTGAATGTGCTAAATAGCGTCACTGTGAAACATCAATTTCAAGAATACTTATACTAACATTCAGGGTAAACTGCTCCTTTCTTGGTGCTGCTGTTACTTCGATTTATTCCTATAGTATGGCTGCTAGTTTTGACTGGCATACCTGCTTCCCTACTCTCTTAATTGATCGTTGCATTGGTTTATTATTTTAATCAGGACTCTAACCTACACTGAAAAATGAAAAGGAGCCCATTTCACAGAGACAGAGAGTCACATCTTTTATCTCTAGTTTCTTTAGGCGACTGTCTTTAACAGACTCTCCGACACTGCAACACTGATTGGCAAGAACAATTTACCACTAAGGCATAATAAGGGAAAATGTAATAAAATGTCACCAGGCACTGCTCATTTGCAGTTGTTTGTCTAAAAAATAGGTTTCATAAAACTTAGGGGAACATGGAAATCACCTGAACACATTGCTCCCCAGATTTATGGCTCAATAAGCCTGCATATATGCTCATAGCTACTTCAGAGTACTATGACGATTCATCTCACCTGCAGTCAAAAATTGTGCAGAGGGTTGCCATCAGATGTGTCAGGGAGCATCTTCCAGGCAGCAGACAGTAGCTTGGGGCTCCGGAGACATGGTTGCTGTTGTGGGTGCAAGCATCCCATTCCTATACCTTTGACAAGTTGCATCTCTTTATTGTGCTGTCCATCCTTGTTCAGCCAGCAGAGTAAATTCAGCCTGTAAGTTACTAAAACGAAGTTTTCTGTGAGGTACATAGGACACAGGTTTCCGACAAACACATGAATTGGTACCCAGCTATAAGAGTTTTCTCCAAAATACACAGTAGTATACAAAACCTTCCTCAGTTACCAAAGCAGTGTTAAGAAAGGATAAATACGACTCTATCAAAGGGATTACCAATTCAAAAATGGCTCAAAACTAGTTTAATCCAATGCTGTCCAATGGCCTGCCTAATGTATTTTAATGCTGGTATCTCAGAGTATGGATTTATCTTCAAAAGAGGGACAAAAGTAGCATCCCTACTCAAGTAGTCTGCTCAGATTACTGCTGTGGAAATTATTTGCTGCATGTCACCAGCACTATAGCTGAGCAGTACACTCCGTCCCAGAATAGCACTGGAGTTACACAGAAGAAACTGAAGTCTCTGGCTTGTGTTGCAGTTTCAGGCACCTGTAGCACTGTCCTTGCTGTTTGCAGAGAGATGCCTTTCTCGTTTCTCTTCTGCTCTGAAAAGGCAGCTTCTCACTCCTGTCCGCTTGGGAGCTCCTGGAGTGGGATGTTGTCCTGCCTGTGGCAGGAGGAAGGCATGGAAGTACCTTGCTGGTGTTTCCAGAATAGGGAACGGGTAACTGAGCCCCACAGCAATATTTCATAATTGTTGTTGATTATAGAATCCATGTTTGAGAGGAGCTTACTTAAAAGTAACTTGCTTTCAATAGGTATAAAGTGGCTGCTTGCATTGCATGGATATTAAGAACAGAGCAGGCATTTTGTAGTCAGAGACGTGATTTCCTAATACTGTCTTCAGACAGATGCACTTCTAGACTGTTCTGTGTTTAGTGTTGTAAAGCCGTGTCTGGTTGCCCACAGCATTCGTGTGTTCAGAGGACTTTCTTGCTTTAAAGATTCTATTGTCTTAAACTTCCCCCTGCTTTGTATAGATTCCTCATGTTCCTACGGTCTTTGGGACCATGAGGTCCCATAGTTAGTGTTCTGGCATATGTATGAGCTCATTACCTTACAGGTTCCTACGCTTACAGTTGCTTTTCTTTAGAGAAACCAATTTGAGCTGGGTCAGTTTTTGTGTCAGGAACTCGCTTTCTGGCCAGCAAGTCTCGCCTACGAATGGCCTGAATCCAGTTAGAACCTCCTTCCGTTGGGCCTGGGCTGGGCTGGTTTCACCAGCGCCGTCCTGCCCGCTGTCCTGCCCGCTGCCCTCTGCCCTCTGCACACCCCTTTTCTGGTGTCCTCTGTTTCTTTGCTTGTGACAAGGTAGATAGTCCTGAAATGGAGTGACACGTCAGGGAGAAATCCAAACCAAAATGAAATTAATTGACTTTTTCCATTGACTTTAGACCAGACCTTTCATCATTAATCTGTTATATATTTTAATTTCATAAATTGTTTTACATTTCCCATGACGAAAGAATGATTTAAAATTAAAATGAGGAATTTCCTTATACAACATCAGATCCTTTAGTGATTTGCTCTATGAAAATTTTACATTATTACAGCGTGAATCAAATAAGATGAACATTTGCCCAAAAGAAAGGTTTGTATATATGTGCCTAAACACACACAGCCTAAAGCCACAGGTTTTGCTTTAAAGTTTTTGTCTTACTGATCATACTTAAATTAAAAGCATTGTATATGTATTAAAAGCATACATATGCATTAGATGCAGTATTTCCCCTTTTCTGTATATATTGTTTCTGAAAGTAGATGAAATGTGAAGGTTCTAGTGCAAAATAAAGTTGTGCTCAGGGAGAGTGTATACCTGAAGTTTCCAAAGCTGAAGTGCTGTACCGCTAGCTGGTGTCCCCATCGCTTTTTGTTGACAATATTGCTGCTAGCTTATTAATAATTTCTCTTGTGAGGAAGCTGCTTTCCTCTGGTTTCTGCGTGCTGTGGGGGGCCAGGGTGGGAGCTGATGGGTGGGATGTGTCTGGGAATGCGTTTGGCACCCGCACTGTGCCCCTGCCAGCCACCTACGTGCCATGAAGCTGCCCCTCCCTTAGCATTAGGCAGTACTAAGCTTCTAAACCCCACAGTTCAAAAAGGCTTCTTTAAAATCTGATCAGAGGAAGGGAAGCGTTTATTTGAGACTATTCCTGGAAAGATATTTTAAATAGTCCCTCAGTGTACAGTTCCATTATATTTAACGTGAAGAGCCAGAAGAGCAGGGAAGATGGAGCGCTGGCTTGCAGACGCAAGCTCAAGTTGCTCACACAACAAGCTGAAAGGAGCTGGGTTTAACTGTTTGGTCAAGCGGCATCATGTGAATCTAACGGGAATTTCGAGCGCGTGGGGCTGGGACATGCTTCCTTTTGGTTTCCCACCTTGCGCGGATGCACTTGTGTGTGTAACTGTACACAGTGTGCAGCTCGGCTGTAAATGTGATCTGAGTGCTTGACACTGAGCTCGGAAGTAACATTTTTCAGGACAGTGAGGTAGTGTAACTTGGGTAAGCTTTTAAATTATTGGAGATAGAGTTTCATAAGTCTGCATGCATGGTCGTTTAAATTTCAGTAGGAGAGGGGTTTATTTAACAGGTGAAGACTTCCCCAAATTTCTTAAATATCTAGTGAAAGACAACTACTTGTATACCTGTGTAGGCCCATCCACAGAGACTGTCCTCTGGTTTGATTGTATCACCTTAAATTCATACCTTAAACGGTGCTAGCACAAGGTGGGTGTACAAGCCCTTAGGCAGGATGCTGCCCTTGCTAAATACACTGTGGTGCAGCTCCACTAAGCCTTAGTTTTTGAGACAGATAAAGCCTTTTGCTTGTAAACAGGGATTACAAAACAAATGGTTGGTGTTAAAGTCACAGCTTAAATGAGCTGCAAAGTACAGTATCAAGTGAATGGAAGTTCCTGTGGGCTTCAAACACAAGGATGTTTTCCTGCTGTTCTTTTAGGTTTATAATTACTTGAGGTGTGAGTGGTGGACCGCTGCAATCAGTGTCGCTATGGCATTGTAATAAATTGGGGATTTGATTCTAGGACTTGGACGCTGGGGTAGTTATTTGGGTGCAGACTCAGGGTTAGGTGGGGTGAGGAACTCTTGAAGGAATCTCGTGTGGAGATGTTCCTGATCCCGTCATTCCTTTATAGGATCTGCTAAATAATTGCCTTTTTGATCTAGGAGTAGCAATTACAATTTGCTGCTGGTCAAGGAAATGTTAAGCCTTCCTCCAGGGCTATTTTTAAATGTGGCAACAGCTGTCTTCAGTGTTCGTAATCTGTCCAGAAATAGATGCCACTTAGCAAGAGCGCTAAGCAAAGAGAAGGGCCTTTTTCAGGAGTTCCTGCTCTTTGCAGGCATTTAGTTTTCGAGATCACTTTCAGCCCAAGGACACTTGTGGCTGCTGGTGGTCAGGTTGGTGACCCTGGGCCCTGCCGGAGCAGGAGCTGTGGGCGAGAGCAGCACCTTCTGGAGCGCAGGCTGAGGCACAGCGGCTCGGGGAAGGGACTGCACACAAAAACCTGCTCTCACAAAAGCAAAGGGCTGTGCTGAGATCAGGGTGTGAGGGGGAGTTCCCCCAAGGCCAACCAGAGTGAAGCCAGCGTGGTTGCACTGCGTGGACATCACTGCCACTGTGGAGTGAGCATCTTGCTTGTAGTTTGTCTCTGCATCTTATCGGTCGTGGCATGTTAAATCCAATCACTTGTCAGGCAATTCTAGTGCCAACAGCAGTTTTGTACTTCTTTGGCACATCCCGTTAAATTCAAACCAGCCAAGCCAAACTTATTGCGTCAGGAAAGAGGGGAAAGTATCTCCACAACTAGAAGGACTTCCCCAGCTTTCTCACCTGCTTCAAACCAGTTCATTCTTTGGGGGTTTGACGATGTTTGCAGAAAATGCATCTGCTTTTCCTATTCCTCATCATATGTATTGGGTTATTCCTGCATATCGAGTGCCACTACATTACGTACAAAAATAAAAATTAGAATCTGCAAAATGCGTAAGGTCAGCAAACTCCTGGTTCCCTTGGTCAGTGCTGTGATGGGAGGTACATCTGCTCACTACTTGCGATAGCTGCATACCACTGTGGGAAGAGCCAGACTTCTCATCTTCAGTATCTCTGTATCGGTATCCCATTATGTCCAGGCAGTTGAGCTCTGGACCTCTAATTTTAAGCAAGCCAGAGACCTGTATATGTGCATGCAAGGCTGGGTTAGGTATGGTTTCGAGTCTGTGAGTGGCATCAGCTGCCTTTGTGGAACCATGTAAGTACGGGAAGGTGCTTGAGCGTAAGACAGCGCAGTAGAACTGAAGGGCGTGTTTGTCCGTTCAGCATGCAGGGAGCCTGGTAGGTTTTCAGGCTTGGAACTACAAAAAGCTCAGGTGCCTGTACCAAGGTCCCCAGGTAGAATATGAACCTAAATATTAGAGGCACTCTCATGACTCATTGAATCCAACGTACGTTTTGCCTTACTTGTGCAGGATTGAGGCCTTTAAGGTGTTATCTTCCTCAGACAGGAAGCTGGCAATTTTTTATTTTAAATAGAATAGAAAACAACTCCGAGTATGCAGGACATTGTCAGTTGCCACAGACATTTCTGGCATATTAGCAAGAAGTAGTACTTTTAGCAGGAATGGAGAACTTGTTTTTCTCTGCCAGGGTTTGAAGATTATAGCTGGATGCGATTTCTGTGTCTGATAGTTCTGAGCTGTGAAGGGAACAGTTCATTCTCAGCCAGCTCTGATACATGAGAAACCTGGGATCTGGTTTTAGAATATCTCTGAAAGCTTAATTTGCAATACCAAAGTTACAACACTGTGAGCAGTTTAGCAGATACAGCCGGGCCTGAATTACATGCATCAAGGTACACGCTAGCTTTTAGCTGCACTGTTCTTAGCAGGAAGGCAAAGAACTCACTTAGCAAAAACCAGTGGCTTGCTTTTGGTTAACCAAACACACATGTATATAATAATAATTTAATGACTTTGTGATGGTATGTTTTTCCTTTATGTTGCCTGTCAGCATTCATTCCAGTGTTTCTTCAATCACTAGATACTTAATACAAGTGGAAAGACTGACTTAAAATTAACTGGACTTCAAAACAATGTTATGGAAAGTGCCAGGGACTGATAAGATATCTATGAAACTTAATACACCTCCGCATCAAGGCCCTGTTTAAGAAAAACAAAAGACACAACGCTGTCACTGTTCTGTTGAGGGCAGAGATTTAAACCCTTGCTCCACAGGTGTGTAACGAAGATGCAAGTGGCTGGCTGCTTGTTGAAAAAGTACAGGAAAAGGGAAATGGAGAGGAAGTAGTTACGAATTCTAATCGTGTTAGTAGAAAACCATAAATTAGGTAATGATTTATTTTTCTCACCTTTCCTGTTTTATAATTTAATAAAAATAATAGTTTGGGGAGGGGGAAAAGCTGAGGAGAGAAGGGGAATGTCACCATGGCAAATGGGGGACCCCATTTTACCACCCGTCTTGTCACTGCAAAGGGACATTTCCCCATGTAAAGTAATTTCTCCACATGATTTCCCTGATGTGTCTGTGGCTGGGGACAACGTTGGTAGAGCCAAGGCTAAGCTGAAGCTTGAGACATGGTCCTCACTCCATCCTTTTGCACATCTGGGGAAATGGGCAGGCAAACTCTTTGTTCTTCTGTGTTGCTTCCCTGCAGTTCCTCTCATCGCTGTAGTTACACGCATAAATGGAAATGGAATGCACACTAAAGTTTCATGGGGTTTTCCTGCCATGTGGTAAATCTACTAGCATTTACCAGATTTGACGTTGAGGGGGTTGTTTAAGTTGTGCTTGGCCACCATAACTTAAGCATTCTTATTTGCTTATTGGCTGGAGAAACTGCATCTAGATAACTTGGGGTGAATTGCTTTTGACAGCCATATGTAATTCGATTTCCATTTATAATGATGCATAGACACTTTGGAGGTGATCTATTATGCCTCTTCTGGGATAGATCAAGTATTGATCTTTGGCAGAGGAAGAACTCCTTGTTCCCAAGTGCTGCAGGCGCCAGAATGTATCTGATGAGTGAGCTAAGTATTGTTCCCGCTGCAAGGCACAATATATTCTGTTTACACACAAAAAAACTTTTAGCAAAATATGAATAGTGTTTGAGATTAAAAACTAGCACCCCAAAGCTGCCAGCTATTAAAGGGAGTTCAGTTCGACTTTCTTCACTGGCTCCAGCCAAAGAACTAAAAAGAACAGGAGAAGTGAATTGAGATGAAGAAATCACTTTTGTTAGGTCAATATGCTACACTATTTGTTTTTAATTAGGCCATGACAGCGAGTCTCAGCCTGTCTTGCACTGATCGTATATTCAAAGATCATGCAGAATATGCTAATGTGAGGCTTTTAGTATCCTTTTAGGGATACATTTAGCATATTAAAAGCATACTCTGAGCATTAGCAAGACATACTGTACTGGTGGTTCACAGTCAGCCAGACCTGGAGTTTACTTAGGCCATGGTATGCTCTGTGTCCGGTAAATTATTACTGTGTATATTTTTTAAATTGAGAGCAGGTCACTGTTTTCCTTACTAATTAAGGCCGGAAGCTTATTCCACTGTGCCCATCTGCTTTAATGTGCTGCTTGATAAAATCTCTATCCCTAACTGATTTATTCAAAGCATATGGATACTTGTTACGTTCTTTGAAGTCTTTTCCATCAAGGCAATCATGACTAAGTAATCGTAAATGGGTGAGTTTATCATTTAGCCACTGATAGAGTTTGGACTTTATAGAAATTCAGGCTAAAGGGAATCACTGTCTGCTGGTCTCTGGCTGTTGGTTGTGGAGCCTCTCAGCAATTAAGACCAACCATACGGGGTTACCGCAGAGTCGGGGACCCTCAGTCATTCCTCCTCCTTCACTAAAAGCAGGCAAACATTTCACCTTGTGCTGGTTTGAGGTAAAACATAACCAACTTTCTGTTCAGTAATTTTATTTCTTAGCTAGGCCTCTTCTAACTCTCTGAAATTAACAGCACGTTGTGTCTGAAACGGTTCGTTCAGAGTGATAAGACAGTTTCTCCCAAGGAATGGTATGCAGAGAGGCTCTTGGTTATACTTATTGCTATAACAACCAAGGTTGTCAGCTAATTTTGTTATTTGCCCCATTGGAGGGTCAGAAGTGGAAAAGCGTAGAGGGGTCCCACCTGCAGGGAGGAGTGGACAGGACAGGTGACCCAAAATTGACCAACAGGGTATTCCATCCCATCCGCCCCATGCTCAGTATAAAAGCTGAGGGATCGAAGGGTCACCTCTCTTCCTTGAACGGCCGACGTCCGAGGAGGACCCTGTCTGTTCATCTGCCTTTGTTCCCAATCCGCGTGTTCCTGACTGCAACTCTGGAACCCGGTTCCCACCCGTTGCTGAGTCCAGCCTGGGACTTCCCCTGTGCCTGCCAGTGACGTCATCCTGAGAGCTTAATACGGTTTTGTATATACTGTATCTCTTTCATTATTTCCCTTTTTATCTTATTATTAATATTTCATTAAAGTAGTTTAGTTTCTTCTAAACCCGTAAATCTCTTTATCTCTCCTCCTCCTCTCCATGCACAAAAGGCTGGGAGGGAGCATCTGTCGCCGGCCATTGGCCAATTTGGCCAAAACCACGACACACCTCCTTTCTGAGTGGCATTTCCCTGGCTCCTCTGTGCTGCAGGGAGGGCTGCCATCCTCTTTCCATCCCACTTCACCACTGGCCTAGAGCAGGCCACCTTTGGACGAGCAGTGGCTAACAGCAAATCTCACTGAAATTGGGATATGTAAACAGGCAATATTTCATATCAGAAACAGCAACAAATTTTGTACAGGTAGATCTCATTGCATTCTATTAACATGTTTCCTACGCACCTGCTCCTGGGGTACCTGTTGTGAAGTTGGCTGTGAGAGCTGGTTTGAGGATAGTAGAGGTACAAGCTTTTATTATTCACTGACTTCCAGTCCAAGTTAGCAAATGGTGAATTTAGTTTTCCAGAGGAGTTAGGAAGTTAATAGGAAGAGGTGCAGAAGAAGAAAGTCCCGTTAGAGAAGTAGCTGACCACCTGTGCCACCTCATCGTGGTGGTGGTTGTGTGATGACAGCAGACGAGACAGCGAGCCCGATGTGCTTTTGCTCCCAGCATCCCTTTACTCTTGCACTTCATTTCTCTTGTACTAGTGGACCCTAATGAGCAGTTAATGGCTTCTTGTCCTCTGGAAATGCTTCAGCCTCTTAGAAGATGCGTGTTTCTTTCCCTTTGTGCTTTTGTGACATTGTGCGAGACACAGCTGCAGGGTTGTTCCAACACCTTTCCGTGTTCACACCTCTGAAGGAGTGTTTCAAGAGCCAAGTCAGAACAGGACACTAAAAACTGCAGGCATTTTATAGAATTAAGTAATTTCAAAATTAACATAGCAATTTGCATAAATTACTATGTAATCACTTTAATATTTTTTCAGGCTCCCCAAGGCAATGTTTTCAGGCATGTTTCATAGTAAAAGTGGGATGAAACAAATGAACGTTCGTGTACATAGGGCAGGATTTGCTAAGCCAGTCAGCGGTGGTGGTGTACTGGCAGGATTTTGCTTCACTGAAGTCCTTGGTGAAAATCTCACTCGATCCCTGCTGAAAACCCTGCCCATATAGTCTGGGGATGTATGGATGCTGGCCCCAGCAAGTCCTGCAAGGTATGAGCACAAGGTAGCAAAGAGTTTGCCTACAGGAGTAGGCTCATAGACTTCCATGTTATTATTTGCATATTTTATTTCAAATGCTCAGGCTCTTAGAGGACTAAGCCCCATTTGATCCCATGGTTTCCAAAGATCATGTCATTAGGAAGCCTGAAAAGGTAATGTGATTATGTAGTTACAACTCCTACATGAAACAGCCCAGAAAATGCCATTGATTTGTATGTACTGGCAATGGCCCCTGTGCCTTTGGAAGGTAGACTTCCATGAAGGAGCTTTTCCTCAGCTCTGGCTGTTTGCTGGGCTGGCTGGTAATTTTTCCCATTTAGAGCACATGCGGTTTTTCTTGCCTAAATTCCGGTAGCGTTACTTACCATGTCCAGGATATTAGTCTGCTAGAATGAAGAGCCTTTTCCTGTCCAGTGTCTGTTCCCTGTGTTGGTATGTGTGGACTGTGGTAAGGTCAGCTCTATTTCAGCAAAGAAAATAGATGGCGATTCGGAAGCCTTTCACTATAAATCATGATTTCTAATCATTATGGCTCATTTCTGAACCTTATTCAGTTTGTCTTTATTCGGATTTTGTCACCAGAACTAGGCACAATGCTCCAAGGTCTGATGCCAAACACAGCCCCTACTCATAAGCCATTTTGGCCAGAGCCCTGGGCGCAGAGCCTGCCTTGGGCTCCTGCATTGAGAGCCCGGTGTCCTGCAGCCCCTGTGTGCACAGAGCCCCACTTCTTCCTGCTTTCAAGCTTTGGCTTTATTAAAGTTGTTCACTGAACCATCTTATAGGTTGCAGTGTGTGGTCGACTGTTGGTTGTCCAGGTGGCGTTCAGCACTTTGAGGCCCCATAGTTAATGTTCTCTTTTGGTTAGGCCAAAGTTTAATGGAGCTTTGTCAGAAGGGCAAAGAGAATTACTTGCTGGTGTCTCTTTGAGCTTGATTAGTGCCCAGTTTGTCTGCCATCTTGTTTAAATTGTTTTTTCTTTTGGGTGTGACTCAAGAAGTGCATCTTGAGCACTGTAAAAACGTTCCTGTATGCAAATGTGTTTTGGAACTGATTTTGCTGTGCATCACAAGAGTTACTGAAGATGATCAAAGTCATACTAAACGTTAGAGAAGATTACAACAATTATTTCTTTATTTTATGTGTCAGTCTCTTATTTTCCTTTGTTCTCTCTGCCTCTTTTTAAGTCTGCACATTTTCAAAATGGTTTCACCATTTTGTCACTAAAGATTCAGCTTTTTTAGTGAACCGTCAAAGAATCAGTTATTGACTTTCTTTCTGTCTTGGCAGAAGAAGTGCTTACCTTTCAGCTTCTCCTCTGTGTAACAAATCTACTTCATTTTTCCTTTGCTAGGCTTAAAAAGGGTACAGTTTGGTAGGGCCTACGGTGCAGTAAATTAATTCCAGACTGGAAATGAGAACACTTTCAACAGGAAAGAAATTTTAAGAGCAAGAGATACACAACCATGTGCGCAGTTTTTTTCTTTTTCTTCTTTTTTTTTTTTTAAAGAATTAAGGCAGGCATGAATTGGTCTCAACATTGCATGTTTATTTCTGTTGTAGTTTCAATATAATGTTCTATAAAATAAAATTTGTATACAGCCAGGCATGTATGTGCACACACATGCACATGGCAGGTACTTTTATGTATACTTACAAAAACTCCTACTCTAAGTTTAAAAGTCATCAGTGTCAAAGCGTGAAATGCATTTCTCTTGCTTATTTTCTCACAAAAGGAACTGGCGCTAGAATCATTATGGGCCAAATTTTGATGATCTTGTTTATACTGATGATATTTTGCATTGTGAGGATTTAATGGATCTTAAGGAAAAAATAGCGCTAGCATGTTTTCTTTAGTGATTAGTAGATCTGATTTGAAATCATTGTCATCTGAATTCGTTTTTAAACACAGGTGGTGTGTAGTTTATTTTTGGACAAAGGCCTATACAATTTGGGGTATTCCAAAGCAGAGCGTGCTCAAAAAAAAAAAGCATGAAAATATCCATAGGAGAGCCATAGAAATAATACAAGTTAGGTAAGTACTTTTGTATGAAATAAGTTTTTGTTCACAACTGGAGAAGAGAACAGTCTGGGGAGGAAGGTTGGGAAAATCATCTGCAGATAAAGAAATGGGAGGCAGTTGAAGCATTTCTGTACATGCTTATTTGGATTCATGCGAACGACTGTTTCATAAAGCATGTTCATATATGCCGTAGTCCAAAGCCTGCCAGGAGGAGCATGCGTCTCCTGCAGATTCGACATTGTGTGTAGCGTTGCCACCATGTACATATATTTTTAAGGAAACATTAAGTATCTTTCTTCTTTGTGCCGCTTCATCCCCTTGCTCTAGTTTTTTGTGTAACTCATGCTTGTTAATTGGTTAATTGCCATGTCATTTCTATGAGCAGATCTCAAAAATGCTGTTTGCTTCTTTTCTTGTTTGAATTACTTTTAAATCTCAGATACTAGCTATTGGCAAAATTTATATTTTAACCTGAGAAGAAATAGGATTTAGCTAATTGAGCAATCTCATCTTTTTCTTTATCCCTGAAAGACTTACCGCTTTGGGGAGTGTTGAATTCCCTGTGAGGTTTGTATATTGGTGAGGTGGCTCCACAGTCAGTGATTTGTGCCGGGGAAGTTTTGCTCAAATCCTCCCAGCTACCCTCCATAATGCCTACAGGCACTTTAATTCTTCTTCCAAATAAAATAGAGGAAGTGGGGGAAAATCAGAGAAGTAATTAAAACGGCAAGACATAGGAATCAATAGACCCTTATCATCATCAAAGCTTTAGTTTATACAATTCTTTAATTTAAAGCTGGTGCTTGCGAAGGTATAGCACCAAGGTAATTAAACTTGTTTTGTAGTTTGGTCACTTTGCCTCTTATCTTGCTGATTTGGGTGGTATTTTATTAATGATCTCTCAAGGGAGGACTACTGTAGCTGGGAAATTAATGAAATATTAATAACAACCAAAGTGATGCGCATGATTCCACTTTGGAAAAGCCTGACCTGAATGTGCTCTGCACTTACTGTGCTCTGTGGGCAGAACAGTCAGTGCAGAGTGTGTGTGCCCCACACTGACGTGAGCGTGCTGAGCGTGGCGTCCCTGGGGGGACTATTCTGGGTTAGCAAGTAGGAATCCACAGGTAAAGCAGAGTCAGGTGTAGGCAGCGGAGCGGGATCTACAAACCTGCTGAGCCGAAAATGGACCTAAAAGAGCACACCAGACAAGATTAAACCTAAGTGAAAAAAATCTCAGTGGAAATCTGGAGGAAAAATAAAAAGGGACAAAGCTGTAAACATGATTCCAAGAGGTGGAACTGCCAGAGAAGTCCATCTTGGTCCTGAGAGGACAGAAGTACCCAAGTTCAGCAGATTCTTCTTCAAGCATCTGCCCTGATTTTTTAAAAAATCCATCCACTAGTGCAGGTGAACAGTTGCTGTTCCATAATAAGTGCCAAATCCCCCTGTCCTTGGTGTTTTTATCACGGTACATCTTTGACTTTGGCCTCTTCAGCTCAGTTGAGGTGAAAGCTGTGTCTTGGATGTGTTTTCCCTTGGTAACATTAGTTCGTTTGCCCTGGTCATGATAAATACGTGTTAAGAAACTGCTGCTTTACTGGAGTAGGCTTGAGGCAGATGTGTAATATAGTAACTTAAAATAGCCCAAACAAGATTCGTGAAACCTGTTAGTTAAAATTTTTGCTAGGCCTCTGGCAAAACGAAAGTTTTTCAGTCATTCAACCTTATTAGCTCTGCAAGTGTTTACGTACCTTCACGTACATAAAGCAAGAACTGTTTAAAAATAACAGCATTCAGAGGATGGCCCAGATTTTTTAAGAATAACAAGTAATTTCCAATTCCTCTGAACCCTTCCCCTCTTTCCCTGAGTGTGCAGCATTTTCTTAGTTTAGAAGCTTTTTGATCATTTAGGAAATTAACATTGCAGCAGCTTCTGAAGGGATGTGCTCATCAGGGAAACCAATTCAGATAACAAAAAGGCACAATTGTTAGTTGTCTCTATCGTTATGGGAAAAAAAGACCCTGCAAGCTCATCAGAGTCCTCTGTAGCCTCTGGCTCCCAGATACCACCTTCCACCCTCTCCTTCCCACCCTGCCCTTCCCAGCAGCTCTGTGAGCAACACCACCACGAAGATGCTTCCTTGCTGTATGGAGGCATGCAGTAGGAAACGTGACACTGGTCATTACAGAGCCATCTTGAGTTCCCTCATGGAAAAACTGTGCTTCCAGCCGCCAGATGCCTGTAGCTGTCAGTCTGAGGAAAGGAGAGGTCAGAGAGGGAATGAATGTGCATGTTCTGGAGAGTTTTCCTATGCTGAATGGGATAGATAGACAGACAGACAGACAGATAGATAGATAAGAAAGTGAAAGGAATCATGCAGCCTAATAGGTTTTCCTTGTGAGATCTGGTCTCAGACCTTACTTCTGACTTGGGTAAGTTAGCTCCACTGTCTTTACCTTGTTTCCCCATCGGTAAAGTAAAATGGCAGTACTCCTCTTTGGATTTTCCTTTTCTTTTTCTTGTGGCGCATGAGTTTGGGGATAAAGGCTGTCTCATCCTCAGGGTTCTTACAGTGGCTGAAGACTTGGATTGCCATGAAATCAGAAATAACCATAAGGTTGAGTTGTTGGGTTTTTCACAATTTTGAATATGAAGTCACAAGATGAAGGGCATTTTAGCAAGGGATGTGTTTGTGCAGGCACTTATGCGCGCACACCCACTGGCATAGCGAGTGAAGCTGCTGAAAAATAAGCCATTGCCAGTACTGCCTCTTAACGTGTCTTACACCCAAGTGCACACAGCAGCATTATTGACTGGTGATGTGGAAATGTTCTTTCAAACTAGGCATTCATAATTAAACTGAGATCAAATACCCAGCCTTTACTCCAGCGCTAATGATGTGGAATATCTTCCTTTTCTTGTATTATTTTTTCATGTTTGTGTGTACGTGTGTGTGTTTTTGCAGCAAGCTGGAAATGATATTTTTAGTCAAGAGGACTAATTAATAATTCATTCATGAATAATGATGAAAGTAGCTGATTAAAATGTATGTCTAGCTTCAAAAGGAATAATCTTTAGAAGTTATAAGTGTTTATAAAGTCCATCTTGCCCCCCGTCTTCTCTTCTCAGCCTCTGTGCAACATCTGTTGTTTTTCCCATTCACAGGTATCAGGTAGTAATTATATGAGAGAATATGATCCAGAGTAATAAAGCCTAGTTTTCTGAGGAGGTGGGCAGCTCCCATTAACTTGGCATGGTTGGTGCTCGGCTGCCCCAGGCCTGGGAGAAAGCTGGACTTCATCTCCTGATGGCAATAGAATGTGGAGCTTCAAAGATGGAGTGCTGCAGCGCAAGTGATGGTGTGGTGTGTGTGTAGCACAGAAATCAGAAAAGCACATGGGCGTTAAATGAGTTCGCAGTCAGGGCTCCCACAACAAAAGGGCTTACCTGAAGATTTCCTAATGACCTCCATTTAGGAGAGTCGTCCTGCCAGTGTCTTCAGCTGTTCCTGACAGCACAGGAGATAGCCTAGGGCAGGGAGCACTGAAGTGCAATGGTAGTGACTTGTCAGCAGTGTGATTCCTCAGAGGGAGCAGCTCCTCTCTTCGGTGCCTTGTGACCATCAAAGGATCATATTGAATATCCTCGACCACCAAGTGGGCCTGACAATGACCCACTACGGTTCTAAGAGGTGGAGATGTGAGGGAAGTCAGCTGCAAACCTTCCTTTAGCCTTGTATTTCTTGGTTTACTGGGACTGCGTTATATTTTGTCCTACCTACAAGTTCCTCAGTGTCTGTTTTTCTCTCCTTTAATCTTTCTTTGGAAGGAAAAAAACCCTCAGAACGCAGCACAAGGAGAAAAACTATAAAGAGAAGAGGGATAAAAGTCTTTCGTGAATGTAGTGTGTGTAAAACCACCTGCAGGGGCAAATTTGTCATGGTACATTTTTGCAAAAATCATTAGCTTGTCATGGCAAAATGGGAAAAGTAATAAAACAGCAGTAAGAACGAGTTAAATTCTGAGCCTGGAGGATCAGCTCATCTAAAATAATTGACACTTTTTTTAGGGGTCAGCTCTTACTTTCTCCAATCCTGTGGACGACTGCCCTTTTCCTTTTAGCTTAGCGCTTTTCCAGGCCTCAACATTTCTGCAGTATTTTGTATTTGACATGTTGAAGAACACACATTATTACCCTTTCCCCTCTGGATGATCTGTTTTTTTCATTCTGGTGATGTAGTGGTGGCAGTACATAAAATTATAGCTAATTCTATTGGCCTAGTCCTTTCTGCAACTCTCAGCTTATATCCTCAGCTCAAAAGTACTTGAAAAAGTTCCAATAAGTTTTTAAGTGTTTACTTGTTAGATTGCTGAGGCCTCTCCTGTTGTATCATGTCTTCCTGAACCGTGAGTCCTTATTTTTTGTTAGTGCAGATATGCTTATTACTGCTTGTGAAACAAAGTCACATTACATGCACAGTTGGCAATGTTCAACTCCTAATAACTCATCTGTGTTTGCATTCTGAACCAAATGACCTGAAAAATTGTAGGTTAAAATGGAAGGGAGAAGGAGAGGGGGGTAGACACATTAGAAAGAAACGAGGTTCAGGAATGCATTTAGAGCTGAGACATCTTAATTTTCCAGCCCATCTAAAACTGTAAAGCCATTGGAAGTGGAGGACTAGATGTTCATCTGGTGTAAACAGACATGGTTCACTGATTATAAGGGAGCTATGCAAATTTATACCTGCTGAGGATGCACCCCACAATTTAACAAAAGGCATTTAGAAACCAAAGGGAAAGCAAGAGAGCTGTTTATCTCTCAGTAGCTGTGCCAGGTTCACCTCGGGTCAGCAATGAGCAGAGGGTCAGTGCTCTCTGCATCTTTACCCCCCTGTTCAGCTGAAATCCCCATTAGCATTTGGTCCTGCAAGAAGCTGGCTGCCGAGGGTAGTCTGTTTCCAGGCTGACAGGTAGCCGACTGCTGCCGCACACAACACCTTTTTTGGTAATCTTGGTTGGAAGAACCAGATGAGTTACCCCTTGGGGTGCTGCCTATGGGGCAGAGGCAACGTGGAGGCATGCCGCTGCTGTATGATTTTTCCTGCTCCTTGACTGATGTCTCACGTGCTCCATCCTGGCTGGGACTCATTCCTTCCTGCAGCTCACTAAGAAACAGGGAAGAAGTGGCATTGAATAGTGCTGCAGGCATTTTGCTGGAGTAGCACTACCTTAGCTAGTGCCATTACACATCAGACTTGCTCTTGTTTATTAGTTGGCAGGGTGTTTTAAATATAAAAATTTCCGTTGGTGAAAGAGCAGCAAGCAGGTAGCGTGATACAATGTCAAAGTTGGTAACAAACTCAGGAGCCTGCAGACATTTACACACACAAGATCTATCAGCCCCTTTAAAAACAAATGTTTTTCTGTTTTTTTGCTAATTTATGCCTCAGGGGTGAAGCGCCAGCATGTACTCTTGCAAGTGTCAGTTCCACATCCCTTGAAATTCAGTTGCAGAACTCCCCTTTGCTGCTGAAGGATTAAATGTTGCCTCTGCATTTCTGTATTTAAACCCTCTGGTGCAGTGACATCTTCCCTGTGTGTTGTGCTCTGTGTGTGATGTGACAGGCTGGATGGTATTTGAAAATGGATTGTGGTTTTAACGTACTGGGGCCCTGAAGTGTGTTCAAAAAGCTTTTGGAAGATCTCAGGAGCAATAGAAATTTGTACGCTGGGCTCTGGAGTTTTGTTAGTCGATGAAAAGCAGTTTTCTTCGAACAAGTGGCCTTTTCCTTCTGGTGTCTGTCCTGATAACGCAGAGGCAAGGTGAACTCTTTGTCTTCAGGCTGAGGAGGCTGCAGAGACCTGAGCTCACCAGTGACCAAAAAGCTGATTTAGAACATGGTGGTGTGCTGGTGGTATACACATGCACACATATATTTTAAAACGTGAAGACGACATTACCATGGAAGATGCCCTTTAGTACTGAGGGTGGGAATAAATTTGGCTATTTTGATTCAGGACCCTAAAATTCTGAAGCATTCCCTTAACTGATGAAAGCAGCACTTTACCAAAAGCAGCAGACAAATGTTTGACATCCATTTTAGCCGTTGTTTTTGTGTTCCTAGCTTGATCGTTTCTATTCTTTTCTTTCAATTATCAGTCCTGGCTCCAGTCCTCAGCAACCTCCTGCCCATCTCCTCAAGCTGGCTAATCTTAGCCCTCTGCCAATTTCTCTGTACAGTACTTCATCAGTTTCCAGCTCAGCTTTGTTTGGGCTTTAGCACCTCCTGCCCTGTCAGTTAGGCACATGGACTTTCATTTTCATGTCTTTTCTTGGTCTCACTAATGAAACAGTCTTGGTTGCTGTGACAGCCCAGTGGTCAGAGGTGGGTTTGATACCTGTCAGTCCAACAGCGTTCTTAGTTAAAACCGTAACCTGCAATATATTGCAGTTTCTCTTACCGTGAGAAATACAGCATTTTGGGGCATACCAAAAAGAGGCATGCCCTTTGCTTTAGAGTGTTTAAAGCAAAACTGAAGCACGCTTTGTATCGAATTAGCTTTTGTGTTTCTCTTTCAATCACACTGCCAGGTTTTTCTTTTGTTACCTTGAATCTGTTTTCCCTCCCTTCTCAGCGTCTCCACCCTTTTTATTTTCACAGCTTTGCTTCTGTTCAAGTTTCTGTTCAAGCTCAAACTTCCCTTCTATTCAGTGGTGATCCTTAGGTGCCCATAATCTGGAAAATGCTGTATTGCTTGGTGTTCTTTTAATTATTAATATTTCAGTTGTTAATATTCAATAGTAACTCATTATGCAAAGTTTACATCATCCTGAAGAGCCAGAGCTTTAGCAGGGTCCAAAGCACCAGAGGTTTCTTTTGAGAAAATAAAAATTTATGATATTTACTGTCAATAAACTTGTAAAATAAAATTGTATCAGCAAGGGGGCAGAAAAGCAGAAAATTGCAGACTTAAGATGTGTGAAGAGCTTACAGAATAGAAGGGTTAGTTAATTATTTATCTTAGATGGGTAGGACAGTGTAAAATCCACAGATAACAGTAATTGGGGTGACTCATTCTGCATTTGCTTTGTTAACACTTGAAAAGAACAATCTTTTTTTTCACCGAAGAATTGGACGTGAATAAACTGGTTCCATTAGTTTCCTGTAAAAGATAGAAAACAAAAAGCGATGAGCTGGGCTGTTTCTTCCAAGGAGGATGCCCGTTTAATTCCTCCACTCAAGATTTAATGGATGGGATTCTGGTCTTGCTCAGACCGCCTGTAAATCAGAACATTCCCCGGCCATCTCAGTAGATGTAAAACAGGAGGTGAGACCTCACCTGGTCGCTGTAAAACAATCAACAACCTGCCAAATGATCAGGAGGTAATTTGGGTAATTGAGGAAAAAAGCGTGATATTCATCAAATCACGGAGACACTGGGAAAAGACATGATGCTTTTGTCCACTGCAATAAATCCAGCAGCCCTAGATTCTTATTATCTGCAAGGGCTGCTTTTGACAAGATTGTGACGTACAGCAACAATCGGTCTGTGGCTCCACATTTGCTGCAATGGGAATCCAAATTGTTTTTTGACAAATCCTTAGGAAGGCTGCCAGAAGCCTTCTGGCACACACTAGCAACCAGTTTATGGTTCCACACAAATACACAAACTCCTGACAGAGGTTAAATGTACTGCATTAGCAATTGTATTCTATTTTATCATATGACAGGAAGAGAGGTGTTGTGATGAATTAATAATTCGCTTGAGAGTAGTTTGAAAATATTGCAAACTTGACAGATGGCAAAAAGATGGCTTAGCAATGTTGCATTATTCCTATTGTGTTTTAATTTTTAACACCTTTTCTCATTACCTATTAAAAAAAAAAAAAAAAAGGCAGTAGACCAATACTTGGCATGGCTTTTTGTTGCAGATTTGTCACATACACAGTTTCTCAGTTGGGGAATCCTTACCTTCATTTCCATACTAGAAATCAAAATATTATCTTTCCGGAACAAACAGTGAATGCAAGTAGGACATCTCAACTCTGCTGATTTCAACGTGCCAGAAGAACCCAACTACTGCTTGGTTTCTTCATACTCTACATAGTAGCTGAAATGAAAACGTAGAAGGTGGCACATGAAGCCACTTTGTCTCGTAGTCCATGTTCAAAAAAGGCTTTCTCTACATCTTTTGATGTGGGAGGCTTGGAAGGTGTGTTAGTGGGAGTGGCATAACCCTGTGTTTTTATGCAGGATCCCACCACAAAAGACTACCACGTATGCAAGTCTCATTGCAGACAGCCCTAAGGTACAGAAAGAAGGAAGAGCAATCAAATTGGCCCCAGTACAAGTGGGGACAGAAGTGCGGCTGGGACACTGCTCTGAGCAGCCTGTGGGCTGGCCAGGAGTCCTGGTGCAAGTAAGAGCCATTTCAAGGCAACTTGGTCCCTTCCATGACAGTCAGCTGCCACTAACTCGCTCTTGGTCCCTTCTGCCCCCTTCAGGCAGCTTAGTGCCCAAACGGAGTGGGGAAGAGAGGGCCAGATGGTGTTAAACTGTATGTCCCAGTGCTGTTTCAGTCAAGGCTTTCTTGCTGTCTGGGACTCCTCACCTACCTCTACAGTGTAGCTTTTAGCATCATAGGCAGAAAAGGGTCCTGAGAGAGGATGGTCCAGCCCCGACGACCACCAGTGAACTGCCTCTGAACTCTCCGCATTCACAGGTGTGGAGCTGGACGAGACTGCTGGCAGTTTCCCATTCCTAAAGCTAACAATTTCTATAAGCTGTGCCACCATGGCCATCATGTTACATTTCGAGATCTGTCGTTCGTCTTTTCCTTGTTCTTTGCACTTAGTCTTGGTTTTGCCAAAGGAAACATTTTCTTTTCTCCCATCTGTGACAGTTTTTTGCTCTCTTTGCCTCCCCTTTTTATTTCTTTCCTCTTTCCATCGTATGAGGCAATGCTAGTAGTCCTTTCCATATAAAAAATAAACCCAAAAAAGGAAAAGAAAGCATGTTTGGGTACTTTGTGTTATGCAAACATATTCTTCAGGACAAGCATATTTTATCCATTAAGGAAGAGAGTAACTTTTTTTTTACCCTGTGACTTGCAAGCTGCTGTGTGACGATGGAACAAGCAGTTTTCAAATATGGTAAAATCGTCCATGTGGAAAACCAGACTGTTAAGTGTTCCAGACAAGATAGATTTTCAAACCCCTGACCTGAAGACTGGTAAATAATCAGTAATTCTGTGACCACCGGTTATTTGGCTAGAAGAAAAAAAAACAAAACATCAACCTGTTGCCTTAAAGAGGTCTGAACCTGGTGTTGTCTTGACAGTCAGAAAACCCCTGTGAGCTGTGGTGGGAAAAAAGGAAGGGGTCTGCTCTAGGGTGTATTTCCTGGACTCCGGGAAAAACGGGAGATTTCTTAGCATTTGTGTTTCTTCCATCCTTTTTGTTGTTGTGCATATGCCTTATCTTCTGAGAGGCTGTCTTGATGGGTATGTCTGTGTGTGATGGGAGGTGATACTCTGGAGGTGTTTTGGGTGATGGTGGGGGGGTGTTACTTGCTTTTTTTGAGGAGAATGGCTCTATCTGATTTTCTGCCTGGTCTTTCAGTGAAGGAGTGCGAGAGAATTAATCAGACTTGACTCCTTAGGAGGGGATCTGCTTACACTGCTAACTGCAGGGTGGCTGAAGTTATGTCTGCAGTCTTTTACGGGTCAGTATGAGTTTGCTTTGCTCATGCCCGCAGCTGAGTCTGAGCTGTCTGTCTTCAGTAACACCGTGCTGAGTTGTGCGTCAGAATATATTAGCCCTAGTCTAGCACTGTACTAAAGCAGCTATAAAGCTTTTAGGGGACTCGGAGCATAGATAAAGAAAGCTTGCTTATCTGTATCAGAGGAGGACCTACTCAGAAAGGTACCTAAACTAGCTCAAAATGAACCAGCTTAGCTACCAAGCACAGCCGAGCTCTTGCAACATAGTGAATCACCCCATTTGAAATGCCTGCGTGCGTGACAGCTTGCCAGCTCATGGTATCCCTGAACTGGTTCCTTCACTGCAGCCCTGGGGAGAAGCGGGATGTTTCTGTGTTTATGTTTCAGGACCATGTAATCTTTTCTGATGCTCTGCGAAAGAGAAAAAGTATTTGGTCTGTGCTACACTGCTCTGCGGAGATACATGAGACAGGCATTTGGAGGGCATGTCACTTACCGTTTCTTGGGTGCCTTTGAGAGGCTCAGTAGGCTGCAGGATAAGGCCTTGTGTCGTGCAGCCAAAGACCGTGACTCTGGCCATGGTGTTGCCTCTGTCACTCTGTCCCACTGTGCGATGCCTTTTTGCACCTCCATGCCTTTGTTTCACCTGCCTCATCCATCCTCTGCGCAAGTTGCTCAGGGCAGAGACCAGGCTGTGTAACTCCATGTGCAGGAATCAGGTCTTTATGGAATGCAGAGGAGCTGATTTTATACTATTATTGATAATAAACAACATCACAACATAGCAAGAAATTGATTTTTTTAATAATTTCATCTTCTTCCCCTACTATTGGATGGGATTATTCTGTCTGTTAACCTTTAAAGCTATAGTACTAATTTGCTTTATTGCTTAAAAGCCAATGCGAATTTCCCTGAGGCTGTTGCAGAAATCGCTTGCTTTGTTATCAAAGGATCAACAATTCAATGAAGACATCTGTTTTTTTTTTTTTACCCAAAGCTATTCTAAGAAAAGAATATCAAGGTGTGTATTGAAGTAGTTCAGAAAGTGCTGCTGCTCTTGTAACAAGCTGTTCACGGTGCTGTGCAACAGTTGTACCGTCCCAAAATGCTCACTCACCGCTGTATTTAATTCTATTTTGTGCTACAAATGTAGCAGTCCCAGGAAAGTTGTGCCCAGGGAGGTTTCCAATGGAAGTACCAGGGTAATTGTTCAATTTGGTGATGGCACCTGTGAGTAGACAAACTAATGCTCTCTGCAACTCCTCTTCATCGGTTTTCACAACAGAGATGAGAAAGAGTAAAACTACAAGTGTGAAACAAAGAATAATAAATACTTTGGAGACAGCTAGCTGATTTGTGCAACGAACTCACTGCAGTAGCTGCTGCAGCCAGAAGAGCATCAGGCTTGAGTAATGGGGCAGCTGTTGGTGCAGGTAGCACCAGCTTTCACCATTACAGTGCTCTTCAGACCATGAAAATGCCGCAGCTCCCCACTGGTAGGAATCCATTTTCCTTAAAAATAGACACTTCTTTCAAACAGTGTGTAACAACAGAAGAAGAAAGGATATAGAAGAAAACCTAGTCTGAGCTGGGTTGACTACTTTTATGCTCATATACTTCTCGTGCTTTGTGACTGAGTTTTTGCATTTACTTGTGTTTGACCTTCTAAGAGTGCACCTTTGACTCCGAAGCTAGGTTGTTTTCCAGAGATAGCTGCAGGAGCAATGTTTTGGGTACAAGCTATTCTTCCTGCCTTTAGATTTATGTTAGACGTCGAGTTTTTCTGCCATGAAATACTATCCTGGGTTCACTGAAGGCATGTTGTAATTAGTTCGTTTGTTTGACATGATACTTTTAAACTACCTTCTGTGATAGCTCCACTCTGCAATTGTCACCTGCTCAGGTCTGCGTTGGTTATGTTGCTCTCCTTTTTGTTCTCACTCGTTTTTATGATTTAATTGGAATTCAGCAACGACCCTGACGGAAATGAAGAAAAAGACTCAGGCAGGAGACAGCCAGGTATGTGAAAATGAAGCACAGGACAGAGGAAGTTTTTGTAAATTGCATGCCATGGAAGATGAAATCCAAGCAAGTTAGTTTTCCAGGGAGCATCTGATTTCATTCTTCATCTGCTTTCTATACATATCAAGTGTGACTGTCATTAACACTGAGGCTATTTTGCATGTCCCATTTTGTCTATCATAATACCTCTGGGTGGTGTAAACTTGTCTGCTGGGGAAACGAGAACGTTGGAGATCAGCTTTCAAGAGCATGGCAGAATCGCTCTCCCAGCTTGAACCTGATGGCAAGAACGGCTTGTTGGGTCAGGACCGCTACTATCCTGCATCTTGTGCAGTGATTTTTGCTGGCAGTGAATTAGGCTAGCATGGATGCTGCCTTTTGGGTTTAAGAACATTTTCCAGTTTCCAGGGGACGACTACAGGAGCAGAGGGCAGTGACTAACAGAGCTGTGGTGTATGCGCAAGCTGACCTCCTGCACATTTAGATTGCACTGAAATAAGTGTGAAGTGGGCCTGAAGTGCTGCCCGAGTGCCGGCTCTGCGGTCATTGTGGAAACACCTACTTAAGGGGTCAGGAAAGTGGAGCGGCTGACCTCGTGATGGACATTGATTGCCTCCTTGTTGATCTTACTGTAAATCAGCAGAGAAGAAAATGGCACAGGCAAAGGTAAAGGGAAGCAAAGGGAACTTGCTGCATCTTGTGGGGTTATGCAGGTGAACAGCTAAAGCTGCAGTGTAAGGAACATGCATATTAAAAGCATTAGTATTATCTGTCTCTGTGGGGCAAGCAGTATAGCAAATTAGGTCCTGGTGCATCACCTTTCACTGAACTCGGCTGAACATTTCCCTTTGAGTTGGCTCTGACATCTAATGCGTTCTTTTGGCCTGTCATTCTGGTTTATGAGACTGGCCTGAAACCCTGCTACAGGGGTTTCCACGATGTGAATCCTTGCATTTGAAGCGTTCGCTGTTCCAGCGCATCCTTATCTCCCCCAACAATGTAATGAAGATTTGCAATTGGTTGTGCTCTATAAGCGATCCACCAACCTAATCGAAGAGCCCTAATGTGATATTCATGTTTCTGACAGCCTATTTTACATACGGTTTTCAACAGTCTATAACCTTCTTCAGTTAAATTCATGGAATATTTTAATTTTTTAATTAAAAAAATTAACTATTTTTGCAAGGCAATTTTTAGAAGTCGTAAGTACTTTACTGTGTCTATAAATCAGGAATAGCCCTTTCCTTGTGTGACAGTAATAACCTAGCAACTGAAAAAAAAGTTAAAATTTTCATCATAGGGGAGAGAAATCAGACCCTCCGAGCTGTTGGTTTTAGCCAAGATTGTTTTATGACTACTAGGAACCAGTTTCGTAAAGAACTCTTTCCATATTTAATAGATTTTATATGTGTTATATTTTACATTTATAAACATGCAGGAATATATATATTTAATACTATTTTTTTCTGCATTTCACTTACACTGTTACTGATCACTAATACATCTGTGTTGGAAAGCAAGTATTCTCTGTCTTCTTTATGTATGATTTCAGTTATGAAAAGCAAAAAATGTCTTTATCATGCTCCTTGCAGAGCTGTTTGCTTGGAGACCTAAGTTCTTTTTAAATTCTAAATTCTGTGTCTTTGCATCTTCTGGAACAAACAAAAGGAAAAAAAAAAGAAAAACAGAAGAGAATTACAGAACAGCAGTAGTTTCTTTAACTGGAAGCAACATACAAATTGTTCCATCTGGTTACACTGACACCTTTTTATAGTTTATTGTTCATTTGGAAAAGAGAGTCACGATTCCCTTGTGCAGAACGCTCTCATCCTTCTCGACAGAAGAGCTGACAAAAAAGGCCAGATCTCCCAGGGCTTCGGGGCAGCTCTGTGCTGGGGAGCTCCTCTGTGTCCCTTCCCTGCAGCTGGCAGAGAAATGCGCCCGGAACAGGGTGACACAGTGGTCCCACCAAAATATTCAGTGTGATCAAATCAAAATTTTTTGTAGACTGGGGTTGATTTTGATGGATTTCCCTCACTCAATTGAGGAAATCTAATTGTCGTCAACAAGTATTTTAAATGAAGAAAATGAGCGTCACCCAGAACGATTTGACAAAATTGTTATAGTAGATGAAATGGAAATGACAATAATGTTAATTTGGGTTACCAAAACACTTGGTATCATTATTTCAAAATTCATCTCCCAGTTGGCAAAACCCCTTTAAATTACGTTAATGCTGTATTTTTGGGAAACCTCTAAAATCTTCTTCAGAAATCTCTATTCCAGTATTCCCAGTTGGTAGTGAGTTACAGTAGACAGCCCAGGAAGAGAAGTGCAGGTTGTCTCCACTGGAAGAGGGTATGTCAGTGCGCATCTGAGAAGTTGAAAATATGACTGCAGCTTTCTGAAGGACTTTTTAGGACTCTGATACTCTGCCTCAAAAGTGATGGTGGGAGCACTGCTGGTCAGTGGCATGTAGAAGGAATGGAAGCAGTTTGGTGGAGGGTGCATAGACACAACTATTTCGCAGAGATCCTGCTCCCTTCCATGGTGCCAAGCTGAGATGTTAGAGACACTGAATTGTGACAGCTGTCTGTCAAACTCAGATGAATGTCAGTTGGTAAAATACCATTGTACTTTGCTGCATGTAGCAGGACTGAATTTTACCCAGCTGTCATAAAAGACAGCAATTTTCAGGCATCTAACAACATCACAGCTTCATTTTGTAAAAAAACAGTTGGAGGGCAGCATGTGGAGCTACCAAGGCTTAGCAAGTTATTGCCTCTAGCTTCTGGACCACTGCACGACTCAAATCATAATGGGCTTCTTAATATATATGCGGGGGGGACCCCACTCACTCTGCTTGATGTTGTCCAAGCCAGTCATAAAAACACTAACCCTGTCTGTCTCAAGGCACTAAAGAGACTGATACAATGTTAATTAGATTAATTTCTGAGCCCTAATTTGCAGATTATCCAAATCATTAAACCAGTGCCATCCCTGGCCTTCTCTGATTGTGCACAGCAAGCTCTTGAGTGCTTGAACTTCTGTGTTGATGCACTGAGCGTGATAAGAGCTGCTGAAGGTCCGTCAACTAACATCTGCGAAGCAGTAGAGACAGTCGTCTTAAACCACCACTCAGCAACAGAGAACCGCCCTTCCTTGCAGTAGACAGGTAGCGCAAGGTGTCCTGTGTGCTCCGATATGAAGGAAAACCAGCCTTTTACTTGCAACCTTTTTGTTGTGCTTGAATGCTGAGGAACTCGATTGAAGGACAGGAAAGCAACTGTACGCACAGCAGGCTGGGGCTGGCTGTGCTGGAGGCTCTGTGGGAAGCTAATGGTGACAGCCTGCTGGGCATCTGTACGTGTTCAGTTTTACCTCTCGCTGGGAGGAGAAAAGAGGTTTCAGGCTTTCGTTGGGTTGTAGACTCCAATAAAAGCAAAGCCTTTCTGGTAGGAGGAATGGGGGGAGGAGAGGGGACAGGAGAGAGAGCAAAGGGGATGTGTTACTGCCCCTTCCCCAAAAGAGCTGATAGCTCAGTAGCCCGGGTGATGGTCCATGGGACCACCTCACTCCTTGCGCTGTTCCAGAGGAGAGAGCCAAATCCCCCTGTGACCAAGCTGGAGCACGAACTGCTTATTGAAGACGTTGGCTGAATAGGGTGGGTCTCACCCTGGAGCTCCCTCCCGAGTCTGAACAGTGTCTGTGCTGAAAGACTTTGTTGAAGTTGCATTTTCACAAAAAGTTTTGGGTTAAACAGGTTGGCATTTCCCCAAGAAAAATCCATTGGGTTGGAAAATTTCCAAATAGCTCTGGTGCAAAACAATGTGATTAAATTTCAGAACTCTTTTAAAACGGCGAGATGGGGGGAAATGCTCACGGAGAGGTGCAAGCAGATACGTGGATCTGCTTTGAAAACGGAGTTAAAGAAGGAACTCATTTGACAAGTACTTATTAAAGCCATAACTGCAGAATCGCAAATTCTGAAATTAGCCTCCCTGCTTCAGTAGAAATGTCTTTGCTCACTGTCTCACTGTCTTATTTGTCTCTTTCTTATGTCTCCACTGGAGCGATCTTGTGCAGGATTTCTAACCAACTCTTTTTCTTCCCCCCCCCTTCCTGTATACGCGTTGGGCAAAGAGGACTTTAGCCTAGGGATCAGATGATTTACAGAGTGGAAAAATATTGCTTTATAATAAAAGGAGGATATTGAATAAAACCCAGATTTAATACCCAACCTAACAGAACACCCTGATGAATGTAATTGCATTTTAAGCATTCTGATTGGATTTTTGATCCATATTGCATTTGTTTTGCTTGTGAATCTTTTATGGGGAAAAAAAAAAGTATCTGGAGATTAAAGGATTACCGAGTTTTTAAGAAGCCCAGGCAGCTGCTAAAGCATCTGAATATTCTTGCCTAAATTTGGTGGGAAAGCTATATTAATCTTGTCTATTCTAGCAAGCAATATGTCTTAAGCCAAAATAGCCCAGGGGAAGGGGGACAAGTGAGAAGAGATGTAAGGGACAATTGCTTCTACAGGTGAACAAACTGCCGAGGATTAGCAAGAGCTGGAACGAAACTGTGCTGTAATTGAAAAAAGAGTTTACCTGAAATTATTATGGGGCAGGATGAGGTTTTCCCTTTTTTCTCTCAATTTTCTGATGAGGTGGAAAGAACGAGCAGCAGCTTGCATACACTGGGGTCACGAGAGTCACGTCTTTCTGTTCTCCCTTAGTGGCGAGGACTATGGGCAATGTGCTGGAGCCTTCAACTCCTAAAAATAAGGTTCCTGCAGGAGACATGGAGACAGCAACTATGTTTGCAAAAAGGGTTTCAGCAGTGGATGTAGGGCTCCAGCAAGGACGTTCAGCACAGACAGTAAGTCCCTTTAGCCAATGGAAGTGATTAAAGTCATTTAGGGTCAGGGTTTGCCTTTAGGCAAGACAGAGGGCAAGTGGCTCCGCTTTTACATAAATGCACACAGCTATGGGGAGCTGTGAGACTGGTGCTGACTGGAAACTCATTGTCTATTTGTGCAAAATGACGTTTATTATTAGGTCCAAATGACCATTGTATGTGTATGTAAAAAAGAAGCAAGTAAACTTCTTAAAGTTGGCTGCACACAGAAGCAAAGGTGTCATCTCCCACGGACAGAAAAAATCCTACCAAGCGCTGTGAAATCGAGGGAGGTCTTTCAGGTTTTAAAAGGCTCTCCCAAATCTGTAGCATGTTTTACCAAATGCTGGCTGCCTCTCAAAATCTTCTCCTAACTGAACAAAACCTCACAGCAAATCTTAAGAAATGACTTCCAGTGTGATCAGAGTTCACGGTAAGCAGAGGGCAAACTCAGCAGTGCTAGTGGGGAATGGCTTTTGGCTAGTGGGTTTTGATCTGTGCGAGCAAGAGAACAGCACATGCTGCTGTGGCTGAAATGGATTAACAAAATAAAGTGGTAATTGTTTTGTTGTCCTGAAATAATACAAACAATATTTATTTCTGGTGTTCCAGAAGTGCAAAGATAATATTTTACAGGTAGCACCACTTTAAAGTAGGCTTAGCGGAATTTCTGTGCTAGTCAAAGCTTCACAAATCATTAAAAGGAAGAACAGAACTAAAGAGCTGAACAACAAAAGCAGCACTGGGAAAAAATGCCTAGGGAAAGAACATTTTAATTTCTTCTATCTAGTGCTTTTGCTTAGACACACAACATGGGGTTGGGGGGAGGCTTTTTCTCCAAGTCTCCTTTCTCCATCGCAGGTGGATGAGGATTGATGATATTTCTAAATACCAGTCTTTTCAAATCCATCACAGGCAGGTAGACACCGCAAAGTCCAAAGTGGTTTTGTTCAGGACAAAGAAGCACCTTAGACATGGGAGCAGGGGTAGAAGTCTGCATGAGAAACATTGCAAGGGGAAAATTGGTGCCTGCGTGAAACCTCTGGCTTGATTTAGAACCAAGCTGGAGTGAAGCATTTTTAGTCTTGTGCACAGTTCAAGTTAGGCATAACCCATAACTAGAGCTGCAGATTCATGTCTGTTCCTCCCTTTTTTCTTAAAAATTCTGTGAGGTGTTTAGAGTTGGATTGAAATTTGAATTTTGTGCATAATTGAAACATCTAAAGTAGTCATTCCATATACACCTGACTTTGGGCAAATTTCATATCCCTGTGCTATGTTGTTTGGGCTCGTTTGTCATTTTCTGGCAGCAAAAGCAGAAAGACAGATATACCCAGAAAAAAGGGACTGCTTTGGTTGTAGCCAGAATCTTAAATGCTGTAATCATGTGACGGTCTTGGTCTCTGTGGACTTTCCAAGCTAAGTGCAAGAATTAAAATGGCTTTCTATGTGTACTCTCAATCTTGAACCAAGCTGAGCCTATGCTGTCAATGTGTTTCAGGTACCATTATATCTAACCAGATCTCTTCTGTTTGATAAAGTGCGCTGGCACTTGGATTCTTTATTTGGTCTTTTATCTATATACAGCAGAAAGTGGTGGATGCCTTTAAAACTGTTCACACCAAACAGTGCATCAAACGAAAGGAGTAAAAAGGTCTGGCTCGATCTGCCAATCTCATCCACAGCAGTTACCTCCTGGCCTAAGAGCTGCCATCTTCGCTGGTCACGTTTCTGCCATCTATGCCTTGTGGGTTGACCGTTTTCAGCTCCATTTGGATATGAGGGGGATCCAGTTCAGCAACACTCTGGGTACATTTATGGTCATCTTTTTTGAGGTTGTTGATGGATGTAAGTAATCGGCTCAGAAAACTTTAGGCTTCACATGCAAAGGCCAACATTTTTTCATGTTATTTGAGTGGAAAAAAAAAATGCCATGCTATCAAGGCATTGGTAGCAACTGGACAAGTCCTCCTTCTAGCCTCCTGCACCGGTCTTTCCTGTGACCAAATGGAGGAAAGGTTTTTTTAAAACAAAAAATGAAAAAGAAAAAAAAAAGGCAGTATCTCCTTTCATTACTTTTTTTCCCTCCTCATTATACGTTCTCCTTCCAACACAGGGGTGAAACTGTCTGGTTTTTGCTGACCAGCATGCAAAGATAGGGCAGTATGAAGTCAAAGCTCTACCAGTCATTGAGAATGCGATTGTGGACAGCCACAGTCCTCTGCTAGGCTCTAATAATTCATATTTGGATTTGCTTGTGTCTGTCATTGCTTTGCTTATGTTGATAATGCTTATGGAGATGGAGCTTAGCATCTTTTTTTTTGTTAGAAGAAAAAGATCCTTAAGCCCCAAGTATTTAAATGAACTCATGTAATTCATAGGAGCTAAAGGATGAAAAAATACAGGTTCATAATTATTTTTGCCCAGAAAAAAAATCCATTAATCCTACCATC
Source organism: Stercorarius parasiticus (assembly GCA_013396915.1). Classification (NCBI taxonomy): domain Eukaryota; kingdom Metazoa; phylum Chordata; class Aves; order Charadriiformes; family Stercorariidae; genus Stercorarius; species Stercorarius parasiticus. Next base: position 1,214,565 of record VWZL01004159.1, on the reverse strand, counting down.
CCTTCATTGCTAGCGGCAGTCACAAAAGCAAATCACTGAGGTCCTTTGACAATAATTTTCTAGCGAGCTTTTTGCACTTTCTTGACCCCTTCTCTGCTCTGCTGTGATGGGAAAGAAAGGGCAGAAATGGGAGATAACTGAGAGTGTTGCTCCATGCTGGGAAGTAAGTATGTGTGAACCGAGCTGTCATTGTCATGTTCAGAGCAAAGCCAGCTTAGTGATCCCCCCCTGCTTCCGCGGGCTGAGGAGCCAGCCTGCTCTTCAGCTTCTCTCTGTTTCCAGCAGTTGCGTGTAGCAAACAAAATCAGCTAATCGCCTAATTCTTATGGGTCAGGTAGGTTTGCTTTTGAAATAGCTGATTCCCTCAGTGTCGATTTACTGGTAATAAACAATTCACAGTATATAGTGGTCAAATGTTAGAATTGAACCATTTTTTCCGTTCAAAATAATACTGTAGATCCTACTGCATATATTAATGCTGTGTGAAACAATCATTAATAGGTTCAGAATGCACACTTGGCACTGTGACATGTATTAAAAATTGAGATTTGCCCAGGCTAATGTTCTAATGTTAAACTTTTTCTAAATATAATTAGATGTTTGTGTTCAACAAACAAGTGAACCCAGTGTATAATTTGGAGTCACAGATCACTGAAGTCAGTGAGTGCATTTTATTAATTTCATATGGAAACATGAGGGTCGGGGGGAACAGCATGGGAAGGGTGCCCAAGTAATGCAGTTTTTAAACAGTGTGATACATATTCATGTCAAAGTTTGCTGTGAGAGAACTGTGAAGTTGTGTCTCAAAATGCTTTCTGGAAACAATCCCCCTCCTTGTTGCCTGGACCCTATGATTTTGTGCATGTCCAGTGCTGGCTGGGGCATGGCGGTAGCAGTGAAGCCCCGGCGGCAGTTATGGGGCTGAAGCGATGATGCTTAGCTTTGGCATTAAAAGAAAGAACAGGCTTTGTGGCGCAGAAGGAACAAAGCAATGTATATCTCAAAGGTTCAAAAACAAGACAAGAAACAGAATCTGTCTTCAACGAAAAGACAAAAAAGAACAAAGCCAAACCCTTTGAATTTTTGAACCATTCATGGGAATTAGGGGGCCTTTTTACACTGAAGAGTTAAGCTTGGCCTTGCTAACCCTGTTAATGGGTACTGTTGCTCCCTGGGCTTATCTTGTTCAGCAGGGAGGGAGGAAATGTATCAGGCCAGAGGAGAAGCTCTGTAGGAAAAGGGAAGGGAGCTACGGCCTCGCTGGGACGGGAGAAGGTAGCAGTGCCTATCAGTTCTGTGCAGATTTGATGCCTGCCCTCAAATGTAGTCTGAAATCTTCAAAACATCAACTTTGCAAAACAACCTTTCTCCAACTTGCTGCCTTCTCAGCTGTGGCAGGCAATGTGGCATTTATCCTTTTTATGTCTTTTTATGTCACAAATTCTAATACAGTTAGGGTGAAAAGAAGGAAGAACATTTAATTACTGTGAAATAATAAATGTCCATGAATCAGAGTATTTTAAGAGTTCCAGTCACTGTTTTACAGGAAACTAGTTTCTCTTTTAAAGCCTTTGTCGCTTCCATAGACGTGATTAATCAGACATCTTACTCATGGGCAGGTTCCTTTTGCTTCTATGATAACTTGCTTCAATACAAAATATGCTCATAAGAGCACCACAAGTAGCATATTTTGGTCCTAAATGTAATTCAGTTTACAGGAAGGATAAAAACCTGCTACAGGGAGAGGAGGTCTCGGAGCTGAGCCTGTATTTGCTGAGGGGCTAGCCTTGATCCCCTAAAAGGGTTCATTGCAAACCGTTGAAAAGCAATTATGCGTGGGTAGAAAGTCCCGTATCGTTTGCTTCAATTACTATGCCTGAATCGTCCTGTGATATTGCTGTATACCATGGGCTGTGGCCCCACTTACCTTGAGCTTGCTTATTGAAAGGAATGGTTGCAAAAGTGTGATTTTCAAAATTGTTACACCTGGAATATCAACTGTTCATCATTCAGGGCTGCTGCCAGGTTTGCAGAAGATTTCATGTCTTGTTTAGGCATGTAAATAACAGCTATTCTGTTCAGAAACGTTCAGCAAACCTCTGCTGTCATGAAACAGAAAATATGTCTTTTCAAATACCTGAACACACTGACCTATTTTGGGCTTCTGTTTTCATAAGGTACTTCCGTTTTTGGAGGTCTGAGTTGACATTCCTCAAAGTAGTTTGTTTTTCCAAGAGCACTTGTTATTTTCCCACTAACAACGGGTCCCTTTCTCAATATGTCAGCTTTCCCCCTTCTGTTATCGTTCATCGCTCTGAAAATTTCAGCCCAATGGCTTAAACAAGAATTCTTTGAAAACTTGGCTCTAACAAGGGGTATTAAACAACTGGGAAGTTTTTGCCTTAAGCTCTTCTGATCACAAGAGAGTTGAGGAAAACAAATTGACTAGACAAATAATAATTAAATTAAATTTGAATAAAGTTCAGGGAAGAAAAAGATGTTATTGCTGGTTGCTTTGGAAAGTCCTTTTATGTAATACGCTGCTAACAGTCCCCTTTCTGTTTGGAGGCTGGACCTTTCTGAGTGTCGATTGTGCTGAATAAGGTGTTGCACTTGGCGTGTGTAATAGTAAGAGATATGAATTACATACTGTAATTAACACCCTCCTCTAACCTGCCGCTTGTCTCCTGGCTGTGCAGAGGTACTGTTGGGATTGGACGGCATTATACTTGATGGTTGCCAAAAAGTAATTTGAAGGCCTTGACACAATGTGTAAGGAAACCTGCCTTAGCTGTACATCCATTAGTTTCTTTTGGTTGTTCATTCTGTTATTTGCAAGTACTGACAACTCCAGATAGAATAAAAAGGAACATGTCACCTGATTTTGCCTGTCAGATTTGTACTCTTTTACGTATAGATGGCATGAGTCGGTGATTTTTGACCTTTTGGTGGGTGAGGTTTCATTCATTGGAAGCACTGTTTTGCTTCACTTTAAGCTCAAGAGGATGGGAAGCTAAGTGCTGCAGAGCACACCAGTTAGCCAGGCACTACATCTCTGCAGCAAAGAGTATTGAGTCCCCGGGACCGTAGAAGTGGCTGCTGGGCTGAGGAAGCATCTCTTACAGCAAGCTAAGTGATCTTAAAAAGGGTTGCACAAAGAAATCACCGTGTCAGCGTTACAAATGAAAGCAGCTCCTAGATTCCAGATGACTCCTCATGACAAGTTGGAGCTGGTCGCTGTGCTTCACTTCTTCTGTACCTTGCTTTCCTTTGCTGTAGCTCGTTACTCCGTGTCTGTTCACAATGACCAGGGGAGATTATTCCCTCCCTCTGTACAGGAATGACTTTACTGACTTCTATCACCATCCTCCTGAATCCTTTTCCTTAGACCAAATAACCCCCTTTCTTTCTACCTACCCATGCGGGTCTCTGCTCAATTCTCCTTTTTTTCCTCTGGATTTTCCCTGTGGGTCCACCTTGGTTTGAAGCGCAGTGCTCAAACTCAGCTAGTGTTTGAGCTGCCGCCTTGCCAGGGATGAGCAGCGTGAAAGGATTATCTCATAAACATTGCAGCCTCTGTGCCTCTCTGCGCACTGCAGTATGGTGTTCGCCTCTCTTTGTGACAGGGTGTCACAGCTGGCTCATGACAATATCTTAGGGCTGCGGATCAAAATATTTTCCTGAAGAACTTCTCTCTCCTCTTTTCTCTTTCAGTGCTTGTACAGTGGATTATTTCTGTCTAAGGATAGTCCCCGGAACTTGTCTCTGAATTTTGCTCTTTTCAGACCATTTTTTTTTTATTTGCCATTTGAATTCTAATTTGATTTCCCCCTTTATTTGAGGTCCCTTACCACTTGACATTGTCTGAAAGCGTATGAGCGTACGTTCTTGTCCATCACGCAGGCCGTAATTGCAGAGAATCAGCCAGGCTCCTCAGCATCACTCCCTGTGGGGCTCCATTTTGGCCTCAAGGCAGCGGTAGCTATTCCCTGCACACAGCTACTCATCCAGCTTTCACCCACCTCCAAGTTTTCCCAAACTGTCTTTCTCTAGTTTGCTTATGAGAATATTAGGCAGGACAACCTTATGTTCTGTCTCGAGTAGAAGAATGTATATTTTCTAAAAACATGCTCATGTTTTTTTCAAGTTTTGGCCTTCTGAAGTGAGCCAGTAGCTCCTGAGGTGAGCACCTCTGTGATGTTTTGCGCTCTCCTGCGGGCTGGCTGGCGGGAGACAGTGCTCCAGGCACAGTAGCTCTTCCCGCAGGTACTTACAGAGAATAGAAATGCTTTAATCAAGGCTGAAGAAAGAAGTGCGTTGGTAGAGCACCAGTCTGGAATCAGCGCTTCTGATCTCCCGCGGAGTAGCAATCCTAATTGAGGTGGCAAGCGTGATTTGACAGACCTAATGCTCCTCAAAATGGGCACATGCTTGGATCTCTATGAAAAGGCAAACTACAGGTGTTACGAGGCGTCTGCATAGGTAGGGGCACGTCGAGCTGATACCAGGCTTTTCCGAAGCGCTTGTGTTGAGAGCCTCGAGGCACCTCTTCCCACTGCTAGCATAGATCCAGATTGCAGTAGGCAGGGCAGCATAAACCCACCTAATCTTTTTCCCAGCAAGGGACATGGTGGCTTCTTCTCCATAGTAAATGTTTTCCTCATAAAGACCTTTTGAAAACACGGTAAGAAACACAACATGAGAATCTAGCCTACCTCACAAGGCCATAGTATATACCAGAAAATCAAGATGCTGGCTCTGCACTAGAAATCGTACTGCGAGCTTTGTAACCAGAGGAAAGCAGGCTGTTAGTGCATTTAGTCCTTGTGAGAAAAGTGGACCATTTTGGTATGTATGGTACAGTGCTGCCCTACCATCTGGCTATAACTATTAGACGAAAATGTGAGTAGATGAAAATATTAGGTCTGCCAATTTACTACTTTTGCAGAAAGTTTGCTTGCTTTGGTGGTGAATTATAATTATCAGTACTGAATTCCTTGCGGGAGGAAGTATTTCCCTGCTTTAGACCACATGAGGCTCCAGCACTGGTGAGAGGACGTTGTGCTCTGCTATCTGAAGCAGGTCTCTAAATTTACATTGTTCTTTTCCAGTATATCCCAGTTGACAAACACTTAAAAATAATGATGTTGGAATTGTGGTTCTCCAGTCTTATGGGACGTGTCTGTATGCTGTGTCCCTTTGTCTTGCTGGCACTGAACTGTATTTCCTGAAATCTATCAGTTGGAGCTCTTCATGCTTTGATACCTCCTGTGATGTGGCATTTTCACACTGTAAGCATCCGCATTGCTGTTTACACCAGCTGCACCCCTCCTGAGTTTCACTGAATAGATAAATTCAGTTGCATGGCTCAATATGTTGGACTTTGAGCAGAATCTGCCCCAGCATGGACAAAGGTTAAATGCCGGAGGTTGTGCTGAGCAGATGGGGAAAGGTGGGCAGTTTTTATGTGGAAGCCTCAGCGTAGCTTAAGAAAATGCCAGTCCTTTCCAAGAGCCGTGGATTGTTCTCAACATTGAATCCTGCGTATGAAAAGTGTCTTTTGTCAACAGCAGGTTAAGGAAACAAAGTGCTTGGGGAGCTGCTGAACACTGAGAAACGCTGAAAGCAAGTGATGCAGATCAGCCATTAGCCAGTGTTTGCTGCCTGAAGTGTTTCTGTGCTGTGCCACTGCAATATACAATGGTTTATTTGTGTAGAACACGATTACTCTCTCATTTTTTTTATCCTTGGACCAGTAATTTCAAGGAGTCTGGCGTCACGTCCCCGATTTGGGAAGCAGAGTGGGCATTGCTTCTAGCCAAGTGCTGGTGAATCTTCTGCTGCTGAGCCTGTAGAGCTGTGCTGGGTGGGGTGGGGTGGGAGACCCGCACTGGCGGGCTGCATCTCGTGGATTGGCAGAGTGCTTCTGGAGCCTACAGCATTTGCCATGTTGCCTTACTCGGTTCTCACTGTGGTGCTGAACTATGTTTATTTGATGACCTACCTTAATTGCAGAGGCTTTTCCCCTTTCAGGGGCACGCTCTGGGCCTTGCTAACGTGGTTAAAGACGGGGAAAGCCAAGGGTTCTGGCTGTGCAGCCTCCAGCTCTTCTCAGCATCTAGACCTGCTTACCAGCACTGGAGCGGGAGCCGCAGGTGTTGCTGCTATGGCACGTACGGCATATTTCACGTACACTGCTAGTAACGATCTGGTAAGGAATCGGAAGAGAAGAGAAATAGTGGGATTTTTCATTTGGAAGGGACTTTGCTTTCCCTTACATCTCACAATTCCTCCTTACTATGTAAAAGCGTTAGTAAATATGGTGAATACTACTAGAGCAGCACACGGATTCCTGAAACGCTAAGCTTTTACTAATGCAGCAGGTATTGCACTGAGCTACAGCAAACAGGCTGTTGAGGTTTAGCTTTTGGGTATTAATATTAAATAGAAGACTATTTTTTCCTTTTTCCTTTTTTTTTTTTTGTTTATTTTGTTTGGATAGCTTTTCTCTATCTAGTTTGGGGTTTTCTTCATTTTTCTGCTTGTGATTATTTTTGATTTTCTGAAAAAACATCGGAGGGTTTTATGTATACAGCAGCAAAGTTAAAACAATCGAAACAGTAGGATTTAATTACAGGTTGGCAAGTCAATGATATTAAAAATAACATACATATATGAGCAGCTTTTGTTTCTGAGGCAAACATTGTACCTGTCTGAAAGTCATTCCTGTATTTCCAAACCCTGTCTTAGCTCTGTGATCGCAAGCTTAACAGTTTTTATTTGAAGATTATACCAATATAGTACTTTTCTTTCCTTTTTTTTTTCTTTTATAGGCACAAAAATAATACTAATAAAAACATTTTAGATTTACACTGTTAGGAGCATCGGTTCATTTCTTCTGTAAGAACTGGGGAAAGAAAGACAGAAACATTCATTTCAGACTCTAGCCCCCGGGGTAGCTACAGATTATTGTCTTCGATTAAAGAAGAAAAAGGTTTGAAATTCCCAAGGGGAGTTTCTGTATTTTTTGGACTGAATCATTGAAGTGGGATATCAGAGTTGTCATTCTTTAAAAAAAACAAAAAACAACCAAAGAGCTCAAAACCTTCAACTAAGTAAAAAACCTGCTAAATGTAAAAAAAGAGTAAGGACTACTATAAGCACAATAGTCCTAATTTAAGTCCAACTTTATAAAAAGGATATTTTCTTCTGTATTTTGATTGCATTACCTCTTGCTCCAGTAAATGATCCTGCATTTCTCCACTTCTTGTACAAACAACTTCAGAAACTGATGTTTATGCATATATCGGATTGCAGCTTGCTTTGAGGTGGAAATCAGCTTTTGAGAAACACTGCGAAATGCTGGGTGCCTATTTGGCAGCGCAAGTTAAAGGGGATATTGCTTGTTAAGGGAAAGTGCGAGAGGTGCATTAGTTCTCATTTTTGGTATTGGGAAAGAGCTGTCTCACATGCTGCTTTATGGCAACTTTTTTTTGAAAGGTGATGACTGCTTTTTCTCCTTTGATTTTTAAAATTTGATAAACCCTTTACTGAGAGTAAATACGCATGTAGTTCATAAAATATCTCGCTGTTACGCTCTTCTGTGCACGCAAACAAGTAATCAACCTATTTGAAAAAAATAAATCGGTGACTTTCCTGTAATGGTAGTTAGCTTTAATCAAAACTTCGTAAGATTAATGCTATATTAAAAGCAATCGCATTTGCCTTTACAGAACAATGTGAGTATGAATAAACCAGTTTCTTAGGGAACTGAAGAAAGCAAGATCCCTCACGGGGCAAGGAGCCAAGGTGCACATTAGCTGTTTAGCCAATGAGCAAACTTGCAAGTTAATAAGACCACTTAATAATTCTGTTTTAGTGCTGAACCTCTGTTGCACTTGTGGGAGCAGCAGGGTCTCGAGACACTGCGGTGCTAAAGCCCCTACACTCAGAGGAATATACAGCACAGAAGATGAAAGATCTTCCCCAGAGCCACTGTGACGTGCACTTACAGAATGGAAACAATAAATAATTAGTAGGTGGCTCTTACATAGATATCGAAGTGCTTCATAAAAAACAGGGGATGAATTTTGTTCCCCCCCCCCATCACACACACAGTGAAGCATATTTCTTCTTCCAGCTCTTCAGTAGCCTGTGGAACAGCCTTTCCACAGCCAGAATGTAACGGAGCGCTTTATGATTTGAGGTTAAGATAATGTTCTTTGTTCTCCTGGCCCCAGGGAGCAGTCTTACACCTTTGACAAAGGGTTTAAAATGGGAGCCTTCCAGGCAGGAAGGTAGTCTGTGCTTCTCTGATGAAGCAGGTGTTGGTATTTTTATGTATTGGTTTCTCCTGACAGAGGATCTCGTAGTTGTTAAAGTCTGTAGATTTACAGCGTCCTTAGGAGTCAGAGACTTGCTGCTGTCTCCATTGCACCGATGGGGACCAGGACAGGGACGTCTTGCCCAAGGGCGCAGAAAATTTTGTGGCGTACCAAGAAAATTACAGCTGGATCTTCTGGGTCCCAGACTTTGCTCCAGCCACCAACACATTCTGCTCTCAGGACTATAGCTCTCCTCTCCTCTTGTAGCGCGATGTCGAAAGTTACTCAACTACAAGACGTGTAGGAAAGAAAATGAAAAAAAATAAATAAATTCAGGATAGGCTTAGGAGTCTGTAAACCAAATGCCTGCTGGAAACAACTGGGGGTTTAACTCAGGAGATGAGGTTCTCTTATCAGAAAGATCAGAGAGGGTTTGGCTTTAGTAGGTAGAGACCAGGAATGCAGGAAACGTGTGTCTGTTTGCCCCGTGGGACATGGTCCGTGATATAGTTTCTGCCATACTTTTTCAAAGGCAAGTTAGTTTGATCTGGACCATGTAAAGCAATACTTGGCAAACAAGCAGAATAGTACATGCAGGTCCTGGCCTTACCATTTCAAGAAGGCTATTGTAGAATTACAGCAGGAACATAGCAAGGCAGCTAAAATGATTAGGTACATGAAACAGCTGCTCTATAAGGAGTGTCTAAACAGTCTGAGACTTCACTTTGGAGAGTTGAAGGCTGTGGGGGGAATATGATTATGATGTGCAGAATCTGGAAGGTGAAGGATAAGTTGGATATAGAATTGTTGTTCACCAAATCCTGTGGTACTAGAGCAAAGGGCGCTTGGTGAAATGAGTAGGAGATTGGATTGACTTGTAAGAGATAAAAGGAAGAATTTCTTTGCACAGGAGGTGGTGAACACCTGGGGCTCGCTGCCCTGCGAGGCACTGCCAGTGGGCCCAAAAGGATTTGGACAAGCTCATGGATAAGAGGTCCATACATGGGCAGGCAGGGACCTGACAGCCCCAACACAATGGCTTGGGTGGTGGGGGATGCTGGAGGAGAGGCCAGGCTACCTCGTCTCCCTAAGCACCAGCCCTTTTGCCGTGCAGAGAGACAGACCGGGCTGGCTGGACCACTGGTCTGTCCCAGCAGGACATTTTTGGTATTTAATAGACACACTGGCAGCCTCCCACTGGTGCCCGATTCATGTTTAATGTTGCAAACACGTGCACCACTTTCCATTGCGTTTTCTCTGTGAGATTATTTGTTTTACAGTGGGAGGGAGACAGAAACTGCTTATGAATTCTGAAAGTTTTCTGATTTTTTGTGTAAATGATTATTCATTCCAGAATTCATCCAGGAAGCATGTTATCCATTAACATGCTTTGGCAGAAATGTTCCAGTTACCGAGGCAGGGAGTGAGCCCGAGGTACTAACAAGTCTCTCAGGTGACTCCAGCTATCTCAGATGACTACAACTGCAGCACTTGTTCTTTTAGTAAAAACAGGGGTGAATTTAGTGGTAGTGAGAGTAAGTTACTCTGTAAGTTATTAGGGCTAAAAAGGCAGCATCACGTTAGGAACTTTTCTTACCAGGACTGACAGCTTTCTTGGCTTCTCTCCTCACTCTGGGGATAAGATGACGTAGTAGTGTTCTGAAAACAATGTCTCCTCGAAAACTTGAAACCTTGCTGTTTAAAATTGTTCTCTATTATCTGTAATGAGTGGCTTGGAATTTGCCCAGCGTGAACATGCCAAACTTCCCACAGATGTGAAAGTTTCAGGCAAATACCATGAACAACACCTTGAAAATAAGAATTTATCATGCGGTGCTCTCATCCCTCGTCTTAAAGACGATGGGAAGCCCTTTCATGACCTTTCTTGTGGAGGTGATGAGGAAAACATTTCTTGGCTTTTTATGCATTTCTAATCAAAATGGTGGTGTGAAAAAGTAGACTTTCTTATAATATATTTTATTTCAGTCATCTTTGCTGGTTTTGTGCATCCTGTAATATCTCGTTCATCATCATATTCTCTTGTCAAGATTTCAAGGCAGGAGGGAGCTTTCTGACAGCACGACCTTACTATTGCCTGGGGAAGTGTATTTTTAGTTTCCCAAGGTAATACATGTTTTCTTTTTAGATTCTGCATATTTTGAGACAAGATCTTAATTAGAATTAGTTCTGAACATGATGAAAATGTAAAACCTGTTCATTTCAAATTTCATAGTCTCCATTATTTTGCAAGACATTTTGAGTACTGAAAACTAGTAACAAAGAGCAGAAAATACTCTTCTAATTAAGTAATATAGTTAATACTCCCTTACGGTAGCCCATTTTAGCAGTTATCTCTTTTTTTCAGTCTCAGCTGGGAACACGTTCTTCTGTTCTTCATTATACCCTAGAGAATGTTTTTAGCCTGATTGATGGAAGGACACAGCTTTTCAGGGCTTGTCCTATGGACTTTTTGAGTGCATGAGACATGTCTAAGTGGGACCTGGGTAAAGGCGCAGCTGAACCATATTCGGTGACAGTATGTACTTCTGTCAGAACTGGAACGATTTTGTGGAGGAGGCTGTTTCAGCAGAAGTTACTTTGGGGATTTCCTGACTCTCCTAAGACAGTTCTGATGATGTGCTATTTCAGCATTTCATTTTAAAAGTATGTTTTGCTTTGAATATTTTCTTTTATAATATATATTAAATTTTTCTAAGGGCAAATCAAAAAGAAATATTTACATTTGCTGATGTGAAGTGCTTCAGGTAATCTAAGAAAGAGATCTTTTTGCCAGAGGAATTTAGATTTTCGACTTTCAGCTTAGAAGACATGAAGTCAGACTTCAGAATTTCAAATCCCCTGAAAACAGGTCTTGCAGTCTTCACGTAACATGGTTATGAAACCATTTCCCATGTTTTCTCTCTGTAGCAGCTCTATAACTGGATTATTTTCTGATCTAAAACAACATGTCTTCACTTACTGGTTCAGGAAACTAGGCCAGATAACACTAATGATTTAATCCCAAATCGAAATACCACTCATAGATTTGTCTCCATCCTGCAGCATTTCAGTCCCGTGCGGTGGAGATATTTCATTGGCCAAACTAGTTAGTGCAGAAAACAGTATTGGGCGAATAGAATTAACATAGCTATTTTGACACTCTCTGCATGCAGCAGGATTTGTCAGAAAAGCTTGTAAATACATACTAATGATAAAAATCTCCCATTCCTTTGGGGCTCTGGTTCTCCTGCTGCACCGCTAAGTTTGTTGGGGCTTTAGCCAAGCCCGTATCTCCTAATGTTTTTAAATCAGGTGAGCCCTGCATAATTCCACAGTGTTGGTAGCAGTAAAACTAACAGAATAGCCGTATTTCTTGCTGGGATGGCCAGCCTGGGAGTTCCTGGAAATGCCATTGCATAGAATTCCTGCGCTGATTTATTGCTTTGGCCAAATCTTCTGAGAGGCTTGTGTAACTGTCCCTGCTTTCTGTGGCCACGTTGCGGGATCCAGCAGCCAGGGTTGGCCTGTGCCTGGGCATATAGGATGTCTCTGTTCTTTCACTTCTTTCACTACTGCAGTAGTACCCAGAGATGTACTACCTACTGAATATCGGTCGATTGCTGATCAATCACTGGCGAGTACCTAGCTAATAAATAAAACACTGGTTATCACTTATGTTTATTTTAGAATTTGGCTGTCCGCTACAAATAAGCAAAACTTACTTTACAATTTACCATACGTGGATAAGCCCAAAAAGAGCAGTACACCTTGCACTGTGTGCCTTTTTGGTGTTTTTTCATCTCAGTTGTTATACACTGCTCTCCGTCGCTCAGATCTTTCACTGTTTTGAGGATCTAGACCTTTGTGCTTCCGGCTAAGCATTTAACCACATGGGTGTAGGTATGATTATGCCTTTTTATCAGCTGCTTTTGCTTTTCTGTTGTTCATGTAAGCATTTTTCATTTGCCACCATCATTTCTTGGTTTAGGAGAGACATTCTTTTCTAAGAGAGTTCCAAATTTCCTATGCCCTTTTTTTTTCTTCCCAGTGTTATAATTGATTTCAGGAATTAATCATCTCAAGGTGGGTTGTCATCCAAGTGATTTGTTGGATTTGAATCTCCTGTGATATAACATTGAAAAAGTTAATGAGGAGTTCATCCTAAATGTGTTCCTTTCTGCAGTGAGAAGCGAGCACGCAAACTGCATGGTAATGGCAAAGGTAAAATCTCCCCTTCCGTTGGGGTCTGGTCATGGTCAACCACTGGGGCCTGGGGAGGCCTTGGACGGACCATCAGATCCAAGCCCGTTTCTCCTAATATTTTGCAGGATTCTGCTAAATCCCACAGACATCCAAGAAAAGCATTTTCATATGGCTTTTGACTTTTACCACAACCTTTCCAACCTGCTTTCCTAGAGAAACCTACAGCTGGGCACAGCACACTGTGTGGCATTCTCAAGGGATGCTCATCAGGTTTTTTGGCTCTTGAGAGGCCGAAGCGCTGACACTCTGCACAGACCCTTTCTACCAGCGACCTCAGTCCACCTTAGATTTCCCCTTGTTCTTCCTAAACTCTGCAGGGGCAGAGACTACAAAGCTGTAGCTCTCGCTCTGGTTGGACCGGGGGCTTGTTAGAGCTGAAACATCCTGCAGCACTAAAATTAGGTATTTGTGATTACTTGACAGGAGCAATCTCTCTGCTGGTTTATTTCTGACACCATGTCATCAAAGCTCTTCTGAAACAATATGCACTCATGTGGGAACAGCAGCCTGTTCTCAATACATGGGCAACACTTCTAGTCCTGACGTGCTGTGGGTTTTGTTCTGGCTTGTTACAAGAAGCTACAAAGGAAGCAAGCCTGCCATTACAGAAATGGGGTGGCAGCAGGGAATATTAGAAAATGCTTCATGTTGGTAGAACTTTTCCAACTCAAAAAGAATATAGATTTGGAAGGTCTTAAATTTTGCATGAAATACTGTGGAGGGCTGTGAATGCCGCAGCAGTGAAAGCTTAGCTTGTTTCTGGGCTTTAATGCAGAAAGATAAAGTCCAGGCACAGGGAACGAGCTGTAACTAGAAGTCACAGAATAAACTGGGCACAGAAAAATTTCGGTAGGGAAATTTTTCAGTAATAACGACTGCCTAGGCTATGGTACAGACTTCAGAAGCATCAAAAATTCTTTGTCCCTATTTACTTGAAGTTAGCCCAGAGAAAGCCCTTTGGGAATGGACTGTTAGGAGTGTTTTGCAGATCGCAGTGTGATGCAAACTCCACCTTCTAAATGGCCTTTCTGTGCAACCCTCTGTATGAAGCCCGTGCACATCCAAAGCAGGAACTTTTCGTGTTCAGTCATGATGAACAGTTAATATTTGTTCTCCAGAAAAGTGTTTTTATGAACCATTAGGTTGACACTTACTTTGCATAGCCCATTTGATTGTAAAAAACCCCCAGAAATCAAAAGCACTGTTCCAAGCATAGCCTATTGAAAAACGCGAATGTGTTAGCACTGCCTCCGATGTGAGCAGGTGTGGTACAATGCAGTCCCGAGCCAGAGTCCACTTCCAGAAGGCATGCAGGAACAGCCAGCGTGAAAGCTGCTTTATTGCAAGTATCCCCAAAGGGCAGTTGGCGGTTATCCTGGGGAGCATCTTTTTCCTGAGTGATGACTTGTGAGCTATCACAGAGAAGCCCGAGTACATTGGAAGGCAAAAATATGTGCTTAAAGGGCAAAGCAAAAGATGTAAGGCTGAATTTGCACATGCTGTAAATCAGCATGGCTCCACAGACTTAGCCATGCTAAGGCTGATAAAGAAAGAGCACACAGATCCTCCTGGTTTCAAAGACGCTCTGATTAAAGCTGCATGTTGATGGCCTCCAGTGGCCCAGGTGGTAGCCAAATCCTAGCGAGCCACAACAGTTGTCTCCACAACCCTTTTATCTGGTGATAACCCTCAGTGCGCGTATGGGAAGGTGAAGGGTAGGGCTGCCCTGGAAGTGTTACACCACACAAGGAATCCCTGTGAAAGAGGAATCTGGTACGAGATAATAACCTCTACTAGGACAGCCCTGGCAGCCAGAAGTGTTTAAGGGTGGCCTAGACACAGAGCAGAAGGTCTTAAAATAACTCTCTGGGCTTTGCAAGCCAAAGTTCATTGCTTCCCAGCCTCGTGGTGTCAAGACCACAAAGTGTCAACTGCAACTAAAGTGCAAAAGCAGACTTGGAGGTTTGGAGAAAAAGTTGATCTGTTATTGATAGTTAGCTATCCCTTTGCAATTTCACTGATGGTACCAGCTCTGGGGCATACGGGGTGCGAGAAGCTGATCGGGTTCTTGGTTCATTTTTATTTAAACTTTGTTTTACATTAAAAAGTGTCACTTTTGAACCATAATTTCTGGGAGAAACTAAACACCCCATGACCCTCGGAGGAATAGAAACCTCAATTAGAATCAGCGATATCAAGAGAGGAAACGGAGAATGCAGTATCACATCTTGCAAGTGGTGAAGCATTGAGACCAGATGGCTTCAACTCAGTTTTACACGTACTTACAAGAACATCTGGTTCCTTGAATGCATCAGCTGTTTCACCTCTTTCTGAGCTGCAACAGTTACTAGTGTCTTGTGTTGCTACCTCTCCTATGTGTAGTCCTAAAGAAAGACTAAAATCAGTGTGCAAGCTAGTTTTGGTTTCTGGACTAGAAACCTCACAGGTCTGCCAAACACAGCGTTAAGCAAAAAGCTTTACAGTGTCAAATACTGTAGTTGTAGTTTCCTGTTTTTAAATGGGTTGTCTTCAGAGATAACTTGGAATGGATTTCAGATCTCCCTGGGCTGAAGTTTTGCTGAGTCAGCCTGTATAAGGGAGAAGAGAAAATAGGATGTTTTATGCTTTTTGAGTTTTGTTTTATTTTGCTTCACTTTATTACCTAAAAACCTCTGGTCATAAATAAGTAGGTATGGTATTTGATCCAGCAGTCTGTAGAAAGCAGGAATCAATGGGAGCTTTGTTCTGGAACTGCATTGTAGAGGCAGCAGCACTTGCATGGTGAGCTGAAAGTACACCGTGTTACCATCAGGGAAGAAGAAACTGGGTCTGGTGCCGTATTGACCGTATTATTGACTCTAGCATCTGGGATGTGTTTCAGGGACTTCGGATTTTATCTCAGCCTTTTAAAGCTGACACTCTGCATCCGCTGAGGAAAGGGCAGCTTTCACAAAATGCGAAGCCTGCACACAGAAGTGTTTTTGCACGAGCTGGTAACACTGGGTGCCTCTGGGTCTCTGCTCCCACTGCTGGAAAGGTATGGAGCGGAGGAAGGATCTGAGCAGCGTGGCAAAGCTAGTTGAGTGCCAGGACCTTTGGCAGCAGAGCGATGGCAAGAGAAGCAGCAAATTAGATCAAATAGCTTATGTGATTCTGTTGCTTGTCCGTATATTTATGGCAGATACGATCTGAATGGATCCGTCCTGTTACAATGTGGTGATCATGTAATATTCCTGGATTATGGGAAGGGGAGGTGTTAGGGTTTGAATCCTTTGGGTTTCCCCTGTCTACATAATATAGATGTGGAGTATTTCAGAGCTCTGGGTGCTCGCACAACTGCCCTTCTCTCTCCCTGTTTCTTTTGCGTGTTGCTGTTTACGCTTGTGGATATAAACTAAAGACAAGTGTAACAATTTATTTTAAATGCTTAGGTGTCATATTTGGTTTACATATTTGATAAAAGGCATAGTTTTGCATCCTTCAAACAGTATACTTCTATCAGGGCTTATGAAGTTTTGGGTTTGTTTTTTTTTTGAGCCATGCTATTTACTTGCTGAATATAGTGGAGCACTAGGTTATTAATACAACCTGGAATTGATCCAACAATTTATGAAGGTAGCAATGCTGGCATGTATAAGTGCATTTTAGCTAGTCCATTTGTTACAGCAATAGTGACATCTTAAACTGGAGAAGTTTTGGCGGAGGTTCCCAAGCACTAGATGTTTCTTAATTCTGTTGTTATTTCTCCATTATTTTTTTAATGACAACCTCTGGCACTCTGACAAATGCCTTCCATTTGCTACTCTGGAGAGCAGGCATGACCCTCGAGAGCTTGGCAAGACAAGAAAGTGGATCTGTGACAGGTGCTAGAGCAAAGGACATCGTGTCTGTACCAAGGTTATCTCTGTAATGTGGAATCCCTTACAGAAGTAAAGCTGTGGAAAAGACTGCCTGCCTGTGTTTACCAAAGATGGGCATTTAAGCCAGTGCCTTAGACTGCTGTCCTAAATAAACTAGTACTTGCGTCTTCTCATGTCATTTTACATCTTCAACAACTTTTAAATTAGATCAAATCCATTTATCTTTTTTACTTGCATAGACTTTTTAGAAGAATGATTTTTCATTATTCTGACAGCTGAGTTGGAAATGGACTTTTGAAGGATGATGGTCCTGCCAGTGATGGAGAAATATGAAGTGTCAGGGCCTGGTGATATATCTTCCAGTTAGTCCGGCTTTCTCTGTGGGAAGCTGGCAAAAGGCCAATTGCAGTAAACCCAAAATATTCCCCAAGGAGAGCCTGCGGCTCCGCCGGGGCCTACTGAAAGTTCTCATCCCTGAGCAGAAGCACCTTTCTAGTGGGTCACCAGGCGTGGTGTAAAATCCGTCATAAATGAAAATACTATGTGCTTTCATAGATTTGTGGATGTGCTAAGTGGTCAGAAACATTTGAGAATAGAATTTGAAGTCACTGAGAAAAGGGGCCAGTTTCCAGAGATTTCATTTTGACATATAAATCCATCAGTTCATTGTATTTTCTATCTGCACCAGATCTGAGCGGCTCTGAAACTCTGGTCTGCAAACTGATTGCCACTAAATAATCAGCAACAGCTTTTAGGGAGAGGCAACTGAAGTTTTCTATAGCCGTCACATCCCATAAACTTGAAAACTCTCTGGGATTTATCATTAACCAAGTTGGCATTTTAATGGGAACTGCCGCATGCATAAAGAGATGAAAATCCCTATCAAATGAACCCCATTTAGTAAACATACTGAGGCACAACTGAAATCAAAACAAATCAACTCTTTTGTGGTATAATAACATGCTACCTAGACCCTTTCTAGATTTTTCTCCTTGATTATAGGCGTTATCTGCTTCATTAATTTAAGTACTGTTATTGTATCAATCAAGTACTTTGCCAATTTCTAATTGCCAGGCTGGGAGCTAAGTCTGTAAGTTATCTTGGCTAAGAAACAGTTCAGGAATGACAGTTATTTGGGTATTAATTTGTTTTCCTTAAGGCCTTGATTATTTTAAAATTCACATGAGTTTCTTGTATTTTTATTTGCCTTGCTGCATTTTATTGGCCTTCAAGTCCATTTTGTACTAATAAGTAATATATTAATAATATATGCGAGTACTGATACATTTCAGCAAATAAAAACTTCAGTGGTGGTAGAAATATTTTCAGGTGACCCAGGATTATTTTATATTTGGTTCATATCAAAATACTATAAAAACATTTGAAATGGTGGCTCCTCAGCTGTGCAAACAGAGGTGAAACCCAGTGGGTTGAGAGCACGGAAAGACCTGTACTTGGTGTAACTGTGGCTTGGAGTAGTTTGTGGCCAAGTTGATGGCCTCTTGGTGTATCGCTCTAAAGCTTTTTTTTTTTAACAAGATTTTATCTTTCAATCAAACGAAGACAATAGATATTTTTGCTGATCAGGTTGAGCTAGGAGGTGTGGATAAAACCATAGCAGTGGAGTTAAATCTAGTTGTTATTTGAAGGGCACGGTGGCTGGTTGTGCTGATCATGGCATTCAGTTCTGGTCCTTGGTGGAGTGATTGAAACTGCCATATGCCGAAATAGGCAGAGACAGACATTTCAGGTCATCCACATGGACTTTTCTGGGTTAAAGTGGTACGCAAGCTCTTTTATGTGGGTGTCTGAGACGTTCTGGTTTTCTCTTGAGCAGGAATTTACTTGCGCAAACAGTCACAGCAAATAAATGAAAACATTTGGGAACTACAGCAAAACATGTTTGCAGTCTTTGAGAAATCTCACTTGCATGGAGAGTGAAGAAATTCTAAGCCTAAAAGTTACTTTTTCACGCAAGAGAATGGGTGAGGTTCATTGCAAGTTTCATCTCTTACCACTGTTCAGTAACAAACAAGAGGCATATTCAGTCCTAAATATTTACTGTAATAACTTGTATAATTAGGCCAGGCTTCGCTTTTTACTGTTGCTAGTACAATACCGTTTAAGAACCCTGAATGTATTTTATTTAGAAAGGCTCTGGCACGTAACACAGGCGTTTTTAGCAATTCATTGAGTTGTAAGCACAAGGGTAATTACACAATGAATCAACAGACAAACAGAAACTTCTGAAGTCAGTACATCCTTCTGCAAATATATAGCAAGGTTAAAAGTTAAAGACTCCTCTCTCCTTCTTGTGTATTTTTCAAGCAGTGAGGGAAGAGCACAGAAAAAAAGCATCTTAACATCCCGTCCGGTCGCTGCCGCACCTCCTGTCTAGCCCAACAGGCTCTTCAGAAGAGCGCAGTGATATATTCATCCCGAAGCAGCTCTTGTCCCCCTTAGCAACGGGAAGCACATGAAAGCTCGCAGGGCAGGTTTGCGCTATTTCTCTTCAGAGTTTCTTTTGAGTTCAGTGTCTTGCTTGCTCAGGCAAAGAGCACTGGTTATTTAATGAACAGTTCAAAATTATTGGAAAAAAATCGAGGTGAAAAACAGCGTGGTTTTGGTATCCCTTATGTATAGAGTGCTATCTACTCCAACTTCTCTGCATCCAGGATACTTGCGTTGAATTAATTTTAGAGATAGGTAGTACTGGAATAATAATAATACAGCATAGGGAGTACCTCAGAGGTAAAAGACCTCATCCTTGAATTTGCCTGTATGGAACATAGTTCTGTATTTTGTGGAATAATGACATGTGCTGCTGATAAGCAAAACTTTCCTACATCAGTGAGATGTTGTTTTATCATTTTCTGATAGGGACAGTCAATTTGTGTATCCATGTTCATAGCTGATTGATAGTCTACTATAACAGCTATACCAAGGGAAATGCTTTTGCCTGTGGTGGCTTCTTCCTTATTGGATTTTTAGGTTACAAATTTAATAAATCTCAGTTTTAATTAACAAAGCAAATATAAAACTGAGTTATGGGTTTAAACGCAAAATGTGTGGGCACCCCATGACTGAACAGAAGATCTGATTTTTTTTTTGAGCCTTGAGACTCACTTAGTCTTCTGTTTATTCTTGTCTGGCAAGAAACATTTCATATGCTGGGAAAGGTTAATTATTTTGGAAAGGGAATCAAAATCACCAAAGAAAAAAATTCCTAAATTTGTAATTATAGGTGGTTGTTTCATCACCGTAAGCTTGTTCTCCTGTGTATTTGATGTCTGGCCATATTCTTCTTCTGCCTTCTAGTAAATGAGTGCAGTGAGTACCTTTATACTTTTTTCTTAGCTGAGATTTGTTTAAGACCCCTCCAAGTGCCTATATGCCATTTGGTAGGTTTAATTTACAGTATGGGTGCTGCTGTGGGCTGCTGGCACTGCCCTTCTGAAGGATGCGAGTTCAAGTCTCAACAGGACACGCTGAGCGCTAGGTGCAGGTAAGAGCTGCCAGGATTTCTGATTTCTGTGTGTTCTGCCAGAGCTGTAAAATAGAGGATTTGGCTCCTGAGTAAGATGCAGTTACCAGTGTACAGTGTGGTACAGGAGGAGTGGGCAGCGTCCAGGAACGTTCAGTGTTCCTGTCCAGTACGGCACACGCTGCACTTGGGAGGAGCAGCTGGTGTTTTAGCGGTTGCATTTCTCTGTTGAACCAGCTATCATCTCCATGTCAGATTTAGGCAACTGTGAACAGAACCTTCAGGTTCAAACTTGTTTGGACTTAAATCACCGCTTCTGTAACTAGAAGCAGGTGAAGAAGAACAAGTGCAAGAGAGGCATCAGCGCCTGTGGCAGCGGCCGTCGGCTCCTGGTGACACTGACAGCATAATCTTAGAGCTGCTCAGAGCTATATTTTGCATCCTGGACCAGTAAATGTGTGAATCCAGAGATCTCAGAGTGCCTGCTGGAGCCCTGAGTACTTTGTCCCTCTTGTGACAAGTGCTGGAAGGCAATCAAGGACATTTTCTCCTCTGTTGACATTATGGGAAGGGGCAAGGCTAGAGCTGTCTCAGGCTCAGATGACGTTCATGCAGGTGGAGTGCTTTACGGTTCTTGAGGAGGGAGATGAGCCTGAGCTGAACTTGCTTATCCAAATTCTTGCTCTGGCCCAACTCTTCCTTCCCCCAACTGTCCAGCCTACCCCCTCAGAGACACCCTCAGGCAAGGCAAATTCCTGTGAGAGATGGATGCGGTGGAGATGATGCTCTTCCTCTCTTGCACGTCCTCAGCCGGGATCTGCTGTGGTTGCAACACGTGCAGTGCTGCTGTGCTAGGCCTGAGCACCGAGCCCCATCATAAAGAATGTGCTTCCTTTCGTCAAACCACAGCGTTTCCTTGGGAAAAGGGGAGGAGGAATATTGCTTGTTGTTTGCAAAAATTCCCTCTACTGTTCTTAGCAAGCCTAAGCTCCCCTGGAAAGCACCTAGTAGCTTTTGAGTGAAAAACAGCCAAACGGCTAAGAACTGCAGACCAGAGTTGGCAACACATGTATACCCCTTGCAGTGCCTAAATGGGAGTTTTGTTGAACCATTGAGTTAGTACTAAGTTAAAAGGATGCTGAGACAGGAGACTGACACAGTCTGGATTAGGAAAAATTTGCTTGCAAAAAAAAAAAAAAGTCTCTTTTTTAAAAAGAAAAAAAATGCCCCAAACCTATAATTAAGTCCATAATTACTAGTATGGTTTTAAGTGGATATTGGTCCAATTCATTTGAGAGTAATAGGTCTTTCCAAAATGCACACTGATTTCCAGAGATCACTCAGGCATGCCTCGCCTCTGCCTGTGGTACCTCTTGCTCTGGTACATCATCGGAGGTTCCTGTGTGTTATGTTTTAGGGTTTTCCCCTCTTTCTATGTGCGAGGACATGGTTTTGTTCATACGCAGGCTGTGATTTCTGCTAAGGGTAGTGCTCGGAAGACCAATGTTGAATTTCATGCTGTGCCTCATGGAGCCCATTTTATCTCCTTCCTCCCCTGCTGGGTTATCCCAGAGGCAGAGGGGCTGGAGGCAGCCCCACAAGCTGCTCCACGATGGGCTATGCCGCCTGGCCTGTCGGTGGGGATGGCCAGCGATGCTGCATGTTGCACTGCAGGCTTGGCTCTTGGTGGGATTTCTCTGCAGGTACTTGTGTCTGCAGAGATCTGGGTGCTCAGGGGATTGTTTGCTTGTCCCTTAGTAGTGATTTACAGATGTTTCCATCTGACGCTTGGGTCATTCACATGACCCTTTTCTAAGAATTTCATTCTAAAACGGTGCAAAACAAGGGAAGAAGGGAAGGGGGACATCCTTGCATGTGTTAAAACATGAAAGCCAGTGCTGAATGGGGTTAACACCCTGGAAGAGATTTTGCTCACACCACAGCGCTCAGCCTAACCACCCCTTCCAATCCGTTCCCTGCAAAGCTCTCCGTGAGTTACCCCTCTTCACTCTGTCCTCTTGTCTGATGTGCTCGGCAGCTCCAGGATTCCCCAAATTACTGTAGGGCCCTTGCCCTGCAGAAGTGTGAATTTTCATTCAAGTTTGTGATGGGAAAATGACAGCTTTTAATACAGCAGGTGAGACATTGGTGATGGCGTTTAACAAACTGCCTCTCTTCTCTGTAGGTGAAAGCATTAGGCTTTTGCTGTCTTCTCCGGCGCAGAGAACAGGCAGAAACGTGCAGGGTGCCACAGGGGAGGGTGCTTTGGCAGCAGCTCCCGTATGGATGCCACGTGTTGCGTGGCAGGGGCTGCAGTGGGGCAGGGGGAGGAAGGTGGTGGTGGGCAGGGGGAGGAAGGCTGCTTCCCTGCAGTGTTGTGGCACCAATGCGGTCCTGGCTTCGAGCCCCCAGTGCTCTGCCTCTGTCATTTTGGAGAGCAGGGTGGGGCAGGCAGGGAGGCTGCGAGCAAGCCCCAAAGCCAGGAGAAGACCCTGGAGAAGATCCAGGAACAGGCATATAGGGAGATTTGGGATGGGAAGGAGGAGATTGTCCTATGAACTCCAAGATGCAGCTGCCGGTAGCCACTGAAGGATGCTATTGGCCTTCTTGGCCACCTGGGCACACTGCTGGCTCATATTCATTAGGAGACAGCCTCTAATGAGGTGGGGGAAGGATGGTTTGGGAACCATTTTATTTTCCCCTCCTGTCACTGTGTCTGTGGAATCGGTTAGTTGCTCTGCGCGCCCGCCTGGCTGCTCGGCATGCAGGGAGCTCCGTCTGGGAGACTGGCTAGTAAATTTGACAGGCTTTTTATTTTCTTTATTTTTATTTAAACATTTACATCGCATCTCATTACCTTCTCTTGTCTGTAATTAGAAATCCTGTGGAATTAAGAACCATTACATTCATTGAGATTTCAGCCTTGGGAATTTGCCCGGAGGCACACAGCTTACAGGGCTTTACAAGGCTTGACTTTCCCAGAGTTGTCTCCCCTCCCCTGCTTCATCCAAGCCTTTGTAAAAAGGAACCATCTTTTCAATTTTGCTAATTAATTGCTCTTGCCAACCAGCAGATGTTTTGTAGCCTTTGAAGACCAGGAATAGCCAGGTATATAACTTCTGCAGCCTTACACTGACTGCCTATGCAATTTGAGCAAAAACTTCTCAAGCTCAAGAGAACGACAAGCTATTAAAGCCAAATAAGGAATTATAATAACTCAGAAGAATATGGTCGTGTCCGTCCCCCGTCCCCCCCCATATTTGATTGGATGAATATTCCTGTCCCTTTACCCCTTTACCAACATGTATTTAATTCTGGAACACAGCACTCCATGGACTGAGAGAGAAATTATAATTCGGATTCTCTCTTATATTTATTTATTTATTTATAAATTGTGTCCGAGATGCATTGACCTCAAAAGACAATGGTAAGAAAGGCTACAAAGCTGACCACAGGCAGTGCAGGGGCAGAGATTCAGGCTTGAACCCTACTGAGCCAAGCCCTGAAGCTGGAAGAAGAGCTGCTTCGTTTCACCCTCGGTGACTCTATGCGCAGCCCATGGCCTGTTCGTGTGCCCTCTCTCTTTTGTGTAGGGTTTTTTGGGAAGCTCTTTGGCAAAAAATTACTAAGACTCATTCTTAATACTAAGCATAGCAGTTAGTACGACAGAATTGGTGGGTCTGGCACTTACTCTTCCCTCCTGTTGTCTACATTATTGAAAATGATCTCACTGAAATAAATATCATCAATCAGTGCCAGCTGCAGTTTAGCTAGAGTGTAGACAAGGACAAACTGTGCACTTTCGCTGCCTGCAGACAGAAGCTGTTTGGACTGGTTTAACTGCAGAGCGGTAAAATGCTGGAAGCAAACCGATCTTTTTTCCAGGAAGAAAGTGTATTCTACTATCAAATATCACAGGGCAAGCAACCCTCGTTCCTGCCAAGGTTGCATGGGTACGGAGCAGAAATGAGTTAGAAAAGGGACTGTCCACCATGTGACAAGCCACTACTGGGAGCAGAGTGTGTCCTCTGTTGATGGAGGCATAGATCTCACTGCAGTTCTACTTCCATGTCACTCCAGCCCACAGTGTCACTCCTGATCTACTGCAGCGTAACTGAGAGCAGCTCGGGTTCAATGCAATTCACCTGCTGAGAAAAGAAAGAGATGTGTTGGGAGAACGCTTGTGACCATGTTGGTTACAATCAAAATACCGATGGGAAGAAAGAAGAGGATGTTTTCGTTGTGGCTAAATGTGTCGGATGAGGTGTTTTTAAAATTAGGATTGGTGGGAGATGAGAAGGGCTCGTATTTAAGAGCAGGCAGAACTGGGAAAACTTGAGGAGAGATGGTAGTCTTAAAAAAAGTGAATGAACTAATCCTGAACTGTCTCATGTGCTTAGGACCGTGTCACCCATTCCTTTAGCTCCCACTATCCAAAGGGGTTATTTTGGCATGAATTCACATGTGCTTATTTGCCACGCCTAAACATCTGGTTTGAGGTTAATAATTTAAGGAAAACTGGCTTGAATTCTGGTGTTTTTTTTAATGTAACAGCCACATTTTAGTTGTTGCTACTGTTTCACTACTACCTTATAATAGGTGCACAGAAAGTAGGAATAATTAAAGTCAAAAAGGCTGTGGTCAAACACGATGCTCACAGAAGGCACGCAAGTTTTGGGGAGGGAGAACAGTAAGCAGGAACACGTTGGCTGTGTTTCCGCAGGGCCGGCGGCTCAGCAGCATGGACAGGTTCCCTTACATCCAGCCAGATTTGAAACCTGAATTAAGCGTGCATGCAAAAGAAAGAAGCAAGACCGATAGTGACCTCTTAGCAATTATAGCAGTTAAAGGGGAAAAAACGTGAGTTGGAATACTTGAGGCTCAGACTTTATCAAACTCATTAGCTTACAAAGGCCTTACTCATTGCTGTGACTAACATGCATGTTTCTCAGTTTACAGGCCTTCTTTTGGCTATCTGGCTGTCCCCAGCCACAGCACTGGGAGGGCAAATGCAATCCAAGGTCCTTGTAGGAGCCAAAGAAAAGTCACTTCACAGTCCTCTGTGCAGGAGGAGGATTTGCAGCGTGTCATTCACACTGTTTCAGTACAGGAGAGCCAGGGAAAGGCACAGGCACTTCCCACCTCAGACAAATTTCAATTAAAATTCCTCTTCGAAGAGTCGACACCGTATCTCAGGAGAGGTTAACAACGTGGCATAGAAATGTGAGAGCGTACTTGAACAGATCCCATATAGAAATTTTAAGCTCAGCGGACACAGACTCCTCTTTCGAGCCCAGAAAAAAGATTAGTTAGGTTATGCAATTGCTGGAGCTGGCATAAAACCAGCTGCATGCCAATTACCAGCCCGTATGCAAATGCTTGTACTGAAACGCAGGATGCAGCTGGACGTGGGTCTGGGCACCCTTCCAGGATTATTCCAAGCCACATTATGACAGTTTTGAAAGAGAAGGGCTCTGTGGAGCCAGTAATTTTTACAGCCTTTCAGAAAAATGGAGGAAATTACCACTACATCCAGATCTTAACTATTTTTTTCAAAGGGAGAAGGAATTTCTGCATGTTGATGCCAATCAGGATGTACTTGAAACACTTACGCTCCAAGACAGAAGGCCATCAGTCTGTTTGCCAAGTGCACGGCCTGAGTGCCAGATGTGCTTGGGATAGAAAGCAGGCTTCTTGTATTTGTCAGTGGTTATATGAAAAGGATTGAAAAATATACCACCAGATAATGCCAGAGTTGAAGCTCCTGGGGATGCTGCAGGGAAACCCTGCTGCATTCAGATGCCTCTGGCCCTGCTGCTTGACTTCCATGTGAAAAGTCCGCTTGGAAGGGGGGCCCTGTTCCGACTGGTGCTTGACTTCCATGTGAAAAGCCCGCTTGGAAGGGGTGCAGCAGCAACGGCAGACAAACTACCATGCAATATTTACTCGCAAGATGCCTCTTATAAAAAGCTGATGCCAGGAGAGCAGGGACACGGTAGTCTCACAGTGACATCTCAGCAGATGGAAAAGATAAACTGAGAGCTGCCACCAGCGGACATGAAACGTTACAGGTGTGATCAAAATATTGTATAGCAAATGTCCTGACAAGGAGAGGCATTTAAAATGCTTGTGTCTGTCTTGGCAACATAGAAGTGAATCAGTCAAAGTATGTAGCCTCATCCTGGGTGGAGAAATGATATGAACATCCTATGAGGACAGAACTTTGTAAAAAGTTTAGGGGAAAAAGTAAAAATAAGTACTCTCAGCGACATTTCTCAAATTTGTCCCCCACAGATGATATGAAATGTAGCGTAGTCTTCAGTGGATAGCTGGTTTCCCTAAGGGTTCAGTTTGGCTCAGTGAATGTCATATCCATTAGGTGGCTCCAAGCACCAGCTCCCACTTTTTCTGGCCTGGAATAAGATGCTCTTTCCACTGCTGCCCCGTGTCTCTTCAGATTGTTGGCTGCCTGCCCTTAAGATCAGGGAAGGAAGGAGGTGGGATGAGTCCCTGTAGGAGCAATGGGACAGTAAGGTTTAGGTCCCAGCATGTCCAGTAGTTCCTGGTCATTCACCAGGGCTCTGAACTAGCGGAACAGCTGGTCACAGGTGAAGGAGGATGGTTGAAGCATCAGTCTGCAATCTTACCCCCAGGAAACCTTGACTGTAGAGTTTGTGGGTGAAACTGCAGCCGAGGGAAATGTCCTGGATGCACCACGAAACTCTGCTGGAAGCCACTTGTGTTGCTGTAGGGCTGGCAAATAAACATACTGCCCCTCAGGAGCCGAAATCATTCATCTGGATAATGCTTCAATCACAGCAAAAGCTCTAGAGAAGTTATGAGGAAAAATGAATGTGAAACCATCATGGTGAGCCAGGAAGTGTGGCTTGGTTGTCTGTTGTTGCTGCACCTTTGCAGAGGCTGCTCAGTGTGACAGATGGAGTTATTGCAGCTGCAGGGCATTGGCAGTATTTCAAGAGGGCAGAAGAAGTGACACTGGGTCTGTTTGGTCTTCACTGAACACGTTTGGAGGATGCCTGACACAGAAAGCGGGGACTGTGTCATGAAAGACTGCAAGGCAAGTGCTGATACAGCTGCTTTGGGTTATTGCACCAGATTATGTCCCACAGGACGCTCACCATTAAAGGCGTCCAGACAGCAGAAATGAATTCCAATCCTGGGCAATCTATCAGAACCTCCAGACGTTCTGGAGCCTACTGGGACACCAGGGGAGACTTTGTTTGCCCTGTTGGTGCACCCAGTGTGCTGCACATCATCTCCCTTTCTGCACCTTCTGCTGGCTTTCTGCCAAAGAATAAGAGCAGGGCAGAAGAGAGATGATTTATTTAGGATTCAGCAGGTTTTAGTAACTTTTGAATAATCGGATGCCCACAGCGGTGATTCCTTGCAGAAATCCATACTCTGAGGTATGGGATTTGGGACACTGAAAGGTAAGCACTACCAAATGATAGTGTGTTATCAGAGGATTCACTGAAGAGGCACATCCCAGTGCACTGCAGAAATGGCTCACCTCTTCCTGAACGCGGGTTGCTGCTGACTGGGATGCACATATCCCCATCAGGTAGTGCTGTGCTACCCGAATGTTAACTCCTGGCTCCTGTGAATGAAATGACTGCTCATTTCTGACTGCTGGCATATTGCTGCTCTTACTGAGCTCCAGAGCATGCCTTCTCGGGTGAGCTAGTGATGTGTCATGCTCTCCATAGACAGTAATTTGAAACTCATCAGTGATTCATTACAGGGACTTAAATGAATACAATTTTCTTTTTGCTAAGAAAAATCAAAAGATCGAAGGGCAACAGTTCTTTCATACTGGAAGCTGTAATGGTTCTTAGTTCAGATGTCCCCTTTGCATTAAATGGGGGGCAGCGATGGTGGCATAGATTCTGTATTTCAAATACCATAGCACTTCTTTATACATGCACGTGACATGCTTTTAAATACATGTTATTTTCCAGCTGGGTGTTTTGCATCACCAAATGCTTATCAGTAGATAAATGTTTAAAATGAAGTATGCTTTTATAAAAATGGAGACAATGGATTACTTATGGAGTGTTGTAAGTACTGTGGTAGTAGATGATTAATAATCATAGAAGGACAAAATAACTTCGGTTGGAAGGGGTATCTGGAGGTCATCTGGTCCAATTTTCTGCTCAGAGCAGGACTAACTTCAGACAAGGATCAGGTTTTCGTTGTTTATGAAAATCTCTGCAGATGGAGATAGCACCACTTCTCTGGTCAGTCTGCTCCTGTGCTTAACCACTGGTGCTGTGAAGAATATTCTCCTGATGTTTAGTCAGTGTTTCCTATATTGCAGCTTTTGCCCATTGCTTCGTGTCCTTAAACTGTGCACTTCTGGGAAGAGTCTGGCTCTGTGTTCCCTTATAGCCCTCCTTTAGGTAGAGGCAGTCTGCAGTTAGGTGTCCCCCTTCCCCAGTCATCTTTTCCAGCCTAGAAAGCCCAGGTCCTCTCACCTCTGCTCATGTGACAAGTCTTCCAGCCTCTAACCACCATAGTGATTCTTCCCTGGACTCTCTTTTAGTTTGGCAACAACTGTGTTGCACTGGGGTGCCCAAAATTGACCCAGTAGTTCAGATGCACCTTCAGGAGTGCCCAGCAGATGGGCATCATCACCTCCCTCACCTGCTGGCTCTGCTTCTGCAGCCCACGGTGTGATCACCCTTCATCACTGCGTGGGTGCACTGCTGACTCATGTCCATCTTGCCACCCGTAGGGACCGCCAGGCCCTTTTCTGCCTCTCTCCCTGGTTTGGACAAACCCACGGGAAGCCACGTGGGTTGTTAAAATGTTGTTTTATATCTGTTAATATGCCTGTCACCCCCCAAAATTATATTAAGAAAACAGTAAATCAAGCGCTTGGCTGCTAACATCAGGATCAGAATTTGACTGGTCAAAGAAGCGAGACAATTAGCATCTTCTTTCTGAAAATTAATATCCCTGTAACTGAGTCAACATATTACATGAAAGCTCCTCACCTGCAAAGTCAACAGGGTCAAACAGCTTTCAAAAGCCAGTGATGGGAAAAGAAGCAAACAAATGAGGTGGGTAACATCATAAACGGCTACTGCTGCTCGTGCAGTTAATATCTGCAAAGGAAATGCTGGAGCCAACGCTGGTCATACAGCTTTTTGTCTACCCTGTTAATTAACATCAAGGATATGTGATACCGATGGCAGGTGTATGGTTAACGAAAGTAGTGTTGGTTGGAATTAGTACATCTTTTTATTCTCCATTGTCAAAGCAGAGTAATTATTACAGGAGCAGGAAGCCTTCTCCAGAATGGAGGGGAAGGAGATGATTTAAACGTGAACCTGGGCCTAAACACTTTGGGGAATCAAGATCCAAGTAGACAGAGGCTGCTGTGATCGTTGCAAGATGGGTTAAATTCAGCAGCCACCAGGAGAAGTCAATCTACCTATATTATGGAGAGAGACCATTTCCTTGGAACGTGTGTTGTAACTCCGGTGTTTACTGCAAAGAGCTGGGATAATTTGCTTTATTCCTTTTATAAAGTAACCAGCTAAATGATTTGATGTCTTAATTTTAATACGGCTGTGAGAAGGAAGAATTCAGGGCATGCGCAGACAGAGGAATAATCCGAGCAGATAGAAATGTCTTCTTTTGGTTGGTTTACTATGACTGAACCTGTTTATGAAACAGATACTCCCTTTGGGGAGATCGCTAAAGAAAGACTTGACCAGAGCCTGTTGTCCTTTGATGAAGTAGCGGAATGACTCGCAAGGACCCTGTGGGCCCATCTTCACACACATTTGTGGTGAAATGGTGAAAAGGGTACCCCGTCAAACTCAGTGAAAGGTAATCAGATGACTCCATTTTTATTTAAGCAGCGAAATAGGTAGCTAGGTTTAGAAGATTTATGCTCAGGTGCTACAATCCAGCGTTCTTAGATATTGAGCAGTTAGAAGTACAGACCCACAGGCTGCACATAACACTGATTGCTTTTGATAGAAATAAAGAATATCTTGGTGTTACCATCAGGCCTTGAAACTGACTTCCAGCTAATGACCCAAATAATCTTTACTTGAAATTGTATGATTGAGATCGAAGGCTGTCTGGGGCTTCTAGCTGGTACACAGATTCCACATCCATGAGCTTTTGACTATGGTCATTGAGCTGAAATGGAGAAGGTTAAAACTCTCATTTTCATTACCAAGCTCCCCCCATCTCCCAATACAAATGTGACATTTCAATTTTACACAGTCCAACTCTTCGTAAATCATCTGTATAAAAACTTCAGATCTTGATTGATGATGGATGAGCTATTGTCTCCTAAAGCACCCAGTTCTCATTACCCTTTAAGACATAGCTTATTAGTGATGGACCTGAAGTGCTTTCCCAGTGGGTCATCAGCAATCAGCTGTGCTAAGAGATCAAAAGACTTGGTTTGGCATGAAATTTCCAGGCCAAAGCCATTTTCAGATAATGCATTCAACATCTTGGGTGAAATATAACGGTGTTTTGAGAGCGATACAGTATCTGACAACAGATCCCCATCACCTGGGCGATGATGGCGAAGGCACAGCGCTGTCAGCATACAAAGATGCTTCAGCTCTAATGGAGGCTGACCTTGGAAATGAAGGTGTCATCAACGTGCATTGTGTAATACGTGTGTGCAGAGTGCAGCTGTATATGGTGTAGTGTAAACGACAGCTGTATCCTTAGCAGACGATCAGCTTGGAAGGTATAAGATATATTCTGTTTTGCTTTTGAAGCGGTTACGGTGGACGTGCCCCACAGTTTTTCTTAATTAACTCCTTTGCCTTTCTCTGTCCACTTCAGAGCTAGTTCTTTTCCCGCTCACTATGCCGCCTTCCAGTTCCTCGTGCCAGCTGGCTTCATAGCACCAGAGGAGAGCTTTTAATTTGCAACCTTGAATAGCAATAGCAATTTTATAAGCAATTTTATAACCGTTTCAGAACCAGATTCTACTGCTAAATAGGTGCCTACAGCCCGCACTGCATGTCAACACACACGAGTTACTTGCACTTCAGGATACGTTACAGAATGTAAACATGTTTTGCTAATTTAATCCACATTAGAAATGAGATAACAGACCGTGAAGGATTACACTGCACACAAGAAAAAGTCAGCTGAATAAAATGCCCTTTTAACAGATGGATGAAGAAGAGTTCTTTCCGTCTCCAGTCTCCAGAGACAGCACACTTGGAGAGCTAGTGTCCCTTTGCCTTATTTACAGTGAACTTAAGCTTCTGCTGGCCGGTGGTACGTTTTCAGTGACTCCAGTCAAACTCCAGACAAAAGAATTTAGCGGACTAAGTATAAATTGTGTGTGATGTATCTATCTGTGTTCCATGGCACTTTATGGAAAGTGTAAGATACTCGTGTTTCATCGTTGCCAGAGACCTGTATGTTTCCATTTCTCCTGTTAGTATCCTAAGTATTATATGGTGGGTTGCCAAAGTAATGTGGTAACGTGTACCGACTTATGTGGTAATGGTTCTGCTTCATCACTGGGCTAATGGAAGCAAGAAAATAACAGATATAATGGATAAACCATTTCTGATTTAGCTTCCTGAATAAATAACCATTTAATAGAATTTTAGTAATATGCAGATATAAGTTCCCCACAATCATTTGGGAGCAATAAGGAAAATAATGACGGAAGTCAGTGGTGAGTGCACTTGCTGATTTATTTTCATATAACTTTGGTTACAGAATTATACCGCTTTTAAGCCAGTAAAGTCGCTCTAATAAGGAAGATGATAAGATTCTGCATTCACTTCAGAATCAAGTGGCAAAAGACCATGGAGCTACTTCTTTGTTCAGAGGAGCTGCAGCCCTTGTGCCAAAGTGGGAGATCGTGGTACTCTTAAGTGTGGCCATCAGTACCTTACAGGAAGGCGTCCAAAATTGTCTGTCACCTTTACAAACTTTTTTCCCATGAAAGCTAGTGGGACTTGTGCTTCAAAATCCCCTTTGGTAACTCTGTGTCCCCGAGCGGCGTAGAAGTCCAAGGGCAACGTTTGCTGCCAGCGTGGCTCGGTAGGTGTTTCAGGCAGCAGCTGATAGAGCTGGGTGCTCTGCCTCCCGTCCCAGGCAGCAGCATTGTACTTAGACTAACAATTTTCCAATGTCACAAAAAACTGTTTTAGAAGACAGAAATACTCTCCCCAAAATGGTATTTAAAATACGTTCCACCGTGAGCAGTCCTTTTTAGTGCTTCCTTGGCAGGAACCGGCTTCTTTCTTTGCAGTAGAAATCACAGAATTCACTAGGGGACTTGTCATTCTCTTTCCTGCTCCAGCCTCGGAAGGAGTTCAGCAAAGAGGCACCTCAGGTATTGCAGCAGGAGAAGAAAGCTCTTTTTGCCTGGCTTCCTTTGCTAGCTGGTCTGCATAGGCAGAGATGCCTGCCTTTCTCCTCCTGTTTATTGTTTAACTTTATCTCTCACTTTCAGTGCTGTAAATTAAAATGAGATGATGGCTTTATGACGATGAGTTCATTATACAGTAACTCTATTGTATATTGATTACATTTGTGCTTCATTTGCTTAACATGTAAGAGGGTTTATTAGGTCTTTCCAGGTGTTGTTCTTGCTAAGAGAGGGCAGAGCGGTGCAAAAGGCATTTGAGTTCAAGTCAGTGAAGCCAACGCATCTGTGCTGGTTTACACACGCCGAGGACTCGGCATAAAGAAAAGCAGCATAGCAGCTTGGAACGGCGAGGTAGAGAGGGAATGGGTCTGGGTCCCACAGAGCAGGAAGAGTCAAGCACAAGTATTTTAAAGATTGTACTACACTTTGAACTCAGGGTTACTTAATATCTGTAAGAGCCCATCTTTGATATTATTACTCAGGTTTATTAGCGTCTCACCGCATGAATAGACCGGTAAACTTTAATCCTGTCACCTCTGAAAAATGGTACAGTGCAGGGCAGGTAATGCATCACGGTTTTGGGGAAGGGCAGGAGGAACAACGCTTATCATTCAGTGATGAGGGAAGTCAGAGCGTTTTCCATGTTTGCTTTTAGTAAATCACAGGGAAAGCTGTCAGCTTTCCTTATAGTACAGAGGGAACACTTTATGGTTATTTTTATGCTGAAAAAAGTCTTTCTTCACAAATTGAAACTATTAGAATTACGTTTAGAGTGAGATGCTGCCTGCTATACTAGAATGCGTCAAAGTTCCTAGCAGAAAACAAAATTTGATAGGTATTGTCATGAGTGAATGCTCTAAAACCCAGAAATTATGCCAGTGGCAGGTGTTCAGATGTAGCAACTGATAGTGACACTATTTGGAATCGTGTGCGTGTGTTAAAGAAGCTATGAATGTATATTTTACAGTTTTTGATGGCTTACTAGTTGTTATTTTTAATCAAAATCTGGGCCATAATGGATTAGGTAATCCTGTATAGCTGGGACAACACAGAAATCATCACTAGTCATTTTTCCAAGTGGTGTTCTAAGTCCCATTTTTCCCCAGAGCAGAACCGCTAACAGATGCTGTATGGGTTTTTTCAGGGATCATAAGAATATCATACAGACTGAGCATTGCTATATCTCTAATCTGGACTCTTTTCTGTATAAGATTATTATTATTGTTTTCATTTTTAAGCTCCTTTTCAATGAAAAGCCAAGCTTTTAAACCAGAGGTTTCTAAGAAATAGTAATACTCTGAACTTATTAATATGGTGGAAGGATGTATTTACAGATGAACCTTTATTTAATACGTTCTGTTCTTGGGGGCTACCTCTTCTACATGCTGTGGCCTGTAAACCCTGAAATGTAAAAAAAATAATGCAGTAATTCCTTCCTTGTTGTTTGTAGACAGTAGTGTTCACACTAAAGCTTTTAAAGGTTTTCTTGGGAGATGAGGACTATCAGACGACCTTAATCACTGCTACCCCCGTAGTCAAGATTTACTCTTAATGTCTCTGTGAGAAGTGTGACACTCTCGGCTGTATAGCACGACTTAATGTCATTCTAAGGTGCCATTAGTAACTAACCTTCAACGTTTCTTTGCTGAGGCTTGAATCTCTGACACTGAGCAGAGCAGAGGTTTTAGCTGCGTGGGTCCTGTTAGCTTTAATGAAAGTCACATGGATTGTCCCCTGCTTTGGAAGTACAAGAGCCAGGTTAAGTAGAGAAATTGTGAATTTGAAGAAGAGTTTAGAGGGTAAAAAGCCAAGTTGTTGCTAAAGCAGGTTATTGCTAAAGATCATTTTCATGTTGAGATTTGACAAATCAACAAGCCATTTTTTTAAACAAACTGATATAAACGTGAAAATATAAAAAAAGCCACACAACTTTCATCTGCTCAGAAACCATCTCCTATCGACACAAAGCTTCCAGCAAGGCATGGCAACGGTGGTTTTGGATCATAGTAGCTGAGATTTGGGTCATATATATTATTTGAGTATTTGGATCATGGTATTACAGTACCACAGTCTGGTCAGAAAACATGCTTTTCCGGACATGGTGGCGACTGAACCCTTCTCATGTACTGGTGGCTTAGAAAATTCCTACCCCAGTGGAGCACGTTAGTTTAGTGTATGTTCTAGGTGTCCATATGTATTAATGAAATACAGCATAGTGTGGCTGATTGCTTGTGTATTTTAAGTCAGTTAAGTCTTGCAGGTTTTTTTACCCACAAATAACAGTACTGTTCCATACTTGATTACACTGGAATAACAGGTAAACCCAGTAATCATTTAGCAACTGTGTGGCTGTCCTCATCGGGTTTCTTCTGCATGCGAATAAATGGTTCCTGTTTACAAATACCGTAAGCTACTTGCCCTCCAGTTTTCAGAGTATTAAGTGAGATTGCAGTGAGAATTTTTTTGCATTTAAATTTCATGCCCTCTCTTTCCAGTACACAAAGCAGCAATCGATTTAATCAGCTGTATGTCTAAAGTCTTACAAGTATGTTCTCATGTTCTTTTATGCAGAAATTCTGAACGGAGGCGTGTATGTTGGCCAGAACAAATTTCTTTGCTTCGCAGACACCATTCATTGGCAGGATATCGTGCGTAACCCCTGGGCCTCCAACTTCACTTTGGTTCCAACGAATGGCAGCTCGGGATGTAAGTACTGGTTTTATTCTTAGCCTTGTTGTCTCCACTCAGCATGAAACAGTATAAATATGGCCACAAGTCTTCCTTGATCCTCCGTGACGGAGAATTGTATTTGTAAATTTTTCCTGCATTTTTCATTGCATATTCTTCAAAGTTTGTACACTGCTTGTAGGAACACTTAGTCTGATCTTAAAAACACTTCGTCTGTAGAGAGTATTTGAGAAAATCATACATTTTCAGAAATTCCTCTCATCTGTTTTCTCTTTTCTGCATATTCTTTTTTCTATTTATCACTAAAGCCACTGTGCTGCCGTGGAAGCACAAATGTTATTGTGTGTTTTGCATTTGTTCCTGCTGCTCAGGCTGTTCCTTGAGTCACAATGGTCTGTCTATGGCATCTTAATTAGCTGCTGGAGTAATTATGGTACGAGCTCACGGATATTCTGACTTTAGATGAGAAATGAACCTCAAAGAAATTGTTATCCTGTTGTCTTGTGTATGTCTGTGAAGAAAGAGAATTTGCAGAGGGTGGGATGCTCTTCACAATATAACCAATATTTCTCTGGTTTTAATATGTTCTCTCTATTTTAATGCTTTTGATTTCAGACTTGGAGTATCTATTTACTTTGTTTAATTTGTCTGATCCATTTCTCTATTTCTCTTCCCTAGAGTTAGTCACTTCTGGTAGTATTTTGATGATTCTTGCAGCGATAGTGAATTCTAGTGAATGGTGGTGACGGTGATACAAAGTGTCTATGTAAAATATTCTATAATATAGTAAAGTGCATTTGCATTCAAAATGAGTAACATGCTATTAAACAGTACCCTCAGGATTGAAGTTCAGGTGTAGGGTGGGAAGAAGTTTATATCTGATGTCAGAAGTGACACCACAGCAGACATGTTGCTCTGAGCATGCTGGATATAGGGACATTCTGGATTGCTTACCATATCCCAGGGTGTCCCTCAAGGATGTATAAATGACAGATTGTCTCTTTAGCTTTGGCTACAGCCAAGAAACAACTTCAGTTCTTCTGCTGTATATTAGGAATTCAGAGGAAAAAAATTAGACTCTGGGTAAAGACCCTTTGATGAGTCCCCATAATTTCTAAGCAACAACTTGTTTTTAACCAAGTGCTTTGTGGAATAATATATTTTATATAAGGCCAACTTGCTTTTGTATATCACACCTGCTGCGCTCAAAACCAGAGCACAGCTACTTGAGAAACGGCTTCCTCCGGGAGCCTGCCAAACTCCGCTGCTCCTCCAGCTTCCAGCCCTGGAGCTGAGGCTCCGCTCGGCTGCCTTCTGGCTGGAAATCTGACAGAGTTGTAATGCAGCCAGCTATCTTCTTTGCATATTAAAAAACCTCGTCACTGGTGATGATCAGTTCTAAGCAGGACTGATAAAACCCATGAAGGTTAGGGAATGCCTGTACCCTTTTATGAGTCATTGCTTCAACAAGAAAATGACTTGGTTGTTACTCTGTTTTGTTCTGTTACTGGGTTTTCTTTTAACCTTTGCCAGTTCTTCAAGACAAATGCTTCTGCAACACCAAGGTAATAAGCTCCTTTAAAAAAGCAACCAACATCGATTCTATGTTTTTGAGCTAACAAAAGTTTCAGTGTTGACTCCAGAGGAATAGGAACAAGATCAGTGCTGAGGACTTTTGGAATCACACCCTGAAAGTAATAACGGCAAACATCAGCTCCCATAGCAAGATGAAAGAATGTATGTACCTACGTCCAGCTTTCTTAAAACATTTTTTCGTTTCTTTTGAGTTGTTTCGAAACATAGGGAAGGAACAACTTGTGCTTTGCCATTTGTGCTTGATAAACCTGACAAACAGCATTATTTCAATCATTTGATTGAGTTATGTACCAAGGCAGCTTCATTAAGATATCCACCCAAATTTTACTTTATTTTGCCTTATTTGGGATGGAGCAGAGCGCAGTTGGACTGTATTTCATTTAACAAACAAGAAACTGGATTCCATCTCAATACTATTCATAAATCCTGTGAAATTTGATTAAATTAGCTAATCCAAACCAGTTCTGTCTTCACAATTTACATAGGTGAAAATCTAAACCCCGTTATACAGAAAGCCAAGAAATGGCTAAAATGGTTTAACAAAGGTGTTAAGGCTTTGGGAAACAATTCAGGTACAGAAATCATCATTTAAAATAGACTAAAGTTAAATAGCTGTCTCTGTGTGTGTGCGTGCATGTGTTACGCACACGTGCGTAGGGGTGTGTGTGTGTATATATATCTATGTAAAGCCCTCAAATGAAATCACTCAAATGTGGAACCTTATTACTACCTGTCAAGAGGTAGGAGAAAAGGAATGTGCTACACTGGTAGTTTACGAAAGAATTAAGACACGGTTTTTGTGCTGGTGCAGAAAGGACTTGGAGAAATGAACATTGAATTATAACCCTAGAATGGAAATCAGTATAGAGTATCGTTAAATAAGGGAAATACTTCTCAAATTTGGCTTACATGTCACTTTTGATAATCTGCTAGGCACTGTGGGTGCATGCTGGGCCCAGCCTTGCTGGTTTTCCACTGCTGCAAATGGTGCTCAGTCTTTGGTACTCTTCTGCATAGACTGTGACTCATGCTTTTTTAGATCCAGCATGTGTGTGTGTTTGCTGTTTATTTTACATGACTGTATTAAATTGCCTGAAGTCTCAGGTGCCTCCCATCAAATGCAAATCTTGGTGAAGTCCATTGGAACTGAGTAAGTACACGTTGCTTGGCATTACTGAGAATATCCTAAGTGCAAGAGATGTCAAGGAAAGCCCTCTGGGACTTTCCATGTCAGCATATCTTGAAAAGAATGAGTGGGTTTTACTGCTCGTCTAAAACCCTTTACAGGAGGGGGAGAAGGTCTATCAGAGAGGCTCCATCAATCTGGGAATGTAAACCAACCAAACCTTCTGTGTCAAGTTTAACAAAGTCCATACTAATAGTAATTTGGGAGAGTCTGTGTAAATGTGTGATCATGTAAGACCTGGGTAGATGCATCGGCCTATGGGCCATGTTTAGCCGTGACTGGCCGTACTGGAGGGTAGCTTATGCCCCAGGAATTGTTAGGGCTGTTTCACTGTAATAACCTCAGTAGTGCTCCCTGGCAGAGAATATTTCAGGGACAAAAAGCTGTGACCTGCCGTGAGTGTCAGAATCAGATACTTCATCGTTCCAGCAGGTCCTAAAGCCTAAGCCACAGTTTGGTGTTTTGGCATCACTAGCGTTGTTTCCAACAGTCAGTAGCGGACATAAAATGTCCCCCAAGGTGTCTACATGTCCAAAAAACAAGGGCCCACCTTCAGAGAAGAGCCCAAGGCTTGCCGGGTTTTGGCCGATGGCAGAGTGGACTCCAGCAGTTTGGTATAAATGCAGTGCCGTGCTGGGAGCACCTGTGCCTCAGCGGGTGTGCGTGTGCTCAGGGCTCAGCCCTGCTCTTCCTCCTCTGCCCCCGCGAGGCACTGCAAGCTGCTGGTGTGCTCCCTTCCCCAGCCAGAGAGAAGAGCTGATAGCGGTCCCACTGCAGCGATGATTTCACTTGCAACCTTCCCTGCTACTCCAAGGCAATCAGCAGAGGAGGAAGACAAAAGGGTGCAGTTAAATGAAGATGCTTTGAAATAAAATCAGTCCCCTGCCTCTGTACTTGTTTCATACCTTGGATCTGCCAACTCTGGCAATCCCCTTCATTTACATCAGTGCCAGACAGAAGAGAATATGGCCAGTGAGCTCTGGGAATAAAGCTTTTCTGATTCCCTTCTTCGCAGGCTTTCATTGTCACATCAGTGTTAAGAAGCCAGTTGAAAAAGCCATGGCATCTTAACCACTATGATAGAAATCCTGCAGACATATGGATCCTAAGTGCTGCTTCTCCTTTTTTCTTTTTCTTTAGCCTGAAATGCATTCTACCTAGTGCTTCGTGTTCTGATCAAATGCATGCAGAAAAGTTTGTGTTAGAGGCTTTTGGATTACACGGTCT
Organism: Stercorarius parasiticus; assembly: GCA_013396915.1. Taxonomy (NCBI): domain Eukaryota; kingdom Metazoa; phylum Chordata; class Aves; order Charadriiformes; family Stercorariidae; genus Stercorarius; species Stercorarius parasiticus. Next base: position 1,175,540 of record VWZL01004159.1, on the reverse strand, counting down.
CCCTGTTCAGCTGAATACAGCCAGTGGCTGCCGGCACAGAGCTCAGCGTGTGCCGCTGCAATGTAATGAACAAATGCTGTACCAGGGACCACACGTACTTCAACTCTCCCAGGACAGATACGTCTCTGCCTGGCATTTTTACTCAGATGCTGAAATATTACTAGTATTTACTGCTTGCAGAGCCTTCCTATACTGGTATCTTGTAGCTGAAGCTTTTAAAATTAATTGTAATTTGAAAGCAGCCTTCTTTTTCATTTACCTGCAATCGGCGCTATCAGCCTGGGGTTTTTAAGCTGGGTACCTTGCAGTGGGAACCTCAAAAGTGCTTAACTCTCTAAGGAACAAAATTTTCCCGTTAGGTGTATGTTACTGAATTTGTTTCTGCAATGATGAAAATCTGTTTTCTCTCCTTCCAAAAATAAGCCATGAATTCAAGCATTAGCCACGCATGCTAAAGCCACTCTTTGCAAGAGCATATTCCCCTGTTAGCGCTTGTTGGATTTAGTCCCCTAACTGAAGAGCTAGAGCTCTGCCCCTTGCAGCTAGAGACCTGAGCTGCGGTTCCCAGCAACGGTGCAAGAAATAAAGCAGGAAATAAGGATTAGACTTCTTGCCTAAAATGCCTCTAGGTTGGTAAGCAACTCCTCTCTGACCAGCTTTAGGGAAAGCCCAGTGAAAACCCGTCTGCTTTGATCTGGGTCCTCACTGTTCTCCGTGGGTTTGTTGTTAGCAGGCGCTGGACTAGCCCCTCGTTGTGCCAGGGGAGCTCTTTTGCAGGATTTGACAAGGACTGTAGCATTAAATCAGAATTTTCAGTGGACCGTTACTTGGAGATTTTGTTTCAGAGAAAAGCTGGAGGAATTCCTGCATTAAGGTCGCTTGCATAGCTAATAGCATAGGTTCAAATAAATCAATTTAAAAATATTGAAATTATATGGATGCATGTTCATGATGGAGCTGGTAACTGTTTGGGTAATAAAGATTAAAAAATGACTTTTCATTTTCAAGTTTAAAAAAAAATGGCTGCTTTTCAGGAAATTATTCAAGAAAGATGCAGTACTGCACGTTGGCACGTGCCCAGAGTTGTAGAAACTGAACTCTGTGAAAATTAAGCCCATTTTAAAGTATTCTCCTGAACTGAGATTTCTGCTCTGACTCTGAAGTGCAGTGAGATCTGTGGAAAAATCTCCCTTGACTTGATTTGGCTTTTCAACTGAGCCCCTGTCAGCTGTGCAAAAAGCTGGAATTTTTGTCAAGATACTTTTTCAAGCAGAACAACTTCAGTTAACTGCTGTTCATAACATTGTACTCCTCTGTCGCTGCTTTGAATCTGAGTGCAGCCGGTAATGTAAAAACACCCAAGTTTTGAGCTGGGCAGAAGTGTATCTACATTGTTACGTGATGCATAGGAAGAAAAGGCTTGGTCTTCAGCTGTATACCTGTGATTCAATTAAATTCCATGATGTATTCCAGGGAAACGCTGCTTTAGAATGTCTTCCCTCTTTTTTATCTATTGGTTCATAGATTTTCCAAGGGCAAAAGAAGCCTTGAAACATCATTAGCTCTGATTTCCCGTATGCGTAGGCCCTGAAGTATCATCCTCTTGCCTGGCGTTGAGCTCGGGAACTTTCCTAACCACAGTTTTGAGTTTGAGAAGCAGCTGCAGCCCCAGCGTGGCTGGAGCTTCCGCAGCCAGTGGCTGGGCGAGCGCGGGGCTCCGGTTCCCTGAACGCTCTCCTGGCGCTGTGCTGAAGCTTTGCAGAAGTGCAGCCGTCCCTCAAGAAGCTGGTTAACTTCCCTAGCGTTAAAAGAAATAACGCTAGCTGCCTTTAATTCTGATTTGAACACCGTTTTAAATTGCAGATGTCGTTGCATCTTACGCCTTGCCCAGCTAGCTCAAAGAGCTCTCTCGCAGCCAGCAGTTTCTCCCTGCAGAAATGGCAGGTACCGTGCAGTCAGCTCGCCTCTTGAGCTTTTCTTCGTAAGCTAAACAGATAGAGGGGCTCACATCTCTCATAGTGAGGACTTTCCAGCCCCAGAATAATTTTAGTTGCTTGTCAATGTAAAATATTTTTCAATGTGCTTTTAGAAGGCAGAAACCAAAGTGTGTATAGCTTTTTGTTACTGATTTAACCAACATCCTGTAGAAGTAAAAATTGTATCCTTTGTTTCAGCTTCACATGAGGAACCTGGTATTCAGGCAGTTCTGACATCTGCGTGTTTTAGAGACCCCCTGTTTTCCAGAAAATGTAGCCTGTATGCTTTATTCCAAAATATGCAATCTTATGTTTGGCTGCATAGAAGACGTTTGGTGTGAGTGACTCCAGCTGAGCCGCCAGCCTGGCTCACTCTCTAATACTGGCTGCTCTTCACTGTAATTTGCTGGGATTTCAGTGTTCCTATCATCTGTATGTTTTATTGCCTGGGATTTTTTAATAATTTCTAAACCTTTGGCTGGAATATTAAAAAGCATTAGTCCTGCGACAACCCCTGGGGGGAACCACACCCCAATTGTATTATAATTGCTCATTTACAGCTACTTTTGGAGAGCCCCCAATTAGCTGGCTCTTAATGCATTTTTCATGTGTTTTATTAATATTGAAACATAGAGACAAATCTAATTAAATGTTTACCATTTAGCCGGTGCTTTGCATTTTAATTAAAGGACCAGAAAATGGACTAGCCAGCTGCACAGTTGCTTGTGAAGTCAGCTCTCTCTTCTGCTGGTGCAGACAATCCAGGCTGTGATTGACCTCACCTGGGTGCAGGTGTGTTTGGAAGCACTAGAGCTCGGTTTGTCATACTTATCTCTGGAGAGTACGTATTTGCTTGATGTGAGTCCATGCTGGCTTCATTATTTTCTTTTCCTTTCTTCATTTGCTGCGTTACACTGTGAGTTGCTTTGTTTAGGTTAACCTGCTACCTCATCGGCCCCGATAACTGAGAGTTTGCTGGGCCATATTCTACTACAAGTTTTCCACATGCCTAGCAAAAGAAGTAATACAGTTTCTAATGAGGTACTTCTTTAAAATATTGCAGAAATGGGAATAATTTGGTAGAAACTTAGTTTAGTAGAAATGTATATATCAGACTAGTTTAAGGCCAAAAGCTCCTTTTTTAAATTGGTATAGGAGAAAATCGGTCGTGTGGATACATGTACATCCCCTCCAGCATACATAGCATATTCTTGAAGTGTGTTTCACAAAAAGTGTAAGTTGATATTTGTGTGGGATTTTGTATAAGTGATAAACTTTGTTCTCCTTTGGGTGTTAACAGCCTGTGTTTGGAGTTGCTGGCAAGTGCTGTGGGTGAATTTGTGTAGAGCCATTTGTCGCAGCTACGGAGTGAGGTGTGGCGGGAAGCCAGCCCATTGATTTAATGCTCAGTAGTGGCCTTGTAATTCTTCACTGGGCAGTAACTCACTTTTTGTACCAGTAGTCGCAGTATTAGAAAAGGATCATTTTTACACATAGTGACTTATCTGGAAATATATACTCGGGTCAAACAATTGGGTATTTTATTCTGAAGTAATTATGTGATAGTTTTGAAGAATAGGGGTTCCTCAGATCCTTGCAATCTCTCCCCAAAGTCCCAGCCTTCCACCAGTTCTCAGTTATGCCGCAGCTAAATTACATAAAATGCTACAGATGTGCGCACCGGTGTTTCCAACTGGACCATCCAAAACAGGCTCTTGCGCAGACCAGTCCTGCTCCCATCGGGACGCCACACTGGTGAAGTGGGGTGTCTTGCGCCAGAGTGGGAGGGAGGACGCAGTCCTTTCCCACAGTAAAAATGCCATCGGTTAGTAAAAAATCAGGAGAGCTGAACATAATGTAGATACAAGCACATGGAAAGCTTTCTAAAGCCCAGAGGACGCTCCTGTAACAGGAGACACTTATGTGTAAATAACAAATACATGTAAATCAAACCCCTAGGCCTCAGTACCAAGACACAGGTGAGCTGACTGCGTTCTGTCCAGTTACTCCCCCAAGATATTTTGTGCTTTTTCAAAGCACAAGGATTTTGCTCTACAGAAGGCCAGAGTAACAGCAGTATATTTATGTATGCTGGCAAAAAGAAACGAGGGAAGTGACTAATTCATGCTGAAAGCCAACTTTCAGAATAGCTAGTGTATCATTTCTGGTGTACATCTAAATTGGAAACTACCTACGGAGAAAATGGCATTCCAGAAAGTATGTGCTGAAGACATTTGTTATTGCAGTTTGTTAAATTATAACCTTTCATTGAGGTTATTACTTGAAGTTCAATTAACATTTTAAATGTACGTTTGGAGACCATGGAACGGGGCCTCCGCAGAGAGGTGGTCTCAGTACAGAATACCTTCCCTGCCACCGGTGTCACCGTGGCCAAGTCAGGAGGAAAAGGTGTTCTTTTTGGTAAAAAGCCACAAATAACTAAACAGTTTTGTGGAAGCTCCTTCCGTGTGGAACACACTTCATGGGCGTGCAGCATTGCATTTTAGCAGCAGTTTCATGGATATCTCAGTTGGAAAGGAAATTTATATCAGAGCTGAATACAGACAGACAGAAAGTCCTGCAACCGTCTTTTGTTCAGCATACATGGAGTGTCCTTTTCCTACTATTAGGGAATCTCTAGTCAGGCAGGAATTTATTTACCTGGAACAGAAAGACATATATAGGCACAGAAGAAACTGATTTTAAAAAATAGTTTTTCCCAAGCATATGTACCTGAAGATTGAGGAGTACATGAAATCCAGTGATATAATGAACTTGTTTTGCATTAGTATGGCAAGCTGAACTGCTTGAAGTTGCCACTAATGTTTTTCCTCAACCCAGAACAGTGTGTTTTGAATAAAGGGAATCAGTTTATTTTCCTAATAAATATCTTCAGCAGCATTTTCAGAATGGATTTGTCAGTTGGCAAATGCCCTTGAAACAGATTTGAAAGGCAGGCAGATGCGGCATTTGATGGAAATACAATGCCTCTAACAGTTGAGTTCACTGAATAAAAAGCAAGTAACAAACACAAGCATACCTAGCTAGTACGAATAAATAATGCCGTGAAGGACAGAACCCCCTAGGCTGCCAGAGCCTAATCCAGGGATCTAGCAAGGGAACTGCTACAAAGCCAGGGATCTTTAGGAGTGGCAGACACGGAAAGGAGGGCACTGAGAAAGCCAGCATTAACAGTTTAAGAACGTCTGACATGGGTATCTCTCTGCGGTGAAAAATATATTTTTCAAAAAGATAAACAAAAAATACCCAACCCCAAACCCAACCCTCTCCTGCCAAAGTGCTGACCTTGTTTTACTGAGTATCTCCCTCCCTTTCTATAGCAGTTACAGGGTGAAAGTCACCCACCAAGTGGCGCAGGTTACCATGCTGATGTATAGAAATATTACCAAGTGGCACTAGTTCTGTAGCTACAGAATTTAAGTAGTGCTCCACATAGTAGCGTGTGGCAACTGTTGCTAAATGCTTATCTTTTAATGGCAACCTGTGTGTGTATAATGTATTACTCTATACCACCTGTTTATAAGCAGATTGGTGTTTAAGCAGAATATTGCACAAGGGAGAGACTTTCAGTTTAAATGAAAGCATCCCTTTCCATTATAAGCAGCTTGCTTTATCACAAACACCGGTGTTTCTTGAAAGTAGGAAACAAACTCCAAATACTCCGAATATTTAAAATAGTCTAATTGAATGATAATTGGCAGATTTGTAGTGAGTGGGTGGGTGGGTGGAATTGGTCTTTCATAGCAAGCTCCAGCTGCTCTAGCTAGCTGCCTTTGAAGAGCTGCTTAGGGAAAGAGGAAGAAAAGAAAAACTAAAATCAGCTGCTTAATTGCATCTACTGGTTCTTGAAGCTGCTGTGTGCCTCCCACCCTTTTGAAGTTATCTGTTGTTAGATCTGCAAGATGTACGTGCCAGCCACCAGCTCAGAGTGGCCTTGGTTGGTGCTGCAGCATGGGACAGGAGGGTAGGTGTGTATCGCTCGGGGACAGTGGGGGGGTGCAACGGTGGGACGAGCCAGCCGGCATCTCCCGACAGACTGCTCTGTTGCTTGCATAAAACACAAAACCACCCCAAGTCTTTATTGCTATCATATGTGCAAGTTTTTAAGGGTTTCATTACACATGCCTGTTTTGGCAGAAATTCCCAAAACTGTCACTAAAGTTCCTGCCCTGCTTTTGTGGACAGCCTGGCTAAAGAGCTCTGGCCACTGCTCTGCTCAAACCCAGGGCTGTTTCGGGGTCTCCTCTCTCTTCCCCTCACACCTCCTGCAAGGAAGAGGACAACAGTGCTGTGGCTGAGTGACTAGAAGGGAAGTTTCTGTCTGCTAAACAATGGACAAGGTATAGGAAGTAGCGAAGCAAAAAAGAAGAGTGTATTTTATGCTCCTGCAGTCCGTCACGCTTTCTGTCCCTGTGTGCAGGATCTCCACATTCATATCTCCTTGGGCTAGTATTGAAAGGAGCTTTCACATCTCCAAATTTTCTTTCTGTTCCTGTTGTAGGAGCTTGTAATCTACTTTCAAAACTTAATACAAGCCATCATCGATGAAGTGTTCTAGCAGAGGGGAAATGTTGGGAATATTTGCAGAGTAAAATGCTCAATCCAGGGCTTCCAAGTGGTTTTATACAAATTGCTACGTATGAAACAACTTCATACTGAATTCATGATATTATGAGAATATGATAATATTCATCATATTATGAGAACATGAGAAGTCACAGAACGTCCACAGCATCACCTCTCTGCAGATCTCTGAGGGCTGAAGATTATCCAGGAAATTGCAGTCTTCAGTTTGTTTGTATGATTATTTTCATTGAATATTTGTGTATAGCAAACACTGAATCTAAATATCAGAGTATATGCACTGTTTTCCAACAGAGATAGGGCTTCTGTTGTCCAAGTATTGTTTTGTAATAATCAGTTTTGTTTAGAATAGCCGGAGATACATTTTGAATAAGCAATTACATTTGAATAAGCATATTATGGTACTTTTCCAAAGTTTGTCTAAAAATGGACTCCAAATTTCACGGGATTGGGGAGTTCCTTTCTAGTATTTCCATCTAATTGAGTCAAAAGTTGGTTACACATTAGCACACCTAACTGTACCCAGGCAGACTCTAGGAATATTACATGGCACAAAGAAAAGGTAAAATGAATTTTAAAAGCCACTTCAGTTTTGGCTTCTCATTTCCCTTCTTTGAGGTTATTACTTCGTTTAAAAAATGAAAACCGTGTGCCCCTCTGTTCGAACTTTATTACTGCTTTGGCAGCATTACAGGAACATTATTACAGGACATTATTTTGACTTAAGCGGTATTGACTGACTTGATCTGTGTGAGAGGTGGAGGAGTTGGTATTAAACTCCTTTGAAAATCTCCTCTAACAGTGCTGAGGTTTCTCACTGAGAGCCAACGGGCAGAGTCCCGGGGCAAGGAGGGGTGTGGGTGTCACAGCGTTAGGCATCGCAAGGGCTGCTTCTTAGATATGAAATCCATCTTCTTCAGGACACCCCCGTGCAGAGGAGAGAACCCATTAAAATTGTACCTGCCAGGAGGAAAACAAGGGGAAATGTTGAAATGAATATAAAAGGCATGGAAGATGGTTGCTTTTTTGTCTGCTGGGAATCTGCAGTGCCTACTTGCCCGCTGCCCTCCCCTCACAGACCTGTCTTCTGCTCACACTCAGATTTCCTCAGTAAGGACTCCTCTCCCCTTTTACGAAATATATTAGCAGCTTAGGAGTTCCCCAGGATGTGGGGAGCAGGGTTCAGTTTCCTAGCTTGCTTGAAGGCATTCAGATCTGTACCTCCTGTCTCCCACCTCCTGGTGGAAACTGCCCCAGGTTCGTCTGAGTTGAGGTCTTTTCTACTCCTTCTGTTTAAATTCTGAGTATTAAGTAATCGTTGGGTAAGGTACGGAAATAGCTGTAGGGGCATGGACCGATACTTAGATGTATCCCTTCTCCAGTGGTCATAGCCACTAGCTGTGGGGCGAGCTCTTTCCCTTCAGGGCTGGTGAGCTCCTGTGTCGTCGCGAGAGCTGTCGTTGGCAGGGATGGCTGCCTGCACCGTGCTCTTCCCTTCCAGAGAAGAGCCTGTAGGCTGTTTCTTGGGTTGCTGTCCTGGGAAGTGAGAGTCTTCATCACAGGAAGCAAAGGAGAAAGTGGAATGCGTAACCCCACATCCTAGGTGAGTGTTAACATCTACAGGTGGTGGAATATTGCCCTCTCCTTTCACACAAAGGAAAGGCAAAACGAGAGCTGCCCCTGTGTTTTGATGGGGTTTGGGGTTGTTGGTCTGTGTGCTTTGGGGGTGTTTCATTTCTAGCCCCGTGTAACCCCCCGTTAGTCAGAGACCAAGTGCTCTGCTGTTCAGGAGCAGAGTCCTGCTGCAAGTGTGCGAGGATGGGCAGTTATCTATGGCTTACTGGAGGTGAATATATTTTTTTAAGAATAATGATTACAAGGAAAGATTCCTGAGGGCTTGTTGTTCCTGATGAGCCTGCCGAGCAGCAGGTAGGACTTGACCTATCCTTTTGGCCTTCCAGCTGCGTCTCCCCATTTGCTCAGGATCCCTATGTGTGTGTGCAGAAAGGCATTTGATGCTGATTGGAACTAATTCAACACCACAGTGGGAGGAATTCACTCTACATTGCTCTGTGCTAACAGCTATAAGCAGTGATAATTAATAGCCCTAATTGCTTAATCAGTTTAAAGTTTTAGACTATGTCATATGTGAAGGTTTTTATTTTTGTGGATGACTAAACCCCCAATTAATGCATCGAGTCATACAGCCTTACCAGTGCTGTCTGTTCCAGGCAGAGAAAAATAACCAGTGTCTTCATTACCCCCCTCAGGTCCCTTTCTGTAGTTGTTACTGTGGCCTGAAGACATTTTTCTGTAGCAGCTGAAATAACGCTACAGTGAGCCTTCCTATCAGCTCAGAGCTGTCAGCGATAGATATGAATCCACCAGCCTGAGCCCGTTCGGTGCTGCTGACGTACTCTTCTTGACTTTCCATTAATTCCTTTACCTCTGGTGGCCAATCTCTCTTAAAACCAAAACTGTGTGCTACCAGCGTATCTAGCGAAACTGTAATTTTGCAGTTCTCAACAGATCCCTAGTCCCTGTGCGCACGCGAGGGTTGTCTCCATCACACATTACTCAAGAAAATGCGTCCCCCTTTGGTATTCAGTTTTTGTTTTCTTCAGTGCTGGTTCAGTTTTATCTCTGTTTCCTCACACTGTCCCCATACCTCTCCCTCTCCCTGTCTTTCAGGGCATATCTCCTAGATTGTTTTTATTTCCCAGACCTATTTCCCGTGCGAGTTTCTTTTCAGCTGCCTGTTCCCGAGTCCCTCTCCATTTGTGTGTGTGTCTCTTCTTATCTACTGAGGAAGATGAGGGGAAGATAGAGGCGTTGAATGGCAGAGCTGGAAGTCCCCGTTGGAAGCGATCTTTAGAGGGAGTTTGCTTTCATCATTATTGAGCCCCAGTGGAGCCCGCACGCTGGATGCACACACACGTGGCAGTTAGGGGCTGGGCGCTGGAAAGCTTTGACTTAGGGATGATGGTAGCATGCACAGAAGGCGCTGTGCTTTTCCACAGTGCAAGTATTCCTCATTGATGACTGTGCGAGTTTCCACTGTAAAGGGATCCTGTTAATATTTGTGCCCTCTATTGGGCACAAATTTGGGGTAGAAGCGACGATACAGATCCAAGACAGAAAGGCCAGCTGAAGTGCTGCTATTTACCCCAATAAAAGTAACAATATCAGTGCAGTTACAGCTTGTTAAAGAAAAGCCTGAGTTTTATGGGACTAATGCCATGTTGGAAAACTGTTTGGTAATACATCCCAAAGTGAACTCACCTGCCACCAGTGAAAGCAACATACTTTGATAGCAGCAGAGGAATTGACCCTTGGATTATTGTATCCCATAACGCTTCTACAGAGAGGAAGAGAAAATGAGCACTAGATATTTCTATAAGACTTTCTTCTTTTACAGAAAGTTTTAGTTTCTCTTGCGACATGTGTCTCTCCTGCCATGAAGAAAGGAAATCCTGAAAAGTGTGAGTCTCTGTTAGGTAATTAACTTTCAAATCAATAGAAGAGATCTGAAGGCTAGCACAGGGCTGGTAGAAAATGCAAAATGATTTTTATTTAACAAAGAAGTGTGAATGAATGAACGAACGTGTGACAATAGGAATAGTCAGACAAGGACACGGAAAGCATTACAGCCTGATAAAGGCAGAACAATCCATCACAACAATAGTATCTTTAATTCTCGTTAATGCTGTGCTGCGGTGTTTGAATTATATTTTGATTTTGTTATCTCTTAATACATAAATCTAAGGAGTTTCAGCTGCCTAGAAAAACAACGTGCAAGTGTATTTAAACCTTCTGTCCATTCTAAGCAATGGCAGGAAGAGGCTGCGGAGTATACCTGCAACTCCTTGGACCTTAGGGCTAGTTATGTGTAGAAACATCTATATGGCATCTGTAGCATTTTTGCAGAAGTGAGTTTTTTAGGTGAAGGATGAGTTTACAAGTACCTTACAGGAGCTAATGAATGATTTATAGATGTTTTGATAGTTAATCAATTCTTTCAGACTGTTAGATAAGTAAAGACGCTGCTTATAACCATGGCTTGTAACCATCAAAGCCACTTTATTTTGGCTGTGTTTGTTCATGCTTCAGTATCAGTGTGTTGCAGATATACTAACGTTTATTAATGATTTATTAACTTGGTAGAAACCATCTGTAAACGCAAGCTTTGTGCAAAGTGAGACTGTATCTTTTCTTATTTCTGCTTTCCTTCTCCTACTGAGAGAGGTCTGCTTGAGGCAGCTGGCATAGCTGATGGGGAGAAGCGGCGTTTCTTCTCTGTACTACACTGAGCTTAGAACTAAGAGGAGGACTTCATTTTTCTTGTCTTGTCAGTAACTTAATCCTTTGTGGTTTTACTGTTCCTGAAATAAAGTCAGTCTGGAGCCAAAGGAAAGCCCTTCTCAATTCTCAGGAAAGCACAAGGATGAAGTAACCTTGTGCTAGTGAGCAAACATCTTCTGCTGGTGACTTTCCCTGGCTGGGAGAGCAGAAGCATCTCCCACGATAACTCTGTCCTGGAAGTTACCGCAATGATACTCCGCACCGGAGCCCGTAATGAGGACCTGTTGCAGTAGTATTGGCTAAGGGAAGATGAGCCCAGGAGACGAGTCATTGGTCTTCTACGTGGAATTTGCCAAAGCAAAATTAATTTTCATGTTCCAGTGGGAATCTGCCCTTTCTAAACTTCAATTTCATAACAAACCCTGTAAAAATTATGTAAGCCTCCTTTTAACTCCTTCCCTCCACCTCTGCAATCTAGTGAATAAAATGTCATCGTGTATGCAAAACAATTCTTCTGTTCAGGAGCAGAATGTACTCTGGCTCTGTTGTCCGTGGGTTGTGTTCCTCCCTAGCTGCCCTCAGCAGGGAAGCTCCTGCTCTGGTGAGGGCCAAGCAAAGCAAGTGGTGAAAAGGTTATTGAGCGTGCGTGCAGGGCCCTGCTCTTTTCCTTCCCTCTCTGGTGGTCAGGGATAGCCAGTTTATGAAACCCGCTTCCCAGGGATCATTTTTATTTGGTTGGGTGAAACACCAAAGCCAACAAACAGTATCTTACTGAGTCTCCTCTGTTAAAATTCTTCCTTTAATGTGCTGTTTACCTCACCTTCTTCTTAAACTTCCATTCTTATAAATCAATATGGATGTATTTGCTTTCTGCACAGGGTTCCAGTAGTCTCTTAATAGTCATAATAATCGTTATTACTGATTAAAGTTGCATTATTCATGCCAGATGGAGTCCCCTCCCTGTCAGCCAGAATGAGTTTGCATTATGTAGTTATAGTACATTTGTGATCTAAATAAACAGATGGCAGAATGTGACAGCAAATTATGTGCTGGTGATGTCAGCAACAACGCTTCCCGAGTATAATTGCTTTAAATGAACATGAATGCAGCAAGGAGCTGGTAGTTTTAACAAGGTAGTTGGCATGCAGCGGGGTCATTACCACACACCATCATCAACAGCGCCGTGAATGCTGTGTGAGTGCTGAGGGAAGAACGCGAGCTTTGAAAAGGTAGTGACAGAAAGCCCGACTTTACACAACTATCACAGTGGTTGCTCAAGTGTGTAACGTCTCTGAGGTATAAGCATGCTGCTAGCAGAGGAGCAGTGTTTTCTTTTGGGGTGATCCAACCTTTGCCGAGAGACATTTTGCATTTTCTCCAACACTATCTCCCATCAGGGCGCGTGGGAGCGTAATGGAGCAGTGTTAACAGCAGCTGCTGTTAAGGCAGGATTCAAAGGTAACCTTCTGGATCGGGTTCAGAGGGGAAATTGGCTTAATAGAATCTCAGCAGTATTCAGTGATGAATAAAAGTTTGATCAGAAATGTGGTTAGGTTCCTGTGGTCAAAAAAGCAGCGATAAGAACTGTGCGGTCTTTAACGGTGCTTCTGTTGGGTTTCTCAGCTCATCTCTTCACGTCCAGCTGGGTGCAAAGGGCTTGGCTGCCTCCCCCTCAGGCACTGCCACACCGGGGTTTGAGCAGCGGGGCTCCGGGTGCGGTAAGGCAGGCTCCCCATGGGTGCTCGGGGAGTGTTTGGCATTCAGGAGGGAGAAGCGCCATGAGCAGGAGCATGACTGAGCTCTGCCCACACCTGGGTGGGAGCTGCAGAATGAGGTCTCCATTCACTCGCAGTCAGGACTGGTGTGGGACCGTCCGAGTGTTTTGTCGAATAACATAAGACGCAGCCAGAGGAGAAGGTGCCAGTTCTTCTGCCTGCTCCCCGTTTCCTTGTACAGTGGTCAGGGTGAACTCAGGTCCCTCTTCAGTCCAAGCAGGTTTCAGTCACTAATTATGAGGCAGTTTACAAAAGCTACCATTGCTAACTCTTCCATCTGTATTTCACAATGAAAGCACCTACAGTTCCTTTTCTTGAGGGACTAAACCTGTCAGCATGTGGAAGGACCGTGTAGAACATCACCTCTAGGTTCTGAAGGAACAAGTGATTCCTTCAGAAACCCAACCGCAGGCAACTGGAGAACCAGCCACCAGAAAAGGAAAGGTCCTGTGAGCTTAGTTGTCGCTGGGGTTAAGTGGTTGCACAGGGCACATTTCCTTTACCGTGATATTGGACATGAAGGCTATGCAAGCTTTTGGGCAAGAGGGGTGGCTTTTAATCACAGGCATTGAGTGTATCGCCCAATTGTTCAGAGGGAATTGAACATGAGATACACAGACAGAGACGGACAGACAGACAGATAGATAGACAGAGATCCTCTCTAGCACAGCCATCTCCTCTTCTGTGGAGGAATGAGTGGGTCATACGTAGGATGCAGAGAGCGACAGTAATAGCGCTGGGTGATGAAATTGTTCCTCAGTCTTCCAGACTTGTTCATCTTTTTTTTTTGTTTTAAAATGTCCCAATCGTTATATGTAGCAGAGTGGTATTGAGGGTATAAAGCACTTTAAAAAGTAGCCGTATTTCATATATGTTTGACACCAATTCTGGCTATTTATCTAGGCCCTTTTTACAGGCACTGTTTCAACCTTGGTAACGGATAAAAGCTCTCCAAAGACAAGATGGACGCTCCTCTTCAGCAGTTGTTGGATGTTGAGGAAATGAGAGGAAGCCACCTTTCCAATCTTTCTCTCTCTCTGTCTGTCCTGCAGGTGGTCGATGTCACAAGTCCTGCACAGGCCGATGCTGGGGACCCACCGAGAATCACTGCCAGACCTGTAAGTATGCAAGATTCTGGGAAACAAAGGGCTGAAAAATGATGTAACAGGGATACTACTTTTTTTTTTTTAATTTTGAAGGGATATGATAAATTCTGGGTTTAATATAATTCTAAAATATTTGAAATTTTTTCCATATTTTTTTACCAACAGATGATCTGCTTCTTTTTCCACCCATGTGAATTTATGTTTTTCTTTCTTCCCTTGTGCTTTCTAAAAATGCTTAAGCTAACTTGAGTTTTCTTTTCACTTCTTGGCGGCAACATGGAGCACGACTCCTGAGAATATTGATGGTTATTTTGGAATACAGGGAAATGAATGCTGCAAGAATAGAAAAAACTACAAGGCAGATCTGGAGATCTTTAATGATGGTCTGACACTGCAAAGTTCCTAATGCCAAAACACTCGGTTAATTTCAGTGGGAGCCTGGGAATATTAGTTATCTTGCAGAATTGTTCTCTTTATAATAACTTCAGAATGTATTTGAGTTGTACTGAAAGAGAGAATAATAGGGTTTTTGTGAAGTCGTAAGTGAAGCGTTGTTCACAATGTCTGTCTGTCTGTCCTCTTGAATTTGGAGAGCATTAAAATGAATAAAAAAGAACTATATTGAGAGAGGTTTTTCCTTGTGTGCTTTCAGCTCCTTCAGATAGGCGCTGAAGAGCTAGAAGTGCAGTCACAATATTAGCAAATACAAAAGAGGAGAAAATGAGAGCTGTCTTTTCCTACAAGTTTTTTCTTTTTCCCCCCTTACGGGAATAGAGCTATCCTTTACATATCCTTTCTTTGAAATTTAGGAGCATGGAAATTGGTTGCGTTTACCGGAGTCACTCTTCCTAGGAAATGAAATGGTTGCTGGTATGTCCCCAAGAGAGCACTGCCCTAGCTTGCGCTTGGTTCCTCGGCTGAGTTGTAGATAGGAGGAAGGGATTGTGACAAATTAACCACTATCAAGCAAGTACACCGACTAACTCTCTGAACTGACGATAGTCCAATGTCATCTGCCTTTTTTGTTGGAAATATTAGGAACAGTGCAACCATGACTTTTTGTTTTTTGACAGCTCAGAGGAAGAGATAAGAGGAAATTAGAAATAGCAGACAGCTTGACATGAACGTTTTACGAGTGAGCACGAGCAGGAAATCCAAGCTGACCTCCTGTCCGCGGCAAAGCGAGGGGCACGCGCACCGCTGCTGCGTGCCTGCAGAGGCTCTGCCACCCTCCAGGCGCCGCTTTCCGTTCAGGAGCATCAGCCCATGCTGCTGGCAAAGCTGATGACAGTTACAGCTCTGCTGCAGTTAACGTGTCCTTATATTACTGTTTCATATTGAGCTTTATCTGCGGGTGTAATTAAAAACACTTGAGGACAGGTTGTAGGAGTAACTGCGTAATGAAGCAGGTACAGTGATGCTAAGCAGATTCTTCTTCATCTGAATCGAGCTAGTACATCTCCTTCCTTTGCTGGCAGTCTTTATGAAAGCCCCAAAGAAGTCAGTGCTCCGAAAGCCTCCTTACATCAAGGTTACGTGCTGAAGTAGATAATGGAAAGGGACTTAAACCCAAGCTGACCAAATTATTCTGTATCGTGGTTAGGTTAGAATTGATTAATGCTGGGTCTTTCTCTGTCCCTAATGAGAGGCCTGTTTGTCTATTAAAACTAGTAACTCTGTAAGAATCTGGGTAATTCATCCAAACTTGAGTAGGCTTATTCAGGCCTTATGTGGTTAGCTTATGCAAGAATGCTGTAAAGCCTTGGCAGTTACATTCTGTAAGGATGGTACGATCCTGCCTCAGGCCTTTGTGCCAGCGAGCAGAGGCTCCCGCCTCATGTGCGGTGGGAAAGTCCAGCTGGACTCCGTGTGGCTGCAGAAGGCCACGTGGCAGGATCAGCTCCCACAGCCTCCACCTCTACAAAGCACTGCTCTCCGATAAGTGAACTGATTTGGTGGATTAATGTAGTAATACCAGAGAGAGAAAAACTTATCGGCAGTGTTGTGAAGCCAGAAGCTTAGCGGAGCTGCACGGTAGGTTTGCTCCAGGAGTGACAGCTATCTCTCTCTTCACAGTGACTGCCCTCTCAAATCCAAACAGTGGGGACAGGCTAAGGCACAACTGTGGATTTAAAATAATAAACTATGGAAACACATATGCCATCTGAGTTCCAGGGAGATACACAGATCGTGCATTTCTAATTTGAAATGGCTACTCTGTGGCCTTTTACCTTCAAGCACACTGTGCAGCCTCTGATTGTCAAGGTCAGTAGTTTCATGCACTGCTTCTTTGCCTCCTGCACCTTGGGTAAACAGCAGGTTTTAAGGAAAAAACTGAATATTAGGCTGGCAATGGGCATTTCTTCATTGCACTTTCTCAAAATGTGTTTTTCTGCAAACTGTTCGAAGCAAAGAATAAGAATACAAGTAGGGACTCGAAAAATAAAAATGCAAGTGGTGATATGCTTTCGCTGCCTTCATTTCTGACTTTAAAAAACATGCCTGGCTTTCAAGCTCATAAATGTTATTCCTAGATACAAGGCAGAGATAGGATGAATGGTATCACAAGCATAGCGTATACCTTAACCTCGTCACCTTGGAGCTGCACGTCTCTCAAACGTGTGCAGGAAAACACTTCAGCAGTGCTACATCCCAGTGTCAAACAATTGTGTTCCTAGAAACAACTCAGAGGTACGTCTGCATTTTAATAATTTCTTTTTTTTTTTCTTGAGTCACTGAAGCAAAAGATTCTAATGAGCCCCCCTCCCAAGATAAGATTTAAATTATTTTCCTGGAAAAGGATTAAAAATGAAAGATCTTAATCCGTGTCTTTCATTTCAAATTACATACGGAAAAAAATCAAAATCCTTTTGTTTTTTGCATGAATATCATCTACCTAGCTGCTTCTTATGTTGCCTTCCAGCAGCGTTTCTCTGTACTTCTAACTCTGTCTGAAACACCACCTGCATCTAACTTTGTCCTAATGTCGCTCTGAATGTGACAAGAAAATTTACGTATTTAAGAAGGCAATTAATAGGAAATTTAAAATAAGCTGTTCTGTTGGAGGTAGAGAAGATGTAATTTCAGGGTACTGTTTTATGCAGTTAATCCCTTTTTCTTTTACAATTAAATTATTAGTATATATTAAATATTTAGTAAATATTTATTAATATTATTAATAAATTATTAGTAAATATTAATATCAAACAGCTAGACTGTGTTCTTTGTTCCGTGTCAGGAGAGGCTAATGTGAAAATACTTCAAAAAAGAATCTATTTTTCAAAGCGTATTGGGCACCCACTAGATAGAATGTAACCAATTTTAAAAGAACTCAAGAACAAACGCTTTTGGAAGTTACTAATCCAATTTGAAAATCTGTGGTTAAAGTCTATGTTACCATTTTTGCTGTTGATGTCTGTTAAGAGTTTGGGGGTGGTTTTTTTGCTTTTTGTGTGAAAAAAATTGAAACTTTTACAAATTGCATACATTATTTTATTAAAATTTGCACTTTGTCCTAGAGGAATGTAATTGAAACAAAAGACAAAAATCTAAATTAAGATACAGGCCCAACTAAAGGAATGCAAAAAGGGCAAATCGCCTTTAAATCAAACCCGAAACATCAACATTCAGCAAATGTGAAATGTTCCATGACTGCGTATGTCTACAGGAGTTTGGCCTGAGCGTGATTGTATCTATACAGTCTTTGTGCAGCTGATGCTGCTGGGAGAAAGACGGTGCCGACGCAGGACGTACCCAATTAGAGCCGCAGAAGGCAGGTGGGAGCCTGGTCGGGGGAGACAGGAAGAGCTGAACCAGCAGCTTAGATCAATGGGGTAACCCAGCATTTTTGCTTGGAGCCAGCATCTTTAATTAAAATCCTTGTATTTCTATAATAACTTTGCATGTTCGTAAGACTTTTTTCATTGATTTCAGTTACTTCCCGTTTTTTCAATCATGGTTTTATAGTGGCCTGACATAATTAAAGATTAAGGGAAACAATAAGAGAGACTGATTAATTGCACACATATATGAACGAAGTGCCCGTTCCACCCCATCCCCAACACAGCTTATTGCTGTATCCCAGTGAAATACTAGTAGAGACTGACAGTCGGTGTTTTGCACTCACAGAAACCCATCCCAACACATGGTATGTTTTTTCAGGACCTTGGTGTTTGCTGTCCTTTGCTGTCTTGGCCCCGGCTGTTACTGTTTTTTGCAGCCAATTTTTGGGATCCCACAAAGGCTCAGCAGGCGTCAGGACAGGTAACTGCACTGACCCTCCAAAGTCTGGTTCAAAACTTGGGGCCTCAACTGTGGTTAGTGAAGGCTCTCTTCATAGTTATGTTGGGTGAAGAAATGACTATCTGGCACCTAAAACTCCTCTCAGGTCCCAGCCCAGAGCTCCTGGATCTCATGTGTGTGTCTGGGCTGCAAGAAGGATGTGATGTGAGGGCTGTGATCACCCCGTCCACGTGTCCCCTCTAGGAGCCACCCACCAACATTCATCCGCCTGAATATACAGTTTGATATTTTGGATAATATTTGTCTTTACATTTCACTCTTTCGGATGGATCTTAGGCATTTGGAGGAAAGGTTTTTTTCTTTTTTAAACCAGTGCAGCTATGTACATTTTCTGTAGTGCTACCCCGTGATAATGATTGCAGGAAGCTGAACTGTTGAGTTATGTTTATTGGAATCTGAACAATCAGATTGGTTTGAGACTTCAAACAATACATAGTATTGCCTTGTGTTTCTTTTGCTTTGGGGAAAACCCTTCATTGTAAAGTATTATGAATATGAGTCCTTAAAAATATCCAGAGCCCACTAGGCTCTTTTCTGTCTTGGTGTGTGGTGCCACTGAAGCCAGCTGGAAGGTGCTCCTCAGAGCTGGGCCCTCAGGAGCAGTTCTGATGCAAATACACATGCAATGAACCAAAACACAAATCTAGTCTGTTGTGGCCTTTACCTAGAACTAAATGTTGGCATTTCTGTTGGCATGGTTTGCTTTCCCAGCAAAATACACATTTAGGGACGAACAGTGACAAACTTTGCTGTAACTGTGAATTTTGCAAACCACTTTATAACTTACTAGTCTTCAGGAAGACTCAAAACGTTCCCTGTCCTGAACAGCGTGGGAGAGGCCTTCGTTAAGCGGTGCCTAATCATAAGCAGAGTATGCTTTTTGAAGGCATTCTGTTTAAGTATTGTGCTGAAAAGGGGGCCATATGCCTCCAGGACAGCTCTGATGCGGGGGGTGCTCTTGTTTTTTGTTTTTTAAAAAGCAAACATACTCTGCAATAAAGTGTGGTAGTCTCTTAAAAAGTTAGAATTTTTTTTTAAAAATGTCAATATCTGTAACTTTATACATTGCACAAGCCTTACCACGGGGCTCTAGAGGAGGGTGAATGGTTTAGATGATTTAGTACTAGCCTAATAGTGTGAAAACTGCTGAAAAGATGTCAGTAAATTGCTTAAATCCATTGCTGTTGTTGGAGCTCGTTCCCCACCACTGTTTAAACTACGCAGCCCAGGGAAGTGCTATTATCTGCAGCTCAGCTTGAAAGAAGTGTGTAATCCTGCAAATACAGATCTTGGCTGGCTGAAAGGAATAGCTTGTGAGTCGACAAGACACCCGTGCCTCTTCTGAATATGCCCAGGGTGGTCAGTGTGGGTTGCGGTGACGGGCAGCAGGGACCGGAGCGGCAGGTCCCTCCTCCCCTCGAGGCGGGGGATTCACCTCCTCAGGGCTCGGTTTTGGGGAGGCAGCGGTGGCGGATCCCCAGTACCTCTTGCAGGCGATGGTAAGGGACGTGCTGCTGGGACTTAGCCTCTTTGCCCTTATAGAAGTCTGCCAGGAAACCTCCTCCACGGGGAAGCAATGGTTGTATAGTGATGGTGGACAGCTTGACCTGCTCTCAACAGCAGCCGGCACTGAGGTAAAAAAATTGTAATTGAGTTAATTAGGTGGATCTTACTAATTGTCTACACAGAGGTGCTTTTATCAAAACTTCTCAGATTTAAGCAAAACATTAAATTGCCGTGGAGCACAGCAAGCAGTGCTTTTAAACTGCATTCTGCCATTGAGCAGCCGTGGTGTGCTGTCATGGCCTCTTCTCTTTTCCTGATTGCATCCGCCTGAAGTTTGGCTCCTTGGCTCTCTGCCTCTAGTGCAACTGAAAAAAAAAAGGAAATAGAGTGCTGGTGCACTGTAACTCTTTAGGCTGTGGCAAGTGGGGTGGTGCTGGTGAGGGGAACCCCGGATGCTGAGGAACCTTCTAGAAGGGGGCACGGGGCGTGGTCAGTGCGGGGGCAGCCATTTTAGTGCCCCTGCGCTGCCGCCATGAGGCATGGTGGGTGCACGGCCTCGGAGCTTGCCCTGCTGCAGAAAGCGGTGGCAGAGGAGAGGTCATGTTAAGCAGTGGGGTAAGCACGGTCATGAGCGGTTGCTGTGTAAAAGGGAGATGAGGGTTTGGATGGTGCCCCCTCCTCCTCTGGGGGGTGACACAGGTGAGGACAGAGGATTTGGGCTCTGGGATGGAGTGAAATGAACGTCCTCTGCTTCTGTGCCTCTCCGCTGACGGCAGAGGGGAACCTCTGGCAAATGGGATCCTCTGTCAAGTCAGGATAGATCTGGGCTTCGCCTCCCTTTGAGGTTGAAGCAGATAGTGCCCGTTCTAGCGCAAATCAAGGCACTGCGGACCAATTTCTGAAATGGCAAAAAACAACGTGCAGTCACTGACTAAATGAGGTCTTTGTTCATTTCATGAGACGAGACTCTGTCCCTGTCAGCTCATGGTGTGATGGCAGCACGCTGTGACGGGTGTGTTTTGCTTAGCATATGCCACTGTTTCCTATCTCTGTCCTAATGTTTATCAATACCGCTACTTAAATAAACAAATCCTTGTAATCTGTTTCCCTAGCAGTGTTGACAGCAAGTGCATTTACAGAAATTTCCCGTATTTCTTAAATCAGATTGCATAAGGCACAAAAGTGTTTTCTGTCTGGGGGTTTGCCTCTGGTATCAGCAAGACGGAATTACTCTAAAAATGCATTGCTTTATTCTGCTGATTATGAATGATGACTTCTCTTTAGTTACTTACATTTTTACGTCCTAAATAAATATTGTGTATTTCAAGAAGCTTTGGCATTACCTTAAGTATTTCCAGAAGTAGTGGAGAGAATTTGGATTGCATACAAAGGAGTTAGCGATAAGTAGAATCGAGCAGAGAGTTGGATGGAATTTTGCATTCTCTGGCTTCTTGAAAAGTGTTTTCCATAGAGAAGTAATTAAATGCTTTTAACAAAATAAATGGTAAAGGTTAATTACAGAAGTGCAACATCCCTGCTTTTATCAAAAGACAGCTGACAGCACAGCTTCCTGGCATTCTGTTGGCAGTGGTTGGTATAGTCCTGCAGATAATATTAATTTCTTTTGCCATAAAATAAAGATAGTGGCTATAGCCGAGTGAGGGGAGGAAGATGCTGCGCTTGTTGACCATTCTTTGCACCAGACTAAGCCCTGAGGTACAATAGGATGGTACCACTTAAATCACTGTGCGTTCCAGTTGGGACAATATAGTTGTTTCCCTGGGAATGAAGGCTGGATTGTGTTACTTAGAAAAGGTAAGTGATGTTTCCAGATGTGTTCCAATGTGCTGGTTGCGTTCTGTTATCTCCTTGCCTATTTGTCACATTGGTTGCCATCAAGAACAGCATTTGGCTCGGAGATTGCTGGCCTCGCTCTGAATTTCACGCATTTACTCAGTGTTGCTGCTCTTCGTGGGGGAGAGCTCACACAGAACTGGTGGGCTCTTCTGTTATTTTGTGGGGGTTTTTTTCATATCCTTCCATCAGCTGTTTAAAAAAACTAATAATTTGAATATAATATTCCACCTGAATTTCCAAGAGTAAGAGAAAACACTTTAAAAATTCTTCCTCCGCTGTCCTTGAGCAACGTGTATGTTCCTAAAGAGAGTATTGTGAAGGTATTCTGTGGAGGATGTAAGTGGCCAGTACCATTAAGGCAGTTACCTTAAAACTGGAGGTTTTTTTCAGTACGCTCTTCGGTTTGTTGTTTCCTCAGTGTGCAGTTGAAGCGCTCTCTCCTTAGTTCTGCTTCTCACAGGCTGATTTTCCTGCCTCCTCCTAGTGACGAAGACAGTGTGTGCAGAGCAGTGCGATGGACGGTGCTATGGGCCCTACGTCAGCGACTGCTGCCACCGGGAATGCGCTGGAGGCTGCTCTGGACCTAAAGACACTGATTGCTTTGTATGTGTGAGACTTCTCATTTTTCTTCTTCCTAGCAGTCACACTGCAAATTCTTAATGCTTTAATCCATGAAATTCACAATTTTGTCCCTTTTGATGTATTGCATGCACACTCCCAGATTTAGACTGCAAATTTTAGCATTTAATATTTTTCACATTATATTAACATCACTTATCTACTTAATATTACCCATTAACAGATTTATGAGATTTGTAAATACAGATTGGGAACCATTAATATGCTAATCTCTGTGATTTTTATCTTTTACTTTTCTAAAATTAACTTTTAGAGGTGATAGGGAATTTTTAGAAGTACTTATCATTACATTTGAGCATGGCTTTTGTTACTGCTCTGTGTGCTTAGTGTTTGAAAGTCAAGAACGCAATTTAGCTTCTCCGTGAAAGGCGTCCCCTATTACTGCCGGTCTTGATTTCAACTCAGCTTTTTTACTGGCCATGCTTCTTAGTGGAGGTGGAAGGAAAGTGGTTTCCAAAATATACTACCCCAGATGCATGCTACTATGTGTGCTTAAGTTAAAAAGAGGAGAAGGCTAACTTTTTCCTTAAAAAAAAAATCATCTGAACATACAGGCCTTTAGACAAATTTGTCTTGTTTGTAGTCATTATTTATAATCATAGTGTAAGCAGCTTTAGGACCCAACACTGATCTCAAAAAATGTGTAGCTCATCCCACTGGGTTGCAGAGACAAGTTTTGCTAATGTTTTCAGGGGAAGCAAACCCAGGCCTAAAGAAGCCTAGAACTAGAACATGCACAGAGAGGTGGATTTTCAAAGGTACGCAAGTGATTGAAGAGACAGATATCTAGGAAGTCGAATAGGCTCCTTTTAAAATCTGCCAGGTAGGACTAGGAGGCGGTATCTTATGATATGGACGATTGTAGATGTTTTGCTGTTGTAGGCAAGTGGATTATAATGAACCAGCAAAAATTAATCTTTCCCTGGCTGAACCTGAAGCTTTCTCATTGTTCAGGTATCGTTTGAGAGTGGTAGCTGTTGTGCTTCAAAATTGCATTCTAAATGCTGTTCTTTCGCTGCTGCTGAAATGCAGCGATGGCCTGATGTAAGTGCTACCAGGTGTTACTGGAGCTGTTCTTTGTGGTGGGGCTTCGCACAAGTAGATACTCAGCGTGTGTGGTACACCTGGTGCAGTGCCCACTGGAAGTTCTGTGTTGGCTTTGGAATAGAGAGATGGGAAAATAACATTCATTCCCACGTCACGTACAATCCAAGTAGGTAAAGGAAAGAGGAAAATGCAGTTATTGTTCCCATATGACTGTTGAGGAACATCGTCAAACCTGATGTGTTGAACCCACATCTTGTGTGTCCATTTTCAAAGGTTAAGGATGAGTTATTTGCAGCGTAAGTTCTGTAATACTGTGGCCTGAAAGAAATTGAGTTGGACTTTCTGAACTGTTGCAGTTATGGAAATATGTACGCTAAAAAAATCAACCAGCGGTTTTGTTTTGATCCAGCAGAGAAGCACCCAGGGCTTTATTCTCGTTCACTCCTGGCCTGAGAGCAATGTAAAAGAAATTCAGCAGGGATCTGGCAATTTTCAGGGCTAGTCATTACTTGCTTAGTACACACTGGGTGAAAAGTGTAATCCTTTAGGCTGTAGACAGCTGAGCTTAGCTTTCAGCTGAGATACAACTTTGTTTTTTCCCTGTGTTCCTGTGCTTTCATTCACAAATTAGTGGCATTTAGCACCAAATGCTAGAATTCTGCATATGTTATTGAAGCAATTACAAATCTATACAAAGCATTATAGTAATAAATTAGAAGTTCCCAAATCTTCTCGGTGGGCTTTTCCTGGGAAGTGCCGTCTCTCTGAAGAGTATCAGTGTGCTTTACCTTACGAATTTGCTAAACCATTATCAGAGGATTGTCAAGTACGTGATAGAGTACCTTCTAAGTCAACAGTGGATATAAAAAAATGCGTTGAGGAAACAAGCTAAATTAGTATTTATTAATAAGCAAAAGCACAGTTTATGAAGCATTACAAATCCTTTAGTGTATTATGGCAGCTTGCAACAGCGTCCTCTTGTAAATATGGTTTTTAATATTTCTAGATAAAATTCATCCATCCTCCTCCATATGCTGCCATACTCTCATTTGCATACTCACTTCTAAAAGCAAGGCAATAATCATCATCTGACATAACTGCAAGCAAACGTGCTAAAAGAAAGTTTTAAAGATGTTCTTATCTTGCATTCAAAACCAAACTGGATCTAAACCTTGAAATGCATAGCAGGGCCTGGTCGAGTGCTCATTGGAACCGGAAAAGTGACACAACCCTGTTCATTGGGCGTCCCATGCAGGTCTTAGTAAGGAAGTAACACTCTGTATTCATCTTTGTTTTTCAAAAAAACCCCACCACGCAAAGCAAGCCCTGGTTCTGTGAGAAACTGACAGGTTTTGTAATATGCATTTGAAAGAACCAGAAAAGACAGGATCAGTTTGGCCTACCTGCAAGCTCATGAGGACTGTGGAAACTCACGCTCCACATAGGACAGTAGGACAGTGCCTTCATCATGTAACACTCTGTTTGTCCCCTTCAGCAGCAGAGTTTGCCCTTCTGCCCTGGTTACGTTATTAGCCTCTGCCTTCTGAAATCTCGTGAGGTGACAAGTAACCTCCCTCAGTCCTGCTGGCCCTGATCTGAACGGAGATAAGAACTGTTGGTAAAAGCAGCAGAACAGAGGAATCTTTTTCACTTTTCTCTCATTTCCAGCCCGGGAGGGGAGGGGACAAAACACACATGTTGGTATACTTGCTGACTCATTAAAGACTCAAAACCATCTGTATCTTTTACAATCTGGAAAAGGACCAGAAGGATTCATCCCTAGACTAAACCTTAGAAAGCAACCTGGCTTCTGGAAGGCAGGTTAGTGGGGAAGCAGAATCCAGTAGCAGTGGTTGCTTAAACTGCTAGAGGATCCAAGCCAGGCTACACCTTTCATATCCAGATGAAATTTAACATTTACAGTATGCTTTGTGAATATTGCTCCCAACAGTTTTTTATAAGCTGTGGTTGAAACCATAGACACAATATGTGGTGATAAGGATTGTCAAAATTGGTGGCGTTTTTCGATTACTAATTATCAACCTTGCATGGTCAATTATTTTCCCTGCATACCATTACTCTCTTTATCCACACATTCGCCTCTTCATTTGTCAGGGCCCTGTCCTCTGTCAGCTGTGGGTGGCTGAGCTTGAATGCTAAGTGATACAAAGTCGTATTTTCTTTTCTCAGAGTGTGAAGCAACTGACCTTGTTAAACTTGCCACTTAGGGAAATGACTCCCTCCTGTGCTAGCTCAAAAGAAGCTCTTATCCCTCTTGCTTTCTAATTGGGAATTTCAGTTTTCAGCTGGACGATGTAAGAAATCTAAAGGTTGGGCCCCTGAAAAAGCCATTAGCATTTGTTTAGACTGACTATGATGAATAGCTGTTCACTCTTGGCAGTTTTAGAATGTCCTATCGAGTTGTGAATTAGCTGATTGCTAGTAGTAACAATAGTTATGAAACAAATTACAGTGTTGTTATGCTTTTGTAAGAAGTGCTGTAACAGTCAAGCGCCTTTCAAATTAAGGGGGTTCTTTGAGCCCCCTTTTATAAATCATGTATTTGCTAAGATCCTGGCAAGAAATCTAAGTAGCCAAAATGAAGGTTAGAAAACTATGTATCACATTCCTCACTGTTGCAACACATCTGAACAAATAAGACTGTATTTTAAACTAAAAAAAAAACAAAACAAAACCAGCTGTATAATTTAATTTAATATTTTTTTCTCCCTTGTTTTGCAGGCCTGTATGAATTTCAATGATAGTGGTGCATGTGTCACGCAGTGCCCCCAGACTTTTGTATACAATCCTACCACCTTCCAGCTGGAGCATAATCACAATGCCAAGTACACCTATGGAGCTTTCTGTGTCAAAAAGTGCCCACGTAAGTGCTGTGTTAGCTGCCTTTTCCTGCAGTGACAGGAAGTTTGAGTTGCATTTCAGGAGCCTTACAAAACAATGGAAGAATGAGAGCAAAGTGCATAGCGCAGTATCTGGAATCACTCCGCACGTGCTTACAGCCTGTAATAGCTCAGTCACGTGGTAACTAAAGGCAGTGGCACTGCCCAGGTGACCTATACTATAGCGAAAGGGAAGGGAAAAAAGGGAAAAGACAGGGAATTCACTAGGTTTCTGTTTTCATGGTCGCCACGTTCCAGTCATGCTTTAGGTCAGCATGTGTAAATTTCAAAATGAACTGTTAAAATAATTAGAGGGATTGTAAATGGGTATAAACTTCTGTTTCGGAAAAATAACAGTCCACCACCAGTAGTACCTGGCACCAAAGGCTTTCATGATACCGACGCCCTTTTCTTAACTTGCAGTAATGATGGTTTGACAGAAAGTTACCGTAACTATTTTCTGAGCAGTTCTGGCCAATGAGGAAAGACCATGCAATACTGACAGCAATACAGTCTTAAAACTCCAGAGTAAAATTAGAGGGGAAGAGGAAGTTAAAAAAAGAATAATCTCATGCATGTAAAAAACGCATGCTTCTGAGATACCAGACAGATGATGACAAGTAACAGAAAAAATTAGAGGGTCAGCACTTATGTAGTCTTCGATACGGCTTTTTTAGTTAGAAAGAAAAATAAGGGAGACAGTATTGTTGCTCTCCCTTTCATTCCCACCAAGGTTTACAGTTGTGTTGTGCATTAATTACTTTATCCATAAATTACATATAAGAAGGATGGGTAATCTATAATAAATGGAAATATAATTCAACCCAAACCAAAAATACAAATTTTGAATCTCTTGGAGAACTTCAGATGACAGTAGGCTGAGGCTGTGACTGTCAAGGCTTAGTTCTGTCTGTAATAGGGTGGTGGGTTTTTTGAAGCAAGATAGTATTTTTTACAAAACTGGTATAACATGCACTGCTTAAGGGATACGATTCTTTGTCAAGCTACTTCATTGAACTTTTTTTCTTTTTTTTCCCCTTTATTGGCGGTATTAAGCTTTCAATTATGTAGGATCAGTCTATATCCCCTTTGGCAGTTGTTTTACAAGGCAAAATTGAAATACTCGTCGTTGTCTTGTGCAGTGTTTGATCCCAGACGTATATATTTGTATGTGTATGAAAGAGACAGGGCAGAGCATCTTGTTTTATTTCTTTCCAATTACTGTAGCTTTTTTTACTGCAAATAATAATGAAACCAACTTGGGGGAGGAGGGGGAATCAGGCCTGACAATTCATGGATTTTCATAAGTCTCCAAAACATGCCTAATTTTCTTGCTTATGCACTTCTGAAAACACTGAACATTAAATGTTAATGTCAATGTGGAATTAATAATTAATTGTGGGAATTAATGTGGTAATTAATAATACGTATTGATACAGCATCCAAAAACGTGTGTCCCAGTATTATTCACTCCAGTGGTTCAGTTTCTGCCAATATCTTCTTTCTCTTTTCAGACAACTTTGTGGTGGATTCCAGCTCTTGTGTCCGTGCATGTCCCAGCTCCAAGATGGAGGTTGAAGAAAATGGTATTAAGATGTGTAAGCCCTGCACTGACATTTGTCCTAAAGGTAGGCAAGGGTTTAGCATAAATTTTCTTGAATGTAGTCTGTGCTGCAGTAGAGCAGAGCAGGGTGTTATTTTGGCATGAATACCCTTCATGAGTAGGTTGCAGAATATCGATAGCCTTTGGATACCCACAGAACTTTGAGCTAAGTAGGCTTCGTGTGAAACATATAAAATAAAACAAAAATGTATTGAGCTGTAATGGTAATATAACCAAACCAGTTACTTTTGGTTAGATAAAAATGAAAGGGATTTCTCTGTTGGTTTTAGAGAAATCTGAAAGAATTCATTATTGTGTTATTTTAATGTCCTTTTGTCCATAGTGGGCCATACTAAAGCCCTGGCATCAATGTATGGTATGTCTCATACTTGTCGATACAATGTTAGGTTTCCATTTATTTCCTTTGTGTTTCAAAAGTGTCTCTGTTTTCCCAGAATCTTCTACCTCCTTTTAAGTGTCTAAAACATAGACTAGAAGTTTTTCAGTGATGGTGCTGTTGTGAAGACTGAAATCTATAGGTTACTTTGCTGTCCCAAGCTCCACTAGGGAGTCTTTCTGCTCCCTGCCTGAAGGTCTCAGAAGCAAAGCAGCTTCGGTTTTGCCAGGTGGGCCTGTGCCACCTTTCAGTCCTGGTGGAAGCTGTATCTGGAAGGGAATTCACAATGAAGCTACTGAAAAGCTCTGTAAATCAACAGTCACTCCACGTGGCCGAACAGTCCAACAGAGATCTCTGCCAAGGCAGGGTACTGACATGCTGAATTCTAAGTGAAGGCAACGTCCAGCCCTTTCACCTAATTGCAATAAATAACGTTTTTTGCTGGATAGATAGTTTTATGCATGAAAATACATGTGTAGTGTTCCTGTCAAGCTCTTAGCCTTACTCTGCGAGATGGCGGTGTTGGGACAGTCCAGTTTCTGCAGGGAGCAGTGCACAAATAAATGGCAGAGCTGCCAGGCTAGTCTGAGCTAAGTCACTAACTCGCTGTTTACAGCTGGCTTGAGTGGGATTTTGTGTGGTTCACACTTGCCTTTAGATCCGCTGTAAAATACCTTACCCTGTGTGCCAGGTTGTCCTTCTCTGGCAGGTTCTTTAGCTTATTGCTTTTTTCAAATCGGCACGTGCTTCTTTGGGAAAAGGGAAAGGGTGCCATTTTAACACCTCTCTGCCGCTTTATCTCTGAAAGAAATGAAGACTGGTGTCTAGAAGAACATATTCTGATTCAGTAATCGTTTTTCCTAGTTCTTTACACAAACTCCTTGTTTTGGCAGCATGTGATGGCATTGGAACAGGGAGTTTAGTGTCAGCTCAGACGGTGGATTCCAGCAACATTGACAAGTTCATAAACTGTACCAAGATCAATGGCAACCTTATCTTCCTTGTTACTGGGATTCATGGGTAAGTGACAAAATGTTAAGTTGTTATGTCATGGTGCCAGCTGAAACAAATTGCGTCCACCTCTTAATGATGGCCACTGGCTTCTTTTACGGAACAGCAGATCCAGGATAAATTAGTTTTCTGCCTTCCATTATGAAGGAAACTGTTACCTTGATTCTTATGACTCAGCCTCTGGAAAAAAAAGGATGAAGTAGACTGTTTGCACTAGAAAGAGAAAAGACAACTGTGATATTTTGTTACTTTATGAGATCCTCGGTACTGGCTTGCAATAATGGCTAGTTAGACAATAGAAGGGAGAAAGGGAAGTTGCTTTCCATTAGTTGTTCAAAGTCTGTGTGACCAGCAGTCTGATGGGCAGAATATGCAGAGAGTGCCTCACCTAGCGTAAATTGTCATAGCCTGGGTGGCTGTCACTGCAGATACTTGCACAAAAAGCTGCCCTCTCGTCAATCAGTTTTGAAGTCTATATTCAAGTTTCAATTGCAGAGGTGCACAAAACTCACTGGTATTTAAATCCAGTATTTTGGTTTAAATAGGGCTATATATTGAATAAATCTTAGTCACGGTTGAAGATGTGGAGGTACGGAACCAGTATTTAAAATTGTCACTAACGTCTCCTTCTAAAGGAAGATGTACCAGGCAGATAACCAGTGCCCTGCTGTTTGCAGGTCGGCGCACTGTGTGTTTGCCGTTGTAGCTAAGTTGAATGCCTGGTGCGGATGCCAAGGTGGGATGCATCCAGGGAAGACAGACATACTCTCTTTTGATGGTCAGCTGAGGTCTAATGCAACTAGCCATTTTCTTGCATTGTATTCTTTCTGTCATTGAGAGAAGACAAATATGATTGTATCTTCTTACTAATTCAAGCCTTCATGTTGTAATCAACCATGGTGAATTACATGTGACGCTTGGAGGTATTTTGGGACCTATTAATAAGTGAGCAAAATGCTCAAAATGTACAAATAAGATTAAACCCTTTTGCCCCTTTGTTGCCATAAGTAGGCAGATACTTTGTGGTACATTAACAGTGAAAAATACTCAATTGCTTCTACCACTGTGTAGGCTTCAAATTTGAACTTGTTTTTTAGGTTATTTGGAGCTTTCAACATTGCTTGCTTAAATACAGTTCCCAAACCAAGTCCATGTTTGCGGCTCTATGGCGTAGTGAAAATGTGACTACCTGAATGTCTGCAGATTGATCTGAAACGGAATTCTGGTCTGAAGTAGTACCAGCAGATTTTTCTTTAACCTTTCTATAGATCTGGATATATTGTAAGAAAGTGGCTGACGCTAGGCTGCCTGGCTCAAATTTCCCTACTAGGTGAGGTGGAAAGGAACAACTTGTTGCCTTGATTTGATAGAGTGATTGGTTATAATGCTTCACCTGCCACTTGACTCTGGCCATGAGACAGACAGTGGAAGCCCGCTTCGCTGAGGCCCTACAGCTTGGTGATTCTCAGAAGGCCAGCAAATGGGAGCTTCCACTCTGCAGGGAGTACGGTGTGAGAAGTTAACGTAGCGTAGGGAGGAAGAAGGACTTTGGTTCAAGTGGTTCAAGGAAATGCTGCTCTGAACGTTTTGAAGCCCTGAAGAAGGTAAAAACAGGAGTCAGCGCTCAGGCTGTCACACTTTCTGATCTGGCCACACGACCAACTGGGAGGCTGGATGTAAAACTATTCAATCTCACAGGACAGGAAGTATTCTAGTGCATGCAAGACAAGCAGGTAGATGGCATCAGCAATTTGGTGTGGATTATTCCAGTGCATTACGTGAAATGTAATTTTGAGTATTAGAACTCCTTTTGTTGCAAAGGTTATATTAGCTGCAAAGTTACAAGATGAACCTTATTAAAAAATCTGTTGAAATCAGAGGGACTAAAACCAACCTTGAATAAAACCATATTGATCTGAAAAATATCTAAATTAAGGACTATAAAGCAGAGGATTAAAATATTTTGTTCTATTTTAATAAACATGTAATGTTGAAACTGTGTACCACCTTGTCTCTCATTCTATGTAGAAAAGTCACTCCAACAAGTCTTAAGTATGAGGACACTGAGTTCTGCAACCCTAAAGCTTTCCACAGCATAAATTGCAATAGCATATATGAAAAGAAGAAGATTGGAGAATGAGTTAAAATAACTTCATATTTCTGGAACCATTTTTTTTTAAATTCTATTAGATTTTGCAAATCAGTAATACAGAAAGGAAATTTAAACAATGACACTTGCTACACAAGTAGTTTATAATATAAATGGACAGTATGGAGCAACAACAGTAATACATATTTCCACTCAACATTTAGTTGACTTCTGTTATGAATCTGTTTACTTGAAGTGAACTGCAGCTTTTAAGAATACGAATTTTCAGTGTTTCAGGTTGTAGGGACTTAAAGGCTAGCTCTCTATGAGGAACTGAAAGACTTTTTGTAGTGGCAGACAGTAACCTCAGTGGAAAATGCTGAGTGGATTTTTTTGTTTGTTTTCACTGGGAACTCTGGTGTTACAGTTGATCCTGTCATGTTTTTGCTCCTGTGATTCTGTAGCCAGTCTTTCCCTTTCCTGAGTACTTGAACTTTGTCTTTGTGAATTTGTAATAATTTATGTACAAACTGTATATATAATTATGAATTGTTTTGATGCACAATTATTTATAATAGTTTATATATAAATCAGATAATTATGACTTTGCTTTAATTAGTGTCCAGAGGTTAAGTGGGATGAAGGTAGACCTAAATTTGGTAGGTCAGTAGTACTCATTCTTTTAAGGTGATGCTCTGCTGAAGTGTATGGATAACGTGATCTTCGTTAGGATGCGAATCTGCTGCCTGAGACAGACAGAAAACACGTTGGCTGAAAAACAGGTGGGAGCTGTGTAGGTCAGGTGCAGCCTTCTCTCTGCTGTTCCCTTCTGGCTGGGATGCTAAAAAGCCAAGCTGCCTTCTGCTCGTCTTCCTGCCTGTGAAGGGGTGAGATACACCAAGGAGAGCTGTAGTTTAAGGATGGACAGCCCCAGCTCGCAGCAAATGCTGCCTCCTCCTTCCCCTCACTTGCAGTAGGAGCAACAAGCTCTCAGTGCTCACCAGCTTTTTATCTTCCCTTTAGTTGTCCATCTCCCGTTTCACAACGAGCTGAAACTCTCATTCTTGGAGCTGTGCCTGTTCCACTGAGAAATCATGGCTTTGCTAATAAGAATGGTAGAAGATGACTGTGTTATTCTACAGTTTTATATGTTGATAAAACATCTGAACAGACATTTGGCTGTTTAAGGAGTTTAAATGTATATTTGTATCTTTAAAGACTGCTTTATCATAGGATTTGGAGGTGAAATTCAGCAACCTCATGTTTACTACAGGCAGGGGTTTGCCTTTTTTAATAGTAGTGCATTTTAAAAGCAAAGTATTGTGTTCCTGTTATCTAGTTTTCTGAGAGCCCCAAATTGTTAAAATTAAGTGTATATGATGCTTCATGGTCCACTGGGCTTTATGTTAAGGTTCAAGAGCTCATTTTATCGCTGCTAACCTGGAGTCGCTTCCAGGATGGTTAGAAGTGACCTCGTCAGTCTGTCCCCCCATAGACTTGTGACGCCTGTCCCCAAAGACAGCCTGGTTGATTACCTGCATGTTCCAATTCCAAGAATATTGTCTCTTGGAAAGCAGAAGGAGAGGTAGAAATGCATTACTGAGGATGTTTCCTACCATCAGAAAAACCACAAAAATACCATAACACAGTGTGCAGAAGAGCCTTTTCCTGGATTTTTAAAGGATTTTTGTTTGGGTTAGGCTTCTAGTCGGCTTCTTAAACAGTTGGAGAGTCTCTACTCCTTTAAAATTAGGGGGAAAAATATTTACTAAATGATGCCACTCTCAAAATCAAGGTCAGCTTCATCTTTTTACTCTGTAGCGTATCTAACGGAGATTTTAATGTTGGGGGGGGGTCATTTCTCAGGTGGCAAACTTGGTTGGCAAGGATCTGTGCTTTTTGCTGCTCCCTGTTCAACACCTTCTGCAAAGTGTATCCTTTTAATGCCACGTATCAGGAACTGCTGGCAAGCTCTTAGTTTTGCTTTGCTTAAAACTTGTCAGTCGTTTCAGTAGCAGTTGTGTTCGTCCTGGTAGCACAGTATCACAACTGTACCATTTGAGCTACCGTTCCTGGAAAAAATGTTGAAAATTTACCTGTCCTTTAGGGAGGTCACACATGGTTGTTCAGAATCAGATATCTGGAACCAAGCAAAAACGTTTGCTAGCACATTAATGATTTGAAACTTAAACATGCTAAGTGTCATTATTTTCCTTCAAGATGACTTGGGAGAAGTTAGACACAGGTTCTGCAGGAACAGCAATCTGAAGAAACTGCAAACAGTCTGAAGAAATCTGGAGCTGCCTAAAAGCAAAGTGTTGACCTCCTGAATACTGCTTTCTACATGGCATAGCTTTGATGTGCTGATCTTTTTTGATTCAAAGTATCACATTTTGTCTTTTTAATCTTTCAGGGACCCGTATCACACAATCGCCGCAATCAATCCAGAGAAATTAAATATCTTCCAAACAGTGAGAGAGATAACAGGTAACATACTTCTGATTTCCTAGAATCTGAACTTCTCGCTTTGCGTTTATGGTTGTCATTTGTTGGGTTTTCTGAAGAACACAAGGTGCTTTTTTTCTTTGAACTCTCAATTTAAACTCGTGAACATTTAATACGCAACAACTTCAGTATCAATTGACATTTACAAATGTGTTGTCCTCTGCTTATGAATACAGAACACTGATTATGTTGGGGGTACACAAGCATCAGAAGACCAAATCCTTACTGTTGAGTGGGTGAGGGGTCTTGGTCCTCACTTGAAAGTGTTTGAAATAGGCCTTGGAAAAAAACAGACCGGTCAATGTGGTTTTGCAGCTACTTCTCATGGTCTAATAGCAGATGCTGCTGCAAATTAGCTTCTGTAATTTAAAGAAAAATGTATGCGTGGAGAGGTAGTACCATATTTTGTGACTTTTCAGTGGGGTCATGTAGCAAGAACACAGTACTTTGTTTTCTTGCTTCTTCTTGTTTCACCATTCGGAGGCAGGGAGACAGACACTACAGCTTTGAGTTCTTGATTGATTGCTAGTTATGTATAAATAGGGAAATGCAAAAAAAATCCTATTCCATGCACACAAAAAAAAAATCTTTGGACACTACAGCGTGACTGTTCCTGGGTGGAGCTCAACAAGTGTTTGGCATTTGAAGTAAGTTCTCTCCCACGTGCTTCACCTCTCAGAAGCTGTGTATTTCAGCAAGCCACTGGGATTAAAAAATGAAAGTAAACTCTAAATCTCTCCCTAATTACTGTCAAAGATAATCTGGCATCTGGGTGTCTGTAATTTGCCATTCTTAAGTACACTGTCTAATTGACAGTCTCAGCTCTACTACTTAAGTGGAATTATTGCTATGCTTAAAGACGTACTGCATTTCAGTCCAGTACTGAATCAAAATCAGAGGGACCTGCGCTCTGCAGAGGATGGGTAGCACGAAACAATACGTAGTTCCACTTGTGCAGAGAATGCTCTCTGGTGATGAACAGTCCTCAAACACACTCAGAAATGAACACAGGTTCTTTGTTTTAGGAAAGTCTCGTCATCTTCTAATTATGGATCTCTGAACTTCATTTTAGAACTGAATGTTCCTAACTCAGGCAAATCTTTTTTTTCTGCTGCTGCTGCTTCGAAAAGTCTGGGAGGCCTTTCAAGGTTCCAGCCTGGGTTTAGGTTCACCCTCACTGTGGCTGTTGACAGTGGATGTAATGCTGCTGTGACTGTTAAGAGTCCTCCTTTGCCTTCTTGGGGAGGAGACAGTGGTGAGCAGGCTGATGAACTCAAAGACATTAGTCTGCAGCATTCATTACCTATTTATTTCTTTTTCTCAAACCAACACTGTCTTTCCTTCGTAGGCTGAGCCTGTCCTAATTCATATATGTGATAAAGCAGTCTTTATGGCTGAAATCATTGACGTTCCAATGCTTGCCTTTTCTTCTTCAGGGTATTTGAATATACAGTCGTGGCCTGAGAATATGACGGACTTCAGGGTGTTTTCTAACCTGGTTACTATCGGTGGAAGAGCTCTCTATAGGTAAGGTGCTTCCTCTGTTGATGGAATAATTTTTTAATAGTATTCAAGGACTCTTTGTTCAGTAGCACAGCGTGCACCATCCTTTGGGAAGGCATCACAAATTGATAGGTTTTTCTCTGTTAACAGGGTATTCATTAACAGTGTCTTTGCTAATCATTTGTTTATAATAGGCAATACCTTTTGAACATAATGATTCAAAAAAATAAGAACATCATCTTGGTTGATTGCTGTAGCTATTAACTCATTGTCTAGAAAGTACATTTTATGGTTTAAGATAGCTTGTGAATGTGAAACATAAGTTGAAAAGACATTAACAGTAGAATTTAGTCCCATTATCAGGAAGTTTATGTGGTGGAAGTGCAGGCTCATGTGCCCAAAGAAAGTCATTGTCTTAACAAGTGGTAAAAGATAAATACATGTAAGGACACTGAAATCGCTGAGGTACCTTGCAGGTGGGGTGTACATTAGCTCTGTAGTGCCATTTTTACCAGAGATGTTTTGGTATGAAAACTCATATGGAGGAATTGATTTGAAGAGAAGAAAGTGGTGAAAAATAATGAGGAAAGCACAAGAAGGCATCTGAATGATATATACCGCAACCCCTGGTTCCCCGTTGTGTAAATATAGTAAATCAGTCATGGGATTCTGTTGGCATGTTAAACAACAACCCAAGCAGATTATGAATAGCAGTGAAACCTTGAGATTGAATTACAGCCCAGCATTCTGCTTGGAAGCAGCAATTTTTATTTGGAACAGCTGGAAAACAATTATAATAATTAAAATACAATAACTTAAAGGATGCCCAAAAACTGGATATTGTCTTCACTAATCTTCAGTCATAAAATATGTGCAGTCATTTTCATGTTGCACAGAAAATCATTTACCATTCCTTTGATGAAGAAAGGAGATAACCAGATATTACAACAAAAAAGAAAAATGAAATGTAGAAAGTGGGTTGGAAAAATTTCCTTGAAAATAACAATTTCTTCCTGTATTGCTATAAATGACATTAATTTGATGCCTGACAGAAGATGTTAATACATTTTGCATGACTTTGTCAGTTTCTCCTTAGCATATAAACTATCATACTATGAATTCTGTTGTCTTAGAAAAAAAATCTGGATTTTACTCAGTTTTCTCAACAGCACCTTATCTCAAAGAACATGTTAATGGATGAAATGTAACTAATTGAGGTGTTTTGCTGACCTGGTTGGCCTAGTTGTGTGAGCATCACAGCTTGCAATATCACAGGGCTCATAATTTTCCAGGCAATAGAACTGGATGTTGACTCATAAAATATTTGTGTTGCCTCAAAATAAGTTTTCTGACCAAATTCCAGTTTTGCCAAAAAGATCATCGTGACACTAGGAACTAACTGTAGTGGGAAATTCCCAACGAGCTCTAGTAAGTTCCACCTCCTGGAACTAATTCCTGTTCTCTTACTTTTGTTTTCATCACAGTGGCCTTTCCTTGCTCATCCTGAAGCAACAAGGTATTACCTCTCTGCAGTTTCAGTCCTTGAAGCAAATCAGTGCTGGCAACATCTACATAACAGACAACAGCAATTTGTGCTACTACCACACTGTTAACTGGACCAGCCTCTTCAGCACACCCAGTCAAAAGACGGTGATTCATCGAAACAAAAAGGCAGAGAACTGCAGTAAGTACTGCCGCTCAGTGCCAGTCTTCATGCCTATAATTGTCTCGCTTCGGGGAAAAATGGTACAATTACTGACAGGATACAGTGCAGTGAGCAGGCCAGGAATTTGGCTGGTGTCTCTTGGAGCTCCATGGACATTGGTGGAGCTGTGATCATTTACAGAATCTAAGGATTTGGCCCAGTCTGCCTCTGAGCAGATTTATAGGCAAATGAAATGTTTTAAAGTAGGAACAAATGAAACGGAGAAGAGAGAGGGCACTGCTTCCTTACCGTGACGTGAACTTTCCGGATTAGAGATCCAGCTTCACAAATATGAGTTCTGAAGGCCATAATTGTAGAGTGAATGTAGTGTTCATGAAAGGCACTGATTTCACAGATTGGAAAAGTACAGCCCTTTCCTTACAGAGTGAGATTAGCATCTTTTGCTTCTTCTATCCTGCTTCACCAAAGTGGCTCTGTCTCAATCCAGAAAGGTCGCTTCAGGAACTGGTTTTGATCACCGAGTTCCTCCTTTCTGCATTTGACCTGTCTGATAAAGAAGATGACTTTTAATTGGGCCTGGTGGTCTTTCAGGAAAGCTTACTTGCCAGTACCTGGACTGAGATCATAGTTCTGAAAAGCAAATGAATGCTATGTAGCAGATGAAACTATTTGGTTCTGCAGAGATCAGGCAGCAAATTGCATGAATACCGTCATATTGTAGCAGCAATTTCAAGCATCTGTTAGACTGCTAGCAAGAGAGGATATTCATTAAATTGCTGTGTGTTTAACAGATATTTCTGAGTTTTGTGCTTTGACGATACAGAAATGTTTGCTTTGGGCTTTTTCAGGCTATGGTCCTACTTTTAACTTATTCTTTTAGTTCTTCCCCCCCCCAGCCCTCCCTTTGAAGTACTGTTCTGTTCTGTTTTGGGAGAATTTGTGGCTGTGCTCATCGCTGTAGTGTGAGTGTACCTTCCAGTGTTAGGTGAAACAAACTGTACACTTATCACTGCTGTTCAGTTATTTTTCTAATCTTTTCTGCCATGTAAGAGCTACATGAAGTAGAAGGTCTTGTTTGGCCTGACTTTTTTGGGGGTATGATGATGATGATAATGATGTGTCTCTACACACAAGTTAAAAAAGTGAAGGTTAAAGAAATGCCTGTTGCAGTTGATGTAGATAGTTTAATTGTGATCGTGCCTGCAGGTGTAGAGGGAAAGGGTTGTTTCTTAACCTCCAGCAGACCACTATCCAGTTTTAAACTGCAGCATACTTTATCCTTTGATGTAAACATTCTCTTACGTGAGACAGAAGGATGTGTTGAACAGAACTTTTCTTGGTAGAAGTTTATCATAGAATAGTTTGGGTTGGAAGGGACCGTTAAAGGCCATCTAGTCCAACCTCCCCTGCAATGAGCAGGGACACCTTCAACTAGATCAGGTTGCTCAGAGCCCCGTCCAGCCTGACCTTGAATGTTTCCAGGGATGGTGCATCTGCCACCTTTCTGGGCAACCTGGGCCAGTGTTTCACCACCCTCAGTGTAAAAAATTTCTTCTTTATATCTAGTCTAAATCTTCATTCTTTTGGTTTAAAGCCATTACCCGTTGTCCTATCACAACAGGCCCCTCTAAAAATTTGTCCCTATCTTTCCTGTAGGCCCCCTTTAAATACTGAAAGGCCACAATAAGGTCTCCCTGGAGCTTTCTTCTCCAGGCTGAACAACCTCCTGACTTCCCATGAATAACTAGTGCCTTCAGTCTTGCCAGCTAGAGCATGTGTAGATGGCTTGTGGTTCCAGTATGCAGCCTGTTTTTTTCTGCCTCCACATAGAAAGCCAACCATGAAAAATGGTATATTATTTGAGAAATAAAGGTGTTGCCAAGAAAGAGAATCACATCTGCCCAGGGATGGCGGGGTGCTAGTTCCTTTTCCCTGCAGCGGGGTTGGAATTTAATAGGTGGTGGGGAGGAACCTAGTTCTGTGCTAGCAGTCTAGTAACAAGTGTAGTTTGGATGTCGTGACAAGGAGAATTAGCTCTTTGAGAGTTCACGTACGGAACAGAATCTGTCTGAAGAAGCACAAGGTCTTGATGACTATGCAAGAATCACTAGGGTTATATTCCAAGATCCTAGTGGTCCCATGTTGCTGTTAGATACATGAGCCTGGGGATTTTCCAAAGAGCACAGGTTTCCTCTCTACCATATGAAAAACTGCTGAGTGTGGAAGAAAAATCTTGCTCTTGGTGCTCTTTGATGTTTTCTATCAGCAGATTGGCTATAGCTGACCGATAATGATGCATCATTTAATCAAAGAACAACCAGCTCTCTTCCATTCCTAGAGAATGAGTATAAAAGTAAAATAAGCAGTCGTAGGGTGGAACGTAGGCCCCGTGTCTCATGCAGTAATGCCTCCTCTTTGCTTCAAGCTCTCTATAACTTACAATATGTTAGAAGACAATGGAAAACCACCAGAGGTGAACTTGGCAAGGCTCTTTTCCCTTCATGGAACAGTAGCCCATTTGTTTCACTGGTTTTGAGAGCCTGGGGATGTAGCTGAACATGGTGATTTGGAAGATATTCCCATATTAGCCGTCAGGACTGCTTTGTCAAATACCTCTTTGCCCTTTCCTCTGATCATTAAGTTTGAGTCCCTTTGAGTCCCAGCAGCCACAGCTACTGAAACACGGACTTCCAGGGCAAATGGAAGCTTGGAGGTACTATCACATCATCCTCTTGCACGGTACATCTTGTCACTACATTTGCACACAAAGGGAAAATGTAAACTTTATTTGACTTTTAGCTTGTTAAGGATTTGTTATAACTGAGACTCATAATTTTCTGGAAACAAAAATACTCCTAAAGATATGTTATGAAATTTAACACCAAGGGAATCTTCATGATGAAAACAATTCTCATTCGTTTCATTTTAAGAAGTCACAATGTAAGCTACAGTGCCAAGGGGCTAGTTTTAAAAATGGAGTCTAACCTATGTTCATTAAATGGGCTGTGCTTAATGAATGTAGGCTAGGGGCCCAGTTACTCTGATCAGAAGGCAGTATCTTAGCAGAATTCCTGAATCCTAACAGGGAACAGTGGTTTTCTCTCTCTATGCATGTCTGCGTGAATTAATTGCTTAATGTTTTGTGGCCTTTTGAGAATCAGCATGAGATGAGAAGAGCTGGACTGCTGCTTCAGCTCTGCCTGTCTGTCAGCACCTCTCTGGAGTTCAATGGGTTCTGATGCAGGTTAGATTTTAACTAAAATCTTCACAATTGCTTAGAGTAAGGCAGAACTCTTCCTTAGAGCCAGATGCATTTCCCCAGCGCAATCTGAAACATCTGTGATTCTCAGGATAGGCCAACAGGCTGGGCTTCAGGAGAGTTTTCTCTGAATCTTCCACTGCCTGAATGTTTGGGATCTGTGGCAAGCCCCGAGGGCTTCCATTGCTGCCTTTCAGTTATTTTGCCTATTCTGGACCCCGATCCTGCAGATGCTTGGGGATATGCCCATGCCTCTCTGAGTGACAAAGACGACTAATCAGAATGGGGAAGGCAAATGCGTAAGTAAATATTTGCAGGATTGGAATCTGTCTTCTATGGTTGAAAAACTGTCTTGCTTGCATGGTAACTAGCAGGGTGTGAACTTGTAATAAAAACATCATTAAAGATTTTTTTTCACATGGTTTCCAGTGAACAAACTAGTCTAGACCATGTTAATTATTACAGCCACTCTCGGGTATGTTTATTACTATTCTTTTGTATATTTTGAGTAACTATCAGCTTGGTTTTGCTTTCCACACTACCTAGTGATTCTTAATGGCTTAAAGCAAGTTCCAGCAAACATTTAATATCTATGTATAACTTTTCTTAAAAATCATGTAAGAGCTTCCAAGACCTAGTAAGCGTCATATTTAAGTGACTTAGGATATATCACAAGATAGAACTATCTTTTCCATACCGTTTAACGCTGTGTTCAGCTGACCATATACATCAGTGAGGCAATACTTAAAAAATTGTTGAGGGAGTAAAATACTTGTTGAAAAGCTCAGTCTATAGTGATGCTTCATTTTTGAGATAACACTGACATTGTAGGGTTTGGCAGAACTCTGATTTATTCTTTTTTTCAATAAGGAAGGTAAAGACAACAAATTAAAGTTAGTGGAAAATGCTACAGAAATATCCAACACACAAAATATACTTTATACTCCCGATACCATCAATTATTTCATCTTGTTATTTCTGCCACTTCTTCACAATGTTGAAGTAGTCATCAAATATTTTTTGATGACACCATCAAGATAGTTTTTCCAAAAGCTGGTTGAAAGCCTAGGGCAGACTTCACTTTTTTGTAGAATGTTGAAAATACAGGAGCAAAACATATGTGTGTTTTTTGAATTAAAAAAAGTAATCCATCAACCCCACAATGCTCTATTGCTTTGTGTTGTCTTTCTAGTATTGTCCGATGCAGGGCCAGAGAGGGGTGGGTGGCTGGAAGGAATGTGACCTCTCTCTTCTCCACCTTCCCTACACATGTTCAGGGATAGAAATGTCAGCGTCCAAGCTCGTGTACACAGGGAACATAGAAGAGAGTGGCACCTTAGAGGCTGAGCACCAAGGAAAGGGCAGCAGTACGTGATCATCAGCGAGAGGCTTCTGAACTGTGTGGACCATAAAAGATGGCTAGGCTTGGGGGCTGGGTACAGGAGGAGGTTTGAGGGCAAGGCACAAGTTGAGGCTTCAACAGCTGTTGCACCTTGAGCACAGTGCAATAGTGTCTCCCGAGGCTGTTTAAGAGTTCAGGTGGCAAACGGGCATCTCCAAACTGATGCGCTGAGTGGAAATCAATTGGAGAGCATTCATCTAAAATGCAATGCATGAAGCTCTCATCTAATGTAGACTTTTAATTGTCTACTGCTATAAACTGCAATGTTAAACACAGTTTGTGCATAAAACTTATTTTGTTGTGAACATTATTAGTGCAGAACGAATGACTATAAAGTTATTTGCTAGAGAATGTGCTCTGGTAGTTAGATTTTACTGTTCTTCTGTGTTGAAGTGAAGAATCTGCCATTTTTTGCGAGCATGGTATTCTTTATGGAACAGTCAGAGGTGGCTCATGTTAAATATGAGTGCACACAAAATAAATGTAGAGAAAATATTCTTTTATACGAAGTTAGTTAAATAATTACTTTCAGCTTTACTGACATCTACAGTGTACGGTGAATCCTTTCTATGCAAAGGTTGTTATAAATGTGGTTGTTATGAATCACATCAATTTAGCCACCAATTAACAACTTGAATAAGTGATTACATTCATTATCAGGTGGGATGCAAAGTGAGTTGAAGTCTGTGGGAGCTTTTCTATGGAGTTCATGGAGCTTTGGATGAGGCCCGTAAGCGTATAGCCAAGTAACAATAATTTTCTTTTTTTAGGTAGCTAATTTTCTTATGTTCTATCTAGGCTGAGGAAAAACATTGAACCTTTCTGCTTCTAACCTGTGTGACCCCATTAATAAAGAATGAACGCTTGTTCTGAAACTCCTGATGAAAATGAGTTCCTGTCAAAAGCATTATTGTTCGTTCCTTCCAGATGTGGCCATGTGATATGCTGCAGCTTCAGAACATTCTTAGCCCATGGGAATGCCAAACAATGTTTCTAAAATTGAAACATTTATTTAGCCATCCCTATAATTAAGGAAGAGGAAGAAAGACAAGTGTAATAGGTTTTTATAAGTTGTCAGAAAAACCACTCCCTTCTTGCCAGGATTCATTTATGAAAACATTTCTATGACTTAGAAATAAGCAGAAGGAAATAATGATTTTTTTTTCCTATTGCTTTTTTCATAGACTACAGGCACTGTGTTGGCTAGGTTTCAGTAGGGTAATCATGATTTTCTTTACTGAAAAGTTCTTGTTTTATCTGCGTAAAGTTACTCAGTTTATTTTCTGAGCTATCTTATAATAGTGTTACTTGCTTTTGGAAGGGATATTTTAGTGCAACACTGTGTGTGTAAATAAATTCTGATTTCAGAGTAGTCTGACAGCTGAGAACAGTGAAAAGGAAGGAAATCAACTAGTAATAAAAGCACAATTTCAAGTTACAAAAAAAGGTGAGAAAGCAAATAGGAAACTGCCTTCCAACGATGAGAGTGTGTAAAACAAAATCACAATTACTAATATTCTAAAGATTGAAAACGAGCACAACGGGATCTCTAAAGCAGAGTGGTTTTTTATTGTGTGAAAAGTACTTAAAGTGAGTCATTGACTAGAAAATAAAACTACTCATACAAAAAGTTTGTTTAATTAGAACTGTGATACGTTCTGGGTTTGGGGTCTCTTGCTGTGCTGGAATCTCTGAGAATTAATAACGCTTTAAAGGAAATTAAATGAACACCTGGAATTACTCCTGAATTTAACTATTTTATGTTTGGCTGTACCTGATTAGAGCTTTGAGGCAAAAGAAAAGCCAAAAAGATACTTATGAACACCTTCTGGATGTTGTCATTAAGAAAGTATATGTGATACCAAAAAAAAAAATATTATGTATTCAGGCATTCCAGCCATAATAACACATGAATGTGCAGACTTTTCATGTATGAGGTTATCTGTGGTACGGTATTGAATAAGGCAGTGCTCATCTACCTGCTGAATTACATGTCTTGTACAGCAGAGCCATTTACTGTCTCCTGCGTCAGGGAATTCTGTAGCTTGATCTATACTTTCTATGAAGAAAAATCTCAGTTTTGAACCCTGCTGGGTTCCTGTCTCCTTGAATGCCCATGAGGGTCTTGGAAGAAGCAATGAACAACTGTTTCATGCTTACTTATCTTCTTCTTGTCATTCATGATTCTTTAGATCTTTATCATGTCCTTTCTCACCCATATCTAATGCTACTTGTCTGTTTATTCCTGGTACGGAAGCTCTTCTCTAGTTTTGATCATGCAGTGCTCTTAAAGCTTTTTCTCACTCTACCATATCCTTTCTGAGAGGAACAAACCAGAAGTGTGTATAGTATTCAAACTGTCAGTGCACAGTGTGCTTCTGTAGTGGCATGATGATAATTTTCTGGGTTTTCTCTATTCTGTTTCTAGAAAATCTGAACGCTCGGTTTACCTCCCTGAGTATGGCAGGATGCTGAATGAAAAGTTTTCCCTTGGGTTTCAGAGGACTATGTGAGTTAATCACAGCATCCTCTCTCTCTGCAGCTGCTGATGGAATGGTGTGTAACGAGTTATGCTCAAGCGATGGCTGTTGGGGGCCAGGGCCAGACCAGTGTCTCTCCTGCAAGCGCTTCATCAGGGGAAGGACCTGCATAGACTCTTGTAACCTGTATGATGGGTAAGATAGTTCCCTTGCACTTTTCCCTAAGGTTGCTGACTACGTTGTTCAGGACTTCCATGAGTAAGTTATTTTGCTTTTACATTAATCAATATCTGGTTCCATTGACAATATTAGTGATTATGAGTGAAATATATTGTGGGATAAGTTTTAGGTATTCCCAAATCTGAACTTGTGTAGAAGGCTTTATCTAGGATTTGCTGACTAAAGTTTCCATGCAACATCAAAAGTTTGTTGCACCTTTTGCATTCCGGATGATGTGAACAATTTGATTTAGGTGAACACTAAAAAACTCACCATTTATCCCTACTTGAATATTGACACCGCTATTCAGAAACACCTACGATTATGTTCTTTCACATTAGATTTAGGCATGCAATCATGAATAAGGACCCCAAAGTAAGAAAACTCACTCTCTTCTTTTTTCATAATACCCTATGTGTGTGTACACACAAATAATAAAACCAACATGAGTTCTTCTCCTGCCTCCTTCTCCCACTCATGCCTGTGCCTCATCTTTTCTGGAGCATGGGTGGGGGAAACCCTACACACAGCACAGCTGAGGTGGCTGAGTCTGGCTTACGATGGAAAGATAGAGCTGAGCTGAGCTGAGCTTCTTATGTTGGCTGCAGCAGCAGAAATTCATCATTAGGCTGTGGAGTGAAGCAGGTGGAATTTCCCTTCCTGTGTAACGGTATAGCAAGGTCCCTGGCACCTCTTTTAAAGTGAAGATAAAAAAACTAAATTATTTTCATTACCTTTTTCAGCTGAAACTGCTAATTGAAAATAAGATCACTATGGTTTCTTTTTC
The DNA here is from genome assembly GCA_013396915.1 of Stercorarius parasiticus. Classification (NCBI taxonomy): domain Eukaryota; kingdom Metazoa; phylum Chordata; class Aves; order Charadriiformes; family Stercorariidae; genus Stercorarius; species Stercorarius parasiticus. The sequence goes on along the minus strand of VWZL01004159.1, from coordinate 1,130,604 downwards.
TTTCTTTTCCTGCCTTGGATGCCAACTTGTGTAACTGTTATAGAAAGAATATTGAATGAACTCCCATATACCTGAGAAAATATTATAAACTCCTCTATCTGGACAATGCATGCAAAAATATCTTATCAGAGTACAGTTTTGTATGCTTAAGAGCCCTTCTCCTCCCCGCCAAAGAAAGAAAAAAAAAAAAGAAAAAAGAAGAGTTGCAGGCCACAGTTGTGTTCTCATACTCGCTGCAGTATGTTGCAGCACATTTGGTGGCTGGGGTCCCCATGAAGCCTATCACCGTAAGATCACGAGGAGGCTCTCATGACCAGCCCTCAAATTGGGATGTTCTGATCTGTATTGGTTAGTGAATGGTATTTACACTTTCCATAGGCGCAGTTCCTTCCTAAATATGTGAAGTGATTTGTGACCTGGGCTTGGGGAGAAGTTTCTCGTTTGTTTGTTTGAGAGCTCTGCACGTTCATCTCTCAGGGCAGCAACAGTACGTCAGGGTAGGGTCAGATGTATTTGGCTTCTGTATTAGTCCTCAAGAGGACAGCTCTCACTCCACAGCCAGAGAAGGGTGAGCTCACTCGCTGCGGTCAGGTGAGGTTTTCTCCAGCTGTATTGTTGTGACAGATCCTAATGGCTTAGAGGAGCAGAGGGAGAACATGGATAAACTAGGCTCAGAGGCTTCCACCTTTACTTGAATATTACTAATGCCAGCTAACATGAGCACGCAGCACATCTTTAACTGGCTAATGCAAATATTTTAACTGGTTAATTCAACAAGGTGGGATCCATCTGCAAAGCTTAGGTGCCCAGCCTGAGATACATAGATTACGTGGGTTCTCTCTGTGGCTAGTGGGAGAGAAGCCACCTGTGCAGGTGTTAACTCATCTCAGCCTAGAAGACGGGATGAATTGTGTTGAGAAGGTGCTGGAGGTTTTTTTGTGAGTGGCAACTGAAAGCTGGAATGAGACACCTGGTGTTTGATGGAAGAAATCCCACCAACTATCACTACTGTTTACCCCCCTTATAAGTGGTTAATAAAAGAAATTAATCGCTAGGGTGACAGTTTCTTGTGCATACATGAAATAAATGAGCAAAAGGATTTGTTTTGACATTTTTTAGATTCAGACCTCAGTCTAGAACTGTTGTTGAAGAAGTTATGAGCCTTTTGAAGAATGGGCTTTAAAACAGCGGTGTGTGCAGAGGCTGAACTAAAACCAGGACAGCACTGTGATCAACGCTCTTTCTAATCCTTCCTGTCGGACAGCGGTGTCTCACATGTGACAAGTGGCTCTCCGAGTCTGAGCCGTGAGGCACAATTCCATAGATAAAGCTTGAGAAATAAGTTGCTTTGTCCTTCTTAAGGAAAGGAGAAAAAAAGCACTCTAGTCTTAAACTGGCAAGCAAAATGTCTGTGTGTCTATGAATGAGGTCGCTGATGGGGCGTGGTTTTCAGCTGGTGTAAAGCAGCATGATGTCGTTAGCTGAAGTGATCTCAGCTGGTGCAGTGGGCTGACCTTAGTGAAGCTGAAATGATTCCCATCAGGTGAGGAGCCAGCCATTTTGTCTCAGTTTCAGTCTCACTCTTGCTTTCTCCTAACCTGCTTGCAAAATATTTTCCTAGGGAATTTCGAGAATTTGCAAATGGTTCTGTCTGTGTGGAGTGTGATCCCCAGTGTGAAAAGATGGAAGAAAACATGATCACGTGCTATGGGCCGGTAAGAACAAAATTTGGTGCGTTATGGGCTGCGGGGCAAAGTGTGCTAAAGCACAGACATTTTCTGCTTACAGGCTTTAAAGTGGCTAGTTAAAATCAGTGTTAACAAAAGCAGAAAATACACATATTCTGCATTTAGGTAAAGCATTCTGTTCACGTTAAGTTGGTGCTGGGAATAAATGTCCTTGGATCAACCTCCTTAAGAAAGTTGCTTAAAAAGTAGTGTCCCTTTCTGTCCTGAGTTGCCTTAATGCCTTAGTGGTACAGATGCATGAGGTTTTTAAATGACAGATAGCGTGTGGTTATGATTTGAGTGCACTCTTTTATCGCTATTTTCATTCTTTATACTCAGTTCTGTCCTGTTCTACTACAGCGTTAGTTACTTTTCCACAAAAAAGTGTGAGAATTTGTCTCAATCTCTCAGCTCAAACAATATGTTGAGGTTTTTTTTTAACTTAGCCTTTTAGGGTGTTTTGATGGAGAATTTTTTTTATGCATCCTAAACGAATGGTAACTCTGTCTGTCACCTTCATAATGGCCAGTGAGTCTTCTTTCAAAGATAATTGCTCTGTTGCGAGATTGAAGCTCTCTCTTTCTTTTGGTCTTTTGTATATTGCCAAGATTAAAAGTCACAAGTATCCTGGGCAATGAGGAGTTGTATTTTGGGCTCTTTATCGTTGAGAAAATTTAACCCATAACTTATTTCCTTATTTTTGTTACTTACCTACTGAATGGAAAAAAAGACATCATTGTTTTTGTTGCCATACTCTGTTTTCTGCAACAGAACCGTAAAGCAAGAAGCTAAGGTTTCATGTATTCAATCCATGAGGGAAACATGGATTTGTAGCAGGCTCCTGGACATAAGATCCTAGACCAGCGGTCAACATGAACAGCATATTTGATTATACAGTGGCTCGTCATCACAGCTTTAAAATTTTACTTCTACAATGTCCAGGAGCCTTGGTTTGTAGTTGTAATAGTCTAGTCTACATACGTATTAAGAAGAAGGAGACCTCGTAGTTCTTCAGTATTGTTGTGACCAGCTACCACAGGGAGAATGCAGTGTGGAGAATAACTGTGGAGTGCAGAGGTGGAGGATCCCACTGAAAGGCCGTTGCAGTTGCCTTGCAAACGTGGTTCCGTATTGAACAGTGTTGTGGGAAATTTCTCAGAGTTAAAGTGGGCGTCAAGTCCATTGTATTAAGCACACCAATAGTATTGAGAAACCTCTTTAGAAGCTGCAATTTAGTCTTACTCTAGAGAATAAATTTATGGCCAAAAGCCCTAGGATTTACACATCTTACTGCTCCTTAACAGAGACTGGAACCATACAGTAACTCACTGTTCATTGGGAAAGAAATGCTACTAGAGCTATCGCTGAGAGTGCTGTCAATCTAGGAGCTGCAATTCTAGTGCAGCAGGAATAGATGGAGTAACTTGAATGCACTCCGTTTCTTTCTTCCACGCTTCCCAGGGACCTGACCACTGCACGAAGTGTTTCCATTTTAAGGATGGTCCAAATTGTGTGGAAAAATGTCCTGATGGCTTACAGGGGGCCAACAGCTTCATTTTCAAGTACGCTGATGAGGATCGTGAGTGCCATCCATGTCATCCAAACTGCACGCAAGGGTAAGTGCAAATTCTGTGAAGTGAGCCATCCTATTTACTGTTTATAGCACAGGATGATCTACATACAGTTTGGCTTGGTAGAGCACTTGTCCCACTCCTGAACACGGAGCATGTGCAATAGTAACGTAACCTTTGATTTTCAGGTCTCTCAGGACATTCAGGTTCCAGTCATGAACGTCCAGCAGCTTTTAAGAAAAAAAGCTTACGTCCCTTTTGAAAACCATAGAGAACAACTTTTCACAGCAACACTCTTAGCTTTCCTTCTAGCTAGCACTCGTTGGTAGCAAATGCTGCCATTGATACTTGCTTACGTGTAGGCCTGTAAAACGACTTTATTTTTAGTATTTATGTGTTCACAGAATTTTCATCTCTGCTCCTTGGTATTGGTGAGCTAATCTGTCAGCACTACCGTGAGACAAAAGCGTTACTGCCCTCTTTTTCATACGGGGACTGATGCAAAGGGTTTCTCTGAAACCACACTCTGTACAGGAGTCTGAGCCCGAGCATCAATTTCTCAAGTCCTGTCTAAGTGCCCAAGATCACTTGTTACATTTGGAAATATACAGCCCATGTACCTGAGCCAGAATTAAAAATCTGTGCAACAAAATAACAGTAGTCACATACACAACTGTTGTTTTGCATGGGCTACATAAGTTATAAATGTCTTTTCGGTGAGACGGTTAGTGGTGTCCAGCATACAAAGAAAGGGAGAGGCAGCCGGGGGAAAAGAGAGAAGACTTCAGCCAGTGAAATAATCTTTGACAAGAGGCTCTTATTGTTTAGCAGCTAAAATTAAACCAGTAAATTATTCAATGTAATCTTGATGTCAACAGCTGTTGCTATTCAAAATGAGACCTTTTGCTGGTTTTGCAAATCTAATTACAATAGAGCCATTAGGGAAATGAAAGTGAGATCGCAAAGACACAGCCAGGATCTGTTACAGATTTGTCTTCCCCTCAGACCCTTTAAATCAGTTACACAATAAGAAAAATGCTGCTACTGTGGAAGAAGAGTTTAAGGAAGAAACAATATGAAAAGATGAGGTCACTTCACAAGCTCTGGTCCTGGTTTTAATATATGGTGGAAGTGACAATTCTCATTGAGTCTGACAAGCCCAGCTATGGATGATTCACTGTCCACCCTGCATAGAAAGTGCCTTGGAGCTCTGCTGGCCTCTCGGAAGACTACGGTGCAACACTTCTTCCCATTCCCTCCCCTTTTCTCGGGGGGTCTGATCTAACTGTTCTCATCTTTGTGGCACAACTGTGTTCTCCTAAACCAGGAAGGGAGCAGGATGTTTTCCATGACTTTACACTTCTTCATATGCATCAGTATTTTGCAAGTGGTTGTTTGGTTTTATTTCCCTGGATAGAACGGGATCAAGAAGGGAGGCTTCTATGCCTTGTGATGAAAATCTGACATTCTAGTTCATAAACAAATAGGAACAGGCATTAGGCAGTTGTAACTGAACGTGCCGGTGTTCATTGGCAAGCCTTGGTGACACAGGGTTCCTTTATGCTGAGTTATGTTGTCATTTAATCCTTGAACTTTCAGTTTTCCCTTCTTTTCTTTTTCTGCAGCTGATTAGGTGACAGAACGTCTCGTTTAGCATCATGTGCCAATCCCCAGAGAAATGACGAAGTTGCACTAGTAAAAGGGCCAAAGGCTTCACTGGGTTACATGCGCCAAGGTGTGATTATCCCCCAGATGAGGACCTATCCCTTTCCCATGAGTCAAATACTATTCCTGACAGAAGTCCTCATCCACTTATTAAAGGGCTAAAGTGTCTATTCTTAGGTATTTTGTTACCCCTCATAAAAACAACACCCCACCATCCCCCAAATCTGTGTGTAAGCACGGGTATTCTTTTCTAGTGTTCCTAAAGACTTTCTGGCATGTAATTATGTTAATGAAACTGTTAATGATGGCCCCAGATGTTTGGGGTTTATGGGTTTCCATCTTCTTGCCAACGTTGTCGGGGCAGAATATGCTCACAGAGAGAAGGGAAATCAGTTACTCTCTTTCCTTTTCTCCTTCAATATCGATTTCTCTAGTTTCATACGCTTCCTCTAGAAATTAATATTAACCCCTTCTGTGATGGGTTTACAGCATTGATGGATAAGGGAAGAGCAACTGACATCATCTGCCTGGACTTGTGCAAAGCATTTGACGCTGCCCCACACGACATCCTTGTCTCTAAATTGGAGAGACGTGGATTTGATGGATGGACCACTCGGTGGATAAGGAGTTGGCAGATGGCTCAAAGAGTTGCTGTCAATGACTCCATGTCCAAGTGGCAAGCAGTGACGAGTAGTGTTCCCCAGGGGTCAGTATTGGGACTGGTACTGTATAACGTCTTTGTCAGCAACACGGACAGTGGGATTGAGTGCACCCTCAGCAAGTTTTCTGACAACACCAGGCTTTGTGATACAGTCGATATGCTGGAGGGAAGGAATGCCATCCAGAGGGACCTGGACAGTCTTGCGAGGTGGACCTATACAAACCTTATGAAGTTCAACAAGGCCAAGTGCAAGGTCCTGCACGTGGGTTGGGGCAATCCAAGCACAAATACAGGCTGGGTGGAGAATGGATTGAGAGCAGCCCTGCGGAGGAGGACTTGGTGGATGAGAAGCTGAACATGAGCCAGCAATGTGCACTCACAGCCCAGAAAGCCAACTGCATCCTGGGCTGCATCAAAAGAAGTGTGGCCAGCAGGGCAAGGGAGGGGATTCTTTCCCTCTGCTCCACTCTTGTGAAACCCCACCTGGAGTACTGCCTCCAGCTCTGCGGCCACCAGCGTAAGAAGGAAATGGACCTGTTGGAGCAAGTCCAGAGGAGGGCCACCAAGATGATGAGAGGGCTGGAGCACCCCTGCTATGAAGACAAGCTTGAGAGAATTGGGGTTGTTCAGCCTGGAGAAGAGAAGGCCCCAGGGAGACCTTACAGCAGCCTTCCGGTACCTAAAGGGGGCCTACGGGAAAGGTGGGGAGGGATTCTTTATCAGGGAATGTAGCGATAGGATTGAGGGGTAATGGTTTTACACTGAAAGAGGGAAGATTTAGATGAGATGTGAGGAAGAAATTCTTTGCTGTGAGGGTGGTGAGCCCCTGGCCCAGGTTGCCCAGAGAAGCTGTGGCTGCCCCATCCCTGGAGGGGTTCAAGGCCAGGTTGGACGGGGCTTGGAGCAGCCTGGGCTGGTGGGAGGTGTCCCTGCCCAGGGCAGGGGCGTTGGAACTAGGTGATCTTTAAGGTCCCTTCCAACCCAAACCATTCTATGATTCTATGAAATTCCCCTCAATCGGGATTCTACAGTGAAATAGATTTTGGAAGGATCATATCTTGATATTTGGCTCATGACTGAATGTTACAGAGAAACCGTAATTCTACTTCATCTAGAATGTCTATTCTCCTCTCTGTCAGATCAATTGCTGGAATAAAACTGATGCTCTTGCAGCATAGCTTGGATTCTCATCAAAAAATGTTGAGCTGCTGCAGAGCAGTACTCCCAGTCTGGTATTATCTCATTCCTGCAGTTCTGCCCTCTTTGAATCATGCTGCTTGCTAAAATGGGTTGTTGGTTCTCATAGGTTTTTTCTATTCATCCCCACCTGTTGTCACCAACAAAGATATCTGTCCCACCTCCGTGTTTCCTGTGAGCATTTTGCCACAATTTCATCATGCGCTTGCAGATGATTGCTTTACACCCTAGAGCATGACCTTTGATAACACCATTCTCCTCCTTTATTCAAGTGTAATAGCCGCTTCTCTTAATAGGTTTGTAATTATCCAGCCCTGGTAATGATCTTGTATTGACTAAGAGAACTATCAAGGAGTCACTTCCTTGGATGCAACAACGGTGCTCTTGGCCTTGCATCCCCACGATAAACATCAGCTACTTGAAGCCAGTTTGGAACAGATGAGAGGCACATGAGACAGCTATCCTATTTAATTCAAGAGAGTCAGAAAGCATTTGGCACCTCTTCTTGCAGAGCTAGCCCAAATGGAACTCTTTCACAGAAATGAAATACTAATTATATCGTAGCATTTGACAGTCTGCTTCCTCGCTGGGCAAGACACAAATGGGAGATCTCACTGGACACCTTCCCTCATCATAGAAAGGCGTTTTCTCACACAACTTTTTGAAGGAAGTGTATTACTCTTCACCAAAACTTTGTTTTCCTTCTAAGCCAAAACCTGAGAAGTCATGGGAGCCTTATCAACACGTGCGTGGTCCAGAAGGGATTCGAAAGCAGAAGTACTGTCTTGCCTCTAAAGCTTTGGTGTATTTTTAGGAAGGCGTTATGAATTCCAGGTGAAACAATAGTGTAAATTCAATGGCAGCAAACTCTGAATGAAAAACTGTTACTATTTTGTTGATGCAAAATTTCCTCCTGCCCCCATTTGCGTTTCTTACTATCACCATGTGCTTCCTGTTAGCGGAGTAATCCCCTGGTTTTGAGTTGTCTGGTTTTACCCACAGCGATAGTTGGATGACCAGGTCATTGCCACAACTAAGGTTTTCTCCAGAGTAAATCTATTTATGCCATTGTATAACCAGTTTTGTTTGTTTGCAGTGACAAATATTTTTGAGAATTCATCTGACTGGAAATGACTTCACTACTCCACACCTGTGGACAACTAAGGTCCCACCTTCCAATCTTAAGGAAAACTGATGAAAGACAGTGTTTGTGACAGAGGGAAAAAGGATTGTTTCAGGAAAAAACAGTTGTTACTCCAATTTTCAAAACTGTTTTAACTCATCATTTTCTTTCAGAGGATGATTATCTGTAGAGCTAGGATGAGCTCCAAATGTAATGTTGTGTATAAACTATATTGGACTGTTGTAAGGTACTGAATTTGTCATTAATAAATTGGCATGTATCAGTTAACCAATTCATTTTACAGAGCAAACTCGGAAATGGAAATATCCAGACTCTGAGCAGAAGAAGGAACCCTGGGGGTGATTGGAATACCAGTGTGTTGTATGGTTGTGTCATGCTTGTACATAATATGTGTCAAAAAGCCTGAAACCAAGGAAGTTACTTCCAGGGGAAAAATAACTAATGACTTGGTGGTGCAAATCAACTTGTTAATAGATATTGCCAGCACAGGATTGTACTTTACCGCATGTAATCAGGCCAGCCAGGCAGGGAGTAGGAAAGTGTCAACATGGGAGCCCAAACCATTCTGTGATTCTGTGACTAGGAGTAATGGAAATTGCACCTGGGCAGAGTCTTCTGTTTGGGGTTGGGAAATCCACTGAAGAAGATTACAGGTTTAAATAAAAATCAATGGTATTTCAGCTTGGAGTAGGTGAGGTCCAAACAGCTCTCTCCTCTTGGATTCAAGTCCTGTTCTCCAAAAGTCTGAGAGAATAAATGTACAGATGTGAAATGAAGCCAGGATGATAGGCTCTTTAGGTTAGTCTGCCAGTTATCTGAACTCAGTTATCTGAGATGGGCTCTCAGACCTCTAATTTGAAGAGGGCCTTCTTTTTATTTATAGCAAGAACCTGAGCTTAGCTTCTCTTGATGGGCTAGGACATGGAAGATCTGAACAACTTATTTTCAGCCTCCTTCGTTACTGAACTGGTTTTCTGCAAATTGCTGAGAATGCCGTGAAAGGAAGAAATGGTGGGTATGGTTGAGACTGGTTAGATAGAATTCAGGCAGTCCTGAATTCTGAAGTCCTGGAGCCCAGGACAGCTGAAATTTCAGAAAATGCCCATCAAGAGTTCTTTCTGTAAAGTTTTTGAACTGCGTTTAAATCCACTTTTTCCACTTCATCCATTATCTGGCCACCTGGGTATTTAATGAATCTTTTTTATGTCTGCATATTTGCTGAAGGAAACCATTATTGAGGAAATCCTTACAATTTGTGTTTGCACGTCACAGTTTTTATGTGAAAATAAAAATTGAAGTAAACAAACGAGGTAAGGTTCGCTATCATTCTGCTCTCCCTTATGGGCAGGTGAGGGGAAATTGAGTTCACTGAATTTATTTTCTAACAGCAGAGTGATAGCTAATTTAGATGCAGCAAAAGCTGATGAGTGGCAAGTGATGGTGAAGCAGAAAGGATCTCATGGGAGCTTACTTGAACTCTTTCAGATTTTTGACATGCATATCCCTCTATCAAAGCCAAACTGAAAGCAGTAGACTTTAAAAAGAGTTGGGGATCATGCCTTACTTTTAAAACTCCTCAACAGAAGTGAGTTTCAGTCTACTGATGTGTCAGATCACCTGATCCTCTAGTAGACATCCAGCCAAAGACCCTATTAATAAAATGGTTCTGAAATCTTGTTAAAGAGTTGAAATAAGTGGTTTGGTTTCCTTAGAATTCTGAGAGCTAGATACTTCGCCATGGCTACAGAGGGACTAGCCAGGCATTGGGCACTAATGGGTGTCAGGCTGTCTTAACCCCTAAAAGCTTCACTTTACGTGTCTCAGAATCCCGACTGCTGTGTACACGTGTGACTGACTATTTGACTGCCCTGGACCTAGGACACTGCTTCACCTACTGCTCTTCATGAGGGCAAGGAAAATCCACGCATATCCATGTTTTGCAGCTCTTTCCCCATGGTTGTGCTTTAGTGCTGCTGCATAAAGCAATTCCCTGCGTTCCCATCGCCTTTGGTGAGCACCTGGTGATCTTGCAGGTGGAGGACCTTTGGCAGCATCTAAGGAAAGCAGAATAAAATGCCTGAATCGGCAGACGCCATTTTGCTCTGGGTTTTGTTGGAAGCTCATCCTTGACCTTCCCTGATAAAAATATCGTCGGCTTCCAAAATATTTCTGCAGTTGCCCTAACGAGGAACTTAGAACAGAATGAACAATTGCACCAGTTACAGAAAGAAAAAAAGTTTTGTATTGCGCTCCTGGAGGTCTCATCTTGCGAATGAACAGCTTTTGTGCAGTAATGACTGGTTTGATGATTCAGAAAACATCCAGAAAAAGCAACTCTATTGTCAGGACTCCCACATATGCAGGTGAAACCTGCCTTCAGTGTTGTTTGAGCCAAGATATGTCCAACCTTAGAGTGCCGTTTGTGTTGCTATTATTGTTCCTGTTGCAGGCTTGTTTTTGTCACAGGCTATAATTTTGTGGTGACTTAGGTCTCTCTTGAGAATTATAATTAAGAATGTGGCACAAAGAGGGGATTCCTGCTTCTTCGATGTGTAAATAACAGATTTCTCTCTTTCTCTCCCTGTTTTCAATTTGGATTTGCTGCAGGTGCATAGGGCCGCGTATTGAGGACTGCATCGGCCTGACGGATAGGTACTTGCTGAGTGATCGTTCCCTGTGTGTCTTCCATCCTCCACGTGTGGACAAGGGCGCATGCGTGTGCATGTCCTTGTGAATGGCAAATGACGTCTTTTGTTCTGTAATTGCCTGCAGGTGTAGAGGTCCCGCTAGTCATGACTGCATTTACTATCCATGGACACGACAGTCCACTTTACCACAACATGCTAGGTAACATCCACCACTGTTCCATTTTTCTGCACAAGGTCCTTCCCTGGTTACCGTAGGAATGTTCTACTATCCAGTTTGTTCAGAAATGCAAGTTACGGGGAGAATATAATTCGTCCTTAAGTAATATATGCCTCTGAACATCCAAATCTACTTTTCTGTTTGAAAGCCAACTAAATATCTTACTCATTTAGGCTGATTAGAAAATACCTTTTTTTAAATTACTATTTTCAGGTTAAATCAATAAGGATTCAATTCTGAAATTTTCTCCAGAAATACGTGTTTCTTGATGAAGTTTTACTAGAAGTTAACGTGGTGAAAACTCTGGTTACATTGGAATTATTTTTTTTCCATTTGTTTTTTTTGTTTGTTTGTTTGTTTAAGAAAGACCATAAAAGCAAATGAAGCTTTTTCTTTCCTACTGCTTTCCTGGAAAAAAGTAAATGTTTCAGCAAAACTGTGAATTTCTTCCTTAATTCACATAACGCTATTATTTGATTATTTTTTTTTTCCATTTTCTGTTAAAAAAAATAATAATCGTAAACTTGCAGCAATTTTTTCAGTAATGGCAATTGAAACAAATTAATGTAGGAAGACTTCCAAAACATTCCGGTTATGCTCTGCATTCATTTACATCAAAGCCCTTCATTGCCATCGAGTTTGTTTATTTTTAAATTCAAACTGGTTAGTATGACTTCCAGGCTTTGGGATTCCCGTCCTCAGCTAAGACTGGTTGAAAAATGTACCATTTCAATCAACTTCACCTCATTAAGGATTTTACTTTGGTTTTTTTTTTCTTGTCTTTAAAGAAAGTTCTTAAGGTTGCCTTTCCTTCCGAGTTGTGTACCTAACGTGAATATTCCTATTTATAGCTCTTGAGGGAGAACACGTTTAAATTTGAAAAACAGTACTCTATGAATGCTATCAAATGGTATTCGTGTTTAATCAAATCAGTATCAGTTCTGACAATTTATGGACCAATGAATAAGCAACAGAAAAGAGATTTTCAATATTTCAATATTTTGTTTTGATCTTTCTGATGTGGGATATCCAGTTTGAGATATTTCTGAGGGGGACTCATTGTCAGATGTACTCATCCAAACTGAGTTGCCCAAAACAAGCAATCAGTTTTAAAGGTCTCCATTTGGTCAACTTTACTCAAAGCACAAATACAGAAAACATGTTATTATTTGCATAAGTTTAAGGGGCTTACCAAACTACAGAGAATTAAGGCCATGCTGAAGTTCTTTGCTTTAGTAACCAATTTAAAAAGAACATGATTTCATCAACTGGATTTCTAATCAGCTTCTTGAGGGAACATTAAGGGCTTTACACTAGGAAGACAACTTGTGGGCTGTAGTGTAACTCTCTTGGAGCGTTACCGGCTGCTCGCTCTAGCTTCCTCTGATCGCCCAAAAGCCAGTCAGACCTTGGTCACTGTTTAATTCAGGTAGTGTAACTCCAAAACTTAGCTTTGCATTGAAAATGTTCATGTAGTAGTAAAGTCTCTGGAGGTACTGCCAAATATCCACTGAATTTGATAGAAAGCATCTTGTTAATCACAGTGGATGTTAGATTGGGCCCTATATTTAAAAGTGGAGTTAAAGGAGTGGAACCTCGAACGTGATGACACAAGAGTAAAGAAAGTGTTGTCTATCAGGGTGCCAGGCTTAAGCCATGTGTTAGCAGGCAATGCTTATTTTGCTTTTTATGTTGTGTAAATCGTAGGTTTTGTCTCTGTGAATCTACTGTGAAGGTAGTAAAGCAAATTATCAAGGGGGGTGGAAATGAAAGCAATTGTTTTACTCTGCTCAAGTGAATAATTTCCTGCTCCATTCAGTCTTAGGGGGAAGACCTTCAAATGTTTCTTTTAGATTTGGTGATTTTTGTTCTTGTCTCAACTTTGCTGAATTTATTTTAGGAAAATTACTGCACTGTGTTTAAATGTCAGCATGTATGTATTCTTTAACTTTCAAGCCAAAGAAGGAATTTCAGACTTTTACATTTATTAGATTAGTGAAATTGTGCCCTTTTTTTGGTGAAAATGATTCATTTTGGGCTAAAAATGGGCAAAACTGCACTGGCAAAGTGATATTTTCTTATTACAGTTGGGGTGTAAATCAGCAAAGGATGTGTTTCACTTTAGATAGAACCTTCTTCATGTCCCTTTAACAATTGCGTGCTCTCCCTAGACTTACAGGCCTTACAATAATTAATAATCAGTTTTACCCTTGTCCATTTATTTGCATTTCTTCCATTGATGTGAATTAGCAGTGAGTTGAAGGGCAGGGTTCTCAGCTGTTCGGGCTCTAACCACAAGCAATGAGATATTTCTCATCACCTGTTCCCATTTTCATACCAGTGTTGCTTTTCTTTCCAGTTCTGCAGCTCGCAAATTGGTTTTGCCGTGATCCATTGACTTGACGGCTTTTGTAAGAGTCTGGTAGAATAGCAAAGGAATTCTTACTGTCGTCTTTAATAAAGATGAATCAGATGTGCATTAGTGGCTTGTTTTCCAGATGACCGGTGAAAGCAGAAAAACTGAAGTTATGTTTGGTCCCTTACATTTTGTGGAAAAAAATTGTTACCTTTGGCATTGTGTGTCTTTCTGCATAGATGTTTGGGTTTTTTAAAACCTTTAGCTTCAGTAGAGTTCTGTCCAAAAGGATGCAAGAAACGCTTTTCCCGTTTCCAGCTCAGTGCCACGTATAAAGGCTATTGTAGCCCTCTTCCTCTAGACTACTTGATATATTTTCTCAAATGACTATTAGGTTACTTGCTGGGTCTCATGTGTCTTTTTTTCCCTGCAAGAACCCACGTTTATTTTTGACATGTTCAATTTATCCTCACAAAGGCTTTCATTGTATTCTTAACTGCCAGGAAAAGTTCAAACTCTAAAGGAGTTAGAAGTCCCAGGAGAACTGAGTGCCTCTTCTGCTTGTGGTTCATTGCAAATTCTGGTTATTGTCATTATAGCTCTTGATTTACTGTGGTTGAAATCGTACGGCAGGGAAAGACTTGCCTCACATTGGTGACACGTGTTCTGGCTGTATTTATACGGTGTTTAATTCACAGTGTCCCGATCCCAATGTTGTCTGATTGTAATTCCTGTGAGTCATGGAGTCAGTTTGCTGAGCAGATTTCCTGGCTGGCCTCTTCGGGCTGCTCAGATGGCAGAGAGGCCTGAAGGAGCAGGACAGGCCAGCACAGAATTACCCATGCAAGGTGGAGTCTTTAGCTGGTGTGTTACTAACATCACCGCTTCTTTGTCTTCCTCTCTGTCTCCTTCATTCCTTCCCTGCCGTGTGCAGAATCTCAGCCCGGCAAAGAGAGAGGAGACAAGAGCCTTCTGTCCTGGCTTTTCTCAGCCGTTCCTGGCTCCTCCTCTTGTTCTCTGCCTTTTGGAGGTGGGCAAGTAGGTACTAGATTATTACTGTAAGGCTTCAGTTTGGGTTCCTCCTTCTATATCAACCTTTCCTAGAAGTCACCAAAGCAAAGACGGAAAGCAGACAGAAGCTGAAGTGTCGCAGGGTGCCCAAAGGAGGTAGCCGTTCTCCTTTCCCACCCCTTACTAGGATGACACTCCCCTTTTCAATACCTTCTGACAACTATAGTCAGTGGTTCCTTTGGGTGGAAGAACATACTTGTTAGGAGCTCTGGAACAAAGACTGAAAGGAGCGTGCCTGCTTCAAAGAGTTGGATAACGATTGCCTAAAAGGAAGATTGAAAAACTGTAAAAATAATACTCTTCTGTCCATAAAGAAAATTACTCTAGGCAGGAACAAAGCCTGGTTCTCCTATGTTGCCCTGCTCCCAAGTCCACCAGAAGGGTTTGGCTAACTTGGTTATTGAAGCTAGGCTGTGGACAAAGATTTTACTTAAAGTATGAATTTTAAATGTGTTCATTCTTCCTATGATCCATTCAGCTTAATACTAAGAGATCATCAAAGGAGTGAAGTTTCTGGTTTGCGGTGCGTGAGAGATTGCAAAGCTGAAGATGTGATCAGAAGCACGTGGTGGATATGATAGGAAAGAACTAGCGCCTTGAGGTTATTGGTCTGAGTAAGCTGTTGTCTCTCTCTATTTATGCCCTAATTTCATTCACATTTCCCTTTTAACTAAAAGAAACTAATTAGCCAAGACCACTGTTGTCAAGTGGTTACATAAAATGATGTGTAGATGTTAACTCAAATTACAATCCTAATGCTAGCTTTATATCAGCCAAGGATGTCCTCTCTACAAGTCATCACTTCCTAAAAAAACCCACCTGTTTTTATGTAGTGTGTGTGTACAAGAGCTAATTAACAGTAAAGCCTATGTAATGCAGGCAAATCCTTTCATAGCTGTTTTGTACCCCTGCACAGTATGACTTCAATAGAATTTCGCAGCAGCTCTGAGGAGGTGATGGGGAAGGGAAACCACCTCTAATAAACTGCTTATGTTCATTGCTTTTATGGCGCTCTGTTCCCTTGCTTGGAGGAAAGTGTTCCATATGCTCTGTATTTTTATAGAATAATTATAGTCATTCTGGAGGGGAAGACAAAGAGAAACTCCGTATAAAATAAGGAAAAATAGAATCGGTGAGTACAAACTAAGCTACATTACCTGATTTGTAAAAGATGCTACTCTTTAGAGACTTTTAATTTGGAGCTTTCTGATGCTGTATCAAAACAGAGGAGTTGAAGAAACAGAGTTATATTTATTTTTTTAAGAATCAAGACTAGAAAAAGAGGCAGTTTCTGATCCTGCTTCTGTGGGTTGGATTGAGCTTCTGCTTGATCTGTTTAGGGAGAGACTGATAGAGAACCCCCTGTTCTGGTGAGAACTTGCTGCTACTGAACTGGTTCTCAAACAGACCTTTGCTGTGGGCACTTTTGTTATCACAACATCTCACTGCTTGGAGCTTTAGGAGGAATATGTTTTGAGTACCCCTGTGACGTGAATGAAAGTCACTGCAGTGATTTCTTGAGTTCCCCCACTTTTTACGGCTCCCACTTAGTAGAACTGGTTTAGGGGCCTAGGTGGCTTTTCCTTCTTTTCTTCTGCACAGATCCGACCACAGATAAAAAGGCTTTTGTATTTAATCTTCTGTTCTATAACATGTTCAGAAAGATTTGTCTGGGACCTGCGAGGGTTTGTACTTCATCTGCTTTACTCAGCAGGGTTGGCCGGTGTGGTCCCGGTAGCGTGGAAGGATTTGGTAGCATCTGCTGCTATAGGGAGAAATAAACTGTTACGGTTGGTAGAGTGAAAGAACTAGAAGCAACTGTCACACAAGTGCTTTTTAAAATCTGTTCTGTGGTTCCAGTAGTTGAGGATCCTGTTGAGATTGCACAGGATTAAATAAGGCCAGAAATCTGATGTTTCGAGTGGTTTGTTCCACAGAGTGGAATATGAGTGAAATATTCTGGCAGTATATTAAGATTATTGATACTCATAGACCAGGTTTCTCAGCAGCTGTACTCGTTTGATGGGTTTGGGTAACATTCATGATTGCGCACTGGTGCACACCAAACAGAGAAATGCCACGGTGAGGCCACAGAAGTCACCTTAGTGTGTCTCCTTGTGGGTGTCGGTATTGTCTCACTCGGTATGTCCCAGCCCCCGGGCCCTCTGCAGCTGCTGGGCTCTGAAGGCCCATGAGTGTAGCACCCAGTCTTAGAAAGCAAGCGAGCAGGTTTGTTGCAGAAACGTGCGGGGACTTGTATTTGGTCTGCTTAGCACACAGGGTAACATCGTGAATTTTGTAGTACATCTCTTATCCCCAGCTTCATGCCAAGTGTTCATTAAGTCCTACCCCTTTGTGGCTTGAGTACAAGGTCCAGCCTGGGGAGCTGTGTGTTCAGCCCCACCTTAACAGCAAGCTGCTTGGTTTTATGAATAATGTCATGGAAAACACACAGAATGCACTAAACATAATATTTGCCAAGTACTGGAGTTTTGTCAGGTCATAACCAAATTTCTTTGAATGCAGAGACTTCTCAATAAAAGCTTTTTTTTTTTCTTTGTTTTGCTACCACAAGTTGCAAAATAAATTTTCAAATACATTTAAAGTAAGAAAATTCTTTCTTCAGAAAACTGACTAAATTATTTTTACTGAAATTGTGAGCAAAAAAAAAAAAGAAGTGATTAGGCCAAACATGATGGGTCACTGCTGAAAGACAAGAAGCATTAGGAAATTCCCAGTTGAAAATTGTTTGTTAGAATGGAAAACAACACACAGCCCTCTTGCAGAGGTCACTGCCTGTATTTCTCATCAGGCTGCATAAGCCTGGTGTTGGGTGTCTGTACTGGTCTGGCTACACAAATAATACACACAGAAATAAAATTGTGCCATGAAGAAGTGACCTTATTATAGAGCAACAGTATATATCTCACCGCTCTCCAATGGGTTTCTTTTATGGCTTGAAATGAGGATTTAATTTTGATTTAATGTTGTTGTAAATTAATTATCTATTATTAAAAATACATTTGTAGAGCTTTAGAAATACGTGAGATGTAGAGTTGTTTAAACCTCAGTGAATGGTTTCTTAGTAATTCATTAATATTTAACATATAATAAATCAGAACCAAAGCTTGCAGTCTTACTTCCGATCTACCTGTGTAATGCAGGATTTGTCGCTCTTCTGTATTTAGACAATTTACATGACAAATGTGTTTGAGCTTAGAGGCCAGCCAAGACTTCATTCTCTGCATTCTGGCTTACGCACCGTGACCTGTCAGGTGAGAAAGGAGCTGCAATTCTTGCATAGAACGGGAAGCTCTTCGTTGGAGTTCTTTACAACAGTCCACTGGTAGTGGTGTGCTTGTGTTGTAAGCGTCTATACAGACAAATCTGCTTAATTAGATCTCTTCTGATCAAAGTTACTGTCTCAGGTGGTGCAACCTACTGTAGCCGGGGACTGCGTTTGAGGTAGATTTATTCCTTTATGGTATCTATGAAGTAATCTTCCAAGAATTCCCTCCCATGCATACTGTTCCATTGCCTATTTAAAAACAGTTAAACATTTGCTGGAATGATCAAGCATAGGACACTTGATGCAGATGAGAATTTGTATTTGAAGTCTGCAATTGACATTTCCTTTTTTGTTTTACATACAAAGGTATACGTTCTACTCCTCAGTTACTTTGCAACAGTTTTTCCAGCATAGGATAAAAAATAGCAGATAACTTGTTAATGATGGTAATAGTGTTCACAGTTGATCTTTTTAATTTCTTTTTGCAGAAATGGAAATACCAGCTTTGAATTTGATAAGACATTTCCCAGTTTTACTAGTGTGTAGCATGTAAACACAATGGTAAGCTAGTAAAATGAGCTACAGTTTTGAAGGAATTAACAAGCTTCTGCCTTTTGGTGCAATGTGTGGAAAGCTGTACGGCAGCGGCTACCAAAGGTGGAAGCATTACCACAAATACCAGCAACCGTGCAAGAATCGAGCATTAGTAAATCGAGCCATCAGACCAAATTACTTTATCTTGCTATATTTTTTTTCCTGTCGTGCTGTAAAGTGAAGTTACAGGGTGTGAAAACGTCATATAAGTTATCTGTACCCTTGGGCTTTTTGGATGAAGAGTTTCAAATAACTACATTCAAATTGTAGTGAGAAAAGGGGGCCTAATACTAAACTCATTTGCCATGCAGTGCTCCCTCTCTGGTACTTCAGCTTACTTTGCATCTCTTTTCTGTAAAGTAGAGGCATTTTGCTTCTTTTCTACCTCGTTATAGTGGCAGTGGATAGAGTTGAACAAGGATGTAGACCCTGTGCCTTCAGAGAGACTGACTGTTATCTCAGGACTGTATGTTAAAGAGGCTTTAGAGAAGAGCCACCAGGAATAATTAAAGCTTTGTACATTGTGCCTTGTAGTGAAGAAGTCTGGGAGCTCAAACGGCTAAAGCTTATTTTGACTGAAGGTTAAAGTGTAGAGCCTGATTATCATCTAGAAGGACACAGGTAAGGAACAAAAGTTTGCTGAAAGATGGTGCTAGTCTGTCAGACTGCACAGGGGGGTAGGGTGTCTGTCTGGCTGTGAGATAATTACATGGATGAAATCTGAGGAAAGACACATTTAAAGCAGCAAAATGCCAGTGCGTTTCTAATGAGGATTATTAATCCCTGGAATGATTTTTCTTGGTAATATTTTATTCTCCATCACTGAAGTTGTAAAATCAAGACTGGAACTTTTTCTCGCAAGCGCGATGGATGTGTGCCAAGCCTGTAGGCTGTGCTGCACGGATTCTCAGGCCAGAGGATTCCACTGGTTCCTCCTGTCGTTGTTTACAGTGTGTGACAGAACACTTTCATGTCTGTGATGATAGCTTCCAGCTACGATCAGCTCTTGGCTCATGCTCTGTGGTGAGGACCCGGAGCTCCTCCTTTGAATTTTGATTCCTAGTGCTGAGTTGGACACAGACAAGCAAATCTACCTGCCGAGTACTGGGCTTTGCTTCCTGTTGGCTTTGGTGAGGCACGGAGTGAGTGTTCCAGGTGACTTTACCCGAGGTTTCCGATATCCTTGTTCATTAGCAGTTAGGTCAGTTAAAATTCTGAGGTTTCAGACTCTCCTTCGGATCTTACCTGTTTGACTGAACTCTCTTGCATCATGCCTGCATTCGCTTGAATGAGACATTTATTTTGAATAAAAATAGTTGCATTTTTGTGTGTTAGTGGTTCAGCATTATTATTTGATGTCGTACAAATGAAGGCAAATTGTTTCCCATGACTAAGTTTCTCCACTAATGACACAAGTTTGAAGGTCTGATCTGTCCATCTCTATCAGGTTTTCTCAGCCTTAGGTACTGGTGAGGTACTTAAGTATCTGTTCTTATTCTGCAGTGCAGACTCCTTTTATCTGTTTTCTTTTTTGTCCTCTCTCTCTTCTTATTGTCCCTCCCTTCCTTTCCTGGAAGATGCTTTGGTGGAGCTGTATCTTTGGTACGGTGAAGTTTTAGAAAGTGTGATATCTAGGTGGTGGTTTTATTTGTATGTAACCTTTGGAAGTGAAGGGTTTTTAGGGATGACAGTACTTTTGTCAAAAAACTTCAGACTCTTTTTTAGTCTGATGTAAATTTCTTATGACACCATCTTCACACACTGGTGAACAAGCTCTTTTGCAGATATTGGCTGTTTAATCAATGGAAGATAGTGCAGATAATCATTTCTGTTGTTATCTGAGATTGAGCAAATGATCAAACAGGCACGGGAAGATTGTGGGACAGTGTGAAGAACGGGTACTGGCTAACGCTGACTGAGCTTTTTGTTGGCAGAGAGTTGTGAGGAGCTTTGTAGTTGCCTGTTCTGGTACATCTCTCGACAGAGCTGGTAAGCCCTCCTCCTGAAGAGCTGTGGCACTTATGCAGAAATTTGAGAACAAACTCAACCTTGTCATCAGGACAAAGGCCAGACTTTGGTTAAACATGGTCCAGTCATGATATAATCCCTGATTTGTAAATTATATGAAGTTTTTCTTGTGGTACCTGCAAGGAAGATCGCCTGAAATGCAATCAACCTTTTAAGTAAGAAGTGTGAACTATTTCCGCAAATAATTTGTCTTAGACTCCCAATACCCTGCCTGTGACATAGTCTATCCATTAGAAGCACAGGCCATCAAAGCAATACACTTGTTACTTGCCTCTTAAAATGCTCGCTTGGATTTACATTACACGTTCTTATTTTACTTGGTGTTCCATTTTAACTCATAGTCGTCTACTTGTGGTAAACCTAATGATGTTTACAG
This sequence comes from Stercorarius parasiticus, assembly GCA_013396915.1. NCBI lineage: Eukaryota > Metazoa > Chordata > Aves > Charadriiformes > Stercorariidae > Stercorarius > Stercorarius parasiticus. The sequence goes on along the minus strand of VWZL01004159.1, from coordinate 1,110,060 downwards.
ACGTGACTGAAATTAAGTGGCATGGATATTTCTTAGAAGGCACAGAAGCCTTAAAGCAGCGTAACGTGAGTGAAAAGAAGAGGTGACAGTGGAAAAGTAGAAGCAAACAAAAGGACAGGAGAGGTGCTTTTAATTATTTGTTACCATTTGTTTTGCTTCGGGTAACGCTGTTAAGGTTCGGCCAAGTTAGAACCCATAGGCTTGATGTCAGTGTGGCTGACTGTAGTCTCACAGATCGTGCTGAAGAGGAGATAAGAGATTTCGATGCCTACTTTTGGCAATATAGTGTATTAATCTGCAAATTAATCTGAAATCTGGGAGCATGGACCATGATGCAGGGATCCTGTAGGCTGGTTGTACAGGAGCACAAAATCGGCAATGACCTGGTAAACTAGAGGGAAGAGGACTAATTCTAGTTGGGCAATTCACTGGCGTGGCAGTGGCCAAACTGGTCTCTTCTAAGTTCCCAGTAGGCTTGAATCAGCCATTGGGAAATTTTCAGTTCGTTTCAGTGGGCCCTGTATCAGTGGGGATTGCTTTGTTTGATTGAAAAACTTTCCTTGAAGAAAATGTGTAAATTTCAGGAATAAATTGCCTCTTTCCCTGCCCCTCAGGGTCTGACGTAGGGGGAGGAGGGAAAGTAAAAAGTATTCCTGCATAAAAAATGGACCACTAGTTGTTAATATGCGTAGTCTCAGTCACAGTAAGGATAATAGACAAAGAACAGATTGAAGAGATAATATTCTAGCTTTAAAATAGTCCCATCTCCTGTAGATATGTTTTTCCCTCCCTGGTGGCAGCGATACCCTCTGCATGTCAATGACTCGGATGCAGGGTGAGCTCAGCGCTGTCTCACCGCTGCAGCTTTGCTGAACTCGCTCTGCTTTCGTTTCCTGGATCAACCAGTGCATCAGGCTCCAAACCCCAAACTTTGGCATGTTTGAGTCATCTTTTAATCAATGGATTTTTAAAATAAGGGAGCTCTTTCCCTTTCCAGGAAAATTCCAGTGAGAAACAGGCAATTAATAAGAAAGCAAACCCAAACCTATAGCTGCAGCAGTATCTTTGTGTGTATTCTCTCTAGCTTTTTGTGCTCTTCTCACTTATGTACTTGAAATACGTCTGTTTTTGAAGTGGGATGAGAGGCAATCCATCTGTCCCTTATGGTAGAGGTGGGGAAAAAAGATATCTGAGCCTTCTTCCTCTTTTTTTCTTGAGCCAGAGAGGCTGCTACTTAGGTTTGGGGGTTTGGTGGTGGGGGAGAGGAACGGGTTTGTGGCTGAAAGACGAAAAAGAGATTTATTTTTTTTGAAGCTGGATCACCATTTCCCCGTTTGCTTGACCTGCTCTGTTCCGGGAGTTTAGCAGCTATTGCAAGAGTATTTTTAACATTTGGAAGATAAGGTGGTATCTGCAATAAATTCTGGAATGTTCTATCATAACTGAAATTTGGGAGAAGGAAAAGCTGTTTTACTAAATTATCATTTGCCTTTATGTGGGCCATACTGTACTGCAAAATAATCATAATAAAACAGCTGTTGTGGAGTGTAGGTTACTGTGAGCAGTATCCTCGCCATGGACACAAGCTGCTTTCTAATCAAGTCACATCTGTGACTGCCAAGATGATAGGAGGTTACTGGGTACAGAGACACACAAAAATCATCAGTAGAGCTGAGACTAGAAGATGAGGATAATATTCCTGAAGACTGGTTTCCCTTGGCTCGCTTTCCAGCCAGGGAAGTGAAATCGATTCCTTTGGGTGGCTGTGAGTATGGAGTGAAGGTGGGTGGGGTCGGAGCTTCGGAATGGAACTTTTTTTTTCTGAATGGCCTCTGGGGAAATGCTGGCAGTGGGATGACGACTAGAATTAAGAGGAGTTGCAAGATACACCAGAGTTTCTCTCTGCTCCACTTGGAAATATAGGAAATACTGGGAGATGACTGATAAGTTATGGACACAGAAGAATTTTTGGGGATATTATCGTATAGGAGATGATCCTGTATAAACCTTGCATGAGAAGGAGGATCTCAACTTTACGTGAGTTTTTCCCCATAATCAAATGGGATTTTCCAATGACTGATACAATTTGTGTACGGTGTTTAGATCAAGTGCTGTCCTCGTAAAATAATAGCGATAAATCCGAAAGCAGCATCAGGCATACTCAGAAATAAATTCCTTATACCCTGCTCTCTATCTACCATTGATTTTCCTTGATATTTATGAGCACTGGCTGCATTTATTCCCTGCTATGCTCCAAAAAGATAAATTCTGCGTATTTAGAACTCAAATGAGGAGTAGGTAAAATGTATGTTGAAGTTAATAGCATCATGGTCATCAGTAGTATTCTAATAAATGTCTCAAATGCTATATTTATATGTAAATTTATACCAGTGTGGAATGACATGTTACTATGTTGAAGTGTTAGTATTTTGATTTAGAGTTTGAAGGAAAAATTTTTAATCATGTCTGTCTGTGTGTGTATCTATGTATGAATGTATGTAATACATGCACAATATATGGGTGCGTATTTCCAAACCCATTCTTCTACAGATCCTCCGTGCACTGTAGTCTTAAACATAGGTTCAAAAGTTGCTTTAATGCCACCACTTGTTAAAAAATCTTGTACAGAATCTGTTCTCACAAAGGAGAAACATAAAGTCATGAAGACTTCAGGAGGGAATCCGGGACAGAATCTCAGATTTGATCCCCAAATACAGTCAGTGAAGGTTCCCTACTGTGAAATACTCCTGGAGCTGGTGAAAGCAAACCATGCTGCCCCATATGAGTCAAAGGTGGAGCAGGAAGGAGTCGAGTCCAGTGTTCACAACCGCTTAGACAAAAAAACTGCTCTGTGCTCCTTAAATCTGCTGAATGATGACTACTCAGGAAAGACTGGCATTCCAAAAAACAATCAAAAGGGGCAGGTATAAAAAGAGAGATCAGAAAGGTGATGATTTGTGAAGTAAAGTAAAAATGAGAGGCATGGGGTAGAGAAGCCTTCCTCTTGCAGCCCCATAAAGGTAGGCAAACCACCCGTGCAGTCCTGCAGGCAAGGTTTTGCTTAGTCGCGTGTGGGTTTGGATATTTCCGATGTCGAATAGCTCACCTTCAGCAAACGCTTAACTGGAACTGAAGTGAGTTGCAAGCACTTCCCACTAGTGGAATTTGGAAAGTGTTTTAAAAAATAGCAGAAGGAAGAGCCCAGTATTCAAACAGTTTTCCTCCTGATGGTTATTTAAAATACTCCCGAACGTTCCTTCCTGTCCTCTATTCTTTATGGTTTGATTTATCACCCAAATGAAGTGTATTTCCCTCTCTGTCCTGGACCAAATATTGAGTACTAAAAATTTTAGAGAACAAAGCAGTGAATGTCTAATTCATCATGAATACATGTCCTCAGAGATCTGATTGTTTTTCCAAACTCCAGAGCATGCACCTATCTACATAATTGTTTGCTAACTGTAAAGAAAAAATGGCATGCATTAGCCTGACTCGAGCTACCACCTGAAATGTTAATGGATTCCTGTTAACACTGACTGCAGTATTTGCTCATCTGTGCCATCACTGGTGGCAAAGCTGAGGGCAGGTTGAAATAATTTCGGAGCCATTTAGTCTCCAGTTCAGCCTTCTGCTTGAGAAGTTGTACAGGATGTAGGGTGAAGGTAATTGGCCTGCCTGTGGCTGCTAGAACATATAATAGACACCAAAATGTAGCAATGAAGAAAACGTTATAAAAATCTGCCCTGAACACCTATTGCAGAGTGAGGGAGTGTTCCTGCTCGGTTTCAACGCCACTTCTATGCTAGGTTTTGTATTCTGTATATGACCCAGCTCCCATTGAGCGTTTTGGCTAGCTACTGATTTAATATGGGCACTACCTTGCATTTCTCCAGCTCCTCGAGCGATGTAACACGCGCTGCCTCAGACTGTGCTGCTCTGTGGTTAATGAACAGAAAGCACTGCCACCAAAGTAGTCTCTTGGCATATAATGTCATACAGGAAAATGCACTTTATGTTTCTAGTTGAGAAAACCATGTTTTCTTCTTAATAGTTTCATGTACACAGACATAATGGTAGAGCCAGCTGACTGCAGCTGGTTGCAGAGAAGCGGGCTGCGCTGAGTGTTTCTAACAGGAATGCTTTCTGCGGAGAGGAACTCTTTGGGCTAATGTTGGTGGGTTTAGTTTCAGAGCAGTCCGACAGCGCCCGTGGTCATTACAGGTCTAGTTTTCTTTATTTAAAGCAAAATACTACTCTTCCCAAAGCAAATGGGAAATTCGACAAGTTTATATAGAGAGGATTGTTCTTTTACTTGATGAACTGGCTTCACCTGTGAGTCCAGTCTAGTGAATTTAACTGGCTTTCTGTCACAGATAAATCAATCTATATCATACGGGGCCTGACTTGGCATATTTTACAAGGAACATTAATCTGTTTACTTAAAGCATAAGCCTCAAAACAAAGTCACTGTGCGAGTTCTTAACAATAGAATTCCTGTTTTATGTTGTGGCAGAAGAGAAAAATCTCAGCATAAAAATACCAGGGGTGCAAGAGATGTCGGATGGGCTTTTCAGTGTTACAGGGAGAGAAGCCCGTGAAAAGCCTCTGTATTGATACTGTAACCCCAGAGATGTCACAATTTATTCCCAGGCGACTGTATTGAAGGGGAGTTAAAATTGAGATCTCTTAGTAATTTATGGTAAACACATAATAGAAATTTGGTTATTCTCCAAAATGATGCCATTCAGGTTTAAAACTAGTTTTAAGGAAATCCATTGTGCACTGTGTGTGCTAAATAATGCTAAAGATGTCATAAATTTATAATCAATACATATTAATGTCTAGAATTCTAGGCTATATTAATTTTCAAAGCTATACCTAATATTTTTTCTTTGTTGTCATTTATTTTGCTGAGTGACATGAGGAATCCTACCTTGAAAAAAAGAAAAAAGAGGCACGAGTAGGACACACTTTTACAATTTAAGAAACACACATAATATATTTGTTTGCATCTGGTTAGTGTTTTGTTTTCAGTAAACACTGGTAACCAGAATACGTGCACGCCTTCGGTAAATGAAGTCACCGTACGTTAAACGTTGAGAGGTATCCAAAGAGCACAGTTGCTCTCAGCACCACGTCCTGGCGCGGGGGGCACTGGAGGAGGAAAGTGTGTTCGCTGGCAGTCAGAGACCACAAGGCTCTGGTCTGCGCATCTGCTTCTCGCTTGGCAACGACGGTGAAAAAACTTTGAGCATACAGATAACTCCATTATAGTGGTCTAGAAATGTCCTCAAATACTCGGTTCAATAGCGGACCCAGTGTGGGTAAGGAAAAGGCAATTTTGACTGTAGATACCTGTTTGTCAGCATTAGCCTTGTCCAAAGTGAAAACTGTGTTTGATGTTTAACTGCTGCATGGACCCAGACGTAGGCTACAACATTGTGGTCATTTTGCAGATTGAGAAATTGTGGCTAGAACCACCTGCCACCAGTTTAACTGCAGCTTGTTGACAGTACAATGAAATGCCTTTTGCCCGTACCTGGATTAAATGCAGAATTGGTAGGAATTGTGAGATCAGCTGTGAGTTAAAATTTGTGTTTACGCATGATAAAAACTCCTCATCTGTACATAAACGGTGACATTTGTCAGTGTTCAAACACCCTCAGATTAGGTGGAGAAAGGGGGGAGGGAGCCTTGTCCTTGAAAAGAAAAGGATGACGCAAAGCGCATCTTAACGTGAGTAATAGTAGATGAATTCTTCCCACCCTGGCGAACAGCAGGCACTCTGGAAGTCATGGCTGTAGAGCTCTGCCAGGGGAGTGCTGCACAGCAGAGGGAAGCTGTTAAAACATACACAGATCTGCTTCCCAGTCTGGTGGTTTATCTTGTATATTTTAAATACTAGGATTAGCATTCCAGGATTAGCAGAATCTGTCAGATTTCTAAAAGTGCGGCTTCAAAGTTGGCTGAGCTCCCCACCGATGGAAGGGTTGAGGAATGCAGAATGTATGAATCGTCCATCAGGAAAAAATAATGCCTTGATAACAAAAACTTACAGGAAGCAACTACTTCTTGTAGCAAATATTCAAGGTTGTAATGAATCCTGCTTGGCTATAAATGTAAAACTCAAAGGAGATGAAGGTGGGGCAGATCGGGGCAGACACTTGAAGCCCTCTAACAGCTCAGCTTCCCAGCTCCGTTTATTTCCCTACTGTATTAGGTGGGTAAACGCCAAAGAGAAAAGCAGGTGTTCTCTCTCAGCGTTACGCCATGGACCACAATGCCGCTTCCTTTCCCCCTTCTGCTGCACTCTCTTCCCAGTCAAGAGTATGAGACCATGTACTCATCTAAATCAGTAATTAAGCTTTAATGCCTGGTCTCAAAGCACCGTGGGAATTGCAGATGTTCTGATGTTTCGGAGTGGATGGACTGATACAGGGCCCCCTCTTGAGCATCCTTGTCCATCTTGGATTACTAACTTTGAACTTCTTGTCTCAATTTTGGTGTGTGGGAGTGGGTGTTACATACTTCTAAATATGGAAACACAGTACACATTTAAAAAGAAATATGCATTATTCATTTCTCCTAAGGGAATACTAGAATCTTACTTTCAACTTTTAGCCACAGATAGACAGTTTTCAGTTTAAAAGGCAGGATTTTTCACGTGTTGTGATTTTTTCCCTCCCACTTCCTCCCCTGCTGCTGTCTTTTCCAATCATTAGTTCGGAATTGTGGCCTCAGCTGAGGGCAGGGCTGGGGGATAGCAAATTAGTTATGTAGGGTTGAATTATGATTCTCGAACTGCCAAGTCTATTTTGGTGAGCATAAAGTCCAGAAACACGTAGCAAAGATTGTTTTTCACCCTCTGGGGTAGATTTTCAGTGTGTAAAGGAGAGCAGTGGCCGTATCGGGAGTTTCCTGTTGGGTTTGTGGTGGAGCTGAAAGAAATGTGAGCTGGGATCTGCTTCTTGTTGTCCGTTATTTATGCTGGCTGGGCAGGACTGACATGGAGCTACCTCTCCTTACTTGACGTCAGCCTTTTTTGAGCCCTAAAAACAGAGAAATGGGGCCTCCATGCTTTTAAAAATGACGTTAACAAAATGGGTTTTTTTATATAGTGCAATTTTTGTCTCTGCATCAACATTGCTCCTGTTGACTTTAATGGAATTATTTTTAAGTGGGCAATAGTCTGAGGTGGGTAAATGTAGCGAATCTCATTCACGCAGGCGGCTGTGGGACAGTAATGTAGCAAAGATGTAAGTGGATCAAGCCCTAATTGCCACTAGAGGTAAGGAGATCTGCGTGCCCAGGTGTATGTGAAGCTGAACTGTTGGTTAGGGGCATGTGCAAAAAAAGGATTGGATTAAAAAGGCAAAATGGGATAGATGTTTCTTGTCTTCAGCAGAATCTCTGACAGCGCCACCTTGCAGGATCCATGTTAAACAACTTTAACAATTAGGTGAAAGAAAGGCAAACAGCATGCTAATGAGATTCACCAGGGTATTAAAGATAAGACTCTGCAAACACGAAAATCGCAGAGAAATGATACAGGAGACTTGAAGATGTTGGCAAAATAGATAGAAAAGCAAACTCAGCCTAATGAACATAAGTAAAAATAACCTAAATGAGGTAGGTGACACGCAGAAAGCTGGGCTTAGAGAATAATCTGTGTGTGGTTGGAAACAAGAGTGAACTGCGCTGCTGGTACCGGAAAGCACTGAAAGCAGTGACTTGCCACTCGGTATTGTGGCAAATAAAACACACGGTTGTGGACTTTGGGGCTCAGCTCAGTGGCAGAGTGAGGAGAAGCTGTATGGTGTGCAGTCGCGTCCGTTTAGGTCTGTGATGTTTGTGTCTGTCGTGCCCGTTACGTGAGGGTAGTGAACTTAGGCGTGAAGGAAGCTGATCGCTATTTGAGTTCAAAATAAAACTTTATCTGCATTACAGTTATTTGTTTAGCATTTAAATACATTTTTTTCTCCCACATGTTATATTATTCCTCTTACACTCCTTTTTTATGCTTGCTTAATACTGCGTTTAAATGGTACTTCCTGCAAATTCAGATATAATATGCAATTACAGCGTATTTCACATTAATGACTAAATGTTTGGTGAAGTTTTGGAAAATTACTTGCCTTTTTCTCAATTCACTACTAAAAATGATGAGGACTTTCTTTTAAAGTGAGAAATGAGAGTTGATGCAATGGATCATAAAGAACGCCTGTACTCTACAACAAGAAAAGGGCTGCAAGGAATTTGTAACTTCATTTTATTTTCTTCACTAGTCGTTACGTCGGCTTTGGAACTGTTTCCTTATTGTGGTCTGTCATGTAAATATTGTTTGGGCCATTTTTAGTGTACGCAGTACCATAAAACTCTAATTATTTCTTTTGATCGCTGTTGTGATAGTTATTCAATATCCGCTTTAAAGCTGAGAGATCTCCTGCCTGTTTTTGTCAGTCTGTGGCTTGGTGGTGTTTGTTAAAAGTTATATGATTGTTCATACAGCATAAAAACAAAATAATATTCCTCTGCTCAAGAACATTAGTCAGCACTAGCTCCATAGAAGTCTTTTGATGTCCACTGTTTTTCCTAATTGCCTATTAAAGAGTTTCTTGCATCAGCATCATGGAAAGCACATGCAAATGAAGAGGAGCATTGGTTTGGGTGGATATGCCAGGCCCTTCATCTAAGCTCTGCACTCAAAATCAGCAGAGTAAGCAATGGGATGAGAAAGGGGAATGTGTTCTAAGGCCAGACTAGATGAAGGAGGAGTGCCTCTGCCTGAGGAGTTGGTGGTACTGGACTTGTATTTCCCAAACTTCATAATCCATTTCACAGCCAGACAACATTCAGCTTCCTTGATTTGCAGGCTTTACGGTTGCCATTGTAAAGTCTTTGAACTGTAATAGGCCTTACAGTGTTGTGTAGTGTTAATGTGTTTTCCCTGGGCAAACGTGATAGTGGTGTTTTAAACACGGTGCTTTAATAAGTAGTCTGAGGCTTTGTCTCTATCAACATGAACTGAGTGACGCGGTGGGATTGCGTGTGGAGGATGAAATAGGTAACGGTTCCAGTGTCTAGGCTGTGTTTGCTGCAAGGGATTTTCCTTTGGGTTAGCTCTAGTTTGATCCTGTGGACCTTAATGCCAGTTAGGTGTTGGAGCACACTCAGAAACATATCTTCTGGTTGGTGTCTGAGATGAATCCAGGTTGTGAGCTTTGAGACCTCTCTGAACCAACTGCAGTGACAAGGGACAGTTAGGCTGGTTAGAGATGGGCTTCAAAGCAGTACTCAGTGTAGACACACCGTAACATACCAAACCAGTTTAGATGGCACTGCTTTCCACTGCTCGGCTTTGTGGTAGGACATAAAAAGAAGAATAAAGGGTCAGATAAATCAATTTACTATTTCTGTGGGAGTCTCCTTCCTTAAATATTTTAATAGCTGTGTGGTACATTTTTATGAATAGGCCATAACGTATCTTTCACCATCATTCAGACATGACCGAGGAAGGCTGTTAAAGCAGAGCAGTCTTGACGATAGTTAACCTACTTCCTTCAGTTCCCAGGCAGTGGTTTCAGCACCGTTTATACTCTGCAGTTGTCACGCTGGCTCTTCTTACTCATCTTTTCAGCTACTGTCCAGCTGATGTTGGAGGGATCTTAAATGCTGTGAGTGTGTTTATGCTAGGAAGTTGTTGGTATTCTGTGAAAATACCTAATTTAAAGGCTTGTTTCGGAGGCTGCTACCCACCCTTCAGAAACGGGGCAAGGAGAGAGAAAGAAAACAGAGTCAGAGCCCCTATCGCTTTGACTTGTTCTTTGGAGGGAGCCTGCTTCTCTCCACTGACTGTGTAGGTGACCTCCGGATGCGGGACCACAGTCGAACAGTGACTCTCTGAGACAGTCTTTTTGTTTTGTGTGTGTATAGTATCTGCCACGATGCCAGCCTACTATATCTTATCACTGTGGAAAATGAAGTTAGTAATTGTAGCTCATGCTGCTCAAGATCCTGGAAAGCTGAAAGGAGTTTTAAGGAGTAGCGGGGGGACAACAGGTCTTGTGCAAAAGCTGAGCCTCACTTGGCATCATTCACAGGAGTTTTTTGGCTCCAACACACCAGTCTTTTGGTCTGGAATTTGGTTGTGCTGAGAAGCCACAGCAAAACCAGATTGGTGCAGCCATAACCCCCAACCAAAATGTTTTTGTGTAATAGTTATGAACCGGGAGTTCCAAGAGGGTGCGTGGTCCTAATAATGAACTACATTGTTCGTGTATAAATATTCTCACCTTGAGGAAGGGGTATGAGTATGATGCCTCCAGATTTGTCTGTGGTACACCATGTTTGAAGTTGCCTGGCACTCCCTCAATGCACAAGCCCATGAGTTAATCTGGATGGAGCCAAAGAGTAAGCATAGTTAAAGCTCTTGCAGGAAAGCTGCAGATACCTGTATCCTCATTTTGCCATTGCAGATTTGCGTTTGCCATCAAAGTGCATGTTGTATCTCCTTGTCCACACGACTCCTCACATGTGCATGGTGGTTTTGAAAAAAGTAGAATTGGTATATTGATTAAAAACAAGAAAAGTCATACCATATGTTAAATGTGTTTCCCCTGACCTCCCATTTGGACTGCCTTAGAAATTCTGGTCACAAGACAGTTAATAAGCTTTCCAAGTGATTGTGTTTTATGTACCCAACCATTCTTTCGTCTCTCGCTCTACCTAAAAATAAAGTCTCTAATTCTGATTGCTAGAACCCCTCTGATTGCTGCGGGAGTTATTGGTGGCCTCTTCATCATCGTCATTGTGGGCTTGACATTTGCTGTGTATGTTCGGCGCAAAAGCATTAAAAAGAAGAGAGCATTGCGAAGATTCCTGGAAACTGAGGTAAGAGTGTGAAAAAATATGCAGAGCTGTTATGCTTTTATATTGTATTATGTTCAGGTCTTCGATCCAGTTACCAGTTCTATAGAGGTCTGTGGAGATCCTTTTGCCAACTTCTGCAGGACTGAACTGATGGAATGAATGAAGGTGCTCCTGAGGGACCAAGGTCTTCCACTGAACGTGTGGAGAAGCTGTTGTCTTGTCTTAGATACTGAGATAAACACACAAGTGACTATAGCTTCAGCTCAAGTCTCTGTTTCTAGCTGGAGGCTGTAACAGACCTATTCTTTCTGCAGATCATTCTCGGTAAAACTCTACAAGCATTTTTTTCGATGCCCACACCACGTCTCCCTGCCATACCTGTGTTGGTGGACTATGGCACAGAAGCTGTTTTCACCCTTCACAAACTGAAAATACGGAAGTGTACCGCTAGTCTGTCAACTTTTCTTTTACAGTAAATGTTCTTTCTTTCACCGTGTAAGTGCCAGACATCTAAAGTGGGAAGGAGGAAAGAGAAATCACTCTAAAAAAGAGCTCACAAATTATTTCTGTGATAACCTGACCTGTTGCTGTTTGGTTTTGTTGTTTTCTTACTCCAGTAATTTCCAGATACTGGTATTTTTTACCTGAACTAAAGTACTCTGGACAACTAATTAAGTAGTTCATGACGCTCAAAGAGCCATAGGAGTAGTTCTCAAACTGCAGAGCATTGTGCATTTAGCCTTGTAAAGAGACGACTTTGAAATACTGCAGTGGTTTCAAACCAATTTGAGTAGGAGCAGCCCTGAATTACTTTCCTCGTCCTGTAAAGGAACAGACTATTTTTCATTGTTTAGAGCATTGTCCTTTTCATGTGTTTCTAGTTTATTTTTAAAGATGCATTATTTTTTCTGGCAGAGACAGTATAACATTGAGATCTGAGAACATTTTTAACTGAATGTGCCATTGTGGCTCATTTACGCGGTTTCTTGGGACATCTTGAGCAAATTGTTTAATTGTGCCATTTTGCAGTAAATCAGTGGCTGTTATAAATTAGTGGTCAGCTTTAAGGTGTTTTCTCCTTAAAGCTGTCCTCCTGTGTGGTATAACAGAAGTTCAGAAAAATAGTCCCTTACCCAAAACCGAGTAAGACAGTGATGAGCCATTGAGTCGGGGCTATTAAAAAAGAAATACGGCCAACTTAAAAGGCACTAAAATGGGCAAAAATAGAATGTGGTGCACTGATAATAAATGCTGTATTTCTGTCATGTAGAAAATATTTATACTGCCCCCATTAGCAAAAGTCCTTGGGTGTGTTATTATGATACCGATTCAATTTCCAGTTCATAATTCCATCATGCAATTCCTAGTGGAAGTTACTAGATGTTGAGCAAGGATCTCTTTTTTTCTTGGATCTCTTGGTTTCTTAGCATTGCCAATTTGCTTTTGAAGGTGAGAAATCCCTCCACAAATTGGCAGGTCAATGATCAATAGACTCTACCACTGTCGTATTCCAGTATTTAGTTGGATTGGTTGTTTTCAGTATAAACTTCTGATGGGTCTTCACATTTTCAAATATTTAAGACTGTTGGATTTGCCCTCATAGCTTGTGGAACCCTTGACTCCAAGTGGCACAGCACCCAACCAAGCACAGCTTCGTATCCTGAAGGAAACTGAGCTGAAAAGAGTCAAGGTTCTTGGCTCTGGAGCCTTTGGAACTGTATACAAGGTAAGAGGCTTCAGTACACATCAGTGAGTTCTCTCATTTAACTTTTGAACAGCCAAATTCTGCATTGCCGCAAAGCATCCTGTACCGCGAATGGCATCATGAGCCCTACATGTCTGGGAAACTCATAGGATAGTGGAATTGTGTGGGAGGAGCATGTCTTCAGGCTTAAACATTAACTTCAGTTTAATCAGACGTGCAGATATTATTTCTTGGTGAGAAAAGGAGTGTCAGTCGCAACATCCTTGCACACAAGAGGACTATAGAAGCTGGGTTGTCTTGATATTAAAATGCAGTATCAAAGTTTGTCATTCCTTTCTTACATAATGGCTTTACAGTACACTTTTGGCAAGCTAGATAAACTTTGTCTCTCATTTTGCAAATGTCATGTGGGTCTTGTAGTAGTAATCATACCTTGTAAAACAATATCATCATTAGCTAAACTGTGATACTTTTTGTTTCTTCCATTTAAATAGAAAAGATGAGTTACGTCAGTGCACCCTTTTAACAACCAGGATGTAAGAGCAGAACCCACAAGGGAAAAAATACTTCAGTTAAAGATTTTTTTAAGATCTGTTGGTCATGTCCAAATCTCAAAGGCGTGAAGTAGGGCTTAACGAGCAAGTCAAACCAATCACCCATCCCTTTGGGAGCAACGCAGACCTGCCAAATCGAGGTGGTAGTCAGAGCAGTGGAGAAGGACAGAGACTGCATCTGTCCTCAAACTGGGGAGGAAATGGAGGAAGGAAAGACCAGGTGACTACAGCTGCAAAGTCACGGGAATACATTTTTGAATAATCAGTTTGACTATACTTAGAGTTAATAAAGTGATAGAGATGGGTACCGTGAGGTTGCCAAGAGGATAGAAAAGTAGCCCGAGAGACACACAATTTGTGAATTTTGAGTTTAAAGGTTACTTTTTAGCCATCTCAGCTTTTAATTCTCAGGTATCAATTAGGAAGTAGTTTTGTGGGATTTTTATTATTTCATAACTGAACTGCATAATGTGACAAAATGCATGAAAGAGAACCGTAATTCTGAAATTCTGAATGAAGTTTCTATGATTTTTGTCTTACGTCTTTTTTTTAAATCTTTCTAGGGCATTTGGGTCCCTGAGGGAGAAACTGTGAAGATTCCTGTGGCCATTAAGATCCTTAATGAGACCACTGGTCCGAAAGCCAATGTGGAGTTCATGGATGTAAGTAAGAGATGATCAGTGGTTTTTCACTGGGGAAGTATCATGGACCCTGAGATGCCTGGAGTTTTCTTATAAATGGTCTTCCCGTCAGTGGAAGGCTGAAACTCCTCTGTCTCATGTGCCAGATATTTTATCCTTCCATGGCAGAGAAGCTAGAGACAAGAGAGAGAAGGAGTTGCAGAGGAGCACCTTACCATGTGTGCAAGTCTGCACTGGTGCAGAACTCGCAGGAGCAGGAATTTAGCCTTCAGCTCTCTTCTTCTTCAGTGCTCCGGAGAGCTAAGCACTGAGTCTGGGAGCTGTCTGCAGCAGCAAAGCGTAACAAGGAAACAAAAAAATTCAAATACACTGGATTTTAAAAGCCCTTTTGCTTTACTAATCTGAAATATTACTAATCAGAGGTCAAGATCGTAATTGTCATGAATGTTCTATGTTCATGGAGACTATGCGCTCAGTTTTTAGCTCCATGTCAAGATCAAGCTTCATTGACGCTGTGAATGCATGTGTCTCATTCGGGGCCAATTTTTTGACAAATCATAGAAATTTGCCCTTTTTTGTAAATCCTTCTTTTGAACTAGAAAAGTACATAGGACTTTTAAGTCTTGAAGACCTGTTCGGTGTATAGGCTTAATTTGGTTAGCATTAATGAGACCGTTAACCACAAGCAGAATGTACTCCCGTTATATAGTCTATACTTCCATCTATAAATGAGTAGGGACGTACAGTTATGGATTTAGCTGTTTCAGACAAATTATCACGTGTGAGTTCTTACGCAATTGAAGGAAGGCTGTATAGATGAAGGGATTTCCTATGCTTTTTACAGAGCACTGCAAATTATGTATTCGGTAGTCGTGTACACAAATACATTTTAAAAAGCGCCATTTTGGCCCTGTTCAAAAGGAATGAATTGCGCTAAAGGGATAAAGAGTATTAGACATTTGCTTAATGGACAAAATAATGGTCAAAAGTACTGCTAATGGTAGAGCGCCAGAAAGAGGAGAGCTGGTGCTCAGCACCCTTTTGGAGTGATGGTGCAGGGAGGCCAGGGCTGTGGAGTGCGACCTGCGCTCCATGTCTGACGCCGGCAGTCAGCGATGTAGATTCCAGCCTTCCAGCCTCACGATGGGGGAATTGTTGTCTCTGTATGAAAGTCAGTGGAACTGAGCAGCTTGCACCAGCTGAGGATCTGACCCCTGATCTGCCAGGGAAAGAATAGTAATATCTCCTTCTCTGATATTGGTTAACCTTGAAGCACTCTACAAAGAAAACGTAAGGTCCTTGTTCAAAGACAAAGTTACTCGCCTGAGGGTTCATAGCTCAGCCTGATCAGCTGACTTAATTCACTGGACCACATTTCCCTCCAGCGTATGCATCATAACATCTGATAAATGGCTCAGAAGTTAGGAAGGTTTTTTAGAAACTTCAGAGATTTTAACTGTCTCTAGGTACAGCCACACTAGGAAAGGTTTCTCTTGAAATTAACGGTTTCTCAGGAGTCTCTGACCCAGTAGTAACAGTGAGAGAAAAGTTAAAAGTCGCTTTTAGTCCTAGAGGTTAATAATAATCTAAGGGTTATTTTTAATCATAATAAAAAAAGAATTAGACTTCATCATTAGTAGATACAAGTGACAATAAGGAGAAATAAGGTGTTCTGTATCAATGCTGCATTTGATACGTGTACAGTGGTCTGTAACATCGTTTGCTTTGCTGCATTGATGAAGAAGAAGATTTAATTTCACGCTTTTGAAATAATTGCTCATGCAATCGTACAGATGTTCCTGCCATCCTCACCTTCTAACCCAGTCATTTATTTCCTGAAACAGGCCACATTTTTGAAGCGAATGAGCTAGGCGTTGTTTATGATTTTAATGTGACTGCTCCTCTCGTCCCAGAAAGGACGTAAACTTTTTAAAATGTTAACCTATTGTGAGGGAGTAACTTTAGTATCTTTCATTGAAGAGTAAGTTATAGTAGAAAGCTACTTTTCACTCATTCTCACTCCAAGGCTTTGGTCAGTATACCTGTCCTCATAGAACTTGGTACTGTTTGCTGGTGGTATTTTATGAGGAAAATTTAAGTGTACATATGAAAGCACAATGCATCAGTTGTGCTTTCAGTAAAAAGAGTATAGCGAATAGTCGTTGTTGGTTAAAAGCAGTTGTATCGGATTTTTTAAAGGTATTTAGGTGACTAAGTGCCGTTATGAACATAGCGGGGGTTATTTCTTAAATAAGTGTCTGACACGTTGGTTGCGAATGGGAAGAAGTTAGTGGGAAGGAGGTGTCATTATACGAGTCACACCCTTGACTTGAATTTTTTTGTACTTGTCAACTACGGATGTGCTTTTATCAGCAATTACTTCTTACTCGATTGTGTACGTCCTTGTACTTGCAAGTAAAACTTAGCATTCCTTTTAGAGAGGCTCTGGAAAATGTAAAGCCTCTCATAGACAGCGGTTTGTGTACGGAGCGAGTACCTGGCACACTTCAGTGTCCACAGAAATAGCTGGTATAGATGTCAGGGGCATTGTCCATAGGCTCTGGTTAAAACTTCTGATGTTGGCAGAATGTAAGTCTAAAAGCGCTCTGTGAGCTCCTGAAATTCTGCTAAATGTTATGCTAAAAGAGTAAAGAACAACAATTTGGCTACTGGGCTGTCATTTCAGCACCTCAAACCCCCACTAATGGATCTGTAATGGCTGTAATGGAATAATGCGTGATGTTAGCACCTGCTGTGGCCAAACACCCCCCACCCTCCTCCCGCCAGGGGATGACGAATTGGCCATCATCAAAAAGTACGTCCCCTGTTTGGAATTTTTCTTTGGGGATTTGCAGCAGTCTGTTTTCTGGGCTCTCACCACACATTCCCAGCCAGCGCTTTTTCTTTTACTCTGCTCCCTACTTTTTACCACTGCAGCAGTCCATGTCTCTTACAAGGTTGCAAGCTGAAGTCTGCTAAGTAACCCATACCGCCTTCTCCAGGGCAGGAGCAGAATCTACATGTGTGCTTTCACTGTGCAGAGGTTGTGGCTACTGCTTTGTAAAATGCAGGTTTACCCTTTTTCTATGTATTTCTGAATATGTATCATCTCTGGAATAATTTCACAGTCTAAAGAGTTTCCCCTCAGGCACTGAAGTTGTGGGGTGTAGTTTCTCCTCCCTGCTTGGCTGGTCACGCTTCACCCTCCCGAAAGGGCGCTGGAATTTGAATTCAGCGTGCAGGCATTGTCGCTACTGGTCGGCCTGCAGGCGGGTCTGGGAGAGGAGGGTATCTGGAGGGAAGGCTGTCCTGCCCCTCACCCTAGGCCTGGTAACAGAATATATGTGGGTTTGGAGTTTTAGGGAGGGAAGAGAGGCTTGTTGTGAGGAAAAGAGGCAAATAGGCACCTAAGAGGCTACTTGATAGTAGAACAGGGACTTATAATTTCACTTGTGAAAACAATTTCCCCTTCTCAGCCTCAAATTATTTGACTGTTGTGATTGTCTGATAAGTCAAGTAGCCATTGGCCTGATATGATGGTTTAACATCAAACCAGATGCTTGACTGATAATGTAATACATTCCGAAGTCATGCTGCAGTTGGAAAGCATTAGCAAACCATCTTTCAGGCTAAAAATATATATCTTTAAACTAACTTGTCACGGGGAAGCAGGCAATTGATGAGAGCCTTTCCTCTCTAGGCCTCTAAGCTTTGTGTTTCCAGGAAGTAATCCTGTGAGCCGCGGTTCTGTCCGGGGTTTTGATCCACTTACAAGTTTAATCTATCCTCTCTGAACTTAAATGCTCCATTATCTGTTAGAAAATAATTAGAGGCTGCAAGCACAAGTCTGCATACACAGAGTTCCTTGGGAGTCCCTGAGCTCATTGAGATGAAGACAGTTTGACTGATGGTGGTCAGCTGATACTGGGCCAGAAGCTAATAATAGAAGGCAGCGCTGCTTAGCTAGGTGATAAAGTTAACTTGGGAAAAATTAAACTGAAGGGTTTGGGATTTATGGTTGGAAATAAATTTCCCATTCTCATTTGTTTCCTGGTAAGAGAGCTTCAGAGGCAGTTGGTTTCTTTTATGGTTTTATAATTAAGATCTAGGGAGCTTCTTGACTTCGCCTGGACTGACTGTGGCTCCCTGCCGTCTCTAGGAGCAGCAGCCAGTGTGCTGGAGAGCGTTTGTCAAGCGAAGTGTAAAGGTAATAAGTGACAATGACCTCCACCAGGCATGCAGCAGGCAAATTAAAGCTGTGTATAGGAGGCTGATACCCACATCTTTTATTTATGTCTGGCCTAATTAACTAAATTAAAAAAGCAGTCAGATATCTTGTACTGCAAAAAGAAAGAGAAACACCTTTTCCTAAATTGGAAGCCTGTCTTACAGTAAAGACAAGTCCTCCAGATGTATTGAACTTACCTTTGGTTCAGAGGTCTCAAGAGGAAAAAAAATCATGTAGCTGACTAGCAAAGGAGAATTTTATCTCCTGTTCAACTGAAAACCCGCAGAGATGTGGATAGGTCTAGGTGCTTGCTTTGTTTCTTCAGGTATGTCTAGATGCCATTGTGGAAAGTGCACTGGAGCGACAGCTAGCTAGCAGGTGGGGAAGCTGAGGGAAGACTTACCTGTTCTTGGTTTCCACCATTGGCATTCGATGTAGGAAGGTCCTAAGCTGAAGCTTTATGAAGCTTCCTTCCCTGGCCTACAGTGACTTTCCTAGAGTCCTTGGGGCTCCCTACGGACGCACTCTGTGATGTACAGTTTCTCACTTGACACAGATGCATTTACAGTGAGTCTCCGTGTAAGATCCTGCCTTAGAGGACCATATAGGTGAGTGGAGAAATATTTTTGTTTGTCCCTTGAATTATTTTTAGTTCCTTGTATGCATCTCATGCTTCCTAGCCAAGCGTTTGACCCAGGTTTTCAACAGTCCGTGTAGATGCTTCTGACAGTCGTTGGGTAGTACATCCAGGTACCCCACAGTCATTCCACTGACTGCATGGGAAATACAGCTGAGTTAATCTTGAACCTCAGTTTAAAGGGCAGCTTTAGGATCAAATGAAATCCTTTATGGCAGCAGTGAGACATTTTTCCTTATCCTCGTCTGCTGTCATTTGTGTAAACATCCTCCTTTACAACTGTCGTGAGGGGTCTGTGTAAGAATAGCTGATAATGCACGGCAGCGTTGGTGCACTGCCTGGCAGCGTGCTTCAGCTGCCGTTCAAACAGGTTCTCACTCCGTCATGGGAAGCTGATGGGGTTGGGTGGCAAGGGGGGACCTAACTCGTCTGACTATAGACTGCCTTTTGTGTAGCCTCCCCTCTTCCTCCCACTTAGGCACGCTGTAAGTATAGCCACTTAGGAGGGGGAACTGTTCGCCTGTCAGTTCCAGGCACAGAAGCTCACTGTGATTGCAATTACCATTTCCAACCTGTCCAGAGATGGCAGAAATCAAGCTGTCCTTGAGAACTCCGCATACCATGCACAAGCCCCGAGAGTGATCAGCCTCTACAGAAGCTGGAAATCTGATCACTACTGAAGGTTAACTGCTTTTAGTCATCTGAAGATTAACTGCTTCAAGGCCACATTTCTGGTATTTCCATTTTAAGTAATAATTTTATCTGTTTCCTTACTGCAGTAGTTTTTCCTTCCATAGTATGCGAGGGAAAGACACGTGTATGTGCGGGGTGGTGGGGGTGTGGGGGAGTGAATCTTCCATATGCGAGAGCATGTGGCTGCACGGAGAAAGTATATACAGAGAAAGGATTAAGTACAAGCACAGACAGACAAGCCAGGCTGTTGGGAAACAAATCTAACTCTCGAACTGGGAACGAGAGTTTGGCTGCTATTGGTGATGGGGGAAATCGGAGCCCTGTTGCAGCTGGTGGGAGCTGTGAACTCACCAGTGAATTCAGCAGGGCCGGGACTTTGCCTCCAGAGTCATCCCTACGAGAAGGGAGGGAGAGCTCCCTGCCACAGGTTTAAGAGAGAATCACATGCTTTAGCGAGTGACTGACGTTACGAGTTATTCCTTAATGAGTTAGGAAGTATATTCATAAGCTTTTTGTTGATGGCAGCAGCAGAACTCCTTATTTAAAGTTTGTATTGCATTATGACATGGAAACCCCGCATAAGATTGGGTAAATCTGAGAGTGGGGAGAAGATTAGGGAGGAGTGTTAGTTTATTCCTTGGGAGACATAGCTGTGGATTAATTGAAACCATTAAAAATTCTAATAAAATTCAAAAAATAGTTTTGGCTGTAAAGAGAGAGAGAGTGTGTGTGTGTGAAATAAACATTTTGAACAGATGTCTTTCTTTTTGAAAGTATGAGTTGCACCAGTAACATGGTTAATGCTTGTTGCTTTGGAGTGTGGATTTGAGCTGACTGATGAAGTCAGGTATTTGCTTGGCTGTGTGTGTTACTGGTCTGAAAGTCAGGATCCCATAATTGCCACTGTTTTATCAGGACATAGTAGGAGGGAACTTTTTTGAAAAAATGTTCAGAAATTGAACAGGCAAAAGATGGGAATAATACAAAAAATTAAAAAGGCGGAGAGGTGGTGCTGTGAGCATCAAAAGTGGTACGCAATAGTTTAATTAGGAGACCTAATCAGTAGCTCTTGGGATTTGTATTTCCGTGATGAGTTTTCTGTTTCTTACAGTACCACGGGTCTCTAGTTCTTGCCATTGTGCTTTATGTTGACACCCTTTACTACGTGATAGATCCGGACCTGAGCCAGAGTGCTCTCCTCCAGCTTCGTATTTTCCCAGGACTTACGTACTTTTTATCTGGATGTGGGCTTTTAGGAGAGCGATCTTGGGCACTTCAGTAAAACTTTCTACTGGCTACTGTAAGGCCATGAATTATGAGGACTCGCCTCCCAAGGTGATAGTGCCTGCAGGTGCTAGTCTTTTTATTTGCACAACCAGCAGATGGGGTGATTTGAAGCAAAAGGGAAGGTGTTGCCTGTGTAGGAACAGATCTTGCTGGAGTGGTAGGCTATAGCTGGTAGACTTGTAATAACACGCATGAGAAACAGCCTTCTTTAAACATAAGCAAAGTGACTGGGAACAGTGGAATTCTTTGCAGAGTCTTTCTGACATTCAGATGCAAAGTGCAGAAATAAAACTGACAAAACTTGGTAAAGTGGGAGATAAGATTATTCAATAATGCTTGATTTGTTGTGAGAAGAAGCTAACCCAGATAGCCATTTTTAAAGCAGACTTTGGCACTAAGAACTGGGCGACTACTGCTGACTTGCCACTAAAAGAAACCAAAAGCCTGTATTTAAGAAACTTCCTATTGCTTTTCATTTTTTCTTTGTGCCTCCATCTCACCTTAGCACTATAAAATAAGTACATGTTAATGTTTAAATTCCTAAAGGGCAATGCTATGCCAGAATGTTGCCACACTAATAAAAAAATGCAGGTTTTTATGGGACCTCTGTTAATAAAAAAGAGGACGTGTTTCCAAAGGCTTAACTGTAATGCATCCTGAATAAGCCATCGCTAGGGCGAGGTTAACGGTGAATCTAGTGAGGTTTGAGGGAAAGACTGAGGGAGAAATGTCTTGATATTTAAGTCGGAGGAGCTGGCTGTAAAACTGTACATACGTGCTGGCTAATCATTTTTGAAGTACATTTGTCTGTGATTTAGGCCAGTGCCAGATGGGGAGGCTATTACGTAGCAGGTTTTTCACGAGAGCAGGGCGATGGGGCTGCGTGTGGGCTCCAGCACAGGCTGCGACTCTCGGAGCAGCAGCACCGCCGGCAGCGGGCAGGGGCAAAGGGCCCTGGAGGATCAATGCACTGCATTCGTCATGCCTGCGTTTATACCAAGTCAACTTGAAGTTAAGGGAGAAAAAGGGGTTTTGTGTTGTAGTGAGGAAAAAGAAAATCCCAGACTGTTTCATACATACAAATACTTACACAAAAATGGCCATTTTTAATAGCAATTTAAGGGTACAGAAACACAGGTTTATAGTGGCTGAACTGTCAAAATTCGAACCGTTGAATGTTTCACTGTCAAAATATATGTTACCTTCAAGATATTTATATTCTATTTATTTTTTTATATTTATTTATTATCTTTCATTTACATTTTATCTTCAACTATTCTAAGAAACTAGTTTGGAACGCTTCTCTCTTAGTGCTTTGTTGTAGGTAACCCTTCAAAAGTTAAATGTTTTCCATGTCTCAGTGCTAATCCAGACACCTCTGATACATCAGCGACTGTCATAGACTTATAAAAATGAAATAGTTAACGTCTGTTCATATTAATATTCTACATACTATTTACAAGTGATAGTCAACTGTCCCTATCGCTGCTTGTCACATAGTTGTAATGGAAGAAATAAGACAGTGAAACGCGGTACCTGACTGGCTTGCTGATAATCTTTGTAATATTCTGCCAATGCCTTTTAGCCTTCAGTGCAATAACCAGGATAAACGGAGACAGAGCTGGGGTCACAGTGTGGCTGGCAGTCTGCGGAGCAGTAATTGCTGGTTTGAAATGCAATACTGAACCTATAGTGCCAAAAATAAAACAATTTTGCAGAGCAATATTTTCCATATTAACTTTGGTGTTGCTTCTCGGTGTAATATAAGGCATCTCTTGGACCTGTTACGCTCAGAAAACCTTTGTGCTGTGAAAACATGGTGAGCTTTTCCCTGCCCTGAAAGGCTTTCAGTCAAGATAGACACGACAGATAAAGGGTAGAGGGATGATTATTATTACACCCATTTATAGACGGGACTCGGTGAATTGCAACACAGATCTCATAACCTCTAAGCAAATTATTTAATGTTTTAAAATTAATTTTTAATTTTAATTATGTTCTGGTTTTAAATTGGCTTGGAAAAGCAGATACTATATGAGATTTGTTTTCAGACAAAGCTGTTTTATCTCGTTACCCACTGAGAATGTGTCTAAAATGTTCTTTTCAAGCATCTCTTGTTAGTCAGTGCTCACCCCCAAGTCAGGTATTTTAAAGAAGCTGGATTATGCTTGATAGAAGGCGAACTGTGTATTAGCAACAGAAGAGAAATAGGTGTTCTTACCTCTTATAAGGCGATTACAATTATGTCCTGAAGGTTTCTGCTTTATAGAAGCCATCAGGTTTTTAAGTGCATAGACATATACGCATTGCACAAAATAGAATGAAGTAGGTCTCAGGTAGACCAAAGCCTGTCCTTATCTTAATGCTTAAATGACAAATGATATAAAAATGTTTAAGAAAATATGGTTGCGCAGATTTTTGAGCTGTGTTGACAAATTGCAGCTGTGTTGCATTTGCTCAATACCAGCTTCAAAGGCATTCATTGACTGACTCGCATAGGGCCATGCTGTGACGGGAAGCAGTATCCATGCAATGGTAGGAAATGGCTGAGCTACAGTCAAATAACAGTTTCTCGGGTGGAAATGTAAGATCTCAATAAAGCGGGGAAGGTGGAACAGGACTAGCTAAGGGCAGTTCCCCGGGCTTTGGTGCTGAGTGGAGGTAAGGGCAGTGGACAGGCAGCCCCAGGCCGAATGTATCTGGAAACAGTCTCCAGTGTTGAGGATGCTTTTTCTGGGTAGACAGTGCCCTTGCGAGTTCAGTGGGATGGTTTGTAAATGTATGTAAAAGCAGAATTTAGCTCTGCATGTTTTCTGAAGCCAAGTGAATTGGGTTTGGTTTTTTAAAAAATAAAGTATTGCTGGTTGAGGTCAGTGGCTAGAGTCACCTGCTAAAGCTACAAGTCCTCTGAGAAGTCATTTTAGCAATCAGTGTTAGGAGGAGATTTGGAAAGAAATGGTGTTTGAAATGGGGAAAGAAAGTGAGTTTCCTTGGTGAAATACTTTCTTGGCAAAATATTGAAAAAAATTTCTTGATAAAATATATTAGCTTGGTGGAATGAAAAGGAAGAGTTTCTGCTGGAGGTTTTCAGTGAGAGATAAATGCCAGTGAATTCCTCCGCTAGATGTTTAAGAAATGTGTTAGCGATTTAAATACCTGTTTTGTCATTTTCTGAATGAACTCTGGTAGATTTCTGTTTTGAAGGCATGGTTGTTTCAAAAGTCAGTCTGTGTTTATTAGACAGGAGTTTGGTCAAATCCAAATTGGAATATGGAACATTTTCCCATGGATTCAGTTGCGGACAGCAGGGAGAAAGAGTGGGAGGGCTAGGGAATTTTTTCTTTAGCTGAGTAAAGGATGGGAAACCTTTTCCAGTCCTAGGTCTTTTCTGAGGATCTGGATGCCGTGTCCTGTCTGATTTTAAGCAGAGCAGGGAGACACTTCTGGTTCCTCTGTGACTAATCTCTTCTGTCCGCTGAGAGCACAGTTTATGTATGATGAGAACACAGATCTGAGTGAAGCTCTAGATGACCAAAGGTTATTGATGTTGATGTTTATGTGACAGCTTGGCGAGCTCTCAAAGTGTCCTATCTTCAGAAAGTGGTTTAAACCACGTTGTGGCACCATACAAGTGTTTCTAGTTCAACTAAAACTTGCAGATCAGCCCCCTGCTCTGGAGTTGAGCAGGTGCTGAGCGGCACTCACTTTGTGACTGAGTGGTTTTATATTTTTTTGGTATTAGCAAACAAACAAAAAACCCCAACTCACGTTAAAACATTTGTGGAAAAACCCCACCTTCCCTCTCCCTTTCCCTGCCCCGCTCCTGTCAGCTCTGCTCCCAGCTGGTGGCTGCCTGCGGCAGCGTGGGATGGCTGGAGCTTGGGGCATCCCCTTCCCACAGGGGCCCCCCTGCAGCACCCCTGCTACCGCCGCCCCGCCAGTCACAGCCAGCGCTCCCAGTATTTGCTATTCCGGGAGTGTCCTGAAGCTGGGAGGTATTTGCCCAGCAGCTGGGGGTAAGGAGCACATTGCTGGGCGCAGATGCACTTGGCCAGGGTGGAGGTTCTGCCGTGGCAGGAGAAGCGCAGGGCAGAGCCCGGCCTCCCAGCAGTTGGCAGAGGCGATGCAGTGCACAGCAAGCAGGAGGTGTAGGAATTTTGGTGGTGGCAGTGATGTTCCTTCAAGCATTTTTTAAGAGGTTTTTTTTATTTAAATTTTACCTTCAGGAGAAGAGTAGGACAACAGGATGGTAAAAGAAAGAACAAAGGAAGTGGGAGGGAAAAGGGAGGAGGAAAAACTGCAGAAACTCAGGAAAAAATAGCAGATTAATGTTGAAAGGAAGAAAGTGCTGTAACACAGGAAACGTGTGGCAGCTTTTGATGAATTTGTGTCTCACTGATGCCAGCTTGGTAAAAAACAAACAAAAAAAATTTAACACTGAGCCAAACATTCCAATGAAAACTTTTTGTTTAAATATCATCGTCCCTTTGCAGTACTTGAGTCCTGAGTGTGATGCTCTTAAGCAACTGAATATAGATGAGGGAAGCATGGAGATGAGTCTATTTTGAATTCTCAGTTGAGAGAGTTGAAATACCTGGGTTATGGGCAAAATGTATCTCTGATTAAAACAACTCTTAATGTTGATAGTACACTTGATGGAATTAGGTTTCAATCTGATGCTGTCCTTTTAAATTGATCCTGAAGGAGAAAGAAGCTTTGAATGGGTGGTTATGGACCTGTTGGAGCGAGTCCAGAGGGGGCCACGAAGATGCTCAGAGGGCTGGAGCACCTCAGCTATGAAGACAGGCTGAGAGAGTTGGGGCTGGAGAAGAGAAGACTCTGGGAAGACCTCATAGTGGCCTTCCAGACCTTGTAGTCCCCCTTCCTAAAGGGGGCCTACAGGAGAGAGGGGGAGGGACTCTTTATCAGGGAGTGTAGCGTTAGGATGAGGGGTAGCAATTTTAAACTGAAAGAGGGGAGATTTAGATGGGAGATTTAGATGGGAGATGAGGAAGGAATTCTTTGCTGTGAGGGTGCTGAGCCCCTGGCCCAGGTTGCCCAGAGAAGCTGTGGCTGCCCCATCCCTGGAGGGGTTCAAGGCCAGGTTGGACGGGGCTTGGAGCAGCCTGGGCTGGTGGGAGGTGTCCCTGCCCAGGGCAGGGGGTGCCACTGGGGGGGCTTTAAGGTCCCTTCCAACCCAAACCATTTTGTGATTCTATGATTATAAAGTCAATCTTTTCAGTGATAGCAGCAAATTTCAAAGCAATGCCCTAAGACTTTTCAGAAAGGAGTGAGAACTTGATAGCTTTTTTTTTCCTCTTATCATTCATTCTTGAGACCTTGCCATCATTCACCTTAAATCAAAAATCAAAGCAGTAACTCCCTCCTTCTGAAAGGAATCTGCAGCTAAGGCTGAAAATGTTCATAAGCTGATCAGTGGTAAGGTCTGTTTATGCTCCTGTTCGAAAAATGCTGGAATGATTGCTTTTTTAGACTGCACGTTTAAAACTTCAAACATTTTTGCTGGTTGCATCAAAATAGTAAGAAACAAATCACTTTTGACAGACTATTCTGAAATAATGATGCGTGTCACAAACTGTAAGTAAAACATTTGTCAGAATGATACGATATTTTTACAAAGAGGTGTGCGCACTGTTAAAGCACTTACACCCAACGGGGGGGCAGTCAGTCTGAAACCCACCGTTACTTCTCGTCATGGCTTTCAGTGGAGACATTTCTGGTTGCTGAGGTCCTGAACTCTTGGCCATTTATGCATAAAAGCGAACAGAAAATGGTCTAGATTTTACTTTCTAGTCACCAGAATCAATGTTTTCAGGGAAGGTTCACAGAAAGGCTGGTGGGAGTTGTCCCCTGACTGGATGTTTGGTGGAAAATCTTCACTTAGCTTGTTGTGCGCTAGAGGGTTGTTCCTTTGGACTTTGAGATTCCTCCTCAGCTGTCTGACACGGGCTCTGATGAACTGGGACACTTAATTCGTACAAAGTCAGCAGGGAGAAGTAAGAAGTATCTGGTGTGTGGGTTCTTCAAAATGTATCTCCCACACTTTCAAGCATTTCAGCATGTGCTTAACTCCAAGCACTTGACCCTCCTGGAGTCAGCATGGTTACCCATGTCCTCAGTGTTTGCAGGACAGGGATCACGGTACTGCTTTTCTTTTTTTTTTTTTGTTTTTTTTTTTTTAATGTAGTTTATATTGGTCCAAAATCTATAGTGAGCCACATTTGCTTCTATAAGCGTGTGAAGGTATCTGTTCCTGCATGAATAGGAGCTACTGTTTCTCTAAGGTGGGCATGGTTTGACCCAGCAGTCTGTAAGCTTTGTCACCTTTGAGAGGGAGAGCTTTCAAATCCTTGGATTGTGCCAGTTTTGAGTAAGGGTTTGGAGGAAAGTGGGGCATCTCTCTGCATTTGAATCGCATGGGGCAATTGCACGCATTTGAATTCAGTGTCAGCAGTGCAGGCTGTGCCTCTGCAGCGCCGAGTCAGTAGGAGTGCATCCCCACTCTGCTGGGTGCCGTCACACCCGGGAGGCTCACAGGGTTTGCCTGGCCTGAGAAATGCCGCACGCTTAAGCACACAAACCACCTCCAGAGAAGGCTGTGCAGTGCCACGGCCAGAGACCAGCTCTGCTCCTGGGCTGTGGAGAGCACATTACTCTAGTGTTGTACCAGCCTTGCTGATGGCCACGCTGCAGCCTGGGTGCAGGAGGGGACGCTGACCTGGAGCCAGCTTCTGCCGATGGCACTAGCTCGGTCACAGCCAAGTGAGTGGTGCTTGCCTGATGCTGTTTACATCACATTTGTGCATGATAGACCACAGTGTGTGGTCCCTGCTGTGGAATTTTCTTTTCTTTTATTTTTTCGGTCTTAGTTTTTATTCTAGAAAGTTTTGGGTGTCGTGGCACACCCGGCAGCTGGATTTCCAGACCTTTCTGAAGGAATCTCACCGTTTAATGGTGCAGCACACTTGTACTCCAGTCTGAGTATGCACTAACTCCACTTACTGCCCAATGGACCTCTTCTCAAGCTCCTCATTGGAAACTGAACTCAAAAAAGCCCACATCTCTTATGTCCAAAAGAGATAAAGTCCGAAACCACCCATTCAAAGCCAGTAGTCTCTTCAATCGTAAGAGTTTGTCCTGACTCTGAAGAAACACACGTTAACAAGACTCATACTGTTATCTTCTCTGTTTGGTCACGTACAGCTTCCTTAACATGGCTTCCTAAAACAAAACAAGCCCGGGGGGCATTTCAAGGAGATGGTGGACAGTGCAAAACTCTAGCTGACAGCCTGTTAGACTTCCTTAGTAGCAGGGCCTGGATTTAGACCTCTAGTTATTTCTTGCTGTGCCAGCTAAACTCGGTGTTTCCCCAAAGAAAAAGCAGTTGGTCGTGTGAGTGTCCCTATAGGATTTGGAGCTGAATGTGCACTGTTACACCTCTGTGCAACAACCAGCGATGAAACTGTACCTACTGTAAGTACTCATCTTGCTTTATGCTTGGGGCATGGATGTGGATGTATAGAAAGATTTATTTTTTAAAAAAAAATACCTTTCTTCATTTCCTCCTGAGTCCTGCTTCTTCAGTGAGAAATTGAGAGAGTTTGTAGTACACAGCCTAGGTGTTGTCACCATCTGTCAGGAGGGTACAGTGACAGAAAAACCTGTTTTGTCACAGGACACGGGGTGTGCTGCCATACTCGTGTGAGCCGAGTTAAAGTGTGTAGCTCAGTCCTGCAGTAGTGACCTCAAGCTTTAGTCTGCCCTTGCAGCATTTCAGTGTTGTTCGCTGGATTACACAGCGGTAGAATGGGTTATAGAAGCTGTTGCCAAGTCCCAAATAAGACTTTTACCTGAAAGTGCCTGTAATGTGTCTGCTCCTAATGACTATGAAACGGTTCCTGGAAAAACGGCTGTGGCAGTTGATGCTGCTACTGCCCTGCCTGTGTTTGCTGCTGTCCCGCTGGGGGACTGGCGTATCCCTCGGTGCTCCCTATAGCTGCATCTCTCATTTCATTTTCAGCAATTTCAGACATTTCAACAGGAGCTTCCCAGAGGATATCTGCCCAAGTGGTGAAAGATGGCAGCCCAAGGGTTGAAAGTCTAGCAATGCTGTAAAGCAATTGAAAACAGCATCTTGCATAGGAAGTACGGGGGAAATACAACAATGGGTGTCATTGCCATAGGATAAATGGGGGCGTGGGCGTTGTTGAGTGTATGTTGTGCTGTGTCTCAGCTTAAGTAATTGCACAGACTGCATAGGCTAAGTCGGCTGTAACCCAAAACGTTTGTGAGACCTAGCAGACAAACAAAAGGCATTGAAAATATGTTGGACGGTAATTGGATCTGCCCTGAAGCAGTCAGACATGCATTCCAGACAGGTGTTTGCCCTAGCCATTGGAACACTGTAACACGAATGTAAAAAGCAGTGTATTCACTGTAGTATCTCTCCTGTTACCGCAGCACAGCTTGTGCTTTCAGAAAAGTGCACAGCACAGTCTGAAGTCAGCTTTTAACTACATCTATTTACTCGACAATGATTAGAAAAAACAGGTGGATTGTTCTTTTCTGGCTTCTTTTGTTTTGTTTTGTTTGAGGGCATTTTATGGTGGGAACGGTTAGAAGCTGAAGGTTGGGAAACCAAAGATTTTTCAGGCTTTGTTCCTGCTTACCAAACTCTTTATCAGGTGCATATGTTCATCTGGCTTAACTGGAGCAGTAAAATTTACCCTGGGCTTGCTGACTTGGGGCAGCAGATGTGCGATACTTCTCTGGAACAGGGACCGTGTTTCTCCTGCAGTGGCTCTGAGGGACAGCATGTGTCTGTGGAGCACTGGGAAGGGACGTTGGCGACCTGTAGGTGGGCTTCCCGCGGGGCTCTGGGTGGTACGGCCGTTGGTGCCCAGGGAGCTCATGTGTTAAAGAGCAAGTCTTCAGAAGTCTGCCAGATACTTAAATCTGATATAAGGAGATAATCAATATTGCTTCGAATGCTAATTCTCTTGTTAGGTGAAGTCTTCAGCACCAAGAAGATGAGGTTCTCAAACACTGCAGTAGAAGGTGCTGGGATCCACCACACGGTACAGGACTCTTAATGACACAACCTGTTGACATGTTTCAGAGCCTCCGTTAGCAGCTGAGGGAAGGTCTCTTGACCGATTCTGATGGTCAGATTGGCAGGGTGAAGGTTCACTGTCAGCTCTGCCCAGGTCCAGGACCCTGGGGGGTCTCAGGAGTTGCCTGTATGCCATGTCTAGCATCTCAGGAAGAGTCTGGCCAGGGATGCTTGGCCGGGTACTTGAACTGGTGTATTAATTAATGAGGACGTGTCCTGGAAGAGAGTTGTGTCCCAGACCGCTCTGGGTGGCTGTCATGGTTTAGCCCCAGCTGTCTGGTATCACGTGGCTGCTGGTCACTACTGCCCACGGTGGGATGGGCAGGAGAATCAGGAGAAAGGGGTGAAACTCATGGGTTGGGATAAAGACAGTTTAGTAGAACAGCAAAGGAAGAGAAAAATAATAACAATAATACTGATAAAGGAATGTACAAAGGGAGTGATACACAGTGCCGTTGCTCACCACGCAGAACCCAATACCCAGCCTACTCCCAAGCAGCGATCCCCACGCCTCAGCCAACCCCCCCGGTTATACGCTGAGCACGAGGCCGTATGGTATCGAATATCCCTTTGGCTAGCTTGGGTCAGTTGTCCTGGCTGTGCCCCCTCCCAGCTTCTTTTGAAAATTAACTGTATCCCAGCTGAAACCAGGAGAGTGGAGAATAAATTTTCAACGTGGGCGTAAGCGTGGCGTTATTTTAATGCTAGTGGCACACGCAGCTGGCTGAGTCCACTGCTTTACAAACTAACTGGTCAGAGAAACAAAACCTGTATCAAAGGATGCTCTTCAGGGACCATCATGCTGGCTAATGTTCATGTTCAGTTGTCAGTTGTAATTGTTAGCAATAACACATCAAAGTAGGAAATGGGGAAGTTAAATACCATCTTATAAAATGTGCTGTAGGTGTTACTCGAAGCACTGTGGAAACTCTTTCTTCTCAGAGTCTTGAGAATTGTTTTTCCTTCCTCATCCTGGAAGGCTGAAACGAAAATCCTGCTTTAGTTGGATTTTGAGTTACTTTTCAGAAACAGCAGTCAAACTAAAGGTGTTTCGAACATGGCTGCAGAGTATGGATAGATCAGGAAACAATTTTAGGTGGGATTTTCAAAGCCATCTAAGGAATGAAGGTGACTTAAGCGACTGGTGAGAAATGGGTGGCCGGTTCCCTTCATCTGTGTTGACAAGTGCTTTCAGCCTGGGTGTAACTATGCATTGTATCGTTACAGAAACGGCCAGCTCTTGTGACTTAAATTAGCTCTACCTGCCTAAGCGTGTTTTGGCAGTCTAATTGAGGTGCTCTGAGGCTTCTGCTGGCCTCTCGCTGTGGGTGGCGCTTGCACCTCCTCAGCCCCTGTTGACACAGAAACTGCGCTCATAGGTCTGGTGGTGGCTCACTGAGAGCTACAAACCCACCCTCTTGGGTATGCTATTGTGTTACTAAACCACGTGACAGATCAGTGTAAAGTATTAAAATGTTATTGTTTAATACAGGGTTGTGTGTATAGATCACAGGAGTTGAGCTTAATGTGGCAATAATTCAGCCACATTCAAAAGGGATAGAAGAAAGATCAACGTGATGTGATTTCTTTATACAAAATAGCGTACCTAAGAAGTATATTACTGAGCTGAACACGGAAGGCTCAATTAAAGTCACTTGCTATTCTGTCTGTGACGAGGCTGGGGGGACACAACAATGGCCCTGTCAAGCTGCCTGTGGGATTAGCTGCCTTCTGCATCAAGATCTTTCTTTAGCTGCCTTCCCTCGGACATATTAACACTGTAAGCACTCAGTGAATAGAATGTACATACACAGCCTTGGTTTTAAGTAACTCATTTGAGATCTTGTAGCCTCGGCTGGTCAGGGCTCACCGTAGACTGCAAAACGCATCTCAGAGGTAAGGGCAAGCGGAGCTCCACAACTGCTACCTGCGTCTAAGCTGGCTGGCTTGTAGCTGTCCTGGCTGTGGCTGCCGCGCACTGCTGGGATGATTAATACCTGAGCAGCGACAGTAGCGTAAGCAAACTGCAGGAAGAGATTTGGGTTGGCTGGGGGGTTACTCTTGTGATACTTCTTGCTCTTGCAGACAGGTGGAGGAGGGTGCCTGATGTCCGACAGGAGCCTTTCAAAACTGTCGCCAGTCCTGTCATTTCTCAGACGCTAGTGTGAGCACGTGATGTTACAAAGATTCTGACTCCTGGGGGAAAGATAAAGTACCATAACTTAATAATTTCTCTCCCCTCCTCCCCTTTTTTATTTCAGCCTTCAAAGGATTTTTTTCCAGGAGGGAAAGATAAAGTGGTCCGGGGCTCAGTTCCCACTTCGGCTCTAGGCTTCCTGCGTGACTGTGCGTAGTGGGTTGTGCTTTTCTGTACCTCAGTTTCCTCTCCATGAAATTAGAATAGGCACAGTTTTAAAATCGTTTGTGTAATTGTGCCAACTGAGTATAGAGGGCTGCAGACATAAGATATGGGAAATTGCAGAGGCCGGTTTTAAAAGATGCCAGTGTCACACAGCCAAGTCAGGGAGTTTAGGTGCTTTACCTGTTTAAGTGTTATAGAAAACTTAATTGGGAACCAGGCTGCAGAGTGCCTAAGTGCCATGGAGATTGTAGCTCTAGGGTTTTTCGTGTCCAAACAGATTTTAAAATGGGGACTCGTATTCCTTATTTGCTGAACAGATTTCTAAAATGTTACTAAGTCATAATGTTTCTGTTGTTGTTGTTTGTCTGTTTTGTCTAATTAGGCTCTAGCAAAACAATTGCGATCTCTTTTACTTTGTGTTTGTGCTGTGCCGGATAGGCATAACCCTGAATGTAGTTCTCCTGTAGATGATAGTTCAATAAAAATAACAATACTTTTACTAATGAGAATAGCTACGTGAAGCCAGGATTTGTGCTCAGTTAGCATCCATTAGTGACTTAGATCTATAGTGAAGGTTTCCCTGCTCTCTGTTATGTGTCTCAATTCATTACAGAGCAGTCCATAATATTTTATTAACAGCATTTTTATTTTTTTCTGGAACCGTTGCCCAAAACTATTGGAAGAATATGTGCTTTTCCGTAACACCAGAACGAGACAAATGGCGCTGCTTGCTTTTCTTACTGTGCAGAAGCGTCTTTCCTCTGGACTTAGACTTGTAAGTGGCGAGTAGCTGGAGACTAATGGAGCACATGCTTCAGAGCTTTCCATCTAGTCCCTTGGTGAGCAAAAAGAGTATATTTTCTGTGTTCTAATCAGTCCTCATCATAAAGAAAAGTACTCCTGCTCCAGTTCCTGGAGAAACTCTTACCTTTACTCAGAGAGGGGGAGGGCAACGAGTCCTATCCCCTTACGCACGTGCAGGAGAAAATGAATGGGATAAGAAGAGAAAATGAGGCCAAGTAATTTTGTGCTCTGAAGCTGGATAATGCACCTGTCAACAGGTATTTATTCTGTTGGCCCTCAGTGACAGTTCCTAGTGACAGCAGAAGAGAGGCTAAAATTGTTTCAAGGAGACCCTGTACGTACCCGCTGAGTGAGCAAAAACTATATTGATTTGAATGTGAACAAAACTACTTAAATTAAGATCCCTTTTCTAATATGTTACATTGGAATCTTCCTCAGAGCTCCTCCTCCAATCATCCCATCAAATAGCCCCTATTTATTCATTTATTTATTTTATATCTTCACATACATTTAGGAAGTAAAAGGAAGGAGATGCTCCCCCCCCCAGTGCAGGCCATCTGCTCTTTTCTTATTGGGGGGAAAAAACCCTACAATTAGTGTCTTGTTCATCTTTTCGTTTTAACAAAAAAAGAGAGGGAAAGAAAGAGAGAGAACTATTATGCAAATACTCTGCAATTTGGTTTCAAATATTCTTTGTACTATGATGAGCAATTTCCTTTAATACAAACTCAGCCTACTTGCCAGGACTTTTTTTTGCCTTAATATAGGGAAAGAAAAAAACCCCACCTCTGTGAGTTGGGGGGGCAAGCTGTGTTCCTCTGATGCCGACTTTTTCTCATTGTTTTTTTCTATCTTTCTTTCTTTGGCACTATTACAGCTGTTATTCTTTAAGTTGTCAGAAAGATGTCATATAGGTTTTTTGAGAAAGAAAGGACTAAAATAGCTTTACAAAGCCACAGTTTCGTCTCACTTTTCATTGTTCCATTGCCATGATGAAGTGGTCTTGAAATGGAGGACTCGGCTCGGTGAATGAGAGAGAGAAGCTTTCTCCCTGCCTTTTTTGAATGCCAGTTGGTTGTGATGGCAGCATTACCTCTAGGAACAGATCGCTAGTTTTTTAATACGGAGCTCCAATGCTGTTTGTCAGCGGCACAAACTTCAGGGCCGACTAGTGTCGCCAAGAGTAGGGCCTTCTGGTCCTTGATATGGGACAACCCAGCTAGCCAACTGAAAACCTCTGAAAACTTATTATGCAAAAAAGATAAATATAGAAGAAAGAAAGGAATATCATCTCCTGTTTGCTGTGTGGGAAGCTGAGCCATGGAAAAAACAAAATAACTCACCCATGATCTATAGGCAGAGGACTTTGGAAGAAGCAGAAGCAGAGCTAAGAGGCTCAGATTTAGAAAAGCGCTGCTTTGTGTAGTGCTCTGCTTGTGGCAGCCTCAGGAGCGGCGGGACCGGTGCTGCAGCTGCTTGCCGTCACGACCGCTGCTTTGGGCAGTTGCTGTACAGCAGTCATAGAGGCGGTAGCATGGTCATATCCTAACGGTTTAACAAATCTCCCGATATTCAGGAGGACTTAGGAGCACCAGACACATTTGAAAAGCCCACAGTAAACCTCCTGTTTCTTAACCCTTTGCAGGTTGAACATTGGGAAACCTTCAATTGACATATAAATGTTACATCCTTAAGCCTGTAAAATAGTAAGCATAAAATCTCTGATCCAGTAAGGCATTTTATAGCTTAATCATATCTTGCCAAATAAGACCTAACTGGCCATTAGACTATACACAAGTGGCATAGTTTGCTTGCATTGAAAAAAAAAGTGGATGTCCAATGGATTGGCCACAAATTGGGAAAACACACTCAAGAAACAAGATTAAGGGAAGTATAACAAGACCAATGAGACCTTTAAGCAAAGTCAAATGTGTCACGCATCTGCTTCTGTGGCTGTAACGGGACAGGAAATATAGGGCCGTTTAGAATTTCTGATCTGAGCCTTCCCTGGATCTGTTCAGACAGGCTGTTCAGACAGGCTGACGTGTTGCTTGGGGCTCCTTACATCAAGTGTACATCGGTCTGGGTTTTGCCAAGCACTGGATAGACAACTCGGGAATTCACGGTACTTAGGGGACACTGATCCCCTTTAGATGCCCTATGGGAAATGGGAAATCTCTGCATAGAGTCGTTAAGCACACTGGAGTAACCGATCACTTTTGTTGTTACAGGAAGCCCTTATCATGGCCAGCATGGACCACCCACACCTGGTGAGACTCCTGGGGGTCTGCTTGAGCCCGACCATTCAGCTAGTCACTCAGCTGATGCCTCACGGCTGCCTGTTGGATTATGTTCATGAACATAAGGATAATATTGGCTCCCAGCTTCTGCTAAACTGGTGTGTCCAAATAGCTAAGGTATGTGGTTCATGCTGTTCTTTTTTTTGTCGTTTTCATAACTAACTGAAAAACGTGCCATGTAAAAAAAAAAAAAAGATACCAGAAATTGTTGTGTGGGTTTTTTGGTTGTTTTTATAATATTTTTTTTTTCCAGGTGTGTTTTTGTTTTCAAGAAGGTTGGGTAGTTCTTGAAATACATGCTGTTTTGGCTGCTTACAGTATTATAGATTACTTGTTACTATGTAAACCAAAGTGTTTTTCTTGACTGTCTTTCCAACTCAATGGGGGGTCTTTTGTGGGAAAAAGAAAAAAAAGGCAGGGGAAGAAGCCCCCTGTGTGACATCTGGGGCTGAGCACAGAATGATTTTTCAGCCTCTTCTGCTGTTCACTATTTATGGATACTGACATAGCCTGATTGTAGTTTTCAGCCTTTCTGAATCTGCATTGCCAGTTAAATGCTGATAAGCCATCCATTGTCTGCCCACACACTGCCGAGAAGATAAATATTCACTTCATGTCACTCCTTTGGGAACCACTGTGGTTCTGCTGTTTTTAAGACCAACCACAACAGCTGAGGCTGGAGGGTAACATTGCTCGTTTCTGCAGAACGGGAAGTCTCAAGGGCTGGATCCTTCTTTGCTTGCCGTGGTGTAATGCTCTCTGCCTTCATGTGGGCTCTGAGGAGCAAGAGTGAAGCCATTATCGTCCAGACACAGCGGGTACTTCAGCTGAGGTGGAACAGAGTATAGGTCATAAATTCAGCCCTAATGTAATCCTTGCAAAACGTTGTAGGTATGTGTGGGTATGGTTAGGTGTACAGTGTTGTGCTAAGTCCAAGTTATTGATAATCAGTTGCACAGAGTAACAAGATCTGGGAGTGTAGGGGGCCGTAGTTCTTATCCGTTTTAAAGGCTCTTGCAACTAGAGTTGTGTACAATGATGTTACCAGAAATGAGAATCTGGAACGCACTTTTTATTTGGAGTTATTTAAAGTTTTGGATTATTTAGGTGCTTGTTACATACAAATGTGTGCCACAGACTGCCCTCTTATTTTTAATCTGCAGCCTTAAGTGAATTTGCTACAACTTGTATTACGAAATCTGAATTCAAATTGTGATGTTAAACTTCTAGCGCTGGAGAGAAACCTGGAGATTCAGCAACTGTTTTGCTGGACCAAAAAGCAGCCATTGTGTAAACATCCACTTCTTCTAAAACCTTAAACACAAAATACTGTCTTACAAAAGTAAAAAAACTGAGAAATTCAGCTAGCCCTGCAATTTTCTTCAAGGAGAGGAGGTGTATGAGGTTCATCATCAACAGGGACTGTTTTCTCACCAGGATCAGACCTGTTGTCAAACCTGGCTGAAGGTGACAGTAGATGCCATGACCATAATGCTGGGTAGAGGGGTTGATCCATGGAAGGGGTGGGGGCAATCCCAAAGCCACCTTCTCATGTGGGTGATTGTGCTGCACTGTGGTGGTAAAGCAGCCAGAGCGGCACAGAATGTTGGAACACACTGATGGGGATTGACTGTATCTGGAGATCTGCAAGGGTTTATTTAGGGCTGTTATCAGACCAAAGAAGGTGGGGGAGAAAATACATGTTCCTGTTTGAGTCCGTCCTTTCTCTCAACACAACCTCCTTCCCATCTGTTCTCCGCTCTCTTGATTGATAGTGGCTGTTATTATTTATTACAAAACGTTTACACAGTGGCATACGTGAAAAGATAATCCACCTTTATTTTCAGCTTGTAAATGCATGTGGCCATTGACTCATTGGGCTAACGTACTTGCTGATGGACAAGGAGTACTTGCTTTGCTGTGGGCTTGGTGTGGGCAGCTGATTCCGTGGAGCAAATAGCTCGATCCATGCCAGAGGCTGACAGAGCTGTGGGAGAGTCCGTGGAAGGCAGGTCATGGTTTTCCCATGGTGATTCCTATCAAAGTGAAACAGGTTCTAAACTGATTTCCATTGTAAATGGTTTCAGCGTAACGTGGGGATTGGATTTAGGTACAGTCATTTGAAAATCATTGCCTGCTGGTTTTCTTGGTCACCGTGTGATGTGGGAGGAGAAGATGAGGTAGTACAGATACTGGAGTTCTGAGGTGGTGGGTAACCAAGCCGTGCGAAGAAGTGAGATCATAGGCCTAATATTAACTGATGAAGTGTCAGGAAGAGAATGGGAGTTTCTTTGTAACAAAAGGTGGCCTGTTATTAGGGGACGTTTAGTGAAGCTTAGTTAGTTTATTAAAGTTTAATTCAATTCATCTTCTTCTGCATCATAATAATCTTAAGGTTACTTTTGCCTTGGCCCTATCTTACAGTATGAAGCTTGTTCACTCAGCTACAGCTTGGGGACAGCAGCAAGTGACTGTTTTCTTGAAAAAGTGCAGTTATTGGCACATATGGCTGACCTGTTACCTCTGGGCCATCACAGTTTGGATTATTTTCTCCTTGGCTTCTTTATGTGTCTCTTCCCCTTCTCTTATTTTTCCTGCAGTGGTTGGTACTGGGCATGGAGAGAATCAGTACGTTTCTGACAGGGAGTTCTGCATTTTGCTGCTTTTGCGTGTGTGCCAGTGGTATTTGGTAGGGGATGGATGGCTTGTTAGAGCTGAGAAGGTCACCAGAGGTACTGACTGCCTGCGTACCATGCCACTATGGTGCAATCTGATTGTGGAGGTAGACTCCAAAGAATTAAAATGTACCTTCAACTCTTTATTTTTTTTCTTGTCTTTGGAGACTTTGCATGACAATTGTGTGTTGAAAATCTTCCCCATCAGGTTGCATCTATGCATAAATATACATACCTTAATTATTATATTGGGGGCTATCAGTGAAGACAGGAAAGCTGTAGGGACATATGAGGCTGTCCACACCACAGAACGTGTAAGAGTAAGGCAAATGCTGCACTGAATTTTCTGCATTGCATTGTGCTTTCCGATGGGATCCAGGGATCCAGGAATGCCTTTTCCCTTGCCATCTCTCAGACTGTAATGTTGATTGGGGTTAGAGGACGTACACAGGAAAATGTTTCAGAACTGGTAGGAAGAATAATCTTTGTGATCACCAGACAAGGAGATCCCTTATCCCAAAAAGTGGAATGAACGTGCTTCTCTCCTGCTAGCAGCAGGGGAGTAGTAATACTTGGTTTCCACTCATCTGTCGCATTTAACAGTGACTAGGAATCAGTCTGCAGCCTGCAAATAGGAAAGATTCAATTTGCCTACAAATAGCCTGCTCTCCAGAGGGATGAATGCAGAAGGTGGCTCTTGCATCAGGCACTAGTTCCCGTTCACTGCGGGAGAGGTCCGTGTATCCCACGTACCTGTATCCACTGTGCTTACATTGCCGGCTCTGCTGTACGGCTCGGGGATGTCTCTCCACATCTTGCTTCTCTAGACTTTTGGGAATGATTGGTTGTGTCTTTCTGAAAGCTACTAAAAACGTGATTAGCAATGTAATAAGAGGCAAAAGCCATCAGTGACCACCCAGTCCTATTCTCTGCTCCCTGAACTGAAGCAGCTTCTGGTATCTTTTGTTAGATACATCTTTCTACCCGTATCTTCCCTCTTTTTATGGGGAGAATTTTCCCAACAAGAAATGCCTTGATTCGGAAGTTCAGGCTGATTTTTACGAATCATTTAAAATCAAGTCGCTGCTGCAATACAGTTCCTCCCTACTGCGCTTTTCTCCATCTGCCAACGTGCAGGCATTTATTTATCGAAGTCATTGCTTCAGACTTCACTTCTGCTGCCAGGCTGTTCATTTCCATATGTCTCCACTTCTGTACAACTAGACGCAAAAACTAGTTAGGCGCTATGCCTGGTTGCCAACCTGCATATGGCTCTGGAGATCATTTCTGAAGGTTGACGATAGGGCAGTTATTAAAAGTATTATCTACTGCCAATTGAAAAAGAGCCTGGATGCTTTTTTCTTCTTGCTTATACAGATTGTGTTGAATTTATTCTGACTGTTATATCATTGTAGGGTAATTGTGTTCTTTTTCCAGAAGCTTTATCTTCTTATTTTATGGATGAAAGTTATAAAAATAGAGTGGCCCCTCAGTGTTCTGCATAAAACATGGTTGTTAGCAGCTGTGTCTAAGGGGGCTTTTCCCTTCTGCTTTGCAGATGCACAAGGCGTCTCCTTGTGTCTCACTGCCATGTGTAGTGTCTCACTTGGGGACTGAATGTTTAACCTTTTAGCTCTGAGTTCAGCTCAGCAATTTTATGTGGAGTTTGATGTCCAGTAAGGCAGTAAACCATGCTCCTGTGTCAAGATACTTCCTAGAGTGGAAGCAAGAGTGGCAGCCTTGGTGGCCTTAGGGTATGGAAGGATGGAGTAATGCTTTGTGAATGTCCATAGTGTTGGCTACTTGAGAAATGGATTGAGCATCCAATTTTGTAAGGTTAGCACAGGCCTAAACGTGAATTCTCAGTAGGTGAATTACGTCCTTGTCAGCCAGTGCATGACAGATACACGTACATCAGGAACATTCAACAAGCAAAAAAAACCCAAACCAAAAAAAAAGGTACTGTGTGCATTGATATTTCAATGTGTTTGATATAATTTCTCTCAGCAAGGGCTGCCCAAACACGCTCCGTGGCAACTTGGAGGTGTGGGGGTGAGGACATTCTTGGGGAACTGCATTCAAGAAGAGAAGAAACATCTTGAGGTTTGTGGGCAGAAAGAGTCGGTTACACTCTGCCATTAGTTGAGGTTAACTATAAGGCACCTGTATTTGAGGCTGCATCCTCTCACTGTTACTCTCGTGGAAAAAATAGCCTGAGTCCTGTTGGAATTATTTGTGCTGTGATAGGCTCTGTCTCTCTCAAGGGCTTATAGAAATGCATTTTTGCTTCTGTAACTTCACATACAGCACTTGCTAAATTCAACATAGAAGTTCAACCCAGGCAGCCCCAGCTACTGTTTTACTTTTTTTTCTGGTACAATTATGGCTTCATTCTGCTGCTGTTGATTCCTGTTACACCTGCAGCAGTTGGGTTGAGCGGCGTTCGAGTGCAGAGGAACTTTTCCTGCCCCAAAGAAGGTAAGGCAGAGGAAGAGTGAGAAAGGAAGCGATCTTCCTAAAAGACGGCA
This sequence comes from Stercorarius parasiticus, assembly GCA_013396915.1. NCBI lineage: Eukaryota > Metazoa > Chordata > Aves > Charadriiformes > Stercorariidae > Stercorarius > Stercorarius parasiticus. The sequence goes on along the minus strand of VWZL01004159.1, from coordinate 1,069,644 downwards.
GCTCTCGGGGATCGCCCAGCCTGCGGAGGAGAGCTCAGCTCTCCTGGCTCTTCGCCGGCGCCCCGTTCTGTTCTGCCCTCTGTCCCCCAGGGGCTGCCAGGCCTGGGGTTTGCATTCTGAGCTATAAGAATTCCTTCACAACCCCTCGGAATACTAACGAGGTAAAGCAGAAGTAGGTTGATGTGGAATGTCATGGAAGGAAAATCAAGTACTTCAGGGGATTAGTTTTTATACTTTTTCAATATAAAAGAATTCTCAAATTACCTCCACGAAAGCCCTGCACAGCATCAGTTATCCAGGTACGCAGGAAAACAACATTTGAAAACACTCTAGGAAAGAAAAAGAGAGAGGAACTTGGGGATTTAATTTTAATGAAGCAGATGCACATCTTCAAGCCTGTTGAGTATTATTCCAGCACACTTGCAGTCGTTGCTCTCCCCAAGGATTCTCTGCCAGCACAGCAGCTCTGCAGCTGGGAGTCTCCGGGAGCAATCAAGCCCAAGGCGCTTGCAAAGCCTCCTTTACCACTTCTTTCTGTTACCTCTCCCTTTTAGCTGGTTCGCGTTACGGGGCTCAGTGCCCTTCTGCAGTTCTCTCGGCAAAAAGGAGGGCCTGTCTGCTGCCTGCTCCCGAAGCCTCCCTCCATGCCAGGCTTTTTACAAAGGCGTATTTTATTACTGCCGAGGGCAGTGCTTCTCACCTGGATGTAAGTGCACGGACTATGTGAAATTCAAAGGATCTGTGTTGATTTATGCAACTGAGAAGCTGACCCAGAAGCTGGTTCAGTGCTCACTTCACATCCTAAATTAAATGGGTCTCAGCCTGCGCTCCTCAGGTATGGAGGGAGGGAGGCAGGCTCTGAGCAGGGAGGGCCGGAGGCGAGCGAGGTCCCCTTGGCTGTACTGTGAGGTGAGGAGCCTTTCTCCTCCATCAAGACTTGATGGATTAGGACTGACTTGTTAGAGGCAGCTTTTGTTATTCTGCTGCAGATGCGCTGAGAGAGAAGCTGTGTAAAGTGGGAGGAAACAGGGGTGAGTGGACGGGTTGGGAAGAGGTGGAGGATAGTGCTGTGGTTCAAGGTCTGTCTTTTTCATTAAAGAAGCCTACCCTACAGCTCAGTGACTCTTCCATCATGGAGTGAACAAAGGAGCTTAATGACAGTCATCTATCAGCTGTCCACATTTTAAGCTTCAAGATGTCTCTATTCCCAGAGCTCCTTGCCATGACAAGGCTAATTGTAGAGTTCTAATGCTATACCAACCCCTCCTGACGCGCTCACACTGGCGAGGGCCAGGGCTAAGGCTGTGATAATTATCACTGCAAGCAAGTACATTAGCATAAATGTAGTTTACTAATGGGGCTGCTCTATTAGGGAGTGCAGTATATAGAAGAGTAGGATCTAAACCAAGGACTATGAAATTAAAGCCATATTGAAACAAGGTTTTAATTGCATGGAGGATCAAAATAGGTAGGGAAAGTATCATTTTACTCTCCCGAATCCCTCTGTGCAGTTTTCTTTTCTTATTCCTATTCATCACGACTATTTTTCTCACGCTGCTGGAAGGCTTGGATATCCACAGGTGGCAGAATGAAATGAAGGACCCTTTTTCTGGTGTGGCTGGAGAGCTCTCGCTGAAAGAGGGTACACCATCAAGTCTCTGGGAGGAATTACCCCACCATGCCCATACCCAGGGACTTTTTTGGGCTGCTCCCTGGATTACAAAGGTTCATACAAACCTGAGAAGCACCTTGCAACAAAATTTAGGTGGATCTTGCAAGATTCTGCGTCCTGGCTTTTAACTTTTAAGTGGTGGAAGGGGACAGATTTCTTTGTTGCTGTGGTTAACTGGACTGCCTTGGGCTTTTGTGAGACACTGAAGAAGTTTCTTTTGGTCCTCTCAGATATTAAGATTTTTTTTTTCCATCCAAGTCAGGGCAGGAAATAAATGTTAGGACTTTGGTCATTGTGTCTGATCTGCTGTGCTCAGATGAATGCGGGCACGTTTTGTGCAGCCATTACTGGTACGGCTGAGACATAGGATCAGAGCCTGGCGACTCTTCCCTTGACTGTTAGTTGCTGTGGCTGGAAATAATTCTCCAGATAAATCAGGGAATTGGATCCTATTCACAATAATTCCACTGGATCTGTGCTTTGCGTGTTTCCTTGGCAGGCGCAGCATTCCACATTTTCATGCATAGTTATGTACCTATTTATGGAGACTTTCAAGCAGTTTCCCCCCTTTCTTCACCAGTCATTTCATCTGGAATATTGAACTAATTCAGTAACTTCTTTATCTTTCCTAAAAACCCAGTTGTCCACAGGCGAAGTTTCTTGTGAAAAGCGAGAAAATGAAGGAACGCATGATAAAATTCATCAACTTAAACGTTGAACAAGTTTTTTCCTTTCTTTTATTTTTTGATTTCTCCTTTCATCTCAGACTGACTGTCCGCTCAGCAAATACGCGCACTCTCTTTATCTGTAATTTTGTCCGTTGCTTTCTTTACTTCTGTCTTTCCCCTACTTTTATGGTGTTTTGTGTCAACCTCTGTTGCTTGTTGCTCTTTCTCCAGTGTCATCACTTCTCCTTCGTTCTCATTCTCTGGCTGCTTGGCTCCCTCTAGCTGGTACCTGATCAGTGCTCTGAGGGGCACAGGAGCATCGTGCCTGTCACCCACCTGAGGTTTTATGGTCTTGGGTCTCATTACAGGGTTTGGAGAGGACCTCAGTTTCCTCATTTCTCGCATAATAAGGCATTTGGGTTTGAGAGTTCTAACACCGGCTGATGACTGCACAAGCCCCATGTGCTGTTCTAGTTTGTGGGGGAGGGATGTTTGAATCTGGGAGACTGCATCAGAACCACAGGAACAAAAACGCAGGATTGGGTTTATATAAAAATATATTATAGAGATATCTTACTTCCAGCTTTGTGCTCTGACCTCTGATTCTCTAAGGCTCTTCTGCATGCTATAATAACTTCAGTATTTGAGCTGTTTATGGATCAGGGTGTGTGTATAGATATATACTTGGTCATTAGCTCTAGAGCTGGGTGGAATGACTCAGCCTTTGAAGGTGACTACCTCTCCTCTGACTATGCTGTCTAGAAGACAAGCGTAGGCTAACCTTGTAGCTTTCTGACAGCTTAATTTACAGGGGGATAAATGTGAAGGGTGCGGGTGACAGCAGGGACACATGGGGAATCTGGGACAAAGCAGTTCCTGGAGGACTGAGCTAAGGTCGGAACCACTAACACAGGAGTGGTTGGATTTCTGTTCTGCGCAGTGTGGTACACACTGTGTTAGCGAGCTGACCCTTCTGCACCACCCAAGGGCCTGTGAGCAGGGATTTTAACTTGCTTTCAGCTTGTCAGTGACGGGAGAGGTTTATAGTGGCTAGTAATCATTCTTTGTCCTGTCTTAATACGACTCCTTCTGGTTATCTAAGCTTCCTCTTCCCTTCCCCCCAGAAATCCAGTGTTCCCAAAAACAGTTCCATGGTTCATGGTTGCTAGAAAAATAGCAGAGAGGCAGATTTTTCAGCCATTTACAAATCACATCAGCCTTTACAAAAACACAGAAGTGAGCAATTTATTGCACAGAGATAGACAATTTATTGTTTTGTTAAATGGAAGGTGCGCTTAGCACTGGCGTTTATAGGGTCTCTGATACTGGGGCCCTGAGAGCCGCAGGCTCCCTAAGCCCTGAAGGCTCTGCCTGAACACAGCAGCGTTCTCACACGCTCATCGAGTACGCTGAGCTGCACTGGGGGGAGCAGGGGGGGACACAGCACATTAGATTTTTCCTAGCAGTCCCCAACAGACTGGCTTGGGAAAGCATTATTGAAAACCACTCCTAAATCAAATTCAAGATATTATAGGAGCACCTACTAGGGTCTGTCAGGATTTCCATTATAAGCCCATATTTTTCAGGTTTATAACTCAACCATAAAATTCTGCTCTGGACTGTGACTTGGCATAAAATGTCTCAGTCCAAAGCATTTTTTGTATTATTATTCAAGAAATATATGTATTTGGCTATTGTTAAGTTGCTGGAGTTCAGAAACAAAAGCTGGATTTCTCTATATATAGACCCATAAATTAAATGCTTTTTCCCCTAGTGAGTGCCTTTCTTTCAACATTGGTATTTTAGAACGTAACTTATCCTACTTGGATAACTACAAGAAATGGATGGCCAAGGCATTGATGTTTAAAGTTAGGACCCCCTCCATTTTTGCGGAGTACCACGCTATGCACGTGCCGCACAAAAACCTGCTCCTAAAGCCACGTCAGAGCCTTCAGGAGACTCCGCAAGGCCATTTGCAAAAGGTGCTGGGACTCTAAAGGATGTGCCCGTATTTGAATGGAGCTTAGCTTTCACCGTTAGCTACAGCTCCAAGTTCTCCTGTGTAATCCAGTGCTCGGGCATAAATCCAGTAGCCTTTTGTACAAGGAAAAAGAACCGGCCTGTTGAAAGGGAAGGGGGGTGTTCGGCAGCAACTGTTGCAGGTCAGGGCTGTGGTCCATGAGTATGCGGTCAAACTTAGCAGATGTCTTATAGCAGGAGACTCACTGACCGTGTCCCAAGTCCAGATGTATCTTAAAAAACAAAACTGTCCGCTCTTCATGTAGAACTACTGCTCTGTCCAAGCAGGAGCCAGGAGTAGCAGTGGACCGAAGCCTGTGGTCTCCCTCTCCTAGCATGTCTCGATATCTGTTTATGAAACCTTGCTGAGGTATCTCAAACCATGAATGAGCCCTGAAGAGAGCACCTTACATCCTGGTATTTTGCGGATCCATTCCTTCCATCCCAAAGTGAAGTTTTACAGAAAGAGCAGAACAGGATACGTGACAGAGCAAATCTACTGCAGGCGCGTTGCCCTGGGGCCCAGCAGTGAGCGCACCTGCAGCCGTGAGCGGCAGTCACTTGAACAGCCCCTCCATAAATGGGCTGGAAGGGCAGCGTAGCTGAAAGACTCCGCTTCCCAGGGATGCCGTGTAATCTCTGTGCGTGCTCCGGGGCGATGCAGAAGACCAAGGTGAGTCTGCGTAATGAAATGTGAGAGGGGAGAGGGCAGTTCCAGGTGGCTGCTGGCACAATTTCGGGAGCTGTGCCAGCCCCCAAACCTCCAGGGTCATCTGGCAGTCAGGTGTCATTAGTCACCACTCTCCCACTTTCCCACATCCCATCTGTTTTTGTCTGGCCCACTTCTGCAAATTAGCTCTCAGTGTGCAGCAATTCTCACTGTAGTTTGGTTTTCTTTCTTCATCCTGTGACCTTCATGCTTCCTTAAACTTTACTGTTGTTCGTGGGCCAGAGTAAAATCCTCGCTGCTTCTATTTTTATTTACTAACTGTCCATGTTAGCAAACAGAGGGCATCATATTCCGACAGCGCATGACTTAAACCTGAAGTCCTGCAACACGTTAGTATCTTCTGATGATAGAGGAAAGCGGATTGGGTTATGTATCCCATGAAAGACATTGAGCTAAAGGAATGCGTTGCCCTGGACCGAAACAGTTCTGAGCAGTTCTGAATTTTCCAAATGAAGACTTTTTCCAAGATCTTAGAAATGTCTAAAAAATGGGGTTTGGGTTTTTTTAATTAATTTTAAAACAAATTGTTTTGAAAGAAAAAAGTACATATCACTTTCATAAACATTTTTGTTCTGGTTTGTTTTTTTTTTTTCAAAATGGTATTTTGTTGGGTGGTTTCACATGTATAACTAAACTCAGTTTTAGAGAAGGCAGCTTTATTTTTTTTTAAAAATTATTTTGACCAACATTTCCTAGGAACCTGTATATAACTAAAATGCTTCACTGTATACGATTTTTTTGTGTGTTTAGGCTCAACTTGCATTGCTTGCCTCATGAATTTCTTTACGTAAGGACTTGCCTACAGCAACATCTGCCATGTCAGCATTCCGGAAACCGATCCAAATTGCATGGTAGCGTGATAGAGTAGACAGGGAGAAAGAAATGAAACATAAGCTATCAGAAGGGGGCTTGAAAAGGCTGAAAGTACATGAATTTCCGTATGTTTGGGAGTGGTGATAGCTGAAGAGCTAGGTGTCACTGAAGGAGGAGTTTGAGGCTGTGAGCGGCCTGGAGCAGTACGGCGTGACACTGTGAACGAGAGGTGACAGCGATTTTAAGTTAAGGCTTTTGGAGGTGGCGCAGATAAGAGCCTGCTGCCATGCTTCGCTGCCTCCTGGGAATTCCTCTGTCAACTCCGGCCACCAGCACGCGTGGTGCAGCACGTGGTACCGCATCGTCGGTGCTCCCTGGGAGGGGGTGATGCTGGGATCCACGTGCGTTACCTTGGTGTGCGCCACTGGTTCTGGGGGTGAGAAAGCTGGACGTGGAGTTCTGCTCTGTGCTGGCTGGCGCGTTGCTGCCTACACTCACCTGCGCGTTAAGTTGTAACAGAAACTTGCAGGTCTGGGATGTGAAGGCGCTGGGACTTGGTCGCAAGCGTTTCTGAACGTTGTATTTAAAGCAGCTTAACTTGGAATCATCTCATCGTGTGCTCATCCTGTGCAACGTTATCATTGTTGCACCCCCCTGTCATACTTGGGCACCCTCAAAATGGTACCGTCTTCCCACCTTGCAGTCCGCATGTCTGCTAAGCATGGGAATATCGTCCTAGTAGATGAGGAACTGCAGCGTCAAAAGACCAGGTGATGTGTCAGGACTCTGAGGTTGGAGCCAGTGTCTTTATTTTCCAAAACTGAGGGTTCATTTCCTAACCTTCAAACAATCTTTTCTTTCCACAAGGCATAAATGCTATTTATATACACAATAAGAATAGAGCATTTGCTGTTTCTGAATTGGCAGGAACATAGATGACTCTTTCTGCAATTGTATTATTTTAAAATTTGTTTTGCACGTTTTCAGATGTAAATACAAACTTTGGAGTCACACATAAAGATAAGTCTCAAATAAACCAGCCAGGACAATTTCAATAGAGATGGGGTGTGTCGCTATCACTACAGGAAGCTCTGACTTTATCTCCTCGAGTTAACAGTGAAAAGCACCCACTTGTACCCCGAAAGTGAAATCAAATTGCAGCAGATGTAGTCATTTGGGTGTATGCAAAGTTCATCATAGGAGAAGAGGTTAAATGTTTGGGTGTATTTAGTTGAGCTAAATGAAGTTTTGTATGCCGAGTGTTAGCTATAAATTTAGCATGGTTAAATACCCAAGAGGAAAACAAGCGCGTAAGGTAAAGGACAACACCAGCATGAGAATGAATGAGGCTTAACTGGCTGTGAATAAATTTAGAGTGGAGATTAGAAGAAGGTTATTAGCCGCTGTAAGTGGTAAGGTTCTAAAACCTTCTAGTAGAAATAAAGGAGGCAAAATAATGCATGACTTTTAAAATGGAGCTTGATAAGTTTATGAAGCAGATTTGGACTGAACGGTGCGGTTGCTTTCTAGGGGAGGAACTTGATGCCACGGTTGCTTTTAGTGCCCTGTTTGGAAGCTGAGTAGTAACCGGGCAAGAATAAACAATGCAAGGGAGCGTTCCCACGCTTTGCTGGGAGACAGCCCAGGTCTGAAATTTGGAGCTTCTGGCGATAAAGATCGAATTGTGTTTTGCACTTCGGATTGTTTCTTGTTTTTCTGTTTCTTACTTGCTCACCTTACTAATTCTTAATTCAAATTGCATCAGATTCTCACTCCATTAGCTGACCTGAATAATGCCTTACTCGGAGTTCTCATTGAAATCAGCAAGCCTATTCATGCAATGATGATGCTATTCTTGTGAGCAAACATACCAGAATCGCTCGTGTGTGTTCAGCCTGCTTCACCCTAAGAAAAAAAAAATGAAGCTTTCACTTCAACTCTTGTTTTTCCTTTTGCCTTTGCCTAGGGCTTGCTATCAGTAAGCCGTGGTATGTGTACAGTCGGTGGAAAACACACATAATGGAATTATTTAATGAAGACTTTATTACATTTAAACATAAGTGTTCTAGTTTGTGTTGGAGACTAATGACCCGCAACATTTCTTTTGCACAACTGGCGGTTCAGGGCAAAGATGAAATAACAGCATCTTTGATTTTGGCTACATTTAAAAATACTTCATTATAGTTCAGAGCTCACCCACCTGGACAATATTTCATTGATGAGGGAATTTGTTCCATTTTCTCCCGGTCTTTTCCTATCCGCCTTGCCTTCAGCTCTCTTTGTTTCTCGTGAGCTGTTCAGGCCTACACGCCTGTTTGGACTACCAGTATTCACAGAACAATGTCTCATATTTTGTCTGCCACAGTTCTTGCGTCCCTCCCATTAGTTATGAATTCTTTTCTACTCTGCTTCTTACAAGTAGAGCTTGTTACCTCCTCCTCTGTAATCTTTCCAATTTTGCTCTTACTTGACTTTCTTTCCCATATACTCTTCGGTCTTTTTAACACTAAAATCTTAATAATGGTGTTATGCTCCGTACAGTTCTGTGTATCTTGAATTATAAGACTAATAATAATTCTTTTTAATTCTCATTTTAAAACCCTGAATGTCAGAAAGAAAGGAAATTTAATCATAGAAACAGTAGGAAAACTTTGTTTTGGCAGCTCTATATTGGTACTATGTTGTGGGGTTTTTTTGCTTTGCCTCCCGGACTGAGGTAAGCATAGATTTCATTTGTGGCGGGGTTTTTTCACAGAAAGTTGCAAAGGCATTTGTAGTCAGCACTGTGATAAACAAAGCAAAACAACCCATTGCCTTGAATCGAGTCCTGTGCTTCTGAAGCAGATCTTAACAGTTGAGAAGGTGTTTCAGATCCCTCAGTGCCTTACACCTACTTGGTCTCGTTACTTGTTGCTGCCGAGGGGCGGGATTCAGATATTTGTGCGGATCACGTCAGTAGTATTGTATTTAGTGGCGTCCCAGGCAGCTGAGCAGTCACAAGCTGTACTGGACTTCAAGGATGCTCTCCCTTTTCTGGCCAGCAGGCCCAGGAGGTGGGCAGATGCAGACAGCTCTCGTCGGCCAGCCTTCTCCTTCCTGCTCCCCAGCAGCGTTCCCCGCAGCGGTGATGTTGCTCGCAGTCCCGTGTTCTCTTCTGCATGGAGGTTTCAGTTCTTGGCAACCTGACACAGGATTATGCTTCTGTGCAAGGTGGGACATCCAAAATAGGCTCCCTAAACCTGAGGGGATTTTTAGTTTGTTTTGAGTTTACGTGGTCATTGCCTCTCCTGCTGCTTCATCTTCCACGCTGTTCTGAACAGTCTTTTAGCTGGGGTAAGCTGGCTTTGAAGTCAATGGAGCTCCAGCAAGTGGTGCTGCCTGAAGGGCTGGGATTCAGGGGCATTCCCATGCATGTTAGCTAACTCGGCTACTCTCTTTAATATACACATGAAGAGGAGGAAAAAAAAAAAAGCACAAGGACCTTAACAAACACAAAGGAATGTTTGGTACCTGTGCATTAAGCAAAGCCTTATTTAGGAGCACATTCCAACTTGAATCAGAGACTTGTGACAGATTAAGAAGCTTTTTCTCATGAAGTTCTGCTCTGTTATAAACCAGGCGTTGTGAGATCTTCAGCCTCCGATAAGCTCTTCCACTTTACCACGCTGATCGTTAAAGAGCAACAGTGCATATATTCAAAAAGTGTTAAGTCTTGTTATTTTAATTTCATTCATCAGATCTTCCTTTCATCGTTCTGTTAGTTAAATCACAGTCTCCATTTTAGTATGCTAGTTAAATCATCTTAATTTCTTTTTAGTCTTTACCTACCTTTGAATCACTTCTTACTGTAGTCGTTCTCACTGTGTTTTAACTGATCTTGAGGTGACAGTTTTTGGAAAATTTTTGTCTTCGTGGAAAACTGTTGTAATACAATCCTTCAGAAGCAAGCTGAGGAAAACATTCAGTTACCCATTAATAGACTCTTCTTTTTGCACTAGGGAAGTGTTGTTTGGGTTTTAATCTCGGTGTAAATCCCAGCCTCATCAGCACTCAGCTCCCTGCTGCCTTGCGAAGGGGCAGGATTTTACCTGGGAGCGGTTCTCTCTCATACTTTTGATCAGCACCTATTTCATTGCAACACAAACAAGGAGATGCTTTTAACACAGAAATAAGCTGTTGCAGTTTTCTTTAAGTGGTATCTGCTTTTAATACTTGTTAATGTCATAAAATTGTATAAAAAGAAATGGATACTTCCATTATGTATTTTATCATGATATGGTGTCACATTATGATTATGGGAGTAGATGTGTCATAACAATATAAAATAATATACAATTATTTGAGGAAAGGGAGAGAAATAAGAAAAAAAAATGTTAAAAGCTCTTAACTGTATGAAAAATTAATATCAAGATTTTCCCACGGATGTAACGTGCCAGAATAGTGGTAATAGTTACATGAAAAGCTGCTTGGAGAAACAAAACAGCCTGCATTTGTGTTCTGGGGGAGGCTGAAGCCCTCAAACGCTGAGCTTGCGGGGCCAACTCATCTCCAGGTTGTAGAAGACGCGAGATCCTGCCCTTCTGTGCAGGTGCAGGCTGTGCAGCACGTCCAAAGTGCAACGCGTTCAGGATGGGTCAAACCAACGGCGGTGGTGATCTGAGCATTCACAGGTTGCGCACAATTCATGTCAGATGCGTTGGATTTACCATAGACGTGCTGCAGAGCACACGCGCCTGGATTTTTGTCCTGGAAATCCTGATGGACACATGGAGTCCAAATGCATTGGAATGTTTGCTGTAGATTCCAGGGGCTAATGTGCTGTAGCTTATCTTCAGATCCTCTTTTAACTTTCTAATCAGCTGTACATATCAGCCTGTGGGGTGGTTTTTTCTGGTGCAGCCTCTTTCTTTTCCTTTTTAAGTGCATGTACATGCACATTTCCGTATTGGCCACAAAGTGTTAGGCCTCTTGGTATTTTGCCCATCAGACAAAGAAGGAAATGATATGTGACATTCTTTAATTTATTTTCTTGGTAAGGTCCAATGTTGTGGTGCTTGATATGATGAATATATCTAAACTGGAAATCCGCAAAATGGCAGAAAAGCAGGTGCATTGCAGAGAATTTTGCCTAAGTGCCAAGGGCGTGTCTCCTGCTTATGCAGGATAGGGGTTCCACTGCATGGATAGTGGCTTGCAGCTGAAGAGTCAACCACTTGAAGTCATCTGGCAATTACAGTAAAGGTAACCTCAGACCATTTTTTATCCCATAGTCAGTTCCTGCGCAGGATCTGTCAGGAGGTGCTTTCTAGTTTCTCATCGTTTTCATGAATGATAATCTCTCACTGCATCCAGGCTGCGTGCACGGAGGCGAGGTACAACTTTGAATCTTGAATGTTTGCCCCAGAACAAATTAAGGTGAAGAAAAGATCACTTACATTTTAAAGCAGTAGATGACAAAGTGCCATTGATTCTTAAGCAAAAACCTACTCCAGCCAGTTGCTAGCATTCTTTCTTCAGTGACGCGTGTGCTCAGTCTTAGTTTGGAAGGCAGTGGTTCAAATGGGAGTCCCTGTTTTTATGGTAAAAGACAAGATGCAAGGTTAGAAAGGGCAGGATTCTGTTCCTGGCTGTTTCATAGAATTTTTAGCTTTTTTAATGGCGTTTGGACACACCAGTTAAACTCTCTCCAGCAAATGGGCTTGCAGCCCTTCGTGAAATAAAGCATTTGGAGGCACGGTACAAGTGCCAAGTGTTATTGCTCGACTGCTTCAAATTGAGAGAATTTTCTAAGATTACATATGCCAGACCTGTCACAGGTTTGTTTATTTGAGTTAACCTGAAGATTAGTGCACTAGTTAGATTCCAGCTTTCAGCCAAAGCATTTACCTTTGTAGTTACCTGACAGTATGCGAATTGGCATACCTTAATAAATCTCCAGCTGTCAGCTGAGGTACAGTAAGTAACTATATCTCACAGCTCGCTTTACTTGCACGACAGTGTCATTATGTGACGTCCCTTTTTGGTAAGCCTTTTAGATAAAGGTGGTTTATGTTAAGCAGTTCTACTGTGCATTCTCAGGGGTTTGTAGCACACACACACAATGTTTTATCAAATCAGAGCTGACAGGTGGTAAGTCTGAGACGTGGTGATATCTGTCTGAATAAATGTGGAATATGGATAAAAGCCAGGATGAAATCCTTGTGTTGAATATGCCACGTAGCTAGTTTTCTCAAGTTCCATGGACATACTTTTATTTCCATCTCAACCATTTTTTAAAATCTCATTATCTTTTTGTTTCCACCAGGAACATTGCTTGGCAAAGTCAAAAGTGTTTGAGCCAGTTCCGATACTCCCAAATACTGTGAGTGAGAGTGATTAGGAACACAGATATGTGTTACACCATCTAATTTAAATCTTGAGCTTTGCAGATGCAGTTGACAGACAACACCACGTCATGTATGGCCTCTTGTCGGTTTATGAAGCCAAAGGAACAAACTTACCAGAAATGGATAGCAGAGGCTCGTAAGCAGTCTGCTTTATAATTGATAATCTCATCTTTCACTGCCCTGAAGAGAGCTAATGGGTATTTTGAGCCCAACATCAAATTGGAGATTGTTAAGAACAGCAGGTATTTTAGCTTCAGCAGATCTGAAACACACTACTTTTTCTAAAGTTTCTAACAGTCAGAACAGGTTCAATAATGGAAAACACATCACTGTGTAGATGTTGTCTGTACAGTTTCTAAAACAGAATCCCTGGCCTCTGGCCAAGTCCCTTTTGTGATTCTTCAGGAAGAAAGAAAAAAAAAAACAAGCAAAAAACCCGAAGGAAAGACAAAGACAGCCCTTCCTTTCAAACATCAGCAATCTCCAGCAGTCAGACTTTTTGCTGTGCCGTGTAATGAGTCTGGTGATCCTGCTTCAAGGCTGCTGATGTACTTGGCTACCGTATGGAGCTGGATGGCACTTCTCTTCATTCTAGCTAGCAGCCAGAGGAAAACTTACTCTGAACGTTTATGTATCCAAAGCTATTCCTATTCCAGGAAGCAGGTTTTCCTGGCCAGCTTCAGTCTTCTGAAGGTGTCTGGGCTTAAGTATGTGGATCTAATAGCAGGAGTGGAACATAAGAGCTCAGGTAAATGTTATTTAATTGAATCTGTATCTATATACTGACGTCCATCTACAGCACACGTTCCTTTTTTCATCTGTCACCTTGCTGATGCTCATTTACCTTGGCATTTGGAAAGGCTTCTTCTCAGACAACATCACAATTAAAGAATGAGTTCTGAAATTCAACTAGCCTTAGTGGAAACTGGTAAAAGGCATGTAAAAAGCATGCCATGTAAAAGGAAAGTTACAGATGGCTTTCCAAAGCTTGCCATTTCTAATTAGGTTCAGCGTGATTCAGACTTCAGTCTCTTGGCTTGTATTGTCATAGAAACTTGAGCTGAAATTACAGCCCCACAATACCCCCACAGGGACTAATTAATCTTTTCTGTAGTTACTGGCTGTATTAGTACTGCCTAAGTCTACTGTTACTGGCCATTGGCACGTGTAGGTGGTGCCAATGAGCTACTGGCACTTCTCTAACACAATTGTGAGAATTTCAACAAAATTTTTGTGCCTTAAGTATCTTAGACTTTTGTAAAAACTCAGCATAGAGTAATAGAAAGTGTGGCGTTCTGAACTTAAGGCGGCTCTGTCATCTTGATGCAATCAGTTGGTTCAGGCCTTAGTTTTTTGAGCAGACTTTGGTAGAAATAACACGACTGCAAGTGGGAGTGTTGGTTTTTTATAGAAATAGTTCTTTTGTTCATAGCAATGGCCCACTATGTGTTCAACCACTTACTGGGGGTCTGCTGGGGAGTGATTGACCTGAAGATACAAAGTTCTCAGTGGTGTAGTCTTGTCTTTCTTCATGGAGGAATGCAGGATTGTCTTCGTACCAATGCAGTTGTGTGCCATGACCAGCTTTCCTGGGGCTGAAGGCGGCCAACCAGAGGCTGGTCTATGGTTTGAGCTCCGTGGAAGGTAAAGTAACAGTAACAATTGGTCAACTGACAGATCCGGTGCAAGACCTTCTCACAGATAAAGATGTGTGATCTCCTGTATCTTCAGGGATGTTTTTATTTATCCGTCTTTTACTCATTGCATATGAAGAAATTAATCGTTTAGAAAACAAAATGTTTGCAAATTACCAGTTTATTTTAAAAATACTTGGAGAATTAGAATCAGCACTGGCAATATTCTTGCTCCGAGAAGGAGATTGGACTAGGTCACCTCCAGAAGTCCTTCTAACTGACATTTCTATTTGTATTCACAGCTCTTCGCAGGGAACATGTGGGCTGGTTTGAGTTTCTCAGTTCTGTAATTGTCTTACTCCTTTCCAGTCACAAATGAAATAAGATTCTGTACAGGCTTTTTCTGGGTCCTTTTAGATACTGACTTGTGGCAGGCGATACCCCTTAACTTCTATTATAAATAGAGTCTTCTAATCAGTCATTTCAGGTGAAGAAAGGGAAGTTCCAGACTGAGTAATTCTGACTGCTTTGTCAAGGGCAAGCAAATACTCTTGCAAGGAGCACCATTAGAAATGCACATTACCATAGCTACAAACTAAAGTATAAAAAGTACTTCTGCACTTTCATGCCTTACATTGACTTTGCATACTGAACTGCTGATCTTTCTTTACCCCTATCTGACAGGAAACCGTATGCGGCGCACAAGTCTCAAGATGAAAATTAGGAAAGAGCAAATGAGGAACAGTGAAAATCTAAGCGCCGAATATGCACATTTTCCTAGGAAATGTGATTTCCTTGGTAGATGTTTGAATTCCAAGGACCAGCTCGTAATACCTGTACTCATACACATGGAGCAAAGTGCTGTCCATCATAGGAAGTCAAAATCTGGCTCTTGGTGATTTTGCCCTAATGTCAAATAGGGGTGCAGTTGCTATCGTTCTGTAGCAATTTTGCCATCGTTCAACTTCTGCAAAACACAGCATCAGCTCCCAGGAATGATGCCCTCATATTTCTCTTCTGCTTCAGCTGCCCCCTCCATTCAGTGTACAACCTCTCAAGCACTAACAGAACGTACAAAAAATAAGCCCCTTCTCTCCACTTTCTGGGTTGTGATTACAGTTCCCTCCTACACTGTGCACAATAGGCAGCATAATGTTGGAAAGGGAAGATAAAGAGTACTTGAGCGATGCAAAGGGCCAGTTAACTTCATGTCACAAGCCCATCCAGATGTACTTGAACAGATAATGGTCATAAACAGATTTTTCTGAAATCTCCTAACTAATAACTAACGGGATCTCTAAGGTAGGAAAGTCAGTCAGTTGCATCAGTAAATTCTCTGCTGTCTCAATTGTCCTTTGCCCGAGCCTGATACATATGTGCATTCATTTCAGTCTTGGAAAGAAGAGCATGCTGTTCTCCCCTGTATATTTGCCCACCCTTCTCCCAGAGCTAATTAAAAAACCTCAAGCTGCAAGTACTCAGTAAGTCAGAGAAGCATTTGCGAACTTCCAGAGCTTCATACGCTGCTGGCCAGTGACTCCAGTTGAAAGGGGACACTTCGGAAGCAACTAATATATTTGGACACTGAGACAATTTTGAATTGTAGTCCTGATAGGAGGGAGCCTTCTGGGTAGAACTGAGCACAGTGTTTGGAGTGTATAACCTATTAGATTAATTAAGGCCTTCCCCTCCCTCCCCCCTCTTTGTGGTTTAAGAAAAAGAAGCAAATTCTGTCCACCTGTCATGCTTTCATCGATACTGTAACGCTCCGCCTCCAGATGCAGAGAAAGCCTGCAGCTCCTCTTTGCTCCATGCGGCTGCCTGTGGTGTGGGGGTTTGAGATGCGCGTTCCAGGGCTGTCCCTGTGGGGAGGGGGGTGTCTGAGGCAGCAGAGCCCCTGCAACAGGAGTAGCCTGGCTGCTGGAAATGGTGCGGGAATTTTCATCCAGGGCTGGCCATAAATGTCAGTTGGTAGATGTGTTTCATCCTATGGCTCTGAAAGCTGTTACACTGCTAGTATCTCAAAAGTAGTGGTTGCGTTTGGTTTTCCCACATTCTTTTGGCAGCGAAGGGTCTATAGAAGGTAGCATACGTTAGATCATCCTCTTCGATCTTCACTGTGCTTTGTCAGGCGGTCCAGGCTGGTGCAGACAAGTCCACAAAATAACCCTTTCCCAGTTAATCTTATTCACCCCACCCTTGTAAACGTATCCGAGCAGAGGGAAGAATCTGTCCTGTCATTTGCATTTATTGTGTGAGTTTTAATTTACTTTCTGTTGGTATTCGGGTCACCAAAATACCCTGTTATGTTTCTTGTTCTATTTTCCTTCATATAAAAATAAATGTCAGGATGATAATTTGAATAATCTTTTTTTCCCTGAAAGGGTAGGTACTTTGCTTTCTGTAGTCTCCTGTGTGCCTTCTTTCTGTTTAATGTAACCTTTCATAGATTAAAAAGGCAATGATGTTAATAGAATTGCATAATTGTCAACAGATAATGTTCTCCCGGTGAAATATAGCTATTGAGGCTTAGCTAAAGCATTTATAGCAAACAAGCATGCAGAAACAAAACAAAGATGTTTATTTTCAAAGTGACACATTTTTGCCATCATTGGCACGTAAATCCTCAGATAGGTCATCCAGCCTCTGCAGGACTGGGACCCTAGCGTTCCCAGTGCAGCATTTGTTACTGGTAGGCGCGATGACTTCCATCGAGTCTTGGCCCTGGTCATGACCAGAGAGAAGCAGAAATTTCAGAATTCAGACACAGACCCAGCCTTTCCCAGGGATGTCTGGGGACTTGGTTCTAGTGGCTACCTTTTATCCTAATTTCATACCAGTTGTGGTATGGAATTAATTGCACTTGTGCCATTGCAATTAGACAGGGGAATAAGGATAAAATGGGAGCAACTGGGCTCACACCTCATCACTGCAAAAAATCCGCCCAAGGCACACAGTAAAAGGTTAGATTTCAAAGGTAGTGGGAATGGCGACCAGTCACCGCCAGCTTAATTTCTGAACGTAAAGTACAGAGCGGCAGTGGATAACGAAATTGTCCAGTATATATAAAATATTTTGCTAATGGATGTTGGTGGCGACAGTGGGAAGGTCTGTCAGAACTGAGCAGAGGACTACCAGCATGGAGCAGTGTGGTCTGTAAGGAGAGCAAACACGAGAAGGAAAGGCTGTATGCGTCCGGAATGTGAAACGAAAAATGAGTTTTGACTTTGATTGCGATTGAGGAAAGGGCCTAAGCAAGTGCTCAAACTTAACCATGTGCTTAATGTGCCCCTGCACATACAGGGAAGTTTTCACGACCTGGAGTCTCTCCTGGTGCTTGCAGGGAGCGCCGGTTGCAGACAGATGTGCCAGCTGTGGGCCGAGCCGGACACGTGCTGGTAGCTTGAAATGAGGACGACACCTATCTCCTTCTCTGGAACAGTAATGCGGAGATGCTGTAACCTGAGTTGTTAAACCGTGACATACTTTTAGGAAAGAGTTTTTGAATTGGATTTTGATTTAAAATACTCTCTGATATAAGATATTTTTAAAAGTAGTAAAGCTGATCCGTTATCTAGCTGTGCACATGCTCTAAGCTTGCGTATGATCAGCTTTCTGTCAGGAGAGTTAGTCTTGGATCTATGGAAAGGCTTTGTGCCTTTGGTAGGATGAATGTGTGATATATTCAGCATTCGCTGAACTTTCTTAGTCTCATTCCATACTTTTGCTGTCAAGACGCGAGCGCTGGATGTGGTGGCACTGCCTCTCAGTGCTGGTGTTGCACCTGCAAGCTCCGGTAATGCTCCCACTAGGGGGACTTCGCTGTGCTTTTCAGTGGAGGCTCTTAACATCCAGAACTACTTGCAGTCCTTGGAAAAGATTCTGTAGGAATAGCATTGTGGTATTTGAAGTGGTTGGCAAATCTTGTACCTGTGTCTCCAGAAGCGGAGAAAAGGGAGTTTGGCGTTGTTCAGAATTGCAGCTGCTGAAAGGCAGGGATGTGGAGGGGGGTGTACCTGAAGACTGTCCAGTGGTACAAGGCCGTTCCTAACGCACTAGTGCTGTCTCAAAAGAGCCTAGCGTGTTTCAGTAAATAAAATCACTCTCAAATGCAAGTTTCCAACTGCAGAAGAGGAGGATGGTTGTGTTTATAATAGAAGGGACAACGTTAAGTGCAAGGGTTGTCCCTCCAGCTTATATTAGGAGGATTTTAAATTTCAGACAAAGCCTAACAATAATAGTAGGAGGTTGCGCGAAGGTTAATGTTGTTTAGGCAGATGGTGAATTGCAGATTCAACCTGTTGTCACAATAATGAATGTGTTTGAAAAGACATTCGTGTGGCAAATGGGAGCAAAATGAAACGAAACACACACAAATTTAGCATTGCTGGCTACGACTCGTATGCACATATATATATGTACTTTTTTAAGGATTCTGTATTGACCCATTGCCACAAATCAATACGAGAAGCAGGACTATAGATTTGAAGGAACCCACCGTTAATACTGATCTGCCATAATTTTGCCTGACAGCAATGACAGAAGCATTTGATGTGAGCCAGGCAGAATTTTATAGCCCTATTAAATGCAATTTCCACCCCCGTCCACCACATGCATCTTTTACCCTTCTCTCTTTTTCCGTTTTAGAGCATCACAGCAAAGTAGCCCACAAAATAAGTCTGGTTTACTGGGACCCTGAGTGTTCAGCCAAGTGTTTCTCCATTGCTTTGAAGCTCTATAGGTCTTTGCTCCTTGGGAGTCATCTTAGAAAATGGAGCGGCTTTAGAGAAAGGTGAGAATGAAGTTGTATCTGCCCATTCAGTCAGAGATTTAGTCAAAATAGTACGGGCTCAGAGCTTTACTTTTTATTGTAAATCCCTTTGAAAATATGTGAGTGAATTCCCTCTAGGTGCAAATCCATTGGAGTCAAAGCATCTATGGGGATTTGTTGAAGCTAAATAAGAGTAATACGGGCGGGTAGCTGTACCGATGGTGTTAAATCATTTTGCTTGTTATGAAGAACACTGCTTTTGAAAATGGCTCCTGATCACACATACTTGATAAGTGTTCATCCAGATTATCTGGGCTGGTTGTCAACACCTGCCTCAGGACCTTATACACAAGAATTCTTGGTGAGATTTTTCACTTTTAGGCTTGATAAACCAAGGAACAAATGGTCATCCCTTTACCAAATTTGGAGATTTCTGGATTAAGGCCACTGAAGTCAATGACAGAACAACTGAGATCGGCGTAAATGCGCAGAAAGGGACATGGCTCACTGCTCAGAGTTTATATTGTACATGAAATCAAAAGGAGACTTAGGATCCTTGCGGCTTTTTCAGGCTGTATCATTTGAATATGTCACTGTCACACCTGTATTTTTCTACAACTTTCACTCAAAATAAAAGTCTCGGAGCCGTCGTTACTGAATATATAGGAATCAAGTAGAAAACACCATGTTATCCGTAGAAACCCACCAATCCATAGCTGAAGAAAAATGTCTATTGTTGTAGATAGAGGCAAAGAAAAGGCGTAGAAGAAGCCAAAACTCTTAATACGGCCTTTGCAGGGACTGCAACTCTTACCAGGCAAGGTTGTGTGTCTACCGCAGAGATAATTCTCTATTCAGACTTTTAACAGATTTTAGTCTTTTTTTACTATTCTTGCAATAGTTCAATGTCAAAATTGAAAATACTTAGCCCTTCTTCCAATAGCCGTTAAAAAAAACTTACTTTTTTCTACCCCTGCTTTCTGAATCTGCCCGTGAGGAGTTGACATTTTCCATCATTTCCACTTTATCCAAACTGTGTGTTCAGCTCTTTTTAAATATTCATTTTTCCATTATATTTTTAACCTCACTGTGATTATCTTTTGCCTAGTTACTTACCTGATTGGTTTCAGCGGTATCCTGAGGGGGAATGCCAGACTAAACCAGCAGAGTCACTAGATAATGTCGGGAAATTGGAAAGCTAGAGGTAGCTAACAGGGGCCCATCAGGCTCCTTTGGAGAGTGACAGTTACCGCAATCAGTGGAGGCTGAAAAAGAATTATTATTTGTTTTTAATTTTCCCCTCATTCCTTCAACATGGCGTAAGCATTCTGTATGTAATCATGCTTGTAGAAAAAATTGCTCAGAATCTCAGAACACACTAATCAATGCAGAATGCCTAAAGGTTTCCAGAATAAATGCGTGAGTAGCGGTAGTGACCATGGGTTGTACTGGTGTCTGAGAACCCCGAGCTGGCAGCCCGGGCCTTTTGTGCTGTGTAACACAGAACCCAAGAGGCACCTTTTCCTTGAAAGTTTCTCCTCTCATCCTTTCCATTTTATCAGAGAAACAGTCTGGAATAAACAGAAAAGGCAATTGTTACATTTAAACTCTTGGCTGTCTGCTTTCCAGCTGCAAATATTTACCTCCAGTACAATACAAATGTGCAGTGAATTGGAGAACCAAAGGTATGTTAGCTGTGTAGATACAACTGCTTAATTTCGGAGAGCAGAGTAAACAACCTGGGATGAAATTTGGGGAAGGAAAAGAGTATTTGAATTGATCAGCCTCATTAGCAGACTGCTGCACTAACCCTTTTCCTCTGAAATCCTTGCTTGTGTAATTAATCACACCTTTTGTAGGGGGATTTCTGGTATTTATACTGGTACTTCT
Source organism: Stercorarius parasiticus (assembly GCA_013396915.1). NCBI lineage: Eukaryota > Metazoa > Chordata > Aves > Charadriiformes > Stercorariidae > Stercorarius > Stercorarius parasiticus. Next base: position 1,049,061 of record VWZL01004159.1, on the reverse strand, counting down.
GTGACAAGCAAGGTATCTTTTAGCTCTCATGCGTTTCCAGTGGTACACACCTAGTGGGCAGGGAGAGGGAGAGTGACGAGGATGTTCCTGGCTTCCTCAGTGGCTCCTGGCAGCGGCCTTTGCATTGCTCTCCAACAGTATGTACTGCTTTGCTCCCCAGCAGCATGGAGCTCTCTGAAAAATCTTTATTAGAAACCTATAGGTGGTAACCTTTAAGGTCAGTTTTATTTATACGTTTGCAGGCATGGTGTCAATTAACAGGGTCAGTCTTTTATGGCTGACTGGCAAAGAATGGGTACAATACAAAGGTCACCTAGTGAAGGATGACGTGAGTCTGGCCCGGTGCTGGAAAAATGGCCATTCTCTTGTTGGTGCTGGCCTGGAAGCATTGCTGTTTTTCCTGGGTATTGCTGCTGCCCACTGCTGCAGGAACGCTGCTCTTCGGCTGCAGTCAGACCCAAAAGGACAGTCCTGCATTGACTTCCCTGCCCCTCGGACGAGGGCTGTAACGCTGCCTTTCACCAGATCGTTCGGTGCTTCTCAGACCCAGAAGCTGTGGAAAAGCCTTGCTCGTTGCAGTCTTGACTTCGTAAGATTTTGCCTCTCTAGTGCCAGACACTTGAATTTTAAATACTCTTTTTGGTAGGGATGCCCAACGCAGATCTGGCTTCGCCTGGTAATAGAGACTTGGGGAGTGTGTGCACTTGCTTCTAAATCTTTGTTTTGGCTCAACCGGCAGCGCTTTATTTGGGTTCATGTGCAACAAAAGGAAGAACAAAAGTGCAGTTAGCTTTGAGTGCATTGTCACGCATTTTTACTCTCCACCAAAACAAAGAGAAGAGAGAGAGAGAACAGGGCTGTTATGGAGATTATCATCATTCTTTTGAGACGCGATGGTATTTTCCCAAGGAGGCAATGACATTTCTTAATTACTCTCTTCGTGGGTAGCCATGTGTAGAGATTACCAGAGGCTCAGCAGTGCATTGTTCTGCCGAAGCCTTGGAGAACGATAATGCTGACGGTACAACGCTCTTCTCCTTTTTCTCGCTCTTCATTACACCAGCTAATTACTTCTACTGGTGGCTGTGCAGCATTGCTTATCCCATATAACCCCAGCAGCCCTCCACTGTCAGTGTAATTTACAGTAATAGCGTAACGCTCTCTTACTGCTCCAGCTCACCCCACGTGGAATTCAAAGGCACCATTGTTCTTTTATCAGGCTCGGCTGCCAGATCACCATCATTCGAGTGAGTGGCAGCCTGCCCTCCTAACTGCAAAAAAGATACCAACATCGGTTAACACTGGTGACTCTTTCAAGTTGCTGTGTACCAAAAAGAGATCTTCAAGGGATTTTTTTCTGTCTCTGCCTTAAAATATGTATGTATGTGTTCATTTCTGCTATTTCAGCTGTTCTTCTCCATGTCAGTAGTAAAGAATAAGCGATTTTTTCAACTTCCTACTACCTCAGCTTCATTTCCTAGCAGAAAAGTTTGAAAGCGTTAGTATAATGCAGGTGTTGCAGATAATTTTTATTTTTTTTAATTATGTATATATTTTTCTCTCTAAAGCAGTTAAGTGCACAGTTATTTTTTTACGATATCTATAATAAATACGTATATACTTCATAACGGAAGGGTACTGGGCAACTAATTTCTCTTTGTATCTTTGAAAACCTCACTTCCCTCCTTCCCTCCCTGTACCACAGATCCATATGTCTGTGCCTCTGTGTGTTTAGAGAGGATGAAAATAAATCCTACTGCTGTCTAGCGATATATTCATACTTTGACTCCATTGACAGCACACGGTGATGTTATCGTATGATATTAAACTTTCCGTTGATAAGAAGTCTGAACGCTAGTATCAGGACTGCGTGAAATATGGTTGATTCTGGGTGTATAATAGAAAAACTGAAAACAGACTTAGATCGAGCCATGGTCTTAACAGCTTGGTAGTTGCAGACAGAACCAGGGTCTTAAGAGCTTGGCAGTTGTAGCATTCTCCACCAGAGCCGTTCGCGCACTGTATGAATAGAAGAATAATTTTGAATATGTAAAAAAGCAAGTCTTCCTTCTTGGTGTAAATAAACTTAAGCCAGAGTAGTTTTTTTAACAGATTTATAAAGAAAATATACATTGTATAAAAATACTCAAATATTTACATAATAGGATATAATTGTATACATACACTTACAAACTAAATATAAAATGAGCAACATTGTTTATTTGAATGTATTCACTGCTTAGAACCAGGTTTATAAGTGGCCTGTGATCCTTTTCTGAAGGTGATCTTGTAAATTTGTGGTGCAGAAGTTTGCTTTACAGTTAAGTCAGCGGTCTCTGTCCTGCCGTTCTTGGAGACGCGAGTGTCCTCTCCCGCTCCACTTCCCAGTCCAGCAGGCTTCAGGACATGCCCCCCTTTCCTGGCAGATCGAGGTGTTGCATTTGCAGGCTAACCAGATATAAATGCAGGCAGCTAAATCAAGGCGTATTTGATTTCTTCAGAGCATCCTGCCAGACGGGGATACGCTTTTGCAGACCTGCCAATGGCTGACTGGAGCTCGGGGCTGCGGGGATCCCAGCCCTGCCCTTCAGCAAGTGGTACCATAGACGCGAGTTCCCTTTGCGAGGAAGCCAGCATCCTTGTTGCCATCAAAATTCCTATGATTCCTGAAGAGCTGGGTCTGCATTCAGACTGACTTCAACCAGAAACATCCCTGTTTGTCTTGTATGAGCTTCATCCTCATAAATCCAGTCTGAGTTTGGCCTGCTAGCCACAGTCCGACCACGTGGCTCACAATGGCAGCCGATGGCAGAGTCCCTTCTCATCATCTGGATGCTGGTGGAGTAAGAAGTGAAACAGGAGCCCTCTCACATCTCCCTCCTTCCCAAAGCTTGCACCACGCCATGTATGAGTTCCTGAAGCATAACTCTGCTTCATTTGCATTATCAGAATACATCTCTGCCCTCTTCCTAACCTGAGAGTGAGGGTTATTATTTGTCTTCAAAGAGACAACGAGCTGAACACAATCACAATGGACGTGTGAGCAATGCGCAGGAGCCAAAATGGCTCGGAATTTCTTTGCTTTCTGTGACTGCTGTTGCTAACCTGCCGGGGAGTGGAAAGCCAGCAGATTTGGCTGGCTCCCCGTCATGCTAGCTGGTTCTCGTTGGCAGTGGTCTGAGAGCATCACTCTCTTCCTCACCTCTCTCGCCAAATCTGAACGTGTCTTGCGTGGCTCTCTGTGAGGGCATTTCCCCTTTCTCAGCCTGCTTCTTACTGACCGAGAGACTGCGACTCCGACTGCAAAGTGAAGGTTTGCCCGTTGTTTGGTCTTTTTAGGACAGAGCTTTCTCCCAGTAACTTCATTCCATGTATCTGCTTTTTACATTGATTAATGAATGATCAGTCGGAGATGTAACTTTTAAAGCCTTTGGCAAAAACTCCGCTCTGTAAGGAGTGACGTACGTAATAGAAGACAGACCTGGGAATAAGTCCTTCCTGGACTGGCAGTCGTGGTGCTAGAGAGTTAACTGCCCTTACGCTTGCCTGAGGCTCTAATAACAAACTGGGTGGTAATGAGTGATTTCACGGGGACTATTGCTTAATTCTAAAACATGGAGGCTGTATAAACAGCTCTGCAGTTTATTACAAAGTCAAATGTGTTTTGACATTTAAAATGGACAGAGGTGACTGTGAGATTTAAATGTTTCTATTTATTTCAACCAACTGTGCTGTATGTAGCAAGATGAAGGAACATTGAATGATTGAAACATGGGATTCATCTCAGACAATGTTTATTTGGTGCCTGGGCTTTATTAGCGTGCTGGTTTGTTCTGTTTCTTTTGTTTTGTTTTGTTTTTTAATCTGATGGCCATGAGGAGAACAGCAGAGTCAGGCAGGAAGAGAATAGCCCTATTCCCTAATGTAAAAACTTGAAGCAGTACATGTGTTTGAAGAGGAATTTGAATACACTGCCACTTATTAAAGCATTAGAGGAAATAAAAAACAAAAAGAGGAAGAAGTTTACAGTCTAATTCATAATTGAAGTCCCCTGAAAATAGTATAAGCCTCCTGTTAAATACTGTTGAGTTGGTGAGTGTGCTGTGAAAGCAGATAGTTATTAAAAAGGAAATTACAGTCTAAATCAAAACCAAGGATCACATTATTTATTTATTTACTTGCTGTAGAGGCAGTTTTGCAGAACGTACAGGCAGTCCCAGAGGGGTTTTCCATAAAGCAGCTCTTTTCATCAGCCTAAACTGCAGCAACGAAGCCTTGGGAATGCGTGCGCGTGCCCGAGCGGGGAGGAGCGGGGAAGGGAGGTCAGTCACGGCACAGAGAGCTGGGCAGGCTCCCAGGAATTACCAGAGGCTGTCACAGAAGGTAACTCACGTCGAGGCCTAGAGCTCTCCTGGCCCTCTTTCGTTAATGGAGAAAGGTGATACTTCCTGAGGGCCATAAGGACACAGAAAACAGAGGTGTACTCTGAGCAATCCTTTGAAAGTGCCTGTTGCTGCTGGCTTTGAGAAGAGCAAAGAGAGAGAAACCACCTTAACACACTGTCAGCGTTTGAGTGACCTGCTAAGTCAAGGGAAGGCAGAGAACCATGTGGTGCAGGTGAGGAATAAGCCATGGTCTCCACAGGCCAGGAATTTCACTCAACGTGGCCCAAACACTGCTGTATGGCAGAGTGGTCTGGTTGGATGCCATGAATGTGAGAAGAGGACAAGCATATTACAACTCGTCATCAGTTTGGGGGATGCTGAGGGTGAGTGTTTGAGATCACTTGACCGTGAGGGATGGTGACATCGTGGAAGCGTTGCCTTTGTCAAAACGTTGTCATCACCATTGGCACATTCTCCCATGCAGGGTACTCCAGGGAACATCTGCTCTAGAGGAGTGTAAATTAGTGTGCAGAGTGACGTTTAAAAGGAATAACTCGTATCTTTCCAATACACTGTTCCTTCTTAGTTTGCATTCTGATTGCTTAGTTATGCTATAGTTCATGCATTAATTAATTATCTCCTGGAAAAGGAAACAACGCGATAGAACAGCAGGGCAGAAAGAGAACATGGCACATTAGCAAAAACGAGCAGAGCAAGAGTGGACATGTGAATGGAAGCTGGGGGGTTAGTTTCATGATGTGCAGTAAAAAGCACATGCTGGGTCACCTGCCTTAGTTGGGCCTTTCAGGCTGAGCGAAGAGTGAAAATTCCCCTTCCCTCCCCTATTCCAAGTCATTCTGCAATGCTGCTAAAGCTCTTTAATGGAAATAAAAGGGTCTTGCTCAGCGCTTTGAAAAGTGAAGCTCTGCACCCTTTCTCAAGTGTGTCTCTACTATTGGAAACCCTTGATGAATAAAAGGACTCTTCCCACTGCTGCCTTTACGGACTTCTGGTTCATGAGCCTCGCGAGAAGGTGCCTGTGGCGAGAAGGTGCCGGGGCGTGGGCAGCCCGTGGCCGTGGGGTCGGTGTGGCTGTCCTGCAGAGCAGCCGCAGGGCTGGGTGGAGAGGCAGAGCCCCGGCCATGCTCTCTCTGTCTGCTGTTAGAAGATGCCGGCGTGGTCTGTTAGTGTCGCTGCGTTATACTTGAGCAGTATGTTGTCTTTCCCCAAAATGCGGCATGACGATACCTATTAATTTTGTCAGAATTTTCATAATCCTCATACATATCCTACTCACCACAGGCACGAGGCTATAAAATCGTTCTTTTTCCTGTTGGCATTTCTATTCTTTTTTTATTGTTGCACAGTGACTGATTTTAATTGAGGTATACTGGACACGAAGGAATGCCATTGAGATACTTTCCTTTGAAAATCTGCAAGCCAGCAGCATCCATTCGCTGCTGACTTCTTAAACTTCTTATTGTCACAACCACAGCCTTTCCGGTGGAATTCACACACCTTAAAGGAAAGTAGCGCTACTTTGCAATGCAATCAGAGAGATCGCGTGTCAGAGCAGGTACAACCCAAAGTCACATCTCTGAATATTATGCGAATAATAAGATGCTCTCTCCCTTTCTCTTTCTCGTCTTGTGTTGGTGCTCTCCGGGTCTGTGCATATACATATGCGTGTGTATTAACGTACAGCTGCGTGCTTACTAATTTCGTGGTATGTGGAGGCGGTACGACCATCCTGCACAACAGGCCCCTTTTTGCATTACTGTCAGAAAGGAGCATGAAGATTGCAAACCTATTCCCGTTCTGCGCCTTTTCCATCAGCATGCCACTGGTAATACAGAATGCTTTATTGAAGTAGGGATGATCTGACATCTGCATTGCATTAGGGTGGCAGTTGTCCTTTCCAGTCTCTTTTGTTGAGCCTTCATCCTGTTAAGTCATAAGTGACGTGATGATATAGCAGGATAGCTCCTGCCCTAGGCAGCAAACACAACCGTCAGTGTCACCTTTTGGCTTGCTATCTGTCTTTAGCTTGCCGGGAGTCCTACGCCAACCTCTTCCGCAGGTTTAGTCTGGGTTTTCAGAGTAAATGACCTGCAGAGGCAGGGCATCTGTTTTAAATGCAGATCAGAGAGACCCTGAACTTGCTGAGAGTACACCGTGGTAGCGGTGTACGTTCAGTAAGAGAAGTCACGTAGTGTTGGTAGGGGTTGATTGTGTGGTGGTGAACGGCAGTAAAAGGTGAAGCACTGGTACGTTGTCTCATACAACCACAGTAAGTTATTAGCTACTGATGGGCCACCCCTCCTCTGGCATCTGACATGGAGCTTACACTGTCCAAGTTGCCACCACAGCCGCGTTTTCTGGAGTGCCTCACCTGCTGGGAGGTTGTGAAAAGTCTCTGTGTTCCTCTGGAGTCTTTTTGGGCTGGCGTTGGCGGGAGCAAAAGAGAGGGATGATCGTGTTCGCTGTGTTCAGTGGTGTGAGGTCCATGTGTCTGGGACGGTTCCACGAGGAATGCAAGACATCAGTTACACGGATACCAATTAAAGCGGAATTAGACAATCTGAATGGAGCATTAGACTAGCTATGTTTGTTCCTTTTTTTGTTTTTTTCTTTCTTTTTTTTTTTTTTTTATTTAATGAGGCCTAATATTCTCAGCCAGCCCGGTGCACAAGACCTTCAGCTAAAACTGTCACTAGTTAATGAGGCTTTTCCAGTGTCCTTAACCTGAGGCATAAAAGAGGACATAAAAGAGGAGCACAGATATGTCAGTATTTCCTTGATTTGACTGTATATTCTCTGGATCCATGAGTAAGGCGTTGCACATTGAGTGCAAGTCGGTTTGGTTTGGGTTTTTTTTTTCTAAAGTGATATAATTTAATGCCTTTTTGGGGTGCGTTTATGGCAAACAGAGCCTTGACTTTTCGGTTCCCCCTCCCCAGGAGGATGCCTCCCCCGAGCGAAGCCGGGTGGAGGGAGGGCCGGTGCCTGTGTAGCTGCACGTGCCCAGCCCAGAGGCACAGGTGGGGTGGCAGCCAGCCTGGCCGCTGCCTCCCTCCCGCGCGGGGGGAGCCTTCCCTCCAGCTCCCTTCACTCTCATTACATGCGGGATCAGGTCTGTGCCGTTCCAGCTTCTGCACAGCGGCTTCAGCAGGGTCCTCTGGAGAGCTGTCAGCTTTCTCATATCTGCCAGTCGGGTTGACAATGCAGTACATGAAGTTATGAAGCATAGAGCTCTGCTACCTTAAGGGTTGAGGCTTTTTCCCGTTTCCTTTTCTATTTTGGTTTATGGGAGAGAGAATGTTTAGCAGGTTTTTCCTTTTTTTTTTTTTTTCTTCTATTTTTTGCCAGGAGAAATATTTTCTGGAGGAGAACAGCCTTTTTCTTATTTGCTTGCAGGTTCTAAATTACCTAAGGCTTAGAAAATCAAATTGGTTTAGTAATAAATCTCCTGGTGCGTTATCTGTTATTTGCAGTATTTCATGTATACAAGCTATTCATCTGATTCTTTTTTATAGATCTCATTTTTAATCAGTCAGTCAATATCATTGACCTTCCTCGTCATTTGGTGTATGATGGTAACCTCTTACAGGCTACTTTTTTTAATCCGTGAATATCATAGATACCCCTTCTGTCCAACAAATAACCATAAAAGCAGACATCCATATGCTCTTTCACACCTCGGAGAATGCTAGTCCTAGCAACCAGACACCTGAAGTTATTCTTGTTATTGTTATTTGGGGAGTACTTCCTGCTTCTTATGTGAAACACCTACTAGCACAATACTCCTTATTGTCAAAATAACCTTATTATTTGAACATCTTTTCCCAGCTCCGTATCGTGGCAGGAATACCACGCACAACAGGGCATTCTCTGATCCTGTCGTGGTTTTTTTTCCTAGTCTCACAGGCGAACGTTTGATCTTTACTTCTAAAGCTTAATGTTTTTCAGCAATACTATTTTTTTTCTGTCATTCCTGGTTTTCACGTCTGAGTTTTGTCCTCTGGGAGGGCTGTATACGTTCCTGTGCACGTTTGTTATTTGCTGCGTGTTTTGTGCGCGCAACTAAATAGAATCAACAGCCTTTTGTCTCTCTCTGGGAAGTCACTTGTCTGCTGTGCGTCACTTCGGTTGGTAACAGACATTTACGTAGGCATTGCAGCCTCTTGGCTAGGGAAGTCGTTCTGTGGGGTGTTGCAAAGTTCAGATGCATGGGACCAATAACGAAGAGAGGGGAGGGGGAAATGCTGAAATGGAGATGCTGTTTGATACTCTCACTCTTTGCAGAACTGGCTACTTAGATGACTCAGGTTTGTAGAAGCACAACTCAAAAACTGTTTCGGGTTAGTCAGCTGCCCAGGGAGCCTGTTGGTGGACCAGCTTCTTCCTAGGAAAGGGACAAGCTTACCCATGCTATTTAAATGCATTGCTGCATTTTTGCAGGAAGTTTATATAGGGGGATATCAGCTATAAAAGCTGTCTTCCCCCCAAAGTATAATTGTGATAATGGACTGATTATCTCTGCCTCCTCTTCCTGATTCTGCGAACTGAGGGATTTTGTAAGTGGAAACAGAACAAAACTTAAACTGCTCAAAGATACAAGGTGAAATCAAGGCCCTGTTGAATCTTGCTCTTGCTGCCGAGGAGAGGATTGGTTATACCCAGGAGCTGTAGGGACCGGGTGGAGGAGCAGGCAAAAGGCAAAGCTGGTTGCGTTCACAGAGTTCCTGTACGCTGGCTCCGTAACCTCAGGCCCAGCTGAGATGAGCCCATCAAGCCGAGGAAGCCACAGACGCACCGTTTCCCTTCCGAGCGTGGAATGAGTTCACAAGACCTCCAAGTTGCGGTACAGCTGCACGTGAAGTGCAGGGCACGAAACCACTCATATGTCAGTGCAAGCAGGTGTTCTCTCTTTCAACTAAAATGTGTTATCTGCTTAGCTCCATGGAGTGCTCTGAGGCACCGGTTTTACCTATCACAAAACGACTGCTGACCCTTGCTTCCTGCTAAGTGAAGGCCGTTGTCTTGAACAACAGTGCAACTTGTAACAGGAAGGCAGTTCTGTGTAAAGTTTTATAAAATCTTTCTCAAGGGCTGCTAAGCCTGTCTTGCTGAAATGTTGAGGCTTTTAATTCATGGAAAGATGGGAAGAAACCCCCCCACATTTTTACGATCACCCATCTTCTCGCATACGAGTCAGCCTTGCAGCTTTCAGTCTTTAGCTGAACGTCATGAAATACACTTTTGCGCAGGTCAGTCCTTGTGCAGGGCAGGCTTCCCAGGAAAAGGGGATTGACCTTTACTACCTGAAGCTGGAGCTGTAAAGAGTCAAGTCTGAAACTCTAATCACAGAATCTTCATTTGTTGTTGCTTTTTTGGAGGTCCCCATTGCTTTTCAGAATATTGATATGTCAAAGAAACAGCCTTCCTCAGAGGCCGAAAGCCGAAGCGCACTGCAGAGTTCACATTTGCTTAGTGGAGGCCATCATTTGACCAGTCCAGTCAGTCTCTGTCACGTCCAACTTTAGGTTCTCTCTGTGAACTATTTCATTACTGTTTGCTGATTTAAATGTAATCCTTGTGTTCAGTTTTGATTGTAGCATGCACAAGTATTCTGCCTGGAAGTGGACAGTGGGCGCTTGGTTCATAGTAAGAACGATAAGCGGATACTTTTAGAGGCTCACATGTTGACTGTCACTCCTTTGGCTCAGAAGCTACTGTTTATCTGCGACTTCCTCACTTGCAATAACTCGGACGTTGCGGTATTTCTCTTCCTGTAATTCAAGTGATATCAAAGTCTGCTAGCTGTTGCAGCTTAAGGGTGATGTCCTGTTTTAACAGGAGGTGGTGAGTAAAGGCAGAATACCAGGGCTGGCTTGAGCATAAAGAAGCCTGCTTGGTTCCTGGTCCATGATAGCTCTCGGCCTCCTTCTTTTGCAGCCAGGATGGCCTGTGATCCTTCAGGGGAAATGTCTATAATGGACCAAATTACAAAGAGAAGGATTGGGGGGTGAGAGAGGTGGGATAGACACTATCTTCTTTTAAATCACCTGATACGCTTAGTAAAAATAGGTAGCCCTGCAGATGAGAGGGATCCCTCTTCAGGGGTCTTCCGCAGATTGACAGCACCATGCCACAGCAGTTCACACGGACTGTGGGGGACAAATACACACGGGCAGTCCCAAAAATGAGAGACAGGTTTTTTCCCCATTCCGTGTTAGTCACACACCAAGGAGGGCCGTGCTTTGCGTGTTTCTTTCTTTTTTTCTCTCATTTTTTGATGGACACTCTGCTGATGAGAAAATGGGATTAAGTGACTGTATGAAACATTTCACCTCCCCCATCTCACCAGTCAGGCAATCTGCCAGGGAAAGGTAGCAAACACAGAAACGCGAACAATCTGGACGCCTCCTGCTAGCCAGCTGAAATTCCCCTTCTTGCAGTTTGTGGCCATTGCCTCAGGACAGTTGTCTCTTGGTGCTGTGCACCTGTGAGAAAAGCCTGGCCGTTTTCCTCTGTAACCTCCCCTTTGGTAGTGGAAGTGTGCAGTTGGACTCCCCCATTAGCCGCCTCCTCTCCAGGCTAAACACAACCCGGTTTCCTCAGCCCCTCCTCGTATTTTATCTAGTCCATTCCCCTGACCACCTTAGCGGTCCTCTGCTGCACTCTCCCTCTGCTGGACTACCTCTGGTCTGTTGACATCTCCCCTGTACTGGGGAGAGGTACGTGAGGTTTCATGTGCAATTTCAAGTAAGTGGAGGGCAATAATCTCTCCCCTTGACCTGCCGGCTATTTCTTGCTCATACAGCTCGGTGTGCCGTTAGTCTTCATGACTCCAGTGGTGCGTTGCTGCCTGCTGTTCAATGTTGTGTTCAAACGTACGCTACAGGTTCCTACTGTCTGAACCAAGTATTTTTCCAAACTCCCAGTATTTTGCAATATGGCATTTCTTTGCCATGGGCATTTTTTTCCAGGTAAGAATGTACAAAGGACAGTGAGTTCATGTCTGGAGGCTGTATGTGCTCTCCTTTCAGCTGGAGGGGAGAAGCAGCAGAATGATGTGGCGTAAACAGTGTTGGGGGACAGCCCTGGTGATAAAACTGTCTTGGCAGCATATTCCTTTTCTGTCTCCATGTCTCCAGCTACTTCTTAGCTAAGGAAAACAAAAGGGAAAAGTAAGATTAACTGTACTTTGGCACGTATTCCTACGGCAAAGTGAGTGAAAAGCCAGAGGGTTTGGAATTGCTACTGAGCTTTAATATTCATCCTCTGTCTAGTGGGACAGGAGTGCCTGTGATTCTGACTGGGGCTGCCTGGCTGGCTGTCCAGCTCGGATGCCTTCTCCAGCATCAGGTTTGCAGTCGGCATGGATCTTAGAGGAGAACGCAGTGTAGGACAAAAGGAAATTGCCAGCTCTGGGCACAACATTATGTAGTTTAACTTTATTCTTCCTGGGTTTGTGGTAAATGAAGAATTTCATAATGCAGAAAACGCAAAAAACCCCACTGAAGTTGAATTTGTGATGGAGACTACATTATTTCCATGCTAAACTTCTACAAGATGCCAAATTCCACAGAGCCAGCTGTGTCTGAAACACCTTGTAAACCTGAAAAATCAATGTCCCAGGTTGTTTCTTTATTAGCCTTGATCTGTCCTGCTCCCGAAACAACGTGGTAGGATTTACCACCTTTTGAATGTGTCTGCAGCTACGTTCAAGTAGCTGTTGTGTTGATTGTTTAAGGGAGGGGACCAAACTCCCAATCCGTCAGAAGACTGATGGCCCTGCTGCTGATTCAATGTTGTTAACATCGTGCTGTATCAAGAGCTGATAATAGTGTCCTGCAAGCACAGGATATCTTCAGACAGTGGTAAGAGCACAAGATTGGGAACAGTGTTTCTGATTATCTCATGGACTTTCTGTCTCACCTTTTGCAGGACTCCTAAGCCCTCCTGTGTTTCATGTTCCCCCCTGTGCAATGCCCGTGGAAGTCCTTACCTACTTAATATATAAGCATAACGAAAGTGATTTATTAGGTGGGTTTTTTCATGTTCTCTGAACTCATTTGCAGAAGACAAGATAGGAGTATAGTATTGCTGCCAAATGAAATAATCTGCCATGTATTTTAAAACTAGATGTATTTGGAGCCTCATCTCAAAACAAAACTCGCCTCCATGCACACAGGAGAAAAAAAAAATCTAGCGCTTGGTCCCCCCTTCATCCCGGTTGTCCCTCGCCGTTTGAATGGTGTGCGGGTCGGAGCTGCAATGGGCGTTTCTCTCTCCCTGTGTCACGTTCTGCTCATCCACTTGGTATTTCATACAGGGACTTTTCCCGGTGGCAGCAGATGGCTGGCTGGCAAGGTGGCTTTAAGGAGAGGGAGAAGCAAGTTCCAGTCCCAGCACTCGGTTCTGCTCAAAGCCAGAAATGGCGAGTGCGTGAGGAGCATTCGCATCACTGAGGTGCTGGGAAGACACGGTACAATCATTATCTTAAAGGTGCAGGTTGTTTGGGGGCGAGGTGCCGTTAGCAGTACGATATTTTTAAATAGATATTTTCGTCCTATTATTTTTGGTCAGAAATGAGAAAAAAAAATCAAGAGCAATTTTTTCTTTAGAGCTTAACAGTGTCAGTTGGGTTTGTGTTGATTCAAGCGCTCTTCCTCGGTGACCTTCATCTCCCCATGCCTGTGAGATGTGAAAGATGCTGTTGACTCAAGCAAAGACTCAAGCTCCCTCAGCTCATATCCCAAACACCGCTTTAACATGGCATGTTTGATGCCGCATATTTCTGTCTCACCGACAAAGTGGCAGTGAAAGTTATTGCATTCATCTGGGAAGGGGAATGGAGCAGAATGAAAGCCACAGTAAACAGCACTATTTCCCCTTCCTTCCCTGTCCTCGGTCTCTATCATAACACCTCTGAATGCAGAAGGTGAAATAGAGAGGTCTGAGCACTTAAAACAAGGCTTAGAAATGCACCCCACAAAATATAAGACCTAAAATTAAATCAGCAGGTGTGCGCTTTGAAAACAATCCCAGGTCTTCATTTGCAGGAGTGATGGCTTCTGCATTTGTACTAAGAAATCAGCTTATACGCACTGAAATGATCGTGAGGTAGTACTAAAGTAGTACTAGCCCTCCCCAGCCATGCTTGCTGTACTGTACCTTCCTCAAGTGCGTTACGCTACCACAGAAATCTGGAGGAAAAAGAAAACAGCCTGCGTTGCTTCACGCACGTATCGGGGCCATTGCAGATCTGCTTAACGCCTTTGTTGCCAAATCAGCATGAACGAAGGCATTTGAGGTTTGAAAAGGCAGTATTAGGAAAAGTTTAGGATATGTAAGAATTTTTAAAATTACAGGTTTGGGTCTTTTTATTCTCTGGTTAAAACCAGGTCTGCCTCCTGCAGTGGCCATTGTTAGCTAAGCCGTGGTTCATCGTAGGTTTGGACTTACAGCACTTTGCCTTGTGCAAAGGCATCCGACAGAGAATTGCTGTGCCGCAACATGCCCTGTCATTTCTCTGTTACTAAACATGTGAGCTCATCTTCGTCTTTTCTGCAGGTTTTTCTTTTGTCTCTTTCTAAGGACCTTAGTGCTCCTATCTCCATATTGAAGATGTCCAGGCGATGTTTTGGGGGAAATGTGATGATCCCTTGTACCACAGGCACCAGCAGAGCACGTAGGGGAGCGTCTGTGGTGTCGCTGTAGGTGGTGGGGGCCACGCAGTACCCAGAGCAGTAGCTCTGCTCCTTGACCTGCCAGCCACAAGAGACGAGGTGGGGGTCTCATGGGACACGGTCCCCTTCGGCTGTGCTTGTGCTGTCTGAAGAGGTCACCCCCCTGGGGTTGTCACTGCGCCGCTTGTGCCGGTTTCAGTCTCTATCAGCCCTGTTTCAGTCTACATCAGCTGAGCTGGCTGGAACAGTTTAGCAAGGTGGTGGTTACTGTTCCTCTGACTCGAGAGAGATGCAGGAGTGTCTGCGTGAGCTGCGTGGGTGTAAGACGTCGCTGGAGGCAGGCCGGAGCGGGGCCTCAGCGTGCGCAGCCACGGCCGGGAGGGAAGCACATGAGGAGACCCGAGGCTGGTGCAGAGGGAAATGTGCCCCTTTCCCGGTGCAAACAAGTAGCGGGATGCTGCTCTGCCAGAGTGGGAGAATAATAAAGACAACATATGCTGTGCCGTCACTTCGCACAGCTGAGAAAGGCTGCTTGGAGCTCGTTCCTCCTCCACGTGGCATTTCCTTCGGCCTGTCGTCTGTGTTAGTGTTACCTGTTACTGCTCCTCTGCTTTCACTCCACAAATGCTGCAAGTGAAGTACAAAGCCGTTTAAGTTTTGTTCCCTGAAGGATATGTCATATTGTTTTCTTTTTAAGGGATGAAATAAATCTGTCAAATAAGAGAGTTAGCAAAGGGCTGAGTTCTCTCTTCTGACTCTGCTTGGAGCCCGTTTTAGCGGCACAAGCTGAGCATCACCGGCTCTGATAGGGGGAATGTCAAGAAAGGCTTTTGGAAGGAAAGCCGAGGTCACTACAGCCAGGGGCAGGGCAGGGAAGGAGGAGGACATCCCTGTTGTGGATAACGTGTGGAAATTCAGTAAGAGCGCAGGAGGAGGGGGCTGCTGGAATAGCCTGGCCAGCTGGGAAGCCTCAGAGCTCCTGGGTGCTGCCATCTACTGTAGAAACTGCCCCCGGCTGGAGCTGCGGCACATTCCTCCCTGCCAAAGGTGGGCACTGCAAATCGGAATGTGCGTTTTCTGTGTGTGCCACCTAAATAACAGCTCTGTTGGGTGAAGTACAGAAATAATTTCCCAGGCCAGCTGGTAGGAAATCATGGTTATACGTCTATCAAGGAATTAGAGTTTAATCGCAGTCTATACTAGAAGGACTGCACTACAGTTTAGTATTTTACATGAAAGCCTGCTATTGAAAAAACGTTACCCCCTACTTCAATAGATCTGTGCCGCCAACTGCAAGCAGTTTCAGCTCTGTTTAGCTGGCAGAGTTCATTGTTGACAGACTAAGAACTGGAATTAAAATGTGTGACAGTGCATTAAGGAAGCACGCTAAAGGGGATTTAAAATAGAGTCAAAGAGAAGCAGAGAGGGGCGGGAGAGGAGCACGGGCAGCCCAGTGGCTCAGTGGCTGCCTGGGGCCTGGGGGCGGCAGTGGCAAGGAAGAGGTGAAGGGATCACACTTTTTTCCCTTTGGAAAAATGTTTTATAAGCAGCTAGCAAACATTGATGGCATTCTTCTGCCAGCCAGCCAGCCAATAACTTAAGCAAAGGAAGGAGACAGAGCAGCTCGGGTGGGTCTCACAAGCCCTGTGGGAACTGGCAGCTCTTTTTGTTTGCCTAATAGCTGAAGTGATTACTTCTGCCGCTCATCCTGAGAAAGCTAACAGGGCTCCCCAATAAACAGTGGTGATTGCCATGGTCCCAACCAGAACTGGAGCAAGGGGAGAAGAGGAGGTCGTTTGAGATGAATAAGTAAATCCTGGTCCGTTACCTTTCCTGCTGGCTTATTCGGCCTTTAAATTCTCCATATCCAAGTTCATTTGTGAATGGCAGCTCAAAACCAGGAAAAAAAAACCAACCCCCACAAAAAAAACCCAACCCCATGTGAAATGGAAAACAGGCAGGGAAGTAGTTGTCAGGAGGTACTTGCTGTGGTTACGTCTGTGGTCAGGCAGGTGCCTGGTGCCTCGTTTGTTCAGAGCCACGTGCAGGGTGTCCCTGGCGCAGTGTAACATGCACACCCCGTCTGCACGTGTCCACTTTGCTTGTTTTACACATACTTCCACTCCAGTGGAAGGACAGTGTTACATTTTAAATGCCTGTGGTAGTCTGGAGTATCGCCACAACAGCTGTGTGCTGCTGCTAGGAAAGGGAAGGAGTTCCTTGTCGGTCCAGTAGACAGCCACAAGGGAAGCCAATATTCTTCAAGTTGCTGAAAATTGGCCATCAGCCCTGAGATGCTAAATACAAAGTAAGAAAGAAAAACCTACTTTTACAGGAGAGAGATGAAAAGAAAGTCTGTATCTTTTTCTAACTGTTGTACCTTAGCAAATATAGTTATAAATAAGGCCACGGAAGGCACTCTCTGCTAATTTTTTCTGTGGATGAAAAACTGTGGGCTGTTTGTAACTGTCTCTCTAAAAAAAATCCTTTTCTATTGATACCTCAGGCTTCAGGGTTTCTGAAGTAGTCTCTTTTAAGTTTTGTTCCATGCCAGCTTTCCCGGGCACTGCTTATTTGTGATCAGCCTCACTGGATTTTGTGAAACGGAGCCCGTGGAAAGAGGTGAGCAGCTGTTTGAAATACAGGCAGGCAGAGACAGCTCAAGGCCAGAACGGTTTTTTTAGAAATTACGTCTCACCAAATGTGGTCACTGTACAAACTCTTGCTTTTTCTGTAGTAAGTCTCTATACTAACTGTCATCCACTTTCCATGAAAATTTCCGGAAATCAGTCTGGGATGCAGAATTTTGTTCCTGCCCAGAAGGGGATGGATTTTGTTCCATGATTTCAGTTGCTCTTATTTCCATGCTGGAAATGCAGTCCCGTGTCTTCTGTTTGAGTCTTGGCTGTTGGATCTGATCAGCCTCTTGATCATAGAATAACTACAGGGAATTGGGATCAGGAAGGAGACCAAAGGTGGTCAGCCCTAGCAGAGCTCAAGTTTCTGGAATTATTGAATCATAGAATGGTTTAGGTTGGAAGGAACCTTAAAAATCATCTCGTTCCAACGCCCCTGCCCTGGGCAGGGACACCTCCCACCAGCCCAGGTTGCTCAAAGCCCCATCCAACCTGGCCTTGAACCCCTCCAGGGATGGGGAAACCTGTTCCAATGTATCACCACCCTCATAGCGAAAAACTTCTTCCTGATATCAAATCTAAATCTAACCTCTTTCAGTTTGAAGCCATTATCCCTTGTCCTATCGCTACATGCGATGGGGACTTGTAAAAAGTCCCTCTTCAGCTTTCTTATAGGCCCCTTTCAGATACTAGTGACCNCCAACACCCCCAAGTCCTTCTCCTCAGGGCTGCTTTCAAGCCATTCTCCGCCCAGCCTGTATCTGTGCTTGGGGTTGCCCCAGCCCGGGTACAGGACCTTGCACATGGCCTTGTTTCTGTAGAAATCATTTTTTGTTAGAAAACATCTGTTTCATGACATGTTTTTCTAGTCCTTACTAGCAGATCCAACTGCAGCCCTACCAGGCTAAGCTCTTATCCTGCAAACACCAGCCAGTCTCCGTGCAGGTCATAGCCTTCGGTCCTTGCCAGACCTTGCCTTGCTGCTGAGGGTTGCCTGGGGCCTGAGGTGAAACTCAGGCCAAGAGGTGCTGCTTTATGCATCATCTTCAGTCCATTAGTGATCTCCAGGTGGGCTTTATGTAGAAACTGAAGTGGCTTGAAGTCTAGTTTGTCTCCATCTTGTGAAGCCAAAGGAAGGACCTGTGGTACCACTGCGATAACTGGCAGACACGATTGATATCTGGAGCTCTTGTACTTGTCCACTAGGAATTTGAATTTCTTGATGCCCATGTTCCTGAAGTAGTGGAAGCCAAAGGAGTAGAGGCAGAGTACAGACAGTCCAAATGGAATTCGGATAGCCAGCAAAGATGCCAAAAGCAGTGAAGATGCTCGTTTCCTTACACAGTAATTCCCATTAATAGTTTTGGTCACAGGTGATAAAATCAAGCTTGATGATGATTTTTATAAGGGGTAAAGCCCCAAGGTAAAACCCACTGTGGACTTGACAAGAAGCATCCAGCAGCAGTGCAGAGTGTGAGGATTTTTTTACTTTCAAATATTGATCTGTCAAAGCTGAACCTGGTAATTATGCAGTATTTGAAGGTCACCGTGAGGGTACCTTATGCTTTTTCTCAACCACTCTTTGTGTTTTTCACTTACTCACTTTAATCCAAAGGCTATGGGAGTTGAAAATTCTTTTCGTTGATGCCAGGTCAAGTTCTCAAGAGATTTTCTGCATCACGGTAAACATTCCATATTTGCTTTTTTGTGTGTGTATGTATATATATATGAAAATAGTGAGTTATTGGGAATAGTCGCTGTTGCCCTGTAGCAGATATTACTGCTAGAATCAAGTCATCAGCAAAGATACATGCCAGAAGCTTTTCCCTTTCTGTCATCTGAACAAAATTCTACTACATCTTATAATCATTCTGTAGTTGAACTAAATACAATGTAACGAGGATATAAACAAATAAGGTGTGCTGGTGCAAGCAGTTGTTAGTTGTAAAAAGTTATTAATTTTGGTGGATAGTAGAAGAAAATTTTATTTCTTTTAATAGAAGAATCTATTTCTCTGGTCCTGGTTTTGCTTTAATTTGTGATTTGATTTTGCTTGAATGTATTATTAGCGTGAATGCTAGGTGTTCTTGTAGCCCTCTTTGCTTCTATTGGTATTCTTTAAAATAGTCATGAGTAATCAGGAAACTGTGACCATTAACAAAATCCCTGGAGTTTCTTATCTATTTGTCTGATCACATCTGTTTCCCAGTGTTGGAGGACTTAGTGGTTGGAAACAAATGAATTTGAGTCAGGTGGAGCTCTCAGCCAGAAGGTCTCCGGGCTGGATTAGGAATGGACACAAAAATCCTTTCAGTTTGCATGTTTATTGTGTGGGCTTGCGAACTTATTGTTTCTGAGGTGCCACGTGTGTATGTACTAAACTTTAAAATTCCATTCTGTAAATGTGGACATGCAGTTTCCGTGCCGTGACACTTCTCTCATGCTTCAGTTTGAGATCCAAAAGCCCTGAGGTCAAAATGGTCCTAATGAAGTCTGTCCATACCTTTGAAAATCCCATCCATCTTAGATGTGTAGCTCATCTGTATTATGAGAGATGTTGTCTGCAAGCAGCGGGTCTATCGATCCAGCTTCCCTTGTGAAAGCAGCTGAAGAAACCAGCCTGAACTAGACAGGAGTCCAAGTTCAGATCTTCATCAAAACTTTCCCTACGTTGAAGAGCTGTTTGGAATTGGAATCCCAATTCATGCTCATTATAGAAATACGTCTTTTCTACACCGTTTAGAGCTGACATTTCCCTGAACTTTGTCAAATTAAGATATGGGGATATGGTTTGAACTCATTGTTAGGACAGTTTTAAGGGCTTCATTCTTCTCCAGGCAGATGTGATGCAGCTAATTTCAGTGGGTTTAGAGCAGCGTAAGAATGGCTTGGCAGAGTCAAACATTAAGTTCCTACCAAATAAAATGCGATCTTCACCAGAATCTTACTTTAGCAACTGACTTGTCTGGCTTGTACTTTATAGTTTTGTGTTAGGATTTATATTTACAGTGTCATTATGCACAAAATCTTCCACAGAGAATTTTTTTCTTTCTCATAATTAAAACAGTAGGAATTAATGATGGACTGGGGAGGCTCACTGTTTCTGCAGTAATGAACTGAACTACTTTGAGTGGGTAAGAAAAAAATATTAATACAGTGATTATTTTGGTCTGAACCAAGTCCTGTCATAAAAGATAAAAGTATTAAAATTGCATTAGGCATATTAAAAAAATGCAGCCCAGAATAGTAAACACACTGCAACTGTGTAAGTAGTATGGCTTTGATTCTAATGCTCGGCTAATTACAAGAGAAAATAGGATAATTTCCTTCAAAATTGCAGACATTACATATGACCTTACCTGAGGCCCTTTGAAAACTGAGGGCACTGCCCTTGTAAATTCACCTTCTTCTCTCTCCCTCCCCATTTTCGTCTTTCTCTTTTCACCTAGGAACTTTTAAACAAAAGTTACAACCTCTTCTGCTGGCTGTAGTGAACCACATCCCTGTAGCCAAAACAGTGAACTCTGGTCCTGGCCTGTCATTTCCCAGTTCTTTATCTCGCACCATTTCCAAAGGCACTGACGCATCTCAGATCAGCAGGCTGAGGGCTGCCTGCGGTAGGAAATACAGCAGTGTGGCAGAACCAGGAGGAGTCTAGGTCCCCACTGAAGGAGAGTCAGCAAAGGTGGGGAAATTGGGCTGGGGTTGTCCTGCTCCTGTCATCAGGACAGGGAATAGCAGCTCACTGTGAACTCGGGGTTTGTGTTTGAGAAATCCCATAAAATTTGGCAGCTCAGGCTGTTTGTATTCAACTGTTTGTCCCTTTTGTTTCTGAAAAGTATTCTTGTCCCAAGAACATTGTTCTCCCAAGAATAGTGTCTCTTGTGTCGCAGTGCTTTGGAACCACAGGGCCGTGCAAAGATTGAACACCAGTAATTACTAACTTACACAATCAGCCAAAAATTGAGATGTAACACTGTCTCCATGAGCCTAGCAGAGAGATAATGTGTTCAAGGTTTTCCTTAATGAATTTTACTTAGTTTAGGAATATATGGAAGCATCCTTCTTCCCTGGAGACAGTCCCTGACTTCCCTCTGCCGTGGATGCAGAAGCCGTCATTCTCAGGTTTTCCTTCAAGTCTTGCTAAAAGTCATCTTCTAACTTTCTTTGTCCTTCTTTCTGCGTGTCATCTTGTAGTATCCCTTAGTCTCATACGGACATCCAGGTGGCGTTCAGGCAGTTCCCTTTCTCCATGGCTGTTTTTTGACCCTGCAGGAGACATCTGAGCTTCCTGGCTGGGCTCCTGGGGTGGCCTCTCTGGCTTCAGCCATCGAAGCAACTCATCCGACGGAACCCTTCTCACTCTAATACCGAATGAAAGCTGGTTTTCACTCCCACCTAGTTCCATGTTGTTTCACACAACTCCTGGAATAATACTATCCATTCTCCTTTGCCACTGTTAATTCTCTCCTAAGAAATGTATAAACCCAACTTCCTACTTAAAATACACACAGTGTGATGTTTGGAAAACATTTGGTGTTTGCTCGGTCAGCTGCTTATTGTGATTTACCTGTTGTGTGTTCAACACACACCAAGACTCTGCTGTTCAGGTGCCTAGCACCGTGGGGCTAGGAGATAGAAATGATAAATTGGTAGTATGATTACTGCAATATAAATTATAATAGATTTAACAGATGAACTAAGCTTTTAGAACTTTCAGGAAGAAGTTTGAGAGTCAGATGTTTGGGAAGTATCTTTCTCTTAAGTCTTTTTGCACATCCACCCTCTTGCCAGCGGTTGTGTTGTGAACCACCATTCCTCAGGATATTCTGAAGGCTCCAGCTCTGGTCAGACTCTGTAAGATTTTCTGCTTTCATTTAAAGCAAAATCAAAGAATAGATGAGGCTGCACACAGGGTTGAAGTATACCCTAATGTCTCAGAGGCCAAAGGGCAAATGAGAACAGAACCCCCTAAGTGTTTTTAATTTCAGAATTTAGTAAGTAAATATCTTTTTTTTTTTTAGAGGCTTTGGCCTTGATTTTTCAGGGTCTGAGGTTGTCAGTATTGTGTCTGTTATGATATTTATCCATATGATATGTGTATTGGTGAACCTTCTGGAGTACTGACGGACTTACTTCTGTGACGGTCTGGCTTCTGGGGAATTACAGTATTGCTGCACTTACAGAAAAGATCGGAAAGATAGCCCTGGCAAAAAAACCCTGGATGCTGCCCAAGCTTGCTGGCCCAGATGTGCCAGGGAGCTGGTGGTCCAGTTTGTGATACAAAGATGCTCCAGTACGGTCTCTCTCCTCAACAATAACTCACAGTTCAGATGAAGCAGATGGTAGTTCTCAGAGTTACGTGAGGTTTGCCATCCATAAAATAAGGCTCAAGGTGTGTTTATGTAGTTCATGTTTTTTCCCCCTCAGGACAGGACTGGATAGTTATTTTAAATCTCCTTTAAAAAATGGAAGGGAAGCTATTTTCCTTTAAAAGTAAGGAATGTGTAAGGGCTTGAGTTTTCTTAAAACTTTTTGGACTTTGCCTGGTTTTCTGTGGAAATCAGCCTCACAGCAATCGCTGTGTCTGTCTTCAGTTTCCCTTGCAATAACTTTTCAAAATGTTGGTTGAATTTATTCAGATTTGACAGGGGAGAAAAGGTCTCACAGATACTATCTTTGTATGAGTTTCATAAAAATAGGCATCTAGATAGATGAAACTGTGATTAACACTCCCACCAAAGGAAAAAAAGGCACTGTAGGCTCAACCACATTATTAAACAGCTGAGAGTCCATGCAGGAGACTGCCATAGAAAACCTGCCTTCAGGCTGCCTCAGAGTCTTCCCTGCTCCTGTTTCCATTTCTTTTGCCACGCAGCCTGCCCAGCATCCCAGTGGTAAGAGCAGCAAAGTAAAATGAACCCGTGTCTTTTTTCCTGGATGGGTTTGTAGTAGGATTGCCTCTTATTAAAGCAAAATACCAGTGCACCTGCAGCATCAGCGTGACACGTGAGGACCTTCAGAGAGCGCTCTGTTGGAAAGCTACCCAATTCCCCCCAAATTAGCTGATCTCAAGCCCTCTGAAGTTCAGATGGGGCTTTCAGTTGGTTTTGGAAGAGGCTTCAAGGTCCTTGAAGAGGAGTAAATTAGTCTGTGTTAAGCTTCGTGAAGCCTTTTTGTGGTCTGGGGATGTCATCTTTTTTACAAGGTAAGCTCTACAGGTCGCAGCCCCACTGTAGACTGGAAGATGGTGCAGAAATGTACAGGTCAGTGGGAACCTGTGACCTGCAGGGGGACTGCGTAGTGCAGTAGGGCGCCATACAGGACTTACAGCTTGGTCCAGAAGCAGCGTCCTGGTTTGCTGCCGTGGTATTTCCAGGCTAAGACCTGGGCTGCCTCCATACCTACATGCAGCGTGAGGCTCAAAGAGCTGCACTGCGTCCAACCTTGGCCTTTGCAGCATGTAGCCAGCTTAGCCTTTCCTAACTGCATGTTCCAGCCTGTGCTTCCAGCCTCAGAGTTAGTGAGAGGAAACTGCTTGGTTGTGTCTTTCCCACTCCTGAACACCTACTGTCCATAGGGCACACCACCGCATAGGGGACCATAGCTATTGTAAGTTTGAGGCCAGGTAGCCTTTAGTCTTCAGCCCCTCATGGGCTAAGTTGGGTGAGGCTATGTCACAGAGATTTCCATGTGAAGGAAATTTTAGTAGTTTTCCTGAAAAAAGGCGCTCTCTGACCCCATTACCAGCGTCCCTTTAGTGTCACTAGCAACTCAAAGGCAAGATGGTTCAGCATCCCCTGGGTGGTGTGCTGGTCTGCGGCTCCCCAGAGCAGGTGAGCCAAGCCCTAGTTTTAGTCTAGATAGAGGTATGTAAATAGGGCTGCATTTTTTCCTCAGTAGAGCTTCATGGAATTTGTGATCAATGAGGCCCCCTGGAGCTCTTTAGAAAAGCAGTTTTATGAGCAGTAGAGCTGCTGAGAGCTGGTTGCTTATGATTTATGTCTCATGATTAGGTTATCTGGAATTTAATATGTTCCTAGTGCTAGTTAAAGTATCCTCAATAATGTGTCTCTTACGTGGAGTCTCTAGTGCCCAGGAAAGACTGCGATCACAATAGCAGGAAAACTATTACAGCCTTTCTCCTCTCCTTGCCTACCAGCTTTCAGGAAACTCATAAGAATGCAAAACTTTTGAGACAAGTGTAGTGCCAAATCGGGCTGAGAACAGTCAAAAGCGTCAAACATTTAGAGGGACAGATAGAAAGATAAATATACACATGTCATGATTGCACCAGCCTGATTTCTTAGGGACCCAAGCTAAACGTACCTGACGTGGCAAAAAAAGAGTAAATGCCAATTCAAATGAGAACCCAGAACGCTCACTTCTGAGCTCTCGCGATATAAAAGAATGGCAGCCTTTGCATCCCAGCCCAGCCCATTGGCAGGACTCTTCGCAGATGCGATACAGACTCTGCGAAGCTGTTAGTGCTGTTCATTCTGTACGTGCTAGAAACTTATAAATGGATTCTAATATTTCTAGGCTCTGGGATGTGCTAAAAGTAATGGTTACAGTGGTGTGATTTGGAGAAGTTGTGCGAGTTTTCCGCAGAGGTAGAATTATATGTGGGTGTGTTATGTTCTAGTACTAATATCACGGGCAGGAAGCCTGTTGATAGGTGTCCGTGTGTGATCCCAGGCATCATCAGCCATCTCCGTGCCTCTAGAAAAGCAATTCTTTCCGTTACAGTCCATGCAGCATTTATTGACCTGATTTTTTTATGCTTTCCTCAGTGACAGCTTGATTCTCCTCGCCGTGCTCCTAAAGAACCCTTACTGCAAAGACCTTTTTAAAGGTATTTCTGTTGGGGGTCGTGCTAAGCCTGTGCCTGTATATTAATGTGTTTCAGTCAAGACACAGAAACATTTTAAGCCTGATGCCAGTTAGTTTTAATTGAAGAGGAGAAAAAAAACATGGCATGATTGGGTCCTTAGGGAAATGGCGAGTTTCTACAGCTGAGCCTTTGAAACATCTAGGCGATCTGAAACAGAGAGGGGAGTAACTATGAATGAAGCAGCCAAGAGATGGAGGTACGGCTGAAAAATTCCAACCAAGAGACATGTGGAAACTGTGCTCGGAGATTTCCCATATGTTTGGATCTGATCCAAATGAACCAAAATCAACAGGAGACTTCTCTACTCACTGCAATGATTTTACTATTAGCAGACCCTTTCTTTTATGAATCTTCTCATTTCAGCACTAAGGAAAAGAAGGTTCATGTGTCTATATGGCAATTTGGCAAAACCAGTTGTGGTTATATGGCAAATCGGCAGTGCTGGAGCAGTAGTCCCAGCATGGAAGTGCTACTGCAGAACCGCAGGAGGAACAGGGACAACTTCTTAGGCAGGGTGTTAGCAGCCAGGCCCCAGAAGGTCTTGGTCACAGGTTAGAGGAAGAAGTTGATTCCTGTTAAAAGGCCTTTGGCTACTCCAGGGAGTGCCCCACACTAGTCCACAGCCAGGGCTAGCAGTTTGTCACTGTAAATCATAGAAAAATTCATGGCTGTAGTTCAGAGTGAGAGGCAAAAAGGCATGGGTTCATAGCTGGGGAGAAGGGTCAAATGTGAGTCTCTCAAAGACGACTTGGGATTTAGAGGAGCCCAGGCGTTGTTAGGTTTCCTCTGCTTCCCTGGTGAGTTACTTTGCCAGCGGTTAAAAACCATTTCAACCTGCTTTGCATGTTCCAAGTGGGTGTTGTGCAGTGGTTGCAGCACTGACCCAAGGCTTGAACCTGTCTCAGTTGTAATTAATGGAAAAACTCCCTTTAAGTTTAACGAATCAGGAATTGAGTCTTAAGACACTTGAAACGTTGTATCAGTGGAAATACACCTGCCCTGATTCCTCTTCGTTCTACTCAGGTCACCTGTTTCAGCTCAGCAGCTCTCAAAATTTCCAATGTATTCACCCACCCACATGCTCAAATCTTGAGATGTCAAAGTCATGAGTCTTTCTCTTTCTGTTTGAATAAATCATGGCATCCATGGCTCCGGAGACAGCTTGACAAAAATGTAGCTGTAACTGAAGTATTTGCTGTAGCTGGGAAGTGTACAGAGATTAATTAAATAGCCAGTTCTCTCTTGCTGAGAAGTTTCTCAGATTTGGGAACTGAAACCTCCAGCGCTGGGATGCACCTTAAAAATTAATGGCTTTTGAAAGCTTGATCCAAATCACATTTAGGTATTTCTGGGATCTGGGCAAAAAGAAGAATCAGTTTTGCTTTGAGGACATAATGAAGGTTTCTTTTTAGGCATTTACAACTTCAGAAGTATTTTCTGCTCTACGTAGGACTGTAGTCCCTTAGTAAAACAGTAGAACCACTTTGCCGGGTGGGTGAACTGATGTCTAGCACCAAACACTACTGCAGTCAGTCTCCATAATGGTCTGAGTCTGTATACCTAAAGGGTAGAATTATACCTCATTTTCTGTGAGTAACCTGTAAAAAAGTGATGTGGGGGCTTGTCTAAACTTGCCCGGGATGCGTTATCCCCACGTCTCCATGGAGCCGGCGTTAGTGTCTAGATAGGGCTGAGCTGGGAGCAGCAGGGCCGGGGCTCCCGTGCGGCGGGCCGTGCTCAGCTGGCCCTTCGCCAGTGCAGTCACTGGCTGTTGTTTCAAGGAGCATATGGACCTTTCATATATTCTTGGATAAATTATCTGTGTTATAAACATCCTCCTCAGCATCATGGAGTGAAAAGAAAAACGTGACAGGCTGTATTTAGTGATTAACCCCCCCACACGGGCTAAAGGCTATTCAGTCTGAATGCACATAGCGAGCGGGGCAGGGTGACGGTTTGACTCACGCTCTGTGGGCTCTCACTGTCAACGCAGCGACGCTCTGAACCATTAATAATAATGTGACGTTTTAGCTGGGGGGAGATATGTGTCTCTTGAAACCACATTTCTGTCTTCCACCCACCCCGCTCTAGCATTCATCTGGATTTATTGAATAAGGTTAATGGATTATTTAGCAGGTTTCTCCAGCCATTATCAGCTAGCACACTCTGTTTATGTGGCTGGCCTCTCCTGTTCTGTCAGCTGTCATAAGCTTCTCAATTAGAAAAGGGGGGAAAAAAAAAGTGTGAAATAGGTAACCATAGTTACCTGTGATGTGGGTTTTTAAGAAGTGCTCAGAAACCTAGTGCCAACAGAGTTTGGAAGTTCAAAGCTTTAATTTATTCAAGAACTCTCTTGAATCAGAGTATCAAAAGCATTTAGAATAAATTCAGAACATTTTCTTTTGTAGAACAATATTGCAGTCCTAAGCAGAAGCCATCCTACAGACCAACTGCTTGCTCTGCTCACGAGAGGAACATGGGAGCAGGAGAGGGAACAAGTGCCCTTGTTCCACTTCTCTTCTGCAGAGCCCGGTGGCCCTTGCAGTGGAGTAGCGTGTGAGAGCAGTGCTTTCCTGGAGAACTGTCCTGTTGCATTCCTATTTACACCGAATTGATGATTTTTTAAAATGGCGATACAGAGCCCTGAAGTTGTGTGTGCTTCAAGGGCATCTTTCAAGTAAAGGTGCCTGCCTCAGAAATTTGGCCCCAGTCATGCTGTCTGCTGAGAAAAAAAATAAAATCATTCAGGCTTAATTTAATGGGAACACAGGATAATGCTAAAAGCTTTTCATTGGACCAAAAGTGCCCCATGGAACGTGTGTTGAGGTCAAAGCCTTCCCCTCTCAACTATATCCAGGTTGGCCTTTTGCAAAGCAGGGAGCTGCCCGGTGCTCTTCTTGTAGGATTTTCATCCGAACACACAAGACAGCAGCCACCACCGTGTCCCGTGTGCTCGGTGGCACTGTCCAAGAGAAGCATAGAATAAGAAGTTTGCTGTCCAAAAACATTGTCTCACCTGAACCAGCCAAGTGCACAGAGCACAGGAAAGACACGGTTTGTCACATATTTTATTATCATAACACGCAACATAAGGTGGACACTGGAAATCCTTGCACCCAGCGCACAACATGTCAGTTTATCAGTGCACTTCCAGTGGAAAATGATTTTCTGCTACTGGGTCAGTACTCATTTTACTCATTTCCCAAGAAAGCTCTCTGAAAAAAGTAGGTTTGTAACTAAGGGAAGATCAGTGTTGTATTGGACTGGAGATGCCTGAAACTTAGGAGCAGTCCCTGCCTCTGCCCCAATGATCTTGGGCAAGTCATTTCATCTTCCTCCTTCTAAAACACAGCTTTGTTTATTAAATGTTTTATTTATTTCTTATATTGCTGTTACTGTGGGGGGAGTGTCAGACTCTCATCTCTGGCAGCAGGGGAAAGCTCCTGCGATGGTACGAGCTGTTCTTTGCTCAGCAGGGCCCTGCCCTGGGCTGGCGGCTGCGGGGGCATCACACGCTGCTCTCTGTTCTGCGCGTTGCGGTCTGGCACTGATGGGCTGCGGAGGGTAGCGGGGGTCCTGACTGACAGAAACCACCAACAAAAAGGCTTTTCTCCAACCCCCTCCTAGCTGCTCTAAACCCAGGCAAATTCAGCCTTTCACAGTAATTAAGCATTCATCAGGTTGCAAGGTATAGTCTTCAGGTGTGGGAGAAATCTGATAACTGAATTTTTCAGTTATTGCTGAATCCCGAGAGTGACCTCCAGGAGTTACAAAGTGCACTTTTCCCCGTTAGATGTTTGCTGGATCCGATCTTCACGCTGGTGATTTTGCTTTGTCATAAGACCATTTTCTAGAAAGCCAGCACAGTAACTCTGAAGCCTCTAAATGCTTACCTCAAGTCCTCCTGTTTAACCAACTTGAAACAAATAGCATATAATTTATTAAGGGTGCATAAAGTTGCGAATATTGCAGTTCATTCAGGTGCAGGGCATAGCCGTGAAAGGTCACAGTTCTTACGGTATTGTTTAAAGTGCTGGCAAATTTCTAACGTGTTTGTGCTGTGGCTGCATTCATTCCGAAGCTGAGGGAAGGCTGTGTTTCTATCTGTTAATCTGGAGGTTCCTTATTAATAGGCTGCACACTTCATTGATTTTTAATTAATTTCTGAAGAGACACAAAGGATAAGTGCTGCAGCCCACAGACGTCTCTGTACTTATTGCAGTCCACATCTGTATTGATCGCCTGCCTAAGGAGCAGAAGTAATCCATTTTAAATACACCTTCTTGGAGAGAGCGAACGCAGTGCAGAATATACTCTCCCCATTGTAATTGCATCGGCAAGAGGTCAGGGGTGGGGCGGGGGAAGGGTAGCCCGTTGTTTAGTATGCTGCTGGCCCTCCGAGCGCCGGCGTCTCTGCAGGCTGCGTTTCAGGAAAGCCAAGTTACCTCCCTGGTGGGCAGTTTATAACTACAGAGTATTAAGAAAGCGCTGGTCGCGGCTCCGCTGCTAAAGCTGCACTGGGAGCTCCTTTACAGGACACGTTTAGCCTGCCTGCCTCTTCAGAGGAAGGAGCTGGAGCTAGTCTAACTGTAGCAATTAATCTCAGAGAGAAGAATAGCATTCAAAAAGCCCTTTCAAATCGCTAATGCGCTGATACCTCTCTCTTTGGTTGCCACTTTGAAAAGCATCAAACGCTTTCCAGGAGTATGTTGTCCTCTGGGAGCTGAAACCTGAAGTCTCGGAGCACTTCCCAAATCAGAGGAAAGGTACGTTCTTCCTGCTGGCATGTGTAGCACAGGTTACCAGGATTTGCTTTTGAAACAGTAATTCACAGTCTTTGTCATAAGGACTGTGTTCCTGCCAGCCTCTTAACTGTACTTTCTTTACAATGAGTGTTTATTGCCCAGCAAGGAGAGTTTTGCAGTCGTAGGTTTGTTATTTAGGCAGCTACTTCTTATTGAAAGGCCCCTTTTACAGAAGAAGGTGTTGACAACACATAGCTGCAGTTGCAGCCGAAACGGTGCTAAGCATGTCCTGCACAAGGCGAGTGGTGTTCCCGCTCGTGGACACGGCGAGCGGTGAGTTGTGGCTCGCAGAGCCCAAGCCCGGTGGTACAGCTGGGGAGGGCGGAAATCTGCTTCTGAACAGTCAGTCCTTCTTACGCAGGGACCGTCAGTAGACCTCTACCTTGCCTTTCCCCTTCCTACATGGGGCGATGCACCCGAAGGACAGTCTGCCTGGTTTGTGTGCTCTCCTTCAGAAGCCCTTGTGAGAAGCAGATACTGCAGCGCCAGCAGGGAGGCATCAGGTGCTCCGTGCTTTATCAGAGTCTTGGGGGTGACCCTTTACTCACAAGTCCCTGACTTTATTAAGTTTTTCCGATTACAGCTCTTGGTCCTGTTCAGTAACTGCAGGGTCAGAAACTCTCTTGGTGTGTCTCTGTTGCAACGTGTATTTGTGCATCGCTTCTGTGTTGGCCTAATGAGGGTAGGAGAGGAGCTGCAAAGCCGTATCCAGGTTACTGTGTCCTTACTGGTGATACGCTTATTGTAAGCGCAGCTACAAACTACAGTTTCTCTCGCCTCTTTGGGCTGCAGTAGCGTAAGATGAGCTGTGATTTTCTTCAGAGATTATAAGAGAACAGCCCTGTCCTCCCGAGCACCTTGGGAACAGGGAGAAGGTGCTGGGGGAGACTAAGGTAGCCTGTGCCCATGCAGCCCAGGAGGCTGGGACACCTGGCCCAAGGGAGGTGGTAACGCAGCCGATACGAGCCGGTTTGCCATTGGAGGCACTGAGGCTGGCACAGGAGAGCGCCTTGCACCCAGCTGTCTTAAGGAAGCACTGTGCAGTGGTCTTGAGTTAATTGCAAAATGGAGATAAGATATAACTCCACACCTCCCTCCCTCGGGAATGTCATGCATAGGAATGAACTTTTTTTCCTCCCGTTCTACACATGCCGTGTCGCAGCGGCACAGATGTGACTGTAGGTGGGACCAGAACTTGGAGGCACATGCGGTATGGGCAGTGTTGAAGTACCTGTTTTGCATCTCATTGCTTATGCTACTTAATATATTTATGTAACACCTTTCATCGGAAGAACATGAAGTGCTTCACAGGCTCTTTTTGTTCAGCACCACCTAATCTAGGTATCTGCATAATTTGAGGGAGCCAGGGAGGCAACTCATGCTTTTTGCAGGAGTTCAGACAAAGGACATGTTTGATGGTGACAGTGGAACAGATTCCGCTTCTGGTGATGCCCGAGGACCTTCGACACCCACCCAGGATAGATAGCTTCATTTTAAGGACCCCACAACCTCAGAATCCTGAACCAGTCAGTTCAGTGGTGACCCATTTGTCTGTTCTTTGAAGGCGTGAGGAGACACTCCTGAGATTTTAATTTAGGATTGCAGCGGGTCTGGGCCCATCAAAATGTCTGCTCAGTCCAGTCAATTAAGTCTTGAATGTCATAAGCTTATGAACTTGCTTCTCCTCTCTATTTTCTACTCTTTCTCCCTTTATGAATCACCTGTCATTTTGAAGTAGCCTGCATTTTTCCTGTAATTCTCATCTAAACTTTAGCCTCATAGCCTCTTTCCCTTCCCTTTTGCTTCCTGACTTTGTTGTGACCTGTTATGCTTTAGCGTCTTTTTTATTCTGTGTCTTGGGCCATAGCTCAGCAATGCAGTAAATCAAGCTTTAGGACTCCTGTTACTGCAACAAATATACCGCAGCAGACACAGAGCAAAGATCTGGTGTAGACTCTTTTTGTCCATACCTGCTCTTCTGATGGGTAACTGGCGTGTTTATCCTGCCATGGGTAGCGTGTGTCCTGCTGTGGGTGGTATGAAGCCAGCTCGTCTCGATTTGGGGATTCAGCTGAGTCAGCCAATGTGCGATCACACTCCCCTGTGTGAGCAGGCGGAATTTGTACTTCTGGGCAATCCACAAGTGGAGAGATGTAAGGCTAACCTGTCTGCAGAACATCACCCCTAGCTCTTTTCACGGCAGAAGTAGCTTGAGTTACCTGTGCAGGAGTTGTATTTGCACTGCTAGCTTTCCGTAGGGATAATAATCCAGCTGCACTGGGATCCTGCCTCTTAAATCAAGTACAGATAACTTGGGCTTGCTTCTATGTACTCTGAACTGTTTAGTCTGAAACCATTTAGTGGTGTCACAACAGGACTGTGAGAAAAGGGTATATTAGCAGGCGTGAGTACGCAGCATCCACACTGCTCGCGCCCCACCAGCTCGGAGTGCAGGTCTGGCAGAGTTTCAGGTGCCTGGGCCTGGCCGGGAGGACAGGTCCAAAGCAGCTGTAGGAGAATCCAGCTAGTTGCATCAGCTTTGTATCCTAAGCCTGTGTCTAAAGCCAGCCAGCTTGAGATAAAAGCACTTTTACCCCAAGATATGCCTTGTTACAGGTGAGTAGCACATTCCTTCAAACTTGAGTAAACTGTAGAGAAACTTTGGAAGAGAGAGAGCTTACTCAAGGGAACAGGAGATGGGAAGAAATATATTGCTATCACTTTCTTTGTCTACCCTTTACCAAAGAGAGAGAGAGGTATTAGTTTACCCCAGCGGCATTAGTTTACCCTGTATAAATAGTAAGTGATTGAACTGCTGAGTATTTGGGACACAGCCCAGGATGCAGGAATGGGGTTCCCTTGCCAGCTTTACCAGAGTTGGCAGAACTCTGGCCATTTTCAGAAATCCGTGGCAGCTCACCTGTGGAGGTGTGCAGAGCTCAAGCTGCCTGTCCCCAGCTCAGCCTGGCAGCTGTGGACTGGAAGAGTAATTAGCATCCTTGGCTTTGCCTTGGCTGCGCGGGTGAGCTCCGGTCCCAGTGCCCAGGCAGACCCCCATCACAATCCCACCTCTGCAGCTGAGTCGGTGTGTGCCGGAGCAGTGCCAGTGTTCCCTCCCACAGCTCTCTCTGGAGTAACAGCTACTTAGATGATTCTGGTTGCTCCTGACAACAAAGGGCACCGCGTTTTCCTTGAAAGCTTATTTAGCCCCAGGTAAAATTACACTTTTTCCATGGGGTAAGCGGGGGAAAAGATGATCATTTCAAGCTTTCTGGAGTGATTCCTGTTATTAAGCTAGCCTCAGGTTATTAGGATGAAAAGAGGGCAGTCTCCAAAGCTGGAGATTAATGTCCGTGAGATTTGAGTTGGGCTTGAAATTTTCTTCCTCCACATACCTGTTTGAGGAATCTGCCATGTCTGCTGGCTTTGGTGGGTGCAAGTTTTTATCGAAGAAAGGCAGGCTGCTCCTAATTTCTGGATGGGATAAGATCAACATTCCCTCTATGTAGGGAAAGCATAATGTCTATTATAGACACCGGCAAAAAGTCACACTTAAAAAAAATGTGTTTATAGTACATCTGCTGACTGCTGGTCTTGCTGCAGTTCTTGAGGCAGGTAAAGGTCTCTATACTTATTTTTTTAATTTCAATTGTCTTGCAAAATGATGTCTTGTATCGTGCGAAAACATATGTATGTACTTAAACTGCAGTTAGTGATTCAGCACACTTCAGTTCATCGCTGGTAATTATCCCAAAGGGACTTTGCATTTAATGACTTACATACCTGCTTAAATTCTGTCCTGAGTAATGAATGCCTTTTTTCTGGAAATGTGGTAGAGGCACCTAAGGGAAAGAGCTTTCAGACAAGGCTCATGCAATTTGAAGAGTTGGACATTCCCGGAATGGCAGCTGCCACTTTTGAAATGAACCCAGAAGCGTCCTCAGCGGGGAGGTGGGACTCTGAAAAGTCCAGAAAAGTGATGGAAATCGAATAACAGCATCTGAACCAGTCTGTGCCTGCAACTCTTACGCTCTGAGCTGTACAAATGGAGACTGTGCTCCAAAACTGCCCCCAGGAACTGGGAGACAAATGGCAGCAGCAGAAAGTAACACTGGTAGGAAAGTAAGAAAAAGAGCAAATTATAGCCACGTCTTAAAGGCAGGAGATCTCAGGGGGCAAACCCATAACTTTCCAGAAAAACTTCATTTTACTTTTTAAAAAAATCCCTTTAGTCTCTTATTTCCACCACCAGCCCGCCTTTGATGATCTTCCTCTGTAGATGTCTGCAGCGCTGGAAGTCCTGTGAACCTCATGTGGTACTTTCTACTGCAGTGCAGCACTTGGAAAGAACAGGAAGCTGTCCCACCTCATTGTCTTCCCTCCTCCCATGGATTTTTTGGACAGGAAGTCTTCTTTCCACTGTCACACTTCAGTTTGTTGCCAGCACATGTTACCTCGTTTTCAGGTCCGTCATTTTGCTTGCGAAAAGAGCATCAGCGTTCCTGACTGTACCTGAGATGGCCATACCAAATCTGGCTATCCGCAGTCCCGGAGACTTCACAAACACTCCATAAGAAAATTGGGGAAGACTTTCTTCTTTTACAGCTCTTGATGACTAACTTTTAGCCTATTGAACAAGATAATTTTTGTTCTCTCTTATTTCTAGCCAGCTCCAAGAGTAAACTGATGGGTAGAGAGCAGGATCCACCTCAGTTAGCAAAACTGTCGATTACACGCACCCCCCCCCAGTTATTACATAGAAAACTGCCAAGGCTGAAAAGCGACATGCAGTAAATTCGTCCCAGAGTTCAGCTCCCAGTGGCCATTTACATCTTTCCTGTCCACCTCCCTTCTCTGAACGAAGCCCTCTTGGCCTGTTCTGCCCTTCAGCATTGCTATTAGTTTCCCTGGTGCTGTTGGGAGCCCTGCGTGAAATGTATAAACACGTGGGCAGGGCAGGTTAGTAATTGTGTAGGCAAGGATAAAAGACCTTTAACACTGATCGAGGTCCTGGCAAGGGCATCTGTTTCTGCTTCTGAAGGGAGAATTTACATTTTCACAGTTGCGTGGTCTGTGCACGGGTAGCAGGATCAAGGCTACAGCTATGTCTGTCCGAGTGAAGATCCATGGAGCACAGGTTTGTCTTCATACGTGACCCTGGCACTGGGTGAGGGGCACAGTTGGGAAAGACAGAAGGCTATTCCTCGCTCATCCTGAGCTTCCAAAGGGACTTCCTCAACTTATCTGTGTTACAGCTGTTTGCGGTGGCTGTTTGACTTCTTAATAGCATTAGGCACTGACTCAGAGAGTGATTTTATGTTCAGGGACCTTAGCAATAATTGCATTTCTAATGACATTCTCTGTGAGGAAACCTCTGTCGTGACTGTGATGAGGAACTGCCAGTGACGGGGAGGTCACGGCTGATTCTTGTGGTCGTGGGAGATGAATCTGGGCTCAGAGGTAAATGGACACCTGGTCCTTAATGGCTTCATGTTGAGTATTCTCAGGGGTTTCATCATAAAAGTCCCACCCTATGGTGGATGTTGTAATACGTATACTGAAGTATGGGGTTTCTTATTACCTGGACATTTTATACTTTGATAATTACATGGGATCTGCATAGCCCCAATTTAGACAAGCCCTGAAGGGTGCCTCATTTCCCCAGCCTCCCAGATCGCACCCCAAATGGCCCAGAATAGTGTCTTTTGGATTGGGCTTTCAAGTGTCATGTTTACAGAGAGATCTCTTTCCATTGTCCGGGTGTAGAGTCACATGTAGTTTTGTCTTGTAACTCGTAAAATGTCCTCTTGGTGTTTGACCATGGGGTTGTTGGGTGGTGATGGCACCAGCTGTGTAATGCGGAGAGTATTTTTTTGGTATCGTTCTTCTGTCTCATGTAAAAAGATTAGAGATGCATATAAAGCACTTCTGCCAGTTTCAAAAATGCCTTCAAATGATGATTCTTGGCATAGTATATGTTTAGACAGTATTGCTGCAGTGAGTACTGTAGGATTCCCATTTTTAGATTGTTTTCATTCAGT
This sequence comes from Stercorarius parasiticus, assembly GCA_013396915.1. NCBI lineage: Eukaryota > Metazoa > Chordata > Aves > Charadriiformes > Stercorariidae > Stercorarius > Stercorarius parasiticus. Next base: position 1,013,602 of record VWZL01004159.1, on the reverse strand, counting down.
TCATTGTATAATCTCATTTATTGAAAATATATACGTATATATGCCTTTTCTCTTATACTTGCACTATCCACCTTTAAAACTTGTTGATAGGATATGGGAAAATCGAGCGTGTTTACACTGGGTATTCCTCAGAGGATTTACATTTATGCAAGTCATGGACCTGCAGAGGATTTTGTAGCTGTCAACCCTACATGGGTTGTTTTTAGCTGTGCAGATAACACAGGTGGGAAAAAGCCCCGAGAAGCTTGTTTGACAGAGGTGAACTGTTAAGTGCGGTGATACACAGACAGCTGTTCCTACCCTCTTGCTGGATAGAAGAGAAAACCAGGTGCGGTATTGATTAGGAGCAGTGTTGGGGCTGGTGATTAGACATCTTTCTAGTTCACAGGAGAGTATGAGGTTAGGTTGAAAAAAATCCAGTCTTACTTAGATGATATTAAATAATAGCACAAGATTGAAATAAATGGCAATGAATGAGTAGAATAAACAGTGAAACATGCTGAAATGTTTGCCTACGTGTTTAAAAAATGCTTGGAGATTAAATATGTTGAGAAGGTAAAATAAGATCAAGGAGGCACGGTTAAGGGTTTGATTGTTTATCTCTTTCAATGCAGGATGTTTCTGGACACCTTAGCATCCCTTCCTGCCATCATTAGCGAGAGGTGGGAGGTGAAAGCCTTGGTACAGGTCATCTGTTTTGATTTTAACAAGACAGAAATTCTATTTCTTCATTTCTGCCAAAAGAAATGTTCGGTATCTTCATATCATTTCAGTGCTGATAGGTGCAAATTAATCCATTAAAAATGACAATTTTATTTGGGCCTAATTTATTCTAATACCAACAGAATTCTCTCATCAGGTTCTCTGGGTTCCTGTGTCCTCACCAGATTCTGTCCACAAAGATTGTTTGCGGATTTGGACCTTTCTTTTTTCCCCATTTTCTCTCTTTTTGACCAAATAAGATATTGGAAGTTATGTCAAATCTATGAAGTTTTAGAAGTGTTTCTGTTCATTCTAAAAATTTGAGATATTTCCTAAACTTAAGTAGAAAGGATGTGTAAAGCGCCTTGAGACGTTTTGGTCAGGGAGGAGCTCTTGCAGTGAAAGGTGCAAGACTGAAGAGAGATGCTGAGCCCTGGGGAAGCTGGAGGAGGAGGCCGGGAGCTGCAGCAGAGGGGTGTTTGGGGGAAGCAGAGGGGCACCTGTCTGTTTGCACGTGCCTGCAATCCTGCCTTCACGGGCAGCACTTCCAGGAGCTGCAAAGAACCAGTATAATTTTAGATGTGTGAGGAATGACTATTTAAGGGCACCCCGAAGCCACCCCTCAGGTCAGATTGACTCTCGGTATCGCAGCACAGCTGGAGGTGAGGCTGTGGGCCCGCAGAGCCCTGCCTGCACGCCTGGTCCAGCCCGGCCCGGCGTGGGCACACTGCTCGTGCGGTGGCTGCCTGAGGCCCGTCCAGACAGCGGGTTGATACCGACCTCCCGACGTCTCATCCCAGGTGAGAGGGAGGGAACGAGACTGGGAGGTTGCTGTAGGCCACCTGCTTCCCAGAGTGCTTGGTATGAGCAGCGTTGACACTGCCTTGAGGCGCTTCCTGGTTACTGTTCGGTGTTAGAGATGTGAACCAGGATTTATATGAATTCCCAGTCTGCCTGAATTTTACGGGGCCGCTTTTGTGGGTTTTTTTCCTCTATTAACAGTATCATTGCTATTGACTGTGTTGTCTTTTTCTGGTTGGATTTCTTCAGATGGTAATTCTTGTGCTAAGTCACGGTGCCTCTGGTTTCATACTGTGTTTGTTGTGTGACTCACAATTGTTTGACCTATGGGATTTATTTGTCCTTTTTCTACAGGTTTTAATTTGATGTCAAAAAATATTATGCTTTCAGAGACTTACAGTTCTGATGTTCAACAGCCAAAAGTATTGATTTACAATTGGCAGGAGGGTGTTTGCTTCAACTAGCAGTGCTTTTAAAAAATAATTCCATTTGCTTTATGCCAAAGAGTCCCTGTGTCCCCTTTCAAACCACCTCCGTGTTGACTGCGGCAAAGCCTACCACAATAAAAATGAAATAGTGTTTATGCCAAATGTTCTCCCACATATACTTTCAAACCTTTTAGCGGTGTTTGCACTGAAATTTTTCTCCTAAAAGCTACAGCAGTTCAGAGCTCCATTTGATGCTTTTTCTAAAGACATCCACTTTCTGTCAAGAAAGGGCTACGTTCTGGCCATTGACCGTGAGCGGTGGCTTACCCACACTCACTGTCCTCTTGGAATGTATGGGGATGAGTACGTGTGAGCTTCTTACGCTGTGAAAGGGAATAAAATCTGGCCTATGACACTGAGTAATCTGGTTATTTTAATCACTACCTGTGACTCTCTGAATTATCATCTGTGTTACGGGATAATACGATCTCTTCGGTATTCAACAATGACTTTTAAAAATTACCATATATATTATACAGAGCTAATATATTAAGAGATACCTTAAGGGTAATTATCAAGTGTGTAATTTCATCTGTAGGTTCTTATAATGATGGTTAATGTCATAAATGCCTTTTAATGAAATTATAGGCTTGTAACCCTGCCTGACTATCCTTTGTGTGTCATATAATTAATAAGACCGAGCTTTGGTGTTCATCTCAGTGTCACAAAGCATCATGTAAACTTCCATACTGGTGGTGGATGGTTAGTCCCATATCAGAGTAAGAATAAGGTTAAGGCCAGGCTTGAGTGTATGTTACCTTATCTTTAAAAGCAGCTGGATGGGCTTGTTGACAAAAGTGCTTCTAACAGAACATATATATGCTCGTAAAAAAAAAAAAAAAAAGGCCATTGATCTAGTGTCTTCTTATAATACTACATGCCAAATTTTAAGGGAATGAGAAGGCAAGTGGGTTGCAGCACTTGGCACAAAGAATTGTTTTGCTTCTAATCCACTGAGGGTAGTGAAAATTTGTGTCCAACTGAAAAGCATTTGGAGATGGCTAAGAAGCTTCATCTTGAATTGAAGACACTTGCCTGGAACGTAGAAGAGCTGGGATTGTTTCCCAGTCTGGCCTAATGTCTGTGGGGCTCTGGCTAAGTTGGTTATTTTTTATGGTCTTCAGATTTCCTGTCTGAAAATTGAGGCCATAGTATTTCTTTTCTTTGTCTCACATTTCCAGGTTTTAAACTTGCTGGAGCAAAGGAGATACCTATATGGGGTTTTGTTGTTGTTTTTTTTTCTTTGGCAATTGCCATGGAATCTTACAGAATCGTTCACGCTGGAAGGAGCCTAAGGTCATCTAATCCCACCTCCTGCTCAGAGCAAGGGCAGTGTTGAACTTCTGCCCTCTACGCCACTTTCTTATTGCAAATACTAATAAAAGAACCAGAAATTTTACATGTCACCAGTGAAAAGTAGTTCTAAAAGATCATGTGAGACTCCTTATTTTACTGTTCTTTGTCTTTCAGGGAATGATGTACCTGGAAGAGAGGAGACTTGTCCACCGGGACTTGGCAGCCCGTAATGTGTTGGTGAAGTCACCAAACCACGTGAAGATCACTGACTTCGGACTGGCCAGGCTTTTGGAGGGGGATGAGAAGGAGTATAATGCTGATGGAGGGAAGGTGAGTGCTGTACATGTCTGGAAGTGAATATATCACTGTGGCAAACCTCCTGAAGTTACTCTTTAGGGCAGTGTATCCCTACAGGACTATTATCCATGTAAGAGCCTGTCAGTGACTTAGCAAACTGTGTTGTGACAGCACACACAAAAGCTGCTTGTTTTTTGCTCAGTGAGCTTCTCCAGGTGCCAAAATATAATTGTCTGAACAGTTTTCACACTCAGAATTAGGTTTTCTTCCCATGCTCCATTTTTTGTCTTGTTTTGAAGACTTCTGAAGTCAGTTCAAGGAGTGACAGATGTTCTAGTGCGTTTCTGCCAAGCCCCTTCCTCTGGTCAGTATGGACCTCAATAACTTGCAGTCCCATTTTCCCAGACAAGTAATTTTCCAGAAAACAAAAAAGAAGACAAGAGAACATGTTTGTAGAGCCACCTCTTCTATGACGTTGGAAGAGCCTGCATGTGCTATTTCTTGTATCCAAGCCTCCAGTACCACACTGAATGCCAGGCCACTAAAAAGGTAGCTTGAGGATAATTTTGAAACCAGACATTTTCCCATATTCTTTTCAGCATACCGCAAACATCCATGTAGTGCCTCACCTCATTTCTCATGCCTTCAGATTAATGCATTACAAAATTCAGAAGGCTGTAAGTAAAGGCTGTAAGTACATACTGCTGCCAGCTGCTCCCTAAACATCTTGAAATTCCACATTTCAACCTGTCACAAAATCCCAAGGGATTCTGCCTCTCCTGTCATTCCTTTTCCCGAATGTTCAGTTTGCTTTCTGTCTAGTTGCTATCTCTGTGTTTCTGTGCTCACTCGTGCCCTTGTCTGGGACAAGCAGCTGTTCCCAGCGTGTGCTTTCCTCCTGGATAGGCTGCGGCTGTATTTGTGCGGCTGCTGCCCTGGGCAGCTGCTGCATGGGTTACGTCGGCATTTCAGGCAGCGAGGTGAAGAGGTTGAAAGGAGTCGCTGGTGCTTTCCCATTTCCCCAGTAAAGAGACCTCCTGGCAGGAAAGGTGTAGTTTTGGCAGTCTTCCCTGATTCCTTCAGTTCTCTAGTCCCCTCTTCAGTAACCCCTCCGCCTCCTCCCTCCGTCAGCCAGGGAATGACAGAGAATGAGCTGTTCTGTGCAAACCCACTGATCCCTGGCAGCTCTTAGATGGTGTCTTGGACTTGTGAGGCCAGTCACACTGCTGGGAGTTCTGGAACAGGATTTACACGTCAGATGTGTTACGTCCCAGTTCCAGAGAAGTGTCCTGTGAAATCCGACAGACATTTGCAGCTTAAAGTTGTGTTGAGAGCATGCTAAGACAGATTCAGGCTGGATAAAAGGAAAAACTTTTTCACCATGAGGACAATCAAGCGGTTGATCAAGTTGCCCAGGGAGGTGGTGCAGTTTCCATCCTTGGAGATTTTCAAGTCCAGTCTGGGTAAAGCCTGGAGTAACTTGGTCTGATCTCATAACCGAACCTGCTGTGGGCCTGAGGTTGGGCTAGAGACCCCCTGAGGACCCTTCTGACCTGAGTTATGCCATGATGAGCAATGCAGCTTTGCTACTTCAGCGATTGCTCAAGTTTGGAACAAGCCAGTCATATTTAATGGGGATGAAAGCGATATACTTTTGCAGAGTTTGGTGGAGGAGGATGAACTGTTTTTGCAAGTGCTAAGCCAACCTTTATTTAAGAGTGCTATTTTGCCATAGCTGTATAGGTTATGTTCATTAGTCAACTCCACGGAAGGTATTTTCATAAGGGTTTGAAGGAAGACACATCCTCCGCTTTTACACCCACCATCTGTTCAGATTTTGCGTTCGGTTACGTATCTCTCTGGTTTATTTTAGTACATCTCCCATAGTTGCAAATTCGAGGAGACCCATACAAGTCCCTGCCAGGTAAAAATCTGTTTTTAACGTCTGTCCATTAGAAATTAATGGACTGCAAGGCTGTGCCTCACAGGCCCAGCTCAGCAATAGGAAACACCATGAATCTCATTTTAACACAAACTCAAGAGGGCTAACCCCTGTGCCAAGCCTTACACAGCCTTCTCTGTGTGGTTCAGAGCCAAAGGCTAACTTGGGACTTCTGATTTGCTGTCAGGAGCAACTTCTCTCACTGCGGTAGTGATACAGAGGACCGGGACGGCTAAGTTCCTAACAAATACGAGGAGTTAGAAATTCAGCACTGTAAATTCTCCCCGTTCCCTGTTCACTCTGATGATGATGACGTGGACAGTGAAGTATTACAGACACTGCATTATTAACCAGCCTCATTAGAGAGCAATCGAGATAGCAGTCTCTGGGTTTGCAAACTGTTGAGGCAGAAGAGCTTCTGTATTCCACCTTCTCTGCTGCACTTCAGATTTAGGAGGACTAGATGTAATTTTTGCATAGGTCCCACCTTCATACGGAATGATGAAAAAGTGGGTTGTTCTACTTCAGCTGAATCAGTAAAACTTGGGTGGCATGAGAAGTTCTGCAGATAAGAGAACTTCTCACCTCCATAGGTTTTATGAGACAAAGCCCCATTCTAGAGGGCAAGAACTACCATTTCGTCTGCTGGGTAGTGCTGCTTGCAGCTGAAACAGGGAACAGGGAGCAATCTGATGTCTACATACAGCATCTATCTGTATTAGTTTATTATTATATTTCTAAGGTTACATTTCTGTTGTCTTTCCCTAGATGCCAATTAAGTGGATGGCTTTGGAGTGTATACACTACAGGAAGTTTACCCATCAGAGTGATGTTTGGAGCTATGGTAAATCCTTCATGTGATTAGTTTAAAAATGTGTCTCCTGTAAAGCATTAAACTGAGTTGTGTTGCTATGTTAAAGATATCCTCTTTTCCTAGAGGAGTTAATTCCAGTGGGTTTTTGCTCTTCGTTTTTTTTTCTTTTTCTTGTTTGGGTTTTGGTTTTGTTTTTTTTGATGTGTAACTCTAAACAGCACTTGTTACTTGTCTGCTGCCTTACTTCCCTGCTCACTGAAATACATTATCGTGATGTCCCTGCTGGCATGATGCCGTACGGTCTGGGCTGGTAGCAGTTTGGCTGATCATTATGACAAAAGGACTCTTTCAGCTCGGCCACAGATTCATAAAAATACAGCTGCAGGTCATAATTTTCAGCAGTCTTTTGAAAATCTTAACTCTAAAAGCCGTGAATGTCGAAAAAGACTTTCAGGCTTATGGGACTTTCTTTACCTACAGTCAGATAAAAGGGAATTTGTCATAATACAGAGCAAATACAGCAGGAGAAAGAAGAGAAAAAGACAAACTCTCCAAGCTAAACAAGCTAAAACAAGCATCCATTTAATTTCACAGGTAACTTGGGAATTAGGTAGACAGGTCAGGTCATGTGGATTCCACACACACCAAAAAAAATTGCACATTTGGGAAATGAGATGTTAATTTAGTGTTGTTAATTTTGTTATCCAGATGAGCTATTGTGCCACATCTGCCTGTTCTTCTAGCATAGCTATTGCTAATAAAATCGTGTATGCCGTTGTAAGTGGGACTTTTCAGCCGTATCTAGGGCTATGGACTTCTCTTTGCACTTCCTGTTGCCATATCATTTTGAAATAAAAAGGTGTACAATTCTATTCATTACTCACTTTTACCTGTGGGTAGCAGCAAAAGCCACTGTTTGCTGTGACTGGTTAGCTGCCCTCTTCTCTCCAGCTGAGAAAAACGCATGCAAGTTAAATTGGTCATGTAAAGCTGCTCTTTCTCCTCAAATTCTGAATACCCCATATCGCTGAGGGAAAAATATGCCTCCATTTATGAAATTCATTTTAAATGCGGGAAACCCAGAGTATCTATAATCAGAAAGGACAAGACCAAAAACAATTGGCAAGTTACAGTTATTGAACATCAACAAAGAGGTGAATGAGGGTGAAATAAATACATGTTTGATCCGTATGGTAATTTTGCCCATCGCCTTTCACATTAGCATGACAGCTGGCAAAATATGGCTGCTGATCTGGAGGCGTGTTTAAAATGACCTTTGCAATAGAAATAAAAGTTAAACTGGTGTGAGAGCAGCATTTTCAATATTTAAGATTTTGTTCAGGGGATGTATTCTGTTACTTATGATATATGATCTTTATTTCCAGCTCCGATGGCAAAGCGAATCCTATGGCTATTCAAAAAGAGACTCTTGGTTTTGAAGCACAGCACTATCATAACTCAAATCCGTAAGGTGATTTAAAGAAAAAAATAATACAAGTGGCTGTGAATGACTTCCGAGGCAAAGACAATGACATAATTTTACTCAGAACTTTACCTTTGTGGGAAATTGATGCTTTAAGTTAGGGAACATCTGCAGTTTTTCCCCTTAAAATAATAGAGTACATCAGCCATTCATTTTCCCTTTTGATATGATAAAAGAGTGCGCTACACTCTTTTGTTATTGCATCCATTTACTTTACCACCATTTATTTGTCTTAGACCTTTCTCTTGTGTCTCCGGTCTATCGTGCTGCTTCTTACACCAGTAAAAATGAGGGAAGTTGCTTTTGAAGATTACCACAAAGTGCTGTTTCACCATTTTCTGCAGCTTTTTATATGTCAGACCGGACTTCAGTGTTTTTACAGGCACTGGCAATGCAGAAGAGATTGCAGTCCAGAACTGGGCCAGAATACTGCGCTGCAGGAAATTGTGAAGGGATCGGAACAGTATGACTCAAATATTAACACTGTCTTTCTCTCTCTAGGAGTCACTATATGGGAGCTTATGACCTTTGGTGGGAAGCCGTACGATGGAATCCCAACTCGAGAGATCCCCGACCTCTTGGAGAAGGGAGAGCGGTTGCCCCAACCTCCAATCTGCACTATTGATGTTTATATGGTGATGGTGAAGTGTGAGTAATTGGCGCTTTTGACATCACTATGCTCGGCGCAAGAAGGGCTCATTTTAGAACATTTGGCCTATAGTCTCAGACAGTGCTGGGTACTAGGGCAGGCTGCTCCAAAACAAAAGCTTCCCAAGATACTGTAAATTCCGTTTAAATACTGCATGCACATTTTTTGCAATTGCAAAGAATATGAATTTAGCCATGAAGGGTTGAGTTAGCTCAGCTTCTTATTACTGTCAGATGGTAGCTGATATTCTTGCTGTGAAGTCAAAATTGTGTGATTGTTATTGTAAACCCTTGTCATTTCCATGACAATTGATTTTGATGTTAAAAAAGATAGTATTAAACATAATTATGGTACATGGATACCCAGCCAGTGAAGGTTGTGAGGAGAAATGCTGGTTCCAAATATCGAGGAAAGAAAGCGTGAATGTTTTATTGTTAGTAGTAACAAGAATGATGATTGCAATAGTAATAATAAAAAGTAAAATTAAATTAATACTAGAAATGCTGCAGAGAGGATAATTTTTTATCGTTCTTAGTCCAGGACAATAGTTTATGAATATTTTTACTTCAGGAAAAAAGGAAAACAGTCTGCCTACCCTTTTATCTCCGAGATACCCACACTAGTGACAGTATCCTCCAAGGCTATGCTTCTAATTTAAAAAGAATTAGGAACATCTCTCTGGTATTTCTGGCTTAATTTAAGTGAGATTAACATACAGACATCTCATCCGTATTATATAGTCCTTTCCCTTTTGCTTTGTACACAAAAACACTGAAAGAAAGAAAATAAAACTAGAAGAGGTAAACAACGTATCTTCTGAAAACAGTTGCACTGTGCATGCAGGTATGGCAAGTGTCTGAATCGTGCAAGGGGGTCCTGTGGGTTGGGTGCAAAAATGTTCCGTCCGATAGGATTTCTAGTGATATGAGGCGAATCTCAGTGGACAAAAGGAGGTCCTAGTAGATGGGGTAATCTGGAAGACAGAAAGTTACAGCTAGACGTACAGACTTACTCCTGTAACGCCTGTGTGAAATTCTTTATAAGCTGTAGTAGCTTTGGTTTTCCTGCATTGGTCACTTCTCCAGTTAAACGGCACGAAGGAGATGAGGGCTGCTTCGTTTAGCCTCCCTGGCAAATGAGAACATCTGCTTGGGAAGCTGCCGATAGACTCTTCCATTAGAAAAAGCGGACACTGAGATAAACTAGTTGCTGGTGGCAACTGCCTATACTACTTGCTTGTTTTGCAGGAAGCATTAGCAGGAATTGAGAATTGTTGTTTCTAATGAATGTTTCTTGGAGAGTGAAGGACAAAATAATCACCCTTACTCAATTAAAATAGCATGTAATGCCTTGTGAGGTCTGCGTTAACGATGCAGACAGGTGAATGCAGAATTACCTGAAAAGCGGACGCGAGGTCAGTCATCCTGTAGGTCTGTTGAACAGCTCTTCTTAATCTAAGTCACCATGGAACAGTAGGTCAGTTAAAGTAAAATTGTATTTAGTAGTAACTTTGTAATAAACCCACTAGACTCGGATGAGATCAGGCTCATTATATTACAGGTTGGACACATCCATAATAAAGGACAGTCAGCGCTGACATCGAAATGGGCAAGAATGACACAGAAAACTGCAAGGCATTGTTTCAGTCTCTGTTTTGGGGATGGGAAACAGGAACTTAGAGCAAATTAAGAAGAAAACCATGCAGTGTGGAACATCTAGTCTTCTCCGGGCAAGATCAGATGTTTTCCATTTTAGATGTATCCTAGAGTTCTGGCTTTCCATTCTTCTGGGCTCTTCATTGCATCTTCTCTTTAGGCTGGGCTATCAATCAAGGACATCTTTTCACTTCAAACTTGTGCATTTTTAAAACCTGAATTTCTTCCCTTGGCAATTAACTGTTTTGTTTCTCATCTTTCATCTGTCCCCAGGCTGGATGATTGATGCTGACAGTCGGCCTAAATTCAAGGAGCTAGCTGCGGAATTCTCTAGAATGGCTCGAGACCCTCAGAGATACCTAGTAATTCAAGTAAGCCACTCGGCAACATCGGGGCGGGAAAACAGAATTCTCTCTATCAAACCTGTCTGTTAAGGGTTGCCTTTGAATCTCTCAACTTCAAGGTGCTCTTGAACATAAAGCAAGCAGTGACCACAGTACTATACAAGAATGAAGTAGAATGGCCAGTGTCAGTTTCTCTAAAATAATAATAATAAAATAATCTGAAATTCACTTCCTAAGCTTGTATGTATGAGCACATACACAAGATCTGGCTTTGCAAGCTGCTCAGTGCTTTGCATTCTCTCATGAAACCGGGGACGAGGTTTGTCCATCAGTGGACAGTGGACCTACTTTAGACCAAGGGCTCGCTTGGTTCTGCAGTTGCTTAGGCTGAGTGTCAGGGGATTATCCTGAAGGACTCTTCCTGCGCTGCTGAGATTATAAGAAAGTTTCGTTTCATAGCCTAAACATAAGGGTTTCTCAGAAGACAGGGAGTTGTGTCACATTGGTACCTCTCATGCTAGAGAGCAGCTTCCCTCTGTGTCCTTAGGCTGGGTAGGCTCATAGTGCTTTACAGGCACTGCGATAGACCCACACCAGCACGATTCATCGCGTGAAACTACAGCGAGGCACCAGGGCAATGCCAGTATAGCCATATCTGTTGACTACATCTGGCTGGAGCTGCGTACACCCCGAGTGCAGGCCTATGTGGAAGTTTTTGTCCTTTCGCTCCTACATTTCCTCAGAAGCCTAGAGTTGTGCATGCGTTTATTACAGCTCAGACTCAAGTTACAGCAAATGAATCTGACCATTTGGAAAGGTCCTTAAATGGTCCCAGTGTGCAAACAGTTCAGACAAAAATGAAAAATTAAAAGAAGTAAGGTGATGTTGAAACACCAGAGACCAAAGCACGGAATTAGTTTGATCCAGGTAACGATATGCTCATGCTGTACCTCATGCTCTGTCTGCTCCACTGCATGGAGTGCAGAGCACAGGTGCATCCAGCTGGTCTTCAGCGCCACACTGACGTAAGAATTCTTAGCTGAAGAGCCTCCAGAAGTACAGTCGCTGCCACTTTATGTCTCCTGATTGCTTCTGGGTCTAGTGCTGGTCTCAGCGTATGGTGTTTCATTTCCCCGTGTAGACCTGCTGGCCTACTCATGGGGCATTATTGCGCAGGGTGAATGCAGGCTACTCTCCTGCAGCTTGAGGAGAAGTAAAATATATTTGAAAAGTAAAATACTAGTCAAGAGGATCTGTGTGGTGAAAGTAGAATTTCTCTCGCGGTATTCCCCACTTCGTTAAATTTTAAGTTCAGCTGATAGAAGTTATTCTGGAAAAATCAGTCTGATGAAATTACTTCATTAGAGTAGGACACGTTTCCCTATTCCAAATATCTCTTCCCTCCCTTTCTGTCCTGTGCCCTTCCCTCCCCTCTTGTATAGGCTGGTGGGTATTTCATCCCTTGAGGCTTCTTCTGATCCTTGCAGACAATATAGGCCATGAGCTTCTTGAGGAGAAACCAGGGTAGCTGCGTTGCACTGGTATCTCTGTCGTTATGACTCCCTGTTCCCCCCATTCCCAATGAAGAATGACGAGCTTGCTGTTGAGCTTTTAAGCCGGTCTGTATGCACCCCGTAGCACAGCCATCATTCCCTGCTGGATTCCACACGTGGCATAATAATTCCTGCAGAGTGGGAGGCCATTCTTTAGCCATGCAGTTGAGTTTAGCATCATTTCCGTGGGCTGTTAGGTGTTTGGGGCATGGGCTGCCTTTTGTGATGTTCTGTGGCGCCGAGCAAAGTGCAGCCTGCGTTTGCCTCTCCAGCTTGCGGATGCTATTTCAATAAAAATACGTATCATTGTTGTTGCTTTTGTTGCCTGGTTTGATTTTTATTGCTTTCAGCTCTGTTACATTCTGCAGAACTTTCCATATGGATGAGACGGAAATTTAGCCTTCAAGTCCTAAAAATACAAATGAAAACAAAGCAAACACCCGGACACAGCAGTTTCCACGTTATTTCTCCCCCCTATGTGAGCCTAAATAATGGAGATATTTCACAGAATACATCAGGCCTTGACAGAACTTGGGTCAGAAACTGAGCTTGCATGGGAAAAAAGAGAGAAGAAAGAATAAAAGCTCAATCACAAGAGTGCCAAAAAATGACTTTGCTTGATTTATTCAGTTATTCCCTTTCTGTCATCGTAGTCCCGGTAAAANAAAAAAAAAAAAAAAAAAAAAAAAAACCAAAACAGATGATGTGGATGTGGTGCTTTAGAACAAACAAAGCGGCATGTATGGTCCCTGCAGCCTGGCTGCCAGAGCATGAAGGTTGAAGTTCCCTGTTGGGAAATTAATCCATCTTTTGACCGTTTTCCTCTCTCAATTCAATCTATTTAGGGAGATGATCGTATGAAGCTCCCAAGCCCAAATGACAGCAAGTTCTTCCAAAACCTTCTTGATGAGGAAGACCTGGAAGATATGATGGATGCTGAAGAGTATCTTGTTCCTCAAGCCTTCAACATCCCTCCTCCCATCTACACCTCCAGGACAAGAATTGATTCCAACAGGGTAAGAGCAAACTCTGACAGAAAATACCGGTTGTTATAAAAGCACAGGTGGAGATTGAAGTACACTAATCAAACACGGGCCAGGGTTGCCTTGGGAATTACAAGCTCCCATTGTAAGGAGAGCAACAATAAAAATGTTGTCACTGGGTTCCCTATTCATTGTGCCTCAGTGAATTCTAAATTAATAGCTTGGCCTTGAGTGAACAAAGGCTCGACTTGAACTGCCTGTCCTGAAAGCACAGCTGAAGCTCGTGCAGTCAAGCCGTGCTGTTTCTCAGTTGCGTACCGTCCTGGCCGGGAAGTGCAGAGCTCTGATTCCCTGCAATCCTCTCGTCTTGACAGGGCTGGCACCGGTGTAACTGGGGGCGGATGGAATAGATAGATAGTGCTGCTTCTGTGTCTTGAGCCAGGTCTTAGACCCAGCCCCTTTTCCTGTTTGTATGTGATGCTTTCATGGCCCTTCCTTCACAAGCACCTGGTTTTGCTGAGCGTGTCATGGATTTTAGCATGTCGGTCTTCGTAACATCCCTGTCAGGGGAGGAAATGCTGTGCATTTTACAGGGGGAGCTGAGGCACAGAGAGCGTTCAGGTGGAATTCAGCTCACACATACCTAACCATCAAGATGATAGGGACATAATCTAAGCCTTTCGTCTAGATTTCCTTTCATGTCATTGGAGAAGGGTGGGTGCGCCCAGCGGGTGATGAGTGCTGCCTGCTCTGGACAGCTACAGTGGGTAAGTCACCTTCTGGAGGTGTCTTTCTCAGTGACTACTGAGAGCTCCAGAGCAGTCTCAGACCTGGGGTGTGAGCCCTGGTGGGTTGGATCCTGTCCTGAATGCCCGAGCCTCAGTGCCGCAGGAGCCCTGCTGCAGCTGGGGCCTGAGTGCGGGTTTCCAGAATGCCTTTTCACTCCTGAGCTCCCTGCCCACAGCTCTCGCCTCTGCCTCTTCCTGCACTCGGCTCCGTCCTTTCAACAGTTCAGGTGCCACCCCTTCTTACAAAAATAAGAGACGCTGAAATGCATTGCGAATGTGAGGATATCCGCACAAGCATCAGATGCATTTAGTAATTAGGGGCTTGTTTGTTTGTCTTCTCTCCATGCGCGTTCTAGTGGAAAGTCACATTTTAAGTACTAAGTGGAGTCTCATGGAAATGTTGGTGTTTATTCTTCATGGATTAGAAACCTTTTGAGCATGTATCTTTAGCTGAGGTAGTTCCAAATTCATCCCCTGGTCTGAAGGGATGACACCATGTGAGGCAGGGAGGGGGTAAGTGGAGGAGCTCAGAGTGCATGAACTGGGTCAGTATTCGTGCTCTGACCCTGCGCTGCATGAAGTTCTTTCACCCCTTCTGAGTAAAGCAGTGCTTTTCTGGAATAAGGAAGTCAAAATCTGCTCTTATCCATTCAATTCATAAGGAAACGGCTACTCTTTGTAAAGGCAAGGAGACTAGAGAGGTCTTTGGAAGAGGCTGGGTGTAGTCCTGCTGGCAGAGCTGGATTCGGGTAGCGTTTCTCCTGCAGTGGAAGGAGTGAAGGCAGTGAAGGGGGGATGACACAGGAGGGGATGATGCATGATTTAGGAATAAGCAAGAAACTTTCTTTTTATGGAAACAGGAGTTAATTTTTAGTGTTGATGCTGATCTGAAACAAGTCAGTTTTATTCCTAGCTGTCTCTGGAGAGGTTCTGTTTCCTTTGCTGCCAACTTCTGAGAAAAGAAGGCAATGACAGTAGTTACCTTTGAAAGGTGCTCACTGGCTCGCTGTTGTAAACCACTCTAGCTTAGTTTTACACAGTGGAGTACTACCATTTACACCAACATACGGCTGAGAGAGCAGAGTCAGACCCGTGAGGTTTGCTATATTCTTCTCAGTCTTGTATTTGCTGGAATCGCTGGGGCACATTTAAAGGAGAAGGGATTAGTAGGAAAATGTACTCGCCTTTTCAACAGTTCCTTTTGTCCTCTGTTTTTAGTGCCAGCCAAGCAGAGTCGTCCACTAGAGCTGAGGGAATTAATTCCAACAAAAAGTCCTAGAGTAAATATTCTGAAAGAGTTATTTAAAATGTGTTGTTTGGGCAGCCAACGTGCTCACTGGATATTCATGGAAAGCAAACACAGGCATTTACTATTATTATTGTATGAAAATTCAAGTATCTTTCTCACAGCCTTTGCCCAACTTTAAACCACACTGTTGCAGCTGCTTGCATGCATTTGTTCCCCTTGAAGTCAGCAGAGCTGCAGAAAGAGACCCCGTGCCTTTATTTTTGCCACCCAGAGGCTCCGTCACGTTCTTGATGTGGCGTCTCCTCTCCGCAGGTCAGGATTTCCTGTGTTGGTTTGAGGCTGTGATCTGGTACCAGTCAGCGGCAGCTTTGCTTTGCAATTCAGTTTAATGACAGTAGTCAGACTGTATCCTTCTTTCAGTAACTCCGGCTGCTGGGAATTCTTCTCTGGCATCACATGACAGTCTCACACTTGAACAAATCTGGAATGACTCTTTGCCAAAAGTTTTCAGATTCTGAGCCAAGTTTTCGGACCCAGGTGACCCCGGAGAGGGCAGCTGGGGGACAGCAAGCTTGCACCCAGTTCTGTAGTTTCGCACCCCTTCCATCTTTGTAGTGTTTTTCTTTATTGCAGGAACCTTTTTGCGGAGGGGTCATTTTTAAGGCCAGCTGATTTATACTAACACTTGCTGGTATCATTGGAGATTGATTCCTGCCCCGTAACAGGATTACCAGTAGAATTTTGATGCTTGTCCAGCATCTCAGATTAGCTTCAGACTCAGCTTTGTTCGCCAACAGTTGTGCATCTCCTAAATGCCATATAGGCGAGTACCTCGAGATTGCAGGAAGGTCACAGCACTGTGTTGCTGGAGGGGCTTGGGGACAAGTTGGAAGCCCCATAGCATCTTAGCATTCCTGGTTTCCTTTCCAGAGAGGTTTTTGCTGGATGTAGTACTTTTTTTTTTCCTCTGTACAGAAAGAGCATACCTGTCTGTTGTTTTTCCGAAGCACTCAGGTTCTTGGTACATTACCTATTCTTCCAGTGAAGATTCATGTTGATTCAAAACAAAATACATACTGGCTCCTTTAAGGTACTCGTGCATCTGCTGTGCGTAGTTCAGTGCAGCTGGGTGTCAGCTACAGGTATCACACAGAACTGCGGTGCTGTCAGAGCTCGCTATCCGCAGTTGTCTGATTCTGTCTTTGTGTTTCCTTTGGATACTTTGTGCTTTATGCTTGTTTGGTGTAGTGGATGTTAATATTACACAAACTCATTATGGTGCTGCAAAGCTGTAGATGCCAAATGAATTGATACAGCTTAGGTAGTTTGTGTTCCCTGTGTCTGGCAAATTAAATTTTACGGGGAGATTGCCAGGCAATTTGGTGAAGTAAACCACACAGATAAGACCTACATGATCTCCATGTCAGAGACCAGAAGCACGAGGGATACTGCATTTCCCATCTTAGTTGTTCTGATTGTTGTTTTAGTGAAGAAAGAGCTGGTTATGTGATGGCAGAGGATCGTGCTCCTTCTCTGGGCATGTTGTCCTGACAGCTTTCCTGGAGTGTTCCAGCAGCGCAGCTCTACTGGGGACAAAATTTTGCAGGAAGAAAGCTGGGAGCTGGTGAGCCTCCTCACATTTAGGCTTTGAAGTCAGGGAATTAAGTGAGAGCAAGAGCATTTACTTTCTAAGGAAAGCTCCGAGGTTTCTCTAGGATGATCTCGGTCCTAAATCCTTGGAGCTTGTTGCCTGGGAGAGGCACCACTGGATGAGGTTTATGTAAAACACTGCCTGCCTTCTCCCTCCCATGCGAAGAAAAAAGCTATTTGTATATGAATTCATAGCACAGAGCTGCAGCCCATGCTGCATGGAAAGAGGGAAGCCTTCCGGGGAGTTTCCAGCTCCCTGGGAAGTGTCACGTCCTTCTTCCTCCAGGGATTACTGAGGTTTATGAAGCTGCAAGGCTCAGGCACAGCTTTCGCATTCCCTTCACACCCACACTGGCTTCATACTGGCACGTCTGTGGGACCCGTCCTGCCAGGCACAGAAGCCTGCACGCGCTCTGTCCCGTAACGGTGCCCTCTGTTATGAAGTCCATCCTGAGACTGATGCAGTTTTTAAATAAAAATTACCATCCTAAGCTAAATTGAATTCTTTCGTTGCATCTGAGACTCTTCAGTTGCAATTTCAGTTCCTCGGCTTTTTCCAGCTTTTATTTTCCATTGTCTAGAGATATTCTAGAAATATGGAGTTTTAGAAGCTCTGTGCTTCTGAGAGATAAGCGGAATCCTCGGCAGTGTTTCCATGAGCACGGGACCCAGCTAGCGCTCGAGTGTCCTACATTCACAGCCATTAGATGATTCATTCAGGTATTTGTAACGAGTACTGTCCTGTGTGCACAGAGATAATACTAATACAGAAATCACTCTGTGTACCCTGTGATGCTTTTTGCTCTAAATCCTTGGCTAATTCCTACTGAAAACCGTCTATGCTGTTTATTACTCACTGATACTGTGCCTGTAATTTTATTCCATACGCTGTATATCATGGAAGCACCTGCCAACCCTGCAATTAAATATTGAGCTATTTTTTTCTGAGGTGTCTAATTCTGGTGTCCAGGGAGACTGTTCTGCTTGGCTAGAGCAGACTTCGGTATGCCAAAAGCCAGTGTGCAGTTCCCTGAGGGGTGTCTGTTGTGCTATTGCAGCAGCCTTGGGGCAGCCTTAGGTCCGGTGGTGTCTCGTGGCTGACCAGCTGTGTATGTCTGCGTATAAAAAGATTATTCCAGAGAGAAACCAGGCAAGAAGTTATCTTCATGATTAATTTGTTCTGGTTTCTGAATTTGAAAGGTAGCCATTTTCAAATCACAAGATTACAAAGGAGATGGTTGTTAGTGATTTCCAGACGTCTTTCACATCGGTATGGCGTACGGCATCTTTCTTTCCAAAGTTTACCATGGACAACAGGGACTATTCACCCAATGGGATTGCTGCCAGAATTAAGTGACTTTTATTAGATTTTTAAGTTATAGGGCTGAATTTCTTGGGCACCTGCAGTGCTCTAGTGGTACAAGATCAGATCTGAGGTCTAATATGACCTCCTCTACACGCTGAAATAGAGCAGACCGGGAAGGCGGGGGACCGTAAGCTCCGCTGTTTCCCAGTTACTTCCTGGAAGGGGGGGTTCGGAGAGCAGTCAGAATTTGGAGGGGCACTTCCCAGTGCGTCAGCATGGCTGAGCTGCTATGAGAGATACCGTCATTACAGGTGGGGAAAGCTGGCAGTTGGTGACAGCATCCCTTCCTCTTGCCAAAGAAGGAGGCATGATTTGTCTGTGATTCTCCTTGTGCCCAGGGCTTTAGTAGGAATCCGTGCCGTCCTGGCCCCCATTTCTTTTCCTGTAGGAAAAGGCAGTTGAGCTGTTCCTGCCTAAGCTCCCAAGTTAGTTATTTTTCCAGATGTGTCCTGGCCATGAGGGGCTGATGGCAGTAAAACGGCTTCATGCTAAAGTCCATACAGAATTTGTGTGAAGAGATATCAAGGCTAGATGGGGCCATTGCAAGCATTTGTCTGACCTTCTGGCATAGCGTAGGCCAGAGTCTCTTGTCTCTTAATTTCTGAGTCAAGTGCAGAAATTCTGTTTGAGGTGGAGTTTGTCTTTTAGAAAGATTGTCTTGATTGGATCAGGCGGGATGGAAGATACATCACGGTGTAGAAAAGTCTCACTGGGCAGTTAATGCTGGCTCTTCGGCAGGGTTTGGATCTGCCGTGCGCCCTTGGTTGTGCTCAATTAAGGAGCTGCCCGTTATCACAAGCCTCTTCTGCTTAAGGGGCTGCCTAGAATAGTACCATTTGTATGTGTTTGTTGTTCAAGGACAGCACTGATGTCTCCTTTTTGTTTGGTTTATTTGTGGTGTTTGCCACTCCTCTACTTCTGCAGTATCTTCCCAAAAACAATATGATCAAATCTTCCCTTAAAATTGATGCTTATTACTGCAGCCTGTCAGGTTGTGGACTTCTTTATTTATTTTTTATCCCATTTCTTTAATTCCTTCTTCTTAAAAGGTGATCAAAAACTTTCTGAAAACCTTCGTAGTCATTTTTTGCCTTTCTGCTAGCCTCTGTCACTTCCTTAAGCAGGTGTTGCAATGAAATCTCCAATGCCAGAACAGATGAACTTGTAAATGAAGTAGACATCGGATCAAAGGGTTTCGTAACATTTCAGAGGATCACACTGACACTGCCTCTGTATTAGCTCTCTGGCTTCTTCAAAAACTGCTCGATTAGTTAGGAACGTTTGTATGAATCCATTCTACATGTCTTTCATTAAATACTACATTTTGTGTGTTTGCCAAGTAGAGTCTAGGCAACAGTTGCTGCCATCAGACCTTCGGAGTAATTCTGGAAGTCCCACCAAGCTCTCTTTCAAGATCTCACCTTCCCATTTTCTGCTTCCTTGAGTTTCAATGTCATCCTGGTGGTAGGAGGCTCCTCTCTCTTCTGCTCTGCTTTTTACATTAAGCGCTTCTCAGTAGATGTGCTTTGTTGGTAGCTAGTTGACCATCACAAATATTTTACCTACTGTAACTTTTTAATTCTGGGAAATTCTTCCATGTCTATTTCAAGTCTCTGTTGGAAATGTAAATAGCACAAAGCCCTCTTTGTCCATGAAAAGCAAGATGCGAACCCAGGCTGATACTCGTCACCCTAATTTCATTACTCGAGGTGATTGAAGTAGGAAGAAAAATATGCAAAAATACACTGTAAAATGCATTAGGTGAAAAATTATTTCAGTCTTAATCATTTACATTAAAAAGGAAAGCTTCTCGCAAAATATGTATATTTAGAATATGAGTATTTAAATACCTTTTTTTAATGTGCTAAGTTTGCCAGAGGAAAAAGGAAGAAAATTCATATGGAGGACTCAAACAGAATAGGTGATGCCCGGCTCTTCACAGAGAATTCTTTGGAAGTGCTTTATGGCAATTAGTCCCCTGCTTTGCCGCAGGCCCGCTGAAGTCAGCGGTGTTTCCCGAGGAGTAAGCCCTTCTCAGCCCGGACGGATTATCAGGACCAACTTGTCAAATTGCCTCGTGGTTTTGCAGGTCAAGTACCTTAAACCAGGAATTTTTCAATGCATTGGCTGTTTTCTGTCACATTCAGGCTCCTGAATTCAGGCATATAGACCTAGAGTCGGACTTTCTCAGAGTGTTGGATGCCATTTTGGTTTCTACAAATTTAATACATATTTAATTACAAATCGCCAGCTGACAGTGCTTCTTGGTGAGCCCTACTGCAAATGGTATCAGTGGAAGAGTCTGTAGCTGTGTATTGCTTCAAACCTTGATGCATGACATGTAAATTTATCGAGCTTTAATATAAACTCATTTAAAATCAGGCAGCATCTGCTTAATCCATGAATAGCTGCTGGCTGTGTTAACAGTCAAAAGAGCTCACAGCTGATCCATTTTCTTTTCTCTCCTGAGAAGAAAAAAAGTCAATAGATCTAAAGAGAGTAAGTAATAAATATTTCCACGCTGCACTGATGAGGCATTCTTGGAAAACAGCAAGCTAAACAACTCTACATAATTCAGTAGATGGAAAAGTGGACTCCGAGTCAGGAAATAATTATGAGAGCTGGGAGAAAATTTTCCTTTAGTGAGTAGGTTTGAAACAGAAATTGTTAGTGAAAAGTGTCCGAATCGTATTTTCTTAAAATAACAAAAGCACCTGAAAATACAAGGGGCCGGGATTTGGAAAGGCGCCTGGCAGGGCTCCCCGGGGGTGTCATCTGAAGACCTGCCTGCCCGCGGGGGCTGGGGCTCCCACGTCGGGGAGCGCCATCTGCAGTGTCCCATGGCGGTGGGACTCCCTGGATCACGCTTCCAGCGAAGGTGGCAGGAGGACTCTGGAGCATCCTGTGCCAAATACGGTACTTCCTAAACATAGGTGGAGTGGGGAGAAATGCCAGCGCAGCCTAAAATGCCCTTTGTTTGCCAGAGCAAAGAGTCTGTCTGTCTGGTTAAATGCTGTGGAGGGGAGGGAAAAAAAATTCTCAAAGCTATAAAAAGACTCTCCAAAAGATGTGGTGGGAGAAGTGGGAGGAGGCACAGATGAAGTTTAGATTTAGAATGTTAAAAAATGATTATTTTATCCAAATCAGCTGGATGGTTATTTCTTTTAGCGTGTTATTGCCACCAGAACCTCAGCCCTGCTCTAAATCAACTCAGCATTTCATCAAGAAGCCTATTCTTTGCTATAAGAGACCAAGAGTGCACAATTATGGGTTTCTTTTCCCCCTTGCATAATAAAATTGGGAGATTATCATCAAGTTTCTATTCAGATTTTAGGAAGGCTTTTTTATTTTATTTTTAAAACCCATCTTTGTCTGTAAGAGCTCCCTGTTCAGGCCAGCATGCTGCAATGATTACTGCTGTAAAGGCTTCAGTGGAGATGTGCTCTATTTCATTCTCAATGAGGGCTGATGGCATTTTGAGAGGCTCAGAATATCCTTTGATTACTGTATAAAACAGACTGGGGAAGATGGCAGTGCAGCGTGCGGCATAGGAGGGGGCTGCTGCTCCCAGTGCTGCTCATCAACTTTCTTCTGGGCTCTTTGTTTTTTTGTCTGCCGTGTCGCAATCACAAATCATGACCGTGTTGCGGTTCTGATCCCATTCCCCATCCTTTCCCTGTTCCGGGGTTTGAAGCTCAAGGTTTGCACGGAAAAGGAGCTGCTGCTGCCCCTGTGTCTGGGGCAGGTGCTACAGCACGAGCAGCAGCGGCGCCTGGACCCTTCTCTCCCCTGGGAACTGTTAGAGGAGCTGGGAAATGGTATGTTGTCTCTTCCAAACTGTGGGGAATTGGCTCAGTGTTAGAAGGTGCCATTTACTGTAAAATGTCTTGGAGAGTGTATTAAAAAAGGAGTGACAGAAAGCTAGTCACGGGTGACAGGAATGATATGGGAGTAAAAGAGATTGAAAGGGAAAGATAAGACACACACCGGCTGCCTCTCTTCCTGCTCCCCTGGCTGCTTGGCACTCACGGGGCGTTCACACAAAATAACAGGGAAACGGAATTCTTGCATCTTCATTCTTGTGTCATGCTTAGATCGAACTACATATTGTACCAGCCGAAGTCTGTTTGCCAGCTGTGCTGAAGTTGGGAGGACAAAGGTTTCCGAGGTCTGGAGGACAGGGGGGTTTCCAGGGGGAGTTTTTGATGCCATGCAGCAGCAGAATGCTTTTATTCCCAGCCCAGGAATAGGAGGTGAGTCTATGGAAAAGCGTTTCACCTGCGGTTCCTTGGCAGTGCGCCTAGATACTGACTTTTGTGGCCATATCATGCATCTCTTTTATAGGTTATTTTCATTGGCCGCCTTGTAGTCTTTGACTCCCCTTCTTGGTGCCGTGTTAGACTGAAAATATGTGGTGTGTGTCTGGTATTGTCCAGTAGCAGCACAGGAAATACTCTGTGCAATATTTAGGTATGTCGTTTCCTACACCAATATGCCAACATTGTTGGGCATGTTTTGTTTGTGATAGATGGCATTTACTGTTCAGAGTCCAGAATAAATTACTCCTAGAAGGCTGTAACCGTATTCGGGCATCCCGCTACGTATGGGCTGGTCCAAAAGAGTTTGTAAGTCTGAAAACAGACAGCTGTTAGGAGAGAAAATGGTGCAAGAGGAAGTTCAAATGGCTCATCTGAAGCTATGAAGTCAGGAGTGACCTGAACCCAGGTCACCAGCAAAACGTCCACACGGATATTGAACAAGTTCAGGGATGTCTTAAGCCCACCGTAGTGCCAGGACGTGAGCTGGCACGTCCAGATGATACAGGCAGCCTGTGTCAACTCAGAGCTCGGGCTGCCTGCAGATAGAGTCATAGAATCGTCGAGGTTGGAAGGCACCTTTCAGATCACCGTGTCCAAGAATCAACCTGCCACCGCCAAAACCACCACTAACCCATGGCCCGCAGCACCACGTCTGCCCGGCTTTTAAACACCTCCAGGGATCTTACCTCGCTTCTGACAAACAGCGGCCAGAAAAAACTTGGGTGCAGAAAAAACTTACATGCAGAAAAGACTTAGGCCTTGATTCTTCTGTTTGTTTATTTTTTCCCTCGCTGATCTACACTGGGTGTTTGGTGTCTGGATGGTGGAAGGAGCAGTCATCAGAGACTGGAGCAAACACTTCAGCTAACACAGGATGGTGCTTACATTCCTTTCCATACTTGTGTACCAACATTCAAGTTAAAATGTCTACACGCATTCTGAGAAAGGCTGATGCTGGAAAGGGGACTGGGACTTCATCATTTCCAATAAAGATTCATCGATCCCCAGTGGAGCTTTATGGCCACTGAACTAAGGGCATTGTAAATTGTTACATAGCTGCTGTCCACAACCTGTGTGTATTATTCCTACCTTTTTTTTCCTGTTGTTGAATAACAGGCTCCACTTTCCTCTCACCGGAAAAATGGGTGTCGTGTCTTGCTACATTAACTCAGGTGGGCCACGTTGCTGTTTGTGCGCCTGAAATAGGTGATGTGAGAGACACACACAGGCACGTGTCCAGACCAGCTCCCAGGGATGTGCATCTCCAGTGTGCTGGGATTGGTTTTCTGTGTGCTGAAGGGATGCAGGGTGCCAGTGGGGACCCATACCTCGTGCCGAGCCGTGACACTCGGCAGTGGTGCCAGTGGGAGCTTTTCTTCATAGTCCTAGAGGGGAGTTCCCGGTGGGGAATGGAGTTTTCTTAAGTAGCGTCAGGAGCCCAGGCTGAGCAGAAGAGAGAGTGTGAGGAACGCCAAACTCCTGCCAGGTGCTGCCAGCTGCAAGGACAGATATGCTTTAACTGTAACGGCCCGGGGGGGCGTCTAATCCTTTCTTTTTATATATGGCCCTGCTCTGAGCAGGGGCCAGGGCCAGGAATCTCCAGGGGTCTGCAAAGCCTTCTAGCTATTACTATACAAACAGCATTTCATTTCTATTTAACATTGCACAGCAATCTCGTGGTACACGTTTTTTCTTTGATTTTTGTCTCAGCCATGTTTGCTGTGGGCTCTCTAAAGCAAGGCAGAGTAAGCTGTCAGCACAGTGGGCAGAGGGAAGCAGGGCCGCTCCTGAGCGGAGGTGGCTGCTCCCCCGGGGTGGTCTTTCCTATTTGAATTTCAGTTCAGATCAGTTGTAAATGCCAGGCTGCTCCCTTGAAATGTGGCTGGAGTTTGCTCCGGGCTGATGGGGCAGCTCTGGGTTATGTGCTCTGCCCGCAGCCCCACCACAGCATCCCAAACATGTAATTCGGATCCCCTCACATAAATCAGCTGTCCTTCTTCCTAGAGAACTGCTGAAATCTTGATGCTCGCGGCAAGACCTGCTCAGCCTGGTGTGTTGGAAGGCTGCAGTTTGGTGACTCGAGCCTGGATGCTCACTTGGTTTCAAATCAGGTAAACAGTTTCTAGGGGAAGGAGGAGAGTGAGCTGTTTCTGGGGGCGCACAGCCCGGGACTGAACGGGTACAGAGAAGGGGTCCAAACAGATAATTGCTGAGTGGCCTGAAGCAACCCTGAGACGCCCCTGAACCGGACCTGTGAGGAGCATCCCAGTGAGAAGGTGGGAGTGTTTTACTCCTACTTTATGGTTTGGTGCTTTTTGTGTAGGAGAGCAGAATGAAAGGGAATTGGGTTTTCCTGTGGGTACGAGCAGTATCAGCGGGTTCAAATGTGTGTGTGTGTACATTGATGTTGGCAGAGCCTGGCCTTTAGTAAAGAAAAATCGGTCAGTCCCATGAGCCTAGCAGGCTGCTTAAGAACAAGAAACAGTAATAATTATACAACCCTATCAAATGTGTGTGCACGTCTCGGTGGGTGACAAGGAAAACCAGCTCTCCGGCAGCGAGGGTGCTGTTGGGAGGCTGTGCTAGCAAGCAAAACATGGGGGCACCGGGTAATGCTGTAAAATAAAGTTGTATTTATTTTCTAATTGGTGATAGTCCTCTACCACCTGTAGTCCCACATCACGGAATACCTTCAGCTTTTCTTCCACCTGAAATCTGCTGCGGGCGCAGCGTCAGAGGCAGCTGTGGTGACCGCAGGGCTGGCGTGGGCTGAGCTGTAGCGCGGGCAGGGGGAGGGACACGGCTCTGGGTGCCCTTCTGCAGGCACGGCGCTGGACTCAAATGAACAGAGACAGGGCAGAGGCAGATTCACACAACTACATAAATATGAGCGGCAGGACCCAACAAGGCTTTGATTTCATTACAGTTTAACATGCAGCCAGAAAATATTATGTCCCTGCTATAAAGGAGGAGATATTTACCTTTGGGAGATTTTAGAAGCAAGACATTGGAAAATGAAATTAATGAATAGAAAGCAGTAACACAAGCCAATATTCACAAAATTGTTATTTACCTCTCTTTTATCAAGGCTCGTTTTACACAAATGTTAGCAATTATAATAGCTGATGTGTCACTGGTGTTTAATACTAAAGGGCTCCTAAAAAGGCTTTAGGGGACATTTGCTTTTTTTTTATCTTTTCTCCCTGATGTCATGTCTGTGCCTAAAATTCGATCATGTGGTATAAAGAATGAAATGTCGGGCATTTCTGGTTAGGGCTGCTCCTGGACGGTTAAAAAGGCGAGGCTCCTTCTGGAGGATGCTTTGAGTTTGAATGTTGATGGATGTGTGCCCTCCAGAGCTACTGGATATAATGCGTGTTACGCTATCAGAAGGGGGTGATTATTGATTAATTTTCTTTTTTTTTTAGTATGCAAGCTGAAACTCTTTAAGTAGGCTTATGTAGTGTGGTCTGTGAGCAGCCAGCCTCTGAAGTCTCCATCCGTCTCAACAAGCTGGAGATGTTGATCATTCAGGTCAGAATTTCAGGGTCAGAAATCCAACAACCTAGATCTTCTCAGTAAAGGAACAGCAGCTCTTTTTTTTCAAGATAGTATTTAAGATCCAAAAACAACAACAACAACAAAAATCAACAAAGTAAATTGGATTACACATACAAATCAAGCTATTTACGTTTTGCTTGGTAAGGTCCAAATGTATTTTGTGCTCACAGTGTGATTCACGTCCTGATCAGTAAGAGCTGGCTGGGCCTTTCAGTACTTATCTTGGAAGCCTAAAAATGATGACATCACATTGCAATTAGCAGGTAATTTAAAGACTTTCAAACAATTGTATCACATTTTCAGCCCCACTAATTGGCACCACAGCTGTTTTCTTTGCCTCCTTTTTTTGGGCTAGTGGCCACAGGGTATTAACTCATGGGGAAAAACAGTAAAGAATTAAAAAAGTGTGCAGACACGGTGGTTTGGAGGAGAGCCAAGCTGTACGGTTCTGTGGTAAGGGGGTGTGTTGCAAGACAGCTATGTTTAGTACAGACCTAAAGGGGAGGCATGAAGAAAATACCATTACTGTGATCTGACTTGGCACATCACTGACTGGGAAGGGTCTTGTCAGAAAAATAGCAATAAATGCATTAATGCTAATCCGTTCTCTCCTGACGTCTTGCGCAGGACTGTTCTAAGAGAGCCTGTTATTACGTTGTTATAGTTGCATAGTATGTGTTTAAATGTTAGAGTCGCAGCCAAGAAGATCTAAAGATAGGACGGTGGGTTTAGTCTTTTCTGATGAGGGTGGAGCAAAGCATGCCCACAGATAGATAACGCGGCCATCCTTGAAAAATATTTTTCAAGTTGCTAATCATCTAAATATTTACTGGCAGATGAATATAGCCCTGTGTACTGCAGCCCAACCCATTAACAAAAGACTTGCTTTTCTGAGTTTACCGTTAGGAGATCACTGTGGCTGTGAACTAAAAGTAGTTCAGGACATATCTCCCCTTATTCATCCAGAATCAATGAACCACAAGTTGAAATTCATGAGAGTGCTTCTGTGAAAATAGAAAGATGTAAATTAAAGGTGTGTAATATAGCACGCTGTAGTACCAAAGAGAAAAGGAGTGGTTACAGTCACTGCTTTAGTGTCTGTGAAAAGCATCAGCGGCGACCTCCAATACGCTGCATCTAATACTCACACGGTATCGCTGCAGGTTTTTTCACTCTCGTACAGTCTGGAGGGCTGGAGCCACCGTGGAAACCAAAAGAAGCAAGCCCTCTCTCCGGAGTCTGGCAGCCTGCAGGCGGGAGGGAAGGGAGCTGGGGAGCTTTATGAGGAGGTAGAGGATTCCCAGCAGAGCTTTGGATTCTTCGCTGTTGAGAGTTGACTCTCTGTAGCCACCACTTTGTATTTCTTCTCCGAAAGAAATACAACCTGTAATCATCAGTTTGCCTAAATCTTCACCACCCTCCATGGACCATAGTTCGCTACTTACCTGTCTTCAGTCTTTCCTTCTCCGTCTTTTTGGAGTATACAGAAAGCTTCCCTGAATTCAAGTAAATATGAGAGCAGAGGGCAAGGAGAAGGCAGATGAAGTCTGCAGTGCAACGTCCTATAGCCATCAGTACGACTTCAAAGTAGCATCTGGCAGGCTCAGGGGATAGTTTTTATCCACTTACCTAACACATTCTGGGTTGTACGCTGTCTGTGTGTCAGTAAAAGATGACAGTAAATCTGTGGCACAAGAGAAAGGTGAAGGGGTTCAGAGAGGATCTGACCTCCGCAATCAGAGCATCTCCGGTTTCCCGGTGCTCCCTCTTTAAAGGGACCTTCCTAGTTGTCCCAAACAAGGCTCTTGCAGAAGACGCTGTTACAGACTTGCTGCATAGTCTGTATCCAGATGTGTACTGGGGACCTTGATGTCTGCTCCCTTTTAAAAAAAAAAAGTAATCTCTGGTAAGGTGTCTTCTGTTCCCTCTTCAGTTATCATCTTCTCTCTCAAGTGTGGTCATCTCAGCCAGGCAACTTTGGCAAGAAGTTTATATGGAAAAGATTGGCTGTAGTACATCCAACCCTTACTATGTGAGGACGCATGTTGTCTTGTCTTGCAAGTTTTCTGTGTTTCTTGGTGTGGATGTGTTTTTGAAACAGATTTTGATGAGTGTGATATCTTCTAAAGTGGAGTGTTCTCAGGGCGCTTAGGCTTCTTTCCTTGATGCAGTGGAGTTATCCTTCTAATTATCTCAAATTTAGACCTCCTTTTTTCAAACCCTGACTTTTTCTTTACCTCAGAGATAAGGGAAATACAATAACAGTTTTGAAACAAAATGGGAAACAAAGTAAGTATGAAGAACTGCACTTGTTGTCTCAAAAATAACATTTTGGCAGTAGAAAACCAAATCAAAAATAAAGAGTTCTTTGTTTTATTTTTATTTTCCTCCAAAAATCAGCATTTGCTCAATTAAAAACAGGCCGGGTTTGAGCAGCAATAATAACTCTAAATGCAGCCGCTGTGCTGGTGACCTTACAGCAGCTCAGGGTCCGCAGGGCAGCGTAAGGTGGTTCCAGAAACCAGTATCAAAACGCAGATCTGCGCAGGGGTACTTTGATGTACAGCCTTCAGACTGCTCGGTAAAACCCCTTAGCTTGTGATAGAGAGGTGACGTTAGAAGAGCGGTGTATGTTGAGAGCAGGACTGTGGCATGTTGGAGTCCTGAAATCCAGCAGCCGCGGTGCTATTTGGGCTCACCGAGCCTAGGGACTGTTCTTCCTGCGATACACAGGCTGGCTGTGACAGTCTAATGACAGTCCTGCACCCTCCTGCCCTCTCGGTTATCCCTCTCCTGCTTTGTCCCTGGGAAAGGAAGCCGCGGCTTGGAGCTAGATGCTTTCTGCACTCCTGCCCTGTATTTCCTTTGAAGTTGAGTGCCCCATCTGTCATTCTTTCTGTACAAGCTGCCTTTCCAAAAATTAGGCACGAGACCTTTGCAGGATATACAAGTGTCAGCAGGTGTGACATGGCACTTGCCCTTAGCCAGCAAGAGGAACTCAGTAGCCCGCCCTAAGGCTGGTGGGGCACAGAGCTTGGTGATGTTGGTGAGACATTTGCCATGACTGAGTTCTTTGAATTTTGGATTCAGTTAAGGAGTCTAACTGAAGTGCATGTTTCTCCCCATTAGCTCATACAGCTCATGTGACTTGTTTCATTCATGTGACCTCTTACTACGTATCCATCATTCCATTTTTCTTTCCTATTAGAGTGAAATTGGACACAGCCCTCCTCCTGCCTACACCCCTATGTCAGGAGTAAGTATTTCTCATTCAACCTTCATCCTTCAGGTTTTCCTCCTTCCTTCACTATGTGTTTTCTCTTTCAAACTCCTTTTTCCTACATAAATGGCCCAAAACCCAACCGTGAATGGAGTGTGTATGTAAGCAATGGAATAGTCAGGATTTCTACTCAGCCTGGATTCGTGTGCAAGCTCTATGGACCCACACCCAAAATTCTGCAAACTGACAACTTTTCTTGAAAAAGCATTTAGGAAACAGTCTTGGATGAATCTGTACATTTTTCCTTCCTATTTATAGGTCATGATGTCGAAATTTCCTTGCACGCCCTTGCTGACAAGCGGAATGGTAGGTTGAGTTGAACCACTGAGTTGAGGTCCCAATACGAACACAGGTCACCAGCCTGAAATGCACTTGGGTGACTGTGTCATCGTCACTGCAGCACACCCTAAATGTAGCCCCCCCAGGAATAAACAAGAGTTCAGAGATGCTAATGTCCTCTATCCCCAGTCCCCTTTGCAGAAGGAGATCTCCCCAGCATGAGGCTTAAGGGTTTTGCTTAGAAATCAGGGGAGATGGCCAAAGTAATAGAAGAGGAGATACTGTGTGCGCCTCATGCAGCTCCGTATATCCAACCTCCACATGCCTAGGTAGGAGACAAGTTTTCCTGCCCCATTTCTAGCCCCGCTGCCAGCCCTGAGCAGCCAGCCCGCTTCCCTGCTCCCCTGGCTGCCCGGATGGTGCCTCCCTGGGAGGGGAAGCCGGCCCAGCACCGCCGGGCAGACGGATCCGCTGCCGGTCCTCAACAGAGGCTGTGCTGCTGGGAGCGCAGTGCTCTGCAGGGTGACAAGGCTTCACCTGCCCGGTGGAACGCATCATTGAGCAAGTGTGGCAGGAAAGGCAGAGGAGCCGCAGAGATGACTTGCTGTTGAGTCTTCTCTCCCCTCAGAGCCTCCTTTCTCACGCTGCCTTTTCTTTTTCAACAGAACCAGTTTGTGTATAGAGATGGTGGCTACGCTGCAGAAGTGCCCATGCCGTACAGAGCTCCTGGCTGC
Source organism: Stercorarius parasiticus (assembly GCA_013396915.1). Taxonomy (NCBI): domain Eukaryota; kingdom Metazoa; phylum Chordata; class Aves; order Charadriiformes; family Stercorariidae; genus Stercorarius; species Stercorarius parasiticus. The sequence continues at coordinate 983,369 of VWZL01004159.1, read as the reverse complement.
ATTATACCAGAAGCCCCAGTTGCTCAAGGAGCTACAGCAGAGATCTTTGAAGATACTTGCTGTAACGGCACACTACGAAAACAAGTGGCAACCCTGGCAAAAGAGGACAGCAGCACCCAGAGGTACAGCGCCGATCCCACGGTCTTCATTCCTGAGCGGGTTGTCCGAGGAGAGCTGGACGAGGACGGGTACATGACGCCGATGCGAGACAAACCTAAAACAGGTAAAATTGTCTGTCTGGAGAAGCTCCTGCTGTAGTCTGACTGCATTGTCTCTTTTGCTACGTCAGCAGCTTTTCACCAAAAATGGCTTTATCGAGTAACTCAGCAAGGTTGAAACATTCTGACTTGGTTAATATTTCTTTGCATGGGGATTCACTTTTCTTGGCTTAATTTGCTATTTGGAAAAGCTCAAGTGTGCCAAAGTGTCGTTTGGTAATTCCCCTTTAACTTTTCTTTCTGGAAACCAGTGAGAGAGGGGAATGAACAAAAGCCAAACGCCCTTCTTATCCAAACACAAATCTTCAGTTATTTCCAAGAAAAGGATCCGTCTTTTGCCAGCTGTAGTCTCCACTTTGCTGTGTTTATTGATCTTCCTTATCTTCATGGCATTGTGCTTGGTAAATGTCACGTTGAACATATCGCAGAAGCGATACACACAGTTGGCATTTTATACCCAAGAGAAGTTTAGGATTGAAAGAACAAGATGTGCTTCAGAGAGACCATCACTGCAAGGTGAAGTTTGCCTAGATCTGTGCCAGCTCAGAGTGCTACACTTCCCAGTTCGCTGTCATTTGTTTCTTCCTATTTAAATAGTGACAGCAGTCATTTAGGTGTAAGGGGATGTGCCATTAGTAATTTGCTTTCAGACCTTTGCATTAGCTTAAAGAAATTAATCAATGCAAGTGTAAATGCCAAGTAACCACTGAGTTTGCTTCAGAATTTGGAAGCCGCTTACCCTTTGTGTTACATGGTGGAAATGGAGGGAGTCCTGGGGCCTGACCCGTGGCAGTAGCCGTTGTGGGAGCGCACTCGTGCAGTACGCTTCAGCAGCCACCTTGCAGTAAGAGATGTGATGCTGTGAGTTTGCTTCAGCGTGAGCCCACGCGTATCTTCACCTCCAGGTTCGCCCTGGGGATCCTCAGAGTGCTGCAGGAACTTACACGCCTCCCAGGTGCCACCGGAGCCCCCGGGGATGTGGCAGATGAGAAAACACCTCCCGCCTGTCTCACTGCGCACAGACACAGGGATGTCGCAGTGTGGCCACGATGCTGCGTGCTGTCTGTCAGCTGGGGGATTCAAATCAAAGCTCTGCTTGGCTGTCATCGCTAAAAAATAATATGTTCCTACTACATGCTTGGTACAGGCACATGTGCCTGTTCACCTCAGATCCAGCGAAGTTTTAGCAATGTATTCAAAGGTACTCCCTAAGTCTTGAACTTAGGCACTTAACAGTTTTGTCCCCATCCTGGATAAAACCAGAGCTGAAGGGGACCACAGCCGCCCTCTTACAACAGGCAGGGGCCTCTTTCCTTGCAGGCAGGACCCTGTCTCCAGAGCCCCTGACCAGAGCCGCGCCACTGGAACTGGAGGTTTGTGTCAGCAATCCCTGTGTGGCACGGGCAGGCTGAGGGATCATCCCTCACTAATGGCGGTGGCTTGGAGCCCCTGTTCTGTGGGGAACCTCCAGGCTGTGAGATGAAAGGCAGAATTCATAGTGAAAGTGATTTGATCTGACCTTTTCCAGCCTTGAGCGAACTGGATGCTTTTGACGTATCTTGCTGCAGGGGTCCCGCCCTCCGTCCCTCTTGTCCCTGGCTCACCTCCAGGCCGTTCCCTTGCGGTGTCAGTGACCGTGACCCCCTCCCGCCCAGGCTGACTGGCCTTCTGGTTTGCAGCGGGACCTCCTTATACACAGGGCAAAGCAGGACATGACACTCGACGACTCCATTGCCCCATGGCTCGGTCACCTGTGTGTGATCGTGGGCGAGACCTTACTGAGAGTGTGTTTCTAACCTAGGACAGCCAGTCTCTTCATGTTTCTCTTCCCTCCCCACGCCCTGTCTAGCTTTCCACGCAAGCTCCATATGCTTTAAAACCTTTCTGCAATTCAGCTACCATTTTTTGTGGTGTTAATCCACAGAAGGTAATTTGAACCTGCTGCAAGTCCTGTTTTGGCGCTGATGTAAGGCTGTCTTGTACTCTTTCCAGGGCTCATTTGAATAATTTTTTTCATAATGCTTCGAGGCCCTTTGTCCTTCAGGGATGGAAGGTTTTTAATCAGGCAAATTGTTCTATTAGAAATGAAGCTGTCTTAGAAGTTAGCCCGTGGGGATGGTTTTTGTACAGAGAGGCTTAACTAAGATTTCTACAGAGCTTTCTGGAGGGACTGACGGATATGTCCAAGGTTGCACAGAGAGTCAGCAGCAGAGGCAGGAGTCGCTTGGCGTGTTTGGCTGTGTAGGTCGTACACTGAGAGGAAGCCCAGGCTCAAGCAAGACACAGGCTATGGCTCAGCGATGGCTGTAGTTTAGTTTGCCAGTGTGTTTGAGGACATCTCCCAGGGTCTTCACTTTAACCCATATTGTCTGTTCAGTTTGTAAATTCTTCACTTCAAGCAAGTGTGTTCGACATAGTCGGCACCTGATCTCATCTGCAGTTCTAGGAATGGCTGGGGTGGAGGACAAACACGTCCAAGAACTGCTTCTGGTACAGCCTGGTGGTAACGTACACATGATACTTGCTACATGGATGGATTACTCCCTCTCTTTGCTCATTTATTTTTTATCTTTCCTTAGATTACCTAAACCCGGTGGAAGAGAACCCATTTGTCTCCCGACGAAAAAATGGAGATCTCCAAGCTGTGGACAACCCAGAGTATCACAATGCTCCGAACGGGCAGCCCAAAGCAGAGGATGAGTACGTGAACGAGCCATTGTACCTCAACACTTTTGCAAACACCTTGGAAAATGCCGAGTACCTGAAGAACAATTTGCCGGAGAAAGCCAAGAAGGCCTTTGACAACCCAGACTACTGGAATCACAGCCTGCCCCCACGAAGCACCCTCCAGCACCCGGACTACCTGCAAGAGTACAGCACAAAATACTTTTACAAACAGAATGGACGGATCCGGCCCATTGTGGCAGAGAATCCTGAATACCTCTCCGAGTTCTCCCTGAAGCCTGGCACTGTGCTGCCCCCGCCGCCCTACAGACACCGAAATACGGTGGTGTAGTGACCGCGGTCTTACGGAAGTGGAAAGGCAACCCCTTCTAGCTGCCTCACTCCTCCTCTCTTGCTCTCCTTTTCTCTCTCTCCCCTCCCTCCCTCCCTTTCTTTCTCCCATGAGCTTCCTCCTCTTGCCAGTTCACTCATTTTTGCTATTTCCAAGTGAAAGGATGTCTTGGAGCCGTTTGCAGATTGGGTTGGGAACCTGGAAGGAAGGAAGGGAAGAGACTGCAAGAAGGCGCGTACAACCTGGCGTTTCTCACTTTCCCCAGCTCTAGAGGGTCGGACGGTCAGAGAAGCCAGCCGGTACCAGTAAAGGCCAGCGGCAGCGTTGCCTGCTGTGGAGCTAGTTCTCAGTGATTCAACCCAGACGCTGTAGGGAAAGCCACAGAGGGGCTGCTTCTGTCAGCAGGAGCTGAGGAGAGTCTGTACAGCATTCCTGGAAATCTCAATGCAGTTTCCATTAGGGGGAAAAATGGACAATTTTTGTATCATGTGTGATAGCATAGTAATTGAGATTGAGAATCCAATTTCTTTCTCTAACACTTTCTATCCCAGCAACTGAAAATGGCTAACCTGGCTTTTCATAATCGTTCAGATCTTCATCGTGGCTTTCCAAGAAATGATGATGTGACTCTAAGATACGGCTAAACCCTTTTTCTGAGCCACACCATGATTTTGTGCCAATTCCTAACCACAGAGACTCCAGCTTAGAACTGGTACATGACACGACCATTTTTGTATATGTGCCAACATGACAAACACTTTAAACACAAAAACCCTTTCAGAAGAGTAACAAAACCACACCTCCAACATCTCCTTTTTGAAGCTAAAAGACAGGCCAAGAAACCAAGATTTGTATGCAAAAAGCTTTGCTTTCCTGTTTTTATACCTGCTGACTATAGGTATAAAAAGACCCAAACAAATTCTTCCCTCTTCTTCTTCTTCGTGGTCATGAAGGGAGTTGGGGATGCTGTCAGGCAACACTGAGGACAAGACGGAGGACCAGAGAGTTGGGTGTGGGCCATGAAGTCTGCTGGCGTTCTGTGGGGTGGTGGTGGGAAGGGTCCTTGAAACTGGAAGACAGACGCTGGACTGGAGAAAACGCACATAGTGGTTCACTGGAAAGTTCGTTTGCACTTAAGCTCCGATTTTATTTGAACTGTTTTCTGGATTTTGAATGAAGCAATATGGAAGTGACCAGCAAAATGCAAAATAATAATTTTAAATTAAAAAAAAATTAATTATATGTAAAGGATGACTGTGGAAATGCCAAAATGAAGCAAATCAAGTCTTTGGAACAATGTCGACCAATTCTGACAGGCCATTGCATTGACTGCTTCAGAGAATACAGTGACAGAGCAGCCAGCTCTTACTGCTGCCACGTGAAGGACAGCAGAGCAAGCCCTGAATGGCATCGGAGGAGACAATGGCTTGCTCTGGCTTGCAGCACAGGATGGAATACTTTTTCCTGAAAGGAGGATTACTCTGGCACAGAAGACGGTGCATATGAGGTTTGAGAAGTCAAAACGTGCATGACTCACAGAGCTTTCAGTCAAAAATGTAAATAAGTCGGTCTCCTTGCACTTAGTTCTGCTTTCATCAACCTCAGTTTTTAGGTAGACACCCCACCCCCTGGCCTGCTCCTTTTTGGAAATACCTTTCAGCCAGAGTTCTGGACGTTTTTAGCAACCTGAGGCAGATGTGTAAGACCCCTATGTGTAAGAGCATTTGCATACCTAGTTCCCACCGAATATCTTAAGGAACTCTTAAGTACCTTTGAAGATCTGCCTATGTCTCTATCCATCAAGGCTTTTTTAAAGGGGAAGAAACAATACCCGATGGATGGCAATCTTAGGTGATACAACAGTATTTCAGTTTATGCGCTTCAGTACTGGTAAAGTCGAGGTCTTTGGGGTGACCTAACCTGGCAACGAAACCAGCAACAACCAGTGTTCTGGAAATGGCATCAAGCTCCTCCAGAACCCTGCCATCTGAACAGCTTGCCAGCTTTAAGCAGAGGAAGGAGTAAGAAACGAGCAGTAGTTACCCAGATCTGGGTGGCTGAGGGTCAGCTTGACAAAGGTATGAAGAGATTTCAAACCTGGGTTGGTTGTAGATGGGGAACAAACTGTGTGTGATCACTAGGTCAAGGCTGGTTCAGCCAACAGCCTGCTTCTGCGTCAGGTGTGTTCAGGCCAGCTTGAACCAGCTGCGGGGCAGATATTAAACCTGGAAACCGAGTAGGTAGCTGAAGAGTCTGAAAACAGCAAGAACAAGTACAGATCTTAGAAGCTATTAAAAGGAAATGTTGGGTCAAGTGGTACCAAGGTGGTCTGTGGAGGCTGCGCCGAGTGACCAGCAGACCACCCAAGTGGGACAGATGGTTACAAAAAGCCATGAATGTGAGAGGCCTTGCCTCTTCCTGGTGCCCTCCCGTAACTCCTCACGATTTTGTCAGGAGACAGAAGCGGGCATTGGGAAGGGGTTAGGGGCACGGGGGGCGGCCTGAGGTCCTGGAGACCCCACTCCAGGGAAGGTTTGCCAGTGGTAGTGCTCACAGGGTGCCGTCTGAAGCACCAGCAAAGGTCTGCCAGGTTGGGACGCAATTGCCAAGCTGCCTGGGGTCGAAGACCGGCACAGGACTGTGTGTGTCCTGATTCAGTGCAGAAGCAGCCCGGGTTCCATAGGTAGGTGGAGGAAAAGGGGTTGGTCTGTCCCTGAGCAAGTCTTGTAACAGAGTAACTCCCAATGGAGAAAAAATAAAATAAAATCCTGGTACAGCTTATGTGTTTGAATTCAAAGAGGTGTGCTCAAAGGCTGCTGGGGCAGAAGCGTGCACACCTCCAGACCCGGTGGGACGGTGCTGGGATGTCGCTGCTAACAGAAGGTGAGGCTGTTTCTTTCTCTGTGGTACCGGTGTTGGAAACAAGCCTGTCGAATAATCAAAATGTAAATAACTGTGGTTTTTAACAATGTAACATTTCTTACGAAACTTGAATTATTTATTCATTTTAATTGTTGACTGTGGGTGTGATATAATATATTAAGTAGCGTGGAAATGCAGAGGTTCCTTGGAGCGAGGCAGCAGGAAGGCCAGGGGACGGTACCTTGCGTAGGGGCCAGGCCGTGCTGGCTGCGTCCCGAGCAGCAGGGGGCAAAGGGTTAATGAACACAGTGATTCCTGACACGGAAAGCTCCACAGACTGCAGCCTCACAAATGGGCTTTTTTTTTTTTTCCCCGTTGAGCTTCTGGTTTGAGTTGCAATTGCCAAAAAATGGTCTTTATGTTTCCTGCTGTGCCCGTCGCTGGCTCGTGTTGCAGCGCAGGGGCCTGCGTGGGGCTGGGCACCCGGTTAACCGGTTCCTTTCCCCAGCAGGAATGGCGGTGTGCTGAACACAGCCCCGAAATGCGCGCGTCTCCTCTGGAAGAGTAGTGCCTCTGAGCGTTTGTCTCTCTGCCAAAGGTTAACTACGGTTAAAGAAAAACGGGCAAAACCAAGAGCAGAAGCGTTTGGCTGCTTTAACCTCATCAGCAGAAATACCTGGCTGGCCCTAACTGGCGGCTTTGCCTGAGTGGGTATGGCTGCTGCCTTGCTGAAAGGAAGGCGGGCAAATGTACGTGGCAAAATTGTGGCAAATATTCAACTGATAAGGTTATGAAAATGTACGAGGGTCAGGCTTTTAAATGAATAACCACAGGTTTGGTGAAAAAGCAGGTATTTCCACACAAACTGCATTTTGTCAGCACAAAGCAGTAGGTGAGGGCATCGGCAGGAACATTTTGTCTGTGTGTAATTAATTCTCTAGCTCTACACTGGTATCTGGACACAGCACTGCCAGGTTGTATGGGTTTTATAATGCAGTCCCCTATTTGTATATGTTTTGCTCTCCCTTATCGTAGCCTGCGCGACGGAAGAGCAGTGACTCACTTTTCAAGAGCAGATACCCGGGCGTGCATCAGCCATCGGCCAAGGCACAAAGCAACACGCTAAAGGAAAGAGAACAGCAGCTTATTTTTTCCTAATCTCTTTCGGTGATACCTGTCTTAGATGTTATTATCTACCTGAGGGTTACTTCAAACAGGCGTGGATGTGGGATCTGATAGACTTGCTGTAACATAATTGACTGAAACCAACTACTTTTAAGTTTCAGCTCTTTTCAAATTTTTCTTTTTCCGCAGACTAGCCAGGAGGGATTCTTACATGGCCCTTCGCTCAGATGTAGCCGCGTATTTACAACTTGCTTTCAGACAGGTCATCTCTCACAGGTAGCAAGAAATGGGACTAAATGCAAGCGAGCATCACCAGTGGGTCTGTGTCAGGTACCGTAAGCTCAGCCCAGAAATCCTTGCCTTTGTACAGCGGAGGGTTGCATTAACCCTCCTTTGCAGCACTTATTTGGTAGAAAATGTGTTTCTTGACTGCAGGAATTGTATGCAATGATCTCTTTTCATTTATTTCTGGGGGTTGGAACCAGATGATCTTTAAGGTCTCTTCCAGCCCAAACCACTCTATGATTCTATGGTTAATGGGAAAATACCTTTCCCTTCCTGCCCCGCGGCTGTGTTCCAGGGGCAGTTGTGTAGCGGGGCCTGGGGCAGGGCAGCCTGTGCACGCGCTGATACCGACCTGCTGCACTAAGCACCTGAGAGGGGGTTACAGGGGAGCGTTCCCCCCGCCAGCCACCACTAATCCCAGCCTAGAAGCAAAACCGATGGCACCTCTGGAAGACCAGCTTGGCCTCGCCTCTGTGGATCAGTTCTTTCCGTAGCTCCAGCGCGAGCTGGGCAGCACAGGTGACAAGCACTAGCTGTGAGGTGAGCCAGCCTAGAAATACAGCCTGGGGGGTTTCTGAGGATGGATCTGTATGGGAAACTCGGATATCGAACAAAAAATCTTTTATTTTTTTCTGATGGGGTGTCTGTGTAGGTGTCCTGCATCATGCTGGCAGCTAAAGGAATGAAGGGATTATTTGGGCTCCTTTGTAGCACCCGGGAGATGAGGAGGCTTTGGCCCAACTCAGAATTAGGCTGTTGGTCGTGTGATCCCCAGGATAACTGAAGGCAATCCCGGTCAGCCTTGCTCCCCCTGGAGCCCTGGGCACCCTTCTCTTTATGGAAAGGGAGCAGCCAGTGCAGCACCCACACGGACACACGGACACTCGCACCCTGTGGCTGCCGACCCTTTCAGTGCGGGGGGGAGCGGGAGCAGCGTGAAAGCCGCAGGCAGGGACTGACGGCAGGGACATCGCTCACTTGTTGCGATGGAGTTTTCCCTCGCTTTGCACAACTGCCGTGTCGGGGCTTCCACCCTGATTTCCCAATCCCATTTTGGAACTGTTGAGCTCAGGTCGGTACTGACCTGCTCTGAAGGCTGTTCAGCTTCAGGGTGGCTGGTGGAACAGAGGCTTTAGCATGAACCAGAGCCCACCCTCTGGTTATCGGTCACCTTTTTGCCTCCTACAGAGCACGCCGAAGGGGACAGTATCGCCTCGAGTTCCCTTCGGCAGATACTTTTTAAGAGGTGGCGTTCCTTGCAGTTACACGAAGACTGTTAATTTCTAGCTCTGTCACTTGCAATATTCTCATTCCCGTGGATCTTGGACCTCTGCTGCTGACACGACAGCTCGTCTGTTGTGATAGAAAACCTTGGATTTGGGTTCAAATATTTTTTGGAAAGCCAGGGCTGTGCAGGGCGGGGGTGGTTGGCTGCAATATTCACGCTCCATCCCGTGCAAGGAGCCGCGTGATCCCACAGGGCAGCCTCTGCAGCGCTGCTGTGTTTGCAAGGTTCCCTCTCTTTTATTTTCTGGCTCTTGCTAATTGTTACGCAGGTACAAAAGGGCACTGTTACAAATGGGGTTTTCAAATTCAGAATAAATAACAGAAATGAAGTTCCATGGTTAGAAGCACCACTCTAAAATGTCCAAAAATCACTTGTCTCCACGTTTGCTTTCACTTTATTTTAGCACAGGGTCGTGCCCCCGTACCGTTGTGTGGCTGAGTAGGTGTAATGCCGGCAGGGTCATTGCTGGTGGGGCAGTGCCCGGCGGGTGCGGCTCAGTTGGCGGTTCTGCGCTGGGCCTGGGGTTGCCCAGAGGTTTGGAGCCGCAGGGCGCCTTTCGGGGGGTGCCTGCGGGTGTTCAGGTCTGAGCGGTGGGGGTGGGACGTGCTGAACTGCAGCCAAGCGCAGCTCCTGAGCAGTCTCCCGAAGAGCTGCTTCCACCCGGGGCATCTTCCAGCTGGGCTCTGTGCCGACAGGCCAGGAAGAGGCGTGCGGGGAAACCCAGGGATGTTCTCCCGATGCGGAAACAAGAAGAGTCAGAGCTGCTTTTTTTTTTTTCCTATTATTTAATTTTGAGAGCGAGCATTGCGGACCTTGGTAGAGAGGGGTTTTAAGGGGAGATTTGTACGGTGTTAACGCAGCGTGAGTAATTACGTCCCAGTCCTTCTCCCCGCCCCCCCATCCCCCAATAAAAAAAGCCATGAAATCGTGCTCCGTACGTGTCGTGGGTGAAACCACCGGGGAGAGGTGCGTCCGCACGGCACCCTGCCTGGTGGCTGGGGGTGAGCAGGGCACACAGGGCCGTGGAGCCGCGGGCGGGCGGTGCTGCGCCTGGCTGAGTGCTGGTCCCCCAGTGCCCCGTCCCCGCGCCCTGCCCAGCCTGCGAGGCCTCTTAGGGAGAAAACACTGTATTGTCCATAGCACTCCGAAGACTAAACCCTTTTGGGATAACCACAGTAATAAACTGTGAATGGTATTTTATAAGTAAGTGTAGATATGTATGCCGTTCTTTTGAGGTAAGGTACTCTGACATATGTAGCATAAACTGGTACTGCTGTTAAATGGGTCGATTATTAACTGAGCAGCTGTGTAAGGGGTAGCTAACTTTGAATGCACTAAAGCACTGTCCTTTCAGGAGGGGGTCTGAAGGTAGTTGTCGGTACTTGTCTTCTTATGGTGGGGTGTGTTAAGAGGAAAATGCAGGTCAATGAAACCACATTTTTTATAGCATTTTAATGTTGGAAATTGGTACATATTCAATACATTATTCACTACAGTTTTAATCCTTTTTTTGGCCCAGTTTTTGCAATTTCCCCAACATTGTAAGCTGGAATTTCTGAAGAGGTAGCAGCCCTCGCGTGGGGAGGGGAAATAGCAGTCTCCTCCTGAAAGCGGAGACATCCAAAATGTATTTCCTGACCTTGGCAGTCTTGAACTATCGACTTTTCTGATGAGGCTCACAGTCCCAGGCCCGGAGAACGCTGTCCCCTCAAAATCACAGCCTGAGCCCTGTCTGGGAAGTGACGCAGGAGCAGCGCCCACCTCCTGCCCGACGCCGTGGGCGGCTGCCGCCGTGGGCCACACTCCCTGCAGCCAGGGTGGCCCAGGGCAACCGGCCCGGCCGCCTGCGGGAAGGGGGCGAGAGGCAGAGATGGGGAGGGTCTGAGTTTTAGCCAATTCTCCCTGGTCTCAAAGGGCAAAGAGACAAAACAACAATACTTCTGCCTTAGGAAGTACCTTCAGAAGAAGAGAAGCGTCAGCACGTTGGGGAAGAGACTCATTTCTCGTGAAGTGATGCATTCAGAGTTAGCTGCCTTTCTGAAACAAAAAAAAAAATACAAAAACTACTGTATGTTACTTTGAAAATGTGAATAGTATTTTTATAGCTTGTTAAAGACACAGCTAGTTGCATTTGTAAATAAGGATAATGTTGCTTTTATTTTCCTTGTGGACACCATTATTTGGAACATAATTGTCCTTAGGGTTGATTTGTATATAGGTAATTTGCTTGTGATTTAAGCCGCTCCTCCCCTTTTCTTTCTCTCCCTTCCCACCCTCTGGTTTTGGTTAGAAGTACCATTTTTGGCATTCTGTGTGATTCTGTGTTTTAGCACTATTGTGGTGTGTTCAGACTTTCTGCACTTGCTTACACAGTAGGGTATGCCAATTGCGTGTGGCGTAATGTTACTTTAACCTTTCGTTTCTCATATTTTAGCTATTGAGGATTATGCACTGTTAAAATACTTACTGACCTGGGTTAATATTAGGTACATATTTTAGCATAATTTCCCTTCTTTTCATGGTTTCTTGTTTTTTCTCTTTTTTTTTTCTTCCCTCCCCTTTTGTCTTGTTTGGAGGCTGGGGAGAAACCTGTGGATCTTCTCTTCGTGTGGTTATATTTTCCGCCCCGTGTGCAGTCCCGAGTTTCTCCTCATGGTCCTTGGGGTAGAGCTTTATCTGTTTGTTAAGGCAAATGTAGACTGCGACCCACCTTGCATCAACCCGCGCTCATCCCAGCTGAACAATTTGAGAACTGTTCTGCCTTTTTGTTACATGAATCTGTCAGAAATATATTTTTAATTTAATATAAATGAAATTCAATAAAATATGAAACAAAGTCTCTCTGGACGCGTGAAATTTCTTCCCAGGGCTTGAGCCCTTCCAGCAGCACGGGCTCCCTGTGTCCTGGCAGAGCCAGCGGCTCAGACCCTGCTCGGGGAGAGCCTGGTGCTGTCACCTGGGCTGGGCCAGGGGGGGACATCCCAACCCCAATCTACCCCCTCCCCGGCCCGCAGTGCCCCCAGGGTCTGCCGGAACATCACCCTGCCAAAACCCAGTCTCTTTCTCCCCACCCCACCACTGGAGCCGCAGCACCCCACACCCCTGGGGTGGCCGGGGACAGGCCGGTGAGGAGCCCGTGGGGGACACTGAGGGGGGACACGACACACACTGCCCCAGGGAGGTTGGCTCCAGCTGTTCCACAGCTGGGTGTCACCAGAAGGGGCAGCGAGGGCAGGGCAGAGGCTGAGCAGACCCCGAAGCGGCGGCAGCCTGGGAGCAGCTTGTCCTTCCTGAGCCCCCGGCTCTGGCACCCCGGGGTGCACTGAGGCTCCCCCCTCCAGCAACACCCTTCTCTGAACACCCCCACCCCGCTGTGTGTGTCACACCCCCCAACTTGTTATGTCCCAGGACTGTCCAGTTCTGAGCTTTAAGTGTTTTAACCAAAAGAGGACAGTTTCTGAGCGGTCTCAGTCCCACGGCCCAAGCCCCAACTCACCTGGTGACGGACCACAGCCCATTAACCCACACTCACCCACCTCAGCCCCGGCCTGAGCCAGGTTATGGCTCATTAACAATTAATTAATTGTTAACAGTGTTAGCTCATTAACAGCTTTGTTGCTGGAGGGGATATTGGGGTGTGGGGGGTGACTATTAAGACAGAAACTCAATTCCATAAATTTAAACAGAAGAGCCAAACCCTGCACCATGCGGGCACATGTCCCCAGGCCACACACGCACCCGCTGGCGTTAGTGCCCTCACACCGACACCCCCATCACCACCCCTGCCCAGCTGACTCTGGCTTCAGCAGATCCACCTTTAAATCCAGTTAGAGAAGGTGTAGCTGCCCCCAACCCCCTCCCCGCCGAGGGGCTGAAGAACCCCGCAGGTGACACAAAATGCCCCCCCTTGTCCCGTGGCCAGCTTCAATCCTGTGACCCGCACACTGTCCTGCGACCTCGGGACTGAGGGGCTCCAGCCCGAGCATGTGGCCCCTTCCCCAGCGCGGGAGTCACTCCAAAAGCCGTGGTTAATCCCGGGGGTCTGGCACGTGCCCTAAATCAAACTGCTCTGGCTGCCTCCAGCCCGCCTCGCTGGCTAACCGCATTACCAGGCCTCCGGAGAGCATTTTAAATTTAGCGAGAAACAGTAAAGGTCATTTGGCTCTTTGAGGCGCATTTTAAAACACTCCAATCTCCCTGGACTGCAACTATTTGTTTCAGGAATGACCTCAACATTTTATACCCAGCAGTCTGGAAAGGTCATTGCACAGATACACACAGCTCTCCTGCCGGCCCGGTGCCGGGCTCGCTTGGCCCCGCGCTGGTAACGGTCCCTCCCAGGTTCGGGTTCGCCAAAGCACCAGGAACACAAGCTGTTTGTAACAGACCGCATGCTGAAAAGGAGTTAGTTGTACATTATTAAGCATTCAGGCTTTACAACTGTAGGTATTGTAAACTGTATTTTCCCGGGGGGCAGCCCAGCGGTGAAGCTCCGTCCACCTCTGCACCACAAGGCCCGTTCCATGGCTGGTCTGCACCTGGGGCCACGCACCCCGGGAAAGGCTGCAGCCGATCTAATATGTCGCAGAGGAAACGGTGTCTGAAGCAAAAGCAGAGATTTGACATAAAAACTAGTGACATGACCACAGCAGAACTTCAGCAATGCTTCAGAATAAATAAAATCCAGAGACGGGGACGAGTGTCACTAAATATCCCTCTTCCCCAACTGGGTTCTACTTACCTGGCCAAAAAAAGGTACCAAAACATTAATCAACCATTTACCAGTGAAACAATATTAATTTAAAGCCCTCTGCCACTCATTCAGAAAAGCTCGACAAAGGCCATTGAATTCAGGCATTAAAGCTGTTACTGGAAAAGCACACCGTAGCCTCAGCGAGCAGCTCCATGCTGCGCTGATGGCGATGAAGTTCTCTGCAGCTCTGTGTCAGTCATGAACCAGATGGGCACGAGAATATGAAGCTATTTAAACCTGAGGACTCGTGTCTGCAGAAAGTTGAACTTGCTAAAAAAAAAAAAAGGCCTGGAACCTTCCAGGCAGGAGAGGCTCTTTTAGCAGTTTGAGTAATACTGGATGAGCCCCAAAAGCCAAACAAATCGCTTTAAAGCTTGTGCTCAGTTTGCAAACCCTTATGATTGTAAAGCTACTAAAGGGACCCTGTGACCATCCCAGCGAACACACCCCACCAAGCATTAAAAGGCGGCACTGAGTAAAACCCATCAGCAGACAAACACCAGCTCAGCCCCATGCCGCGGCCAGTGCCAAGGCACAGCAGACGAATGCCTGGCTCTACCAGCGCTCAAGCATTTATGCTCCCTACACAGAGCCTGCAGGCGGCTTCCTGGGGACACCCAGGAGTGTCTGAGAAGTCCAAGAGGTGTCAAGTGCATGTTAATCATTACTTTTACCGTAGGCCTGCTTTTTTCCAACTCTATGCAAAAAGGTTTAAAAAAAAAAACAACCAACCCACCAAACACCAAGAGCAAGTCGAGCTGTGCGGCAGCCTGCTCTCGGCAGAGCCCCGCTGCCGTCCTCCCTCCACCACGCGCTGCCCTGCGCCAGCACCCACGTAAGAGCTTCACCCAGCCTTCGAGCCCTCACGTCACCTTCTCCACCACGCTGAATCAGGGCCATGACACTGAGAGACAACATATTTGGGAAGCAGAAAGTGATCATTTCATTTTGCATGAATGGCATAAACTGTTTCTGGCAAGGCTGTCTTTGTCACCGTGATAAATACTCCCCCTCCCCACTCCCCCCCGCCCCCACTTTTGTCTGGCAAGAAAAGCCTTTACTATTATGCAAAGAAAAGCTGTATGAATTTCTTCCTGCAAAGCACCAGCAAGTCAACAAGATCGTAGCAACAAGAGAACGAGTCGTGGTTTGCTTTCAGCCATCCCCACCGTCACCTGCTTTTGTCCCTGTCACACAGGGCGCTTTGCTGTGCCCCATGTGAGGGCCTCCTGCAGAGCTGAACAGAGGCATTACAACAAAGGAAACCTTTTCTTCCCACAGAATGGACATGGTCCTGATTTTTTCAGACCTTTGTACCAAAGTGTGCTCCTGGCAAGGCAGGAGCAGGACCAGGGAGGGGATGGGAACGGGGAGGGTGGGATGAAGCAACAGCTGTACTACATGAAAAGCAAACTGATCTCTGCCATGACCTGCCGCTTTGGTACCTGCCTCTCTCCCCCGACCTCGCGGGTCTGGCAGGGGCTGCAGGACCGTCCCGCTTTCCCGGGCAGCTGAGCCATGGCTGATTTATTGCAGGCTGCAGCGCAGCACAGGGAAGGCACCCTGGAAAGCAACCACGGACACAGCAAAATCCTGCTTGCCAGCAATGGGCCCTGACGTCTCAACCACCGCACCAGTCCTGTGCGCTGAGGAGCACAAAGCAGCCCCTGGGGATGGGACCGACCTGCCCTTCGCTCCTCCTCTGCTCTGCGTGGGAGCAGCTTTCCACACACGAGCTGCTCCCTTCTCTTACTCTCTAACAGCAGCGGTGGGTTTGGGCTCCCCCATTGATGGCTGCACTGAATGCTGCTCATTGCTTTGTGTTTCAGAGTTGTGGCACTCCGAATCTTGTCAAACCAAGGAAAACCAACTATAATGACTGAATACCTACTTAATGCTGAATAACAATGTCAGTCTTACCCAAAGGCCACCCCACCTGCACTGTTGGCCATAAAACATCATTTACAGATGTGCTGCTCACCCACAGCCCCGCTGTCCCCAGCTATTTTTAGCCCCATGGTGTTTCTGTAGCAAGGCCGGTGGAGCCCTCCAGCACTCACGGCTGTGTGACAAGGAAAAATAAAGCAGTCTCAGTAACGTTACTGTTCCTGCATCATAAAAGGCTGTTTTCTTTGGTTCTGTAAGCCATAACCAGGGGCAAAGGAACTGAAATCTGTGAGCAAGGAGCTTCATTCTTCTGATGGGTTTTGCAGTCAGACAAATTTACAAAGAAGTTTGCAGGTGGCTTATAGCTGTGCATTTACAATGTAAATGGATACAGGCGGCTCTTTGCTCCGCAGGGCAGAGGCTGAAGCACCTGAGGCGGGGAAGCTGCAATGCCCCCGGCGCTGCGGGGCTCTGCCTCTCGCCCGCTCCTCTCAGCCAGGGGCCAGCGCCAACACCACTGTTCCACTTCTTGACGCGCGGTGATACGCACCAGCTTGTCCTCAGCAAAACCTCGCTCCTCCAAAAGTCCCCTGTACCCACACAGCAGCTTGGCTTTCACCTGTCCAGTACCTCGCGGACCGGCAGGTCTGTGGGAAGAGCATTCGGCAGCATCCCTGACACCGTGGGTGGGATGGAGAGGTCCAGGAGCATTTGCACAGCGCAGCCACAACAATGCGTGGAGACATCTCTCCCTGTTGAGGGATGCTGGTGCACGAGCTGCGCCCAGGGATGGGGTTGTGGGAGGAGTGTTTGTCCCCAGCCCTGCACCTTCACTAGGCTTTGCTGTGAGCGCTGCAAATCCGGGTCTGGGATCTCCTGGGCAATTTAATTTTTTCTTCTTACTACATCTATTATCCCATTACCTCTGGCTAAATGCGTGATGGAAAAGGAGAGTGCAATCCAGTGGGCAGAAAGGATCTCAAAGCATCCAACCACCAAGCACGGGAGAGAGGATGAAGAAGTTCATCTCCTAATTGAGTCAACTGACTGTATGCTGTATTTCATCAGAAGCCAGGTATTGTTCTGAGAGGGTAAAACCCCATCGAGCTTTAATGGTGTGGAAGAATGTTACAAGACGGCCTCTCTGAGACTGCAATAGTTAAAATAAGTTAGGCTCCAGATTTAACAGGGCTCAGAACAGCGAGCTATTCAGAGGTGGTACCTCTGTGCAGGCGAGCAGCTTCGCTTCAGTCAAATACAGTGGAGAAACAATGGAGCATGTTTCCTGTCACATTAGAAATATTCTATAGCTGTTAATAAAGACAAAAATAGGAGGAGGAGGTGATTATTTTAGAAGCTATTGTTCAAATATCAGTTTCAAATGGTATCCACAGTAAATTGGGACTAAACTTGAGGAATAACATCCATAGCACAATGGAGGGGCTATGTCTTCTGCTACTCCTCGCAACTTGGACAGCAGCTGGAAAATTTGGAGGCTGTGGAAGGTACAAAGGGCTCAGCCACCCCTGCCTTCAGTGCCTTTCTGAATAACAGAGTCAATGTGCTTCTGATGCTATCAGCAGAGCAAGGACTGGAGGGGCGTTGGATTACAATCATGAGGCAGGCAGAAGATGGGAGGAGATGCCTCGGCTGAGCTTCCCTGTGCCAGAGCTGCCAAATAGATCCCCAGTTCCCAGGGCAGGTCCCTGCCGAGCGGGTGAGCGCCCTGCACTGTGGCAGGACGTGCCGCTGCAGCCCCAGGGCTTGGCCGGCTGCCTGCACAGGGCAGGGGGGCAGAGGAACGTCCCTCCTGTCCTACACCCCTCATCAACCCCCGCGCACATCGCTTCAACTCGTGGAAGCTGGTGACAGCATTAATATTCAAAGATGTGCCAGGAGAACGCAAAAGGGTGAGAAATGGGTTTTCTACACTGCTAAGAAGGTATTCCAGCATAAAGGAGAAGAAACAATGCAAAATTCAGACCTCTTCACATATCATCCTATTGTGCTTACACTCCCCATTGTCAGACCTGATAGCTGGGTGAGAACAGATGCGAGATTGACCTGAATTTCATTATTTTTTTAACTCATTCAACATTGGAGATATCTTGTTGGTTTTCACACCATTTTGTCAAAATCTGCCTGCCATGCCCCGCTCCTTGGCAAACCTGCAGTGAGACCTCAGAAGACCACATCGGGGGGACAAAGAGCAAAGACAGCCATCGCCATCCCTGGGGGGGGCTACCTCAGCCGGAGAACTTTGCCCGTCAGGTTAGCCCTGCCCCAGCCCCAACCTGGCCCTCGGCAGCAGCCGCCCTCACAGCCCTTTGGGCCAGTTTCCCACCTGGCCCCATGAAGCTGCTCTCACTGGCATGCTGGGCACTGTATAAAGCCTTGGCACACGCTGATTTTCCCTCCTGGGAAGCTCCCAAGCAAACCAACCCGAAGACCGGAGTAGGAACAACTCCGAACAGGCGAAGGGTCGCATGTCAGTGGCTGGGACTGCGCTTGGTTTGCAATTGCCTGGGCCATGTTGTCTTTCCTACCTGCAGCGCCTCCCTGCTCTCGTGCTGTTGAGAGAGGGCTTGGACCTCTTCAGAACACCCCAGCAGGGTTTTGTTGTATCCAGGGTTTTGGAGAAAGCAGGGCAGTGCTAAAACCAGTCCTGCTAAATTGCATGTGGAGAGAGGAGAAGGTCACTGCCACAGCCCCTTTGCAAGTCCGGCTGGAGACCAGAGAGGATTGCTCTCCTGAGGAACAGAAATCATTTGCTCTTCATCTATGCCACTAATGACAACAGAAACTTTAGATTTATTCTTACCGTCTTCTGGGTGTAGACAGCCCTCTGAAACCACCCGAGCAGACAGCTCTTCTTGTGGTCGTCACTGGCGCAAGCTTCACCGTGTCTGCAAAACACATCATCGTAAACTCATTTCCTCCCCTGCCTCATTTGTGGCGGGAGGCTGGGACTGCTGCTAAGGACGAGCACAGGGGCCTCCGGGGACGCTGCCAATCCAGCACAGCTAGAGGCTTTTCTTCAAATACCAAGAAATGCATTTATCAAGAGCAGTGGCGTGTGGGACATTACCCCAAATGAGAACCTCTGCAAGGTACAGTGCCTTGCGCATTGGAGGACCTCCAGCTTGAGCTAGAATAAAATCTCTCCCCAGCTGAAAAGCACAAGTGCCTGGACTTGCTCAGTGACAGCAGCGGTCACTGTGGCCATCTGGGGAAGAGGAATGACTCTGTGGGGTTCCCGGCCGTGCCTCTGCCCAGACACACCATCCAGCTCACAGAGATGGCAGCAAATCCACCCTCGCTTTGAGAGGGCTTATATATCTGGAGGGAAGCGGCTGAACAAAACCTGCCTGGAAATGCCACACACCAGCTGGAAGAAGGGTAAGGTGCGCAGGGAGCAGCAGTCCCGTAAGGCTGAATCGCTCTGAACCAGCAGCACCGGGCTGCAGGTGCTGGGCTGGACCCACCTCCCCTTGCTCCACGCTGCGGGCATGATTGCTCTTCCCGCGGCATCATGCTCACTGCTACGCTCCTCATCCTTGCCCCAGCCATGCCCCGGCCTTCTCCCGCTGCACGGAGGCAACAGCCCCTGTATGGCCGAGCAACACTGGCTTCCACCACAGCCCACCCTGCGCAGGCAGGAGCCCGAGCTGTATCTTTCCCCAGAAGCCCTTTGGAAGGCGACATCCATGCAGTCCGCGGCGTGCCTGCTCATCCCACATCACCTGTCTCGGCAGACGTCACCCCTGCAGACCATACACGCTGTTGCAGCGCAGGTGGGGTTATCACTGAGCGTTAAGCAGTGTGATCACACGGACATTTCCTGATACTCTGGGCAGGTGCCTTTTTAGTAAGAGCTGAACTTTGTACATTTAGCTGTAAGTTTCCTCCCTTCCTTCTGGAGCTAGGCATGAAGAAAACAGACACATTTAGGATCCCTGACATAAAACTAGAAGCTTTCTGGTCAGACAAGGGCACTGACAGCTCGCTCAGAAATGGGAGCAGGAGGAGACAACCTTGCCTGGCAAGACTGTGTGCCACTTGCTATGCTTGTGTGGTCCCACTGTGCCCATACTGGTCCCGCCATCAACAGCTACTTTTCCTTTGAAGTACATCCAGAACCACCCTGGCAGCACAACTTCCCCACCATGAGGCCAACAAAGAGACCTCCAGATGGGCGAAAGAGGGAGAATCTCAATCCTAAAGTTCATCCAGGCTTCTGATGGAAAGGCACTGATTGTTGGACGGCAAAGGGCTGCCCGTTAAATTCATCATTTCTCTCCATGAACACAAACCAAGCCACCAGATGCAAAAGCCTGTGACATTTATGTCAGAAAAAAGCAGAGCAGTCTGTTTTCCTCTGTGCCGCACGCTACCTAGCCTGAAAAAGAGAGAGAGATGACTTTTCAACTTAATTAATAATGCAAAACCTGAGGAAGGGGTGAGTTGCGCAGAATCCAGAAAAAGAGAGATTGCAAAGAGTGGAATTTGCTGATAATACACTACTTGCAAAACAAGCTTCTGCTATTTCCCTCTTGACACAGCGTCTGTTGCCTACCAGGCCAATCATATCCAAGTGTAATTGTCTAACAATTGTTCCGCACTGAGAAAATAGTTCTGATTACAGACATTAACACGTTTAGGCATTAAGCTTCCTCACTGTAATTACCCTTGAGCTTAGTCTCACAAATGAATTAATGTGCTGATCGCTTGGACTAATAGAACCAGCAAAAGGGTGATGAATTGCTTCCAAATCAGATAAAATCAAGCATGACATCATTTAATTAATTTCAGGGCTTGGGGGGAGGAGAAAGGGGGTCAGCATGATGCTGAAAAGAAACGTATCTCTCCCTCAGTCATTTCTTTGGAGACAGAAATATGCAAACAGGGGAGGATGGGGCTGGGAAAAGGAAGATGCGCATGGGGTGGGAAGAGGGTTGCTGAAGAGGAGCTGTATAATTTCTGTGCACGAGCGTGCAGCCCCGGGTGGCTGACATAGGCGCAATGCTGACATAGGCGCAATGGATGGATTTCTTCTGGGTATGAACAGATGCACTGCCCACCTTGCTCTAGTTTTGAGTCATCGTCCGAGTGCCGGGGCCCATTGTAACCCCTGCCCCTCCTCCAAGCAGAGAGATGGCTCCCGGCCTTCCCCAGGGTCAGTTCCTCCACGGGAGCCGAGTGCCCGAGGGCGGCACTGACAAAACCCCCGGATCATTTGCCCGGCTGTGAGCAGATATACTCAGTTACCCTCCTTGACTTCTCCTCCCATGAGAAGGGGCTCCTGATCATTTCTTTTTTAGAAAGGAATAAGGTGGGTGGATGGAAAGGACACGGCAGGGCTCCGGACTACTGCTGTTAAGTACAGACTCTCTCAAATTAAAGTTTCCCCTCGGATGGCTGCCCACCTGTAAAATAAAACAGCATCGTATAAGGAGCTTGTAGCTGAGGGGGTTACACATGGAGCTTTCTCCTTGCAGCCCAGCAGGTAACAATCCATCACCAATTTCAGATTTCGCATCACACGGAAATCCTACACAAAGAGTCACCACGAGAGAAGGTCTTATAAATCAAAGGTCTCCATTACAGCTTATGACTGGAACTGGCTTCTGCAATTTGAAAGCAGACTAGCTTTTGCCCTACACATGCAGGGATACACACTTCACAGACACACACTGCTCACACCAGTATAAACATACCTTGGCAGCACACGCACAAACATATACATCTACACAGACGCATACCTGCTGCCTATAGATAAAGAGGCGCTCATCTCTCCTAAGTGTACATACCTGTATAACCATATGCAGCACAAAATGCAGGTGCATGAGCGCACACAAAGAACACGCATCGTGTACCGATGCACAGCCGTGTGCACAGGCCTGATCTCATGTCATTTAAATGACAAAGAGTTTTGCCACTGCTGATTTCAGCAGGAGCTGCACAGGGCCCACAATATTTTGCTGCATGTTTTTATCTATCTTTTATTTTGCTGGATTTTGGAGCAGTGGAGGGAAGGAGGTGATGAGACCTCTGAAATTTGAAGATACGAAGCTTTTCATTCTCAAAAGTGTGGAGAGGCAGCATGCTTTACGACAGAGCCTGGCTGCCCCTTTGATAGCAGAAGTGGAGGAAATAGGAACCCGATTCCTCATGGCTGCTGAGAATGAGAACGCTGGAGTCTCCCTGCAACAAGACTGTTTCTTGGGCTTTCCCAGAGACCACACGTCCAGCAGCCCCATATCAACACCCTTTGTCATTGTCTTGGATATTTTAATTCACCCAGTCGCCCTGGGGACAGTGCAGCTTATGACTCCATTTGTTTGATGCAGCCTTATAATAAATCCGGTTAGTGGAGCGGAGAGTGCAGGTGACAGTCACTGTGATATAAAGTATTTCCAGGACCTGATCCTGCAAGGCACCAGGCATCTCCAGAGATACTGATAGCTCTATTTGCTCTATTCTACAAATGACAACCCACAAACAACAGCAAAGTGCACCAGCAGCCGGGCACTAACCTTCCCACATCCAACAAGTTTGAAGGCCCTCAATTTCCTTTCCTAGTGGTGGTCTAGCCATGTCACTGCTGTCTCACCACTGCACCGTCACGGGCAGTCAGATGAGAAGGAGAAGCCCCAGCTGTCCCTGCCTTGTCCATCCAGCTTACGACAGAGGCGCCAGTTCTGCCCCCAAAACCTCTGGCTGTGCCGAGTGACGAGTCTCACTCTGCTCTGCTTCACTCCTGGTAAGGGGAGTAGCTCATCACACGGGTCTACGGGTCTTTCTTCCATGCTAATGAGCACATTACACGTGCT
Organism: Stercorarius parasiticus; assembly: GCA_013396915.1. NCBI lineage: Eukaryota > Metazoa > Chordata > Aves > Charadriiformes > Stercorariidae > Stercorarius > Stercorarius parasiticus. The sequence continues at coordinate 961,102 of VWZL01004159.1, read as the reverse complement.
AGGGCCCAGTTTCTTTTAAAACCAAATCAAACACTAGATCCAAATGGAGCCAGATCTTCAAATAATTGGTGCTCGCATCTTTTGGCAATCTGGCCATGCATCGCTCGACCCAGCTCTGCGCTCCAGGGGTGAGCCAGCTTTGGGGCTGCAGAGAGGTAGAAGGGGAAGCAACAAGGCAGTCTGGTGCTGCAGGACTGATTTTTAGGGGTAACTAAACTTCCAGCACAACCCTCCCGTCAGCCACATCCTGAAAGTCAGGTGGGATGAACTCAGCACTTGGTCACAGGGGAATAATGCATCTGAGCACCACAGGGGATCTGGGGCTTTTCCTGAACTTCAGTTCTCCAGGTTTAAAGTAAAGTGGGAATAAAATCATCTCCTCGTCTCTGAGGGATGCTTTGCATGGAAAAGTTTGTGAAATGCTCACGAACTGTGCTACAGGGAGGGCGCTTTCGTAAGCATCTTGCAGGGGCTTTTGGCAGCAGGAGAATGTCACGGTACTCGGTAAGTGCAAGAGAGGGATTTGCTTTTACAGTATGACATTTGCCAAACAATTAAAGTGAAGAGCAATGTGCTATAATCACTTTTAGTATTAAACACACACGGTAAAAATAAATGTTTAAAAGGCACGTGGGTTTTTTTTTATGAGTATAGGACATGTTGCTTTGCACATTATTGTACGAATCCTTGCTGCCGATCACAAGCTTCAATTCAAACTGCACAATTATTACCAGGGACTTGCTGCTTCTCCCATTATGTATTAACTGCACCTGGGAGATCCGGAAATGAAAGGATCTGAGCTTTCCCAACTTAACAGTTGTTTGGAGGATTTGCTCTGTGAGGTTCTTATTTTACTTCTGTCATAATTCAGCATAGTCTGAGAGATTAACACAGATACATAAAAATGCATTACGCACTTACTGCCCAGTGACTTAGAAATCTGCATTAAACTCACGAACTATGGGGAGAGACAGGAAATCATATTACACTGCACATACCTTTTCCTGTTTCCGCAGGACCCCTTTAATCACTTCCCAGCCTGTGTGTAACATTTTGGAGGCCGCCTCCTCTGGCGGCTGCTGCCATCCTCCAGCCCACGGCACAGGAGATGCCACGGGAGCGCAACGAGCCAGTCCTGTGCCAGAGGGACACTCCTTTCTTGTAGCCAGAGGCTGTGATTTTATTTTTGTTATTTTTTAACTCACCCCCAAGCCCACACAATTGCGGGCGGGGTGTTTCCTTGTCTAGACAGGCCCTTCCTTGTTTCAGGAATACAAACCAAAAATGGGTAGTGACCTCTGAGGCCCTGGTCCTGAGCCCAAACCAAAACACCACGAGTCTCCTACCAAAACTAGTTCCCCGAGATAACATCTACTGGAAACACAGGCTTTGGCACCACCAGCAAATGCCATAGCTGTGGTGGGTGAGGTGCTGGCCCTACCGTGAAAGAAATAAGTGTCTCGGACCTAGTTTCTAGCTCAAACCGTACGGGAGGTGGTGAATCTGGACCTGCAGCCCAGCTCCTCATCACACAGGTACTTCTAGACACAGCCCTGCCTCAGGGCTGCAAGTCCAGGTGGAAATGCCCCCAGAACACAAAAAGCCGTCGGGGCAGGAGTCACGCTGAACACAAAGCCCTAGCCTTGCCAACAGTACACACGGTGTTTGCATTTTTGCGTGCGGGACGTTAATATTCATGTATTTGTATGCTGCCAGCCTTGGGAGCAAGCAAATGTCCTCTAACTGCAATTTCAGCCTGGTCAAGGTAACTGACCTTTTTCATTAAGTGCTTCCAAATTTCCAATCTATCCATGAATGTGAAAAATTTGTGCTAATTACAGGCCTGTCGTGAGGCCAAAAGTGCAGATGGGAAATAAGGGGGTTTCTGAGCGTTGTTTAAAGGCACAGCATCGACATCAATGGGGTTTTTGGCTTGCACTAGCACAGTGCCCTGGTCTGTTATTCAGGTAGGGTTATTTAAAAAGAGAGCCAAAAATCTGGGAGGGCTTGACATATTGGGACCTGCCACTGACTCAGACGGGCAAGGTGAAGCTCCTCGGCCGTGCCCGGCAGCAGAGGAGCCACCCTCTCCATCTGATATTTGTCCAGTCCATTCTGCGTGCTGAAGAGCTGGTACCCTCGTGTATGGTCTAATAACACCCCAAACTACGTGTGCCCAACACTTACAAATAGTGCTTAAAACACAATGCCTTATTAATATAACACATATAATTTGACAAGTGATACAAGCTCTTTCCCTTTTATAACCTTTTTAATAAAGCACATTTGGAAACTCAGTGACCTTTTTTCTTTTCTTTTTTTAAGTTCCCTGGCATTATGTAGAAAAACCCCATCAATGTGAAGTGGAATATAATGCGGTTTATTACCACTAACAAGGGAATGGCCCATAACTCTAAAGAGACAAAGCCTCAAGTGAGCTATGAAGGTCATTTTCTTGCATCCAGAAAGAATATGTAATACTGACTGTGTCATGCTTCCCATTCCAGAAACAATGTGGGCTGCTTTCAGTTTTATTACAATAAATAGCAAAAATGAAGGTTTTCTTCTTTCAGATGGAATTTCTGTCAGTCAGTCCTCCCCACTTTGGAGGGAATGAAGGTGAGTATTTGTCTGGATTTTCCAGCGTTATTTACACTCCTCTGGATTTGATGGTTGGTTTGTTCATGTACTTTTAGGAGATACAAACCCCCGGCTGCACACCCAGCCACGGCTTCCTGCTGGGAATATTCAAACAGCTCAGTGCATAAAGGCCCAACAGCAAACCCACAGGCTCGATCATTTCCAGGATTGCCTCCAGAGCTCTCCAGTAATATATTGTTTCAGTTTTTAGGAAATCAGGCTTTCCTGTGATACCCCATCCCTGCTTCATGCAGCCATGAACCTTAGAGCAATGCTTAAAGACGGCAGTGCTGTGCCAAAGCCGATGTGGCATCAATGGGTCACTGGAGGGACCAGGGTGTAGATCACATACTGGACAAACGTACAAGGCTGAAGAAGGCAGTTTAAGCCTTAGGTCATAAATGAAAATAAACACCAATCTGCTTTTCCCCCTGTTAGTGTATCAGAGGCAGGCCAGGCCCCTGCCGTTACAAGCTCTGGGAAAAGGCGCTGATACTGCTCTCCAAAAATGTACCTTTTCTTTTTGTCCCTTGAAAAATCAAATCTGTACACTGCTGCAGCTTTTGGGTCAGAGATAACTGGGGTGAAACCAGGATGAGATACATTTTTCCATATTCCTATTCCCTGGTCCACCTCTCTACAGCCCGCAGAGGGGAGATGGGCTGCACCTTCCTCCTCTGCTTCTGTCCTAAGGGTTTGTTATTTTGGCCTTGCTAAATGGCTCCGGTTTTGTGCTCTACAGCTGCAGTAATTTGCAACATTTCCCTCGAGTTTCAAAAGCAATAGCTTCCTTGGGTGAGATGATGCAGAAAAGTAAAACCTAGTTTCTTCCCTCACATCACCATCTTCCCTTCCAGCTGCAAACAGTGTCATATAAAACAGTGTCAGAAAGTGTTGTGGCATGATCAGCAGCTACTCTCTTTTCAAAATGACGACAATGAAACACTGCTGATGAAGAAGTTCCGGGTCTCCTTAGTTGGGGTAGGAAGAGAAGGGGAACGTAAAATCACTGGTGGCCATGTCAGGCTCGCAGGAGAAAAGCACGCAGCAAGCAGCCAATGCTGCAGCCCGTGACGGGTCCAAAAGGCTGGCTGCGAGCAAGCTGTGAGCTCTGCTTGCACGCACACGGGCGCCTGCAGGGAGCCGGCACCAAACACACTGTGTATTCACAGCTAAATAACCCTCCCAGGCTCTGATCCTCCTGCTCGTGCACCAGGAAATAAGTACTCTTTTGAGGTACGTAGCTGGCAAATTGTCTTAACCCCACTTAAGTCAACAGAAGGATGCTGAGGCAGATGGGTAAAGGATTTGACCCTATCTGTTTGCTTTGGATATTACCCAAATACCTGAACACCAATTTCCTATCACTAACTAGTTCATCACTAACTGATGAACATTTAGCTGCTTTGCCAACCACTGCAATTTGTCTTTCCTGCTTGAAGTGTCAAATGTCACCTTAGCAACGCATAAACACCAAAACCCAGGGAGTGTCCTCAAGACTGATATTTATCGATACAAGGAAAATGTTGGGTTTTTGTGAACCCTAATCCTGAATTCTGATGCCATCCTTCAAGACAAGCTTGGTATGTACTCCCGTACACCATTCCATTCACAAAGTTGTACAAGAATAACTTGGGGTTTATCCCCAAGGGAGAAGGAAGAGATGAACCACGCTGCCCAGTCCAAAGGCATTTTGGAAGAACCAGTCCTTGTATCACAGTAATTATGGCCAGTGCTACAAGACACAGAGGTGTGCGCTAGGGCTAACATCATCACAAGCTTCATGAGTGTAAACACATCTGAAGAAACTAGAATGGAAACTGTGGTGCATCAGCATTTTTGTGCCTTCCCAGAAGACCTGACCGAGTGAATCTGGGTTTAAACTAATTCTTCTTGTGCAAGGGCTGGCAAGCGGTGAGACACAGCTCCAGCCTCTGACCAGCACCCCTGGCATCTCCCAGCTTGCCAGCCCAGAGCTGCACAACAGCGTTACTTGGCTGAGTGTACCTGAGCAGAATAATGCTGCCAGCGGTGCTAATTATGCGGAGCCTTAGACAAAAGCTAGTCCCAGTGAAGGCAGTGGCAGTAGTCAAGAAATGCACGCAGTAGAAAGCTCTGCCAAATCCAAAGCTTTGGCCGTTCTTTCCCTGTTTGGCCACATCCCTCACCCACGCTGTGCTGAGGCCAGGCTGGCCTGAGGAGTGGCGAGAGGAAATGCTGGAGACGCTGCTTTAGTTTTCTAAATAACAAGCAATGCTGCCATTGAGTGACAAACGATTGTGGTCCTGGTGTATGCAGACCCTCTCTCTTTCCAAAAAAACCAGTACGTCCTCCTAGGCGCTCCACAGGTTCCACTGCTCTGTGCCAATCCAGGCTGGGATCTAGTTTTGCAGAAATTTAATACAGAAAATAATGCAATTTTTTTCCTACAAGATGTTGCTAATCATGGATCCTAACCTGCCACCACTCTGAGACAGACACAGGAAATACTTCCAGTACAAAGTAACAACGCTAACACTAACTTTCTTGACTTACCAAAGGTATATATTTCATATGCTTACTTTTATATGCTGATGCACAGTAATTTTTTATACTTATTCTATACTCACACCTCTATCTGCCCGAAGTATTGATCCGGCACTGAAAATCTGTTCTCTTTCTCTCAATTCTCCTTCTTCCTTAGCCAGGAACAAAACTGATGGTCTTTGGGGATAACAGGGATGTTTCAGCTACAAATTTGAAGGGAAGAGGCAACAGTTATTATCCCTGCTTCACACACAGCTAGCCCTATGAACGCTCCCTGGCTGACTGGTTCATCCCCTTGGTGCTTTTCATTTTAATTCCTTTAAATTACTGCTAAGCAACCCTGCAAATCGTCTTCCCTCCTAGGGAAGTCAGCAGGAGTTTCACTGGTACGGTTCTCAAAGGAAAGCAGAACTGGGACTATCGCGCTCAGCACTGAAGCCAGAGCTCCTCGGCTCGTGACAGGTTGTTGGCACATTCCCTTGGTGCAAATGAAGAAGCCAAACAAATCAAGAGAGTATCTGTATTTGCATTTCCGCACACCTATCCTGTTTGCAGAGTAAAGAGCAATTAGGCTTCGCCATCACCCATTTTGACTGACCGTCCTCCGATCTCGATTAAATGTGAGCTGCACATATTGGAAGAGCACCTCCCCTTGCTGGCCCTGTGGCAGCCCAGTTCCTGGCACCAGCCTGGCCAGGGGAGAGGCCAGCTCCGGACCACGTGCCGTAGGGCACTGGAGCAGCACCCCGGATCCTGCGCCAGCCTCCAAAGGTGTGGGGACGTGGTGACTTCAGGTCTGTGCGGCACAGCATGAGGCGACCGTGCAAAGCAAGCCAGAGCACAGGCTCCCAGGCTTGGCCTTCAGTAATACCGCACTTCCCAGAAGGCTTTGCCAAAGACCTCTGCAGCTATGTAATATTTATTTTATGCACAATTGTAATTTCTTTTTAATCATATCTCTTCGGAAGTTTTGTAGCCATGTGGGATTCTGCACCCAAATATAGACTTTACTGCGTCATCAAGGGAAATGTCTCATATCCAAACAGCGAAAGAGAACTAGTGTTTAACATCAAGGAAGGAAAGCAAACACCAAAACATTCAGAAAATCCCCACGCAGGTGCAGACAGCACGCAAGTGCAGATGGGAGCAGGTAGACTGAGAGGAGATGTGGACGGAGGAGGTGCGAGACAGAAAGATGGTCTCTGAAGGGTGTTCACCACTGCGACTTACTTCCCCTGACAAAGCAGGACAGAAACAGAGCGCTGTGATCTCCTCCGCTTGCCGCCGCACCCCACGGCTCTCCTTCAGCAACCCCCGAAGGCGCTACAGGGTCTCTGGGCAGCTTTCCTGCCCCACTTCAATGATGGGAAGGTTATATTTGGCAGTTGAGGGTTTGGGTTTTTTTTCTTCTTTCTCTCTTGGTCTTAAGAAAGAGAGACATCATCTGAGAGACACAGAGCAGCTATCATTTAAACATGTAACAGCACCCCATTTTGGTGTCAGCTATCTGAGAGTGGTGCCCCAACGCTGTAAATCTGGCTTTATTTACTTACACGTGGCATTTCCCTGCCTATTACCATTCTGAACCACCCAAATCCGTGAATCTAACGGAGATATATGGACAGTAAAAACATGCACTGGAAAACTAGTGGCAGGTTGTACAAAATTATCAGATTTAATCAGCTGATAAATTATTCACCCCAATTGAGAGTCAAACATACTATTTGAGTCTATTTATGGATGTCTGATTAGCGCAAGTAATTTTCCATCACTTTATTATGTTTGCTAATACATTATGAAAACCATGTTGTGATAATGGTCTTACTTAAGTCATTTTGTTGTATGAGGATATACCAGAAAGCTTGTTCCACCCAAGGCCAGGGACACGTTCCAGCGCACATCAGTTACACAGCACTCTGCTATTTCCAAGGGCTTCAGCAAAGACCAAAGCTGCCAACAGAGTGGAAATTTCATTTAAGGAAAGCCATGACGCTGCCAGGCTCTCTAAGTGGCACCGCACTATTTCCAGTCACAACTGCCATTGCGACGAAGTGCTGGAAGAGGACTGGGCTGGTTGCTCCCCAGACCTTGATGGATGGCTCTGGTGGCTGGATGGGGGACGCAGCAGTAAACTGCCTCACATTTGTGCAGTAGCACAAGGATGCAAGGTGTAGTACCAGCACCTAATGCAGCAGCTTGCCAAATCAAGCCCTTGAGGCTACGGGCAGACCTTGGAGTCAAAGGAGAGCATTACAGGCTGTCACATCCGACCTCCCACACGAGAGTGGTCGGAGCACTTCATCCCGTTAGCCTGTACTGAGGCAATCTTTAAGCAATTGCATCCAGGTATAATGAAGTAGCAGCCACAAGCAGCATGATGGAGAAAATCCTCGACTCCATCACTTTACCCTCCAGCGCTCCAGGCCCACCATTTCTCCATAAGCAAGGCTTGCACCCCAGAAGGTCCCAAATAACTATTTCTGGCTTTGGTGGGGGTTTAAAGCAGTGCGGCAGCACGTGTCACGTCTGCAGAGCCCTAGGGCCTCTGCCCTGGGCAGCGATGCACTTTTCGAAAAGACCAGTAAGGAAAGAAGCCAGAACTGAACAAAAGCTAGATGGCACAGGCCTGCTGGCCAGATCTGACACCAGTCCCACCCCAGTGCATGATTTTGGAGAACGGTATTGAGTGGGGCACTCTCAATACTCATCTCAGTAACCCGTGTCTAAAGGCCAACTGCCACAGAGTCCCCTGCCACCAGCCTAACCCTCCCCTGCCCTCCCAGCCCCTTCCCCATGGCACAGAGCCCCCGCGTACCACTACCCTTTCATCTTACACAAGGTGTCGCTCCCCCTTTCCCGCAGCCCATGGAAAGCACTGGCTGCTGGAACTGCAAGAACTGCACTTGGAAGCAGCAGGTAACTATAAATGAGAGCAACTGGAGTAAGAAGGTGAGGAGCCTGAGTTCAGCCCGCTCCTAGGTCAGTCTCATGGCAGGTACTTCCCGGCCGTAGGGCAAGGGGAAGTTCTGCTAAACAGGCCGTGCAGAGTTTACCCATTTTTCATCTCTCTGCCAGGAAAGTCAAGCAGGTGATTCCATCCAAGTTTTAACCTTGCAGTGGCATCACGGTACTGAAGAACCCTGTGCAAGACTGCGCTGAGACTCGAGCTGGGAAAGGCAGTAAGGTCCCCGTCCCAGGACCAGCTGGAGCCATTGTCGTAACAGGAACTTGAACACTCTCAAATTCCCAGTTTTTGGCATTGTTTAATTTTTAGCAGTTATCCCCTTCTCTCTGTATTCTTTGGCTTTTGCAAATGTGCTGAAGCAGCTGGATCCAGCTGTGCCGCGAGCGGGGATGTGTCTGCACAGCTGCCCCGGCACCCACGGGCAGAAGTGGCTGGCAGCGCTTCAGGTAGACACTGCTCCCCTTTCCCAGCTACAACACTGCTGCAGGGCTGTGCGTTCTTTTAGGGGATTGTGAAAGGTGCCAGACCGACAGACATCCTTTTCAGACCCTCCGTGAAACCCGTGCTCCCACACACCCTCCATCTACCAGGAACCAACCTGCAAAAGGTGAGAGGTAGCTCAGCTGCCATGTGAGAAACGCAGGCAAAAGCACGTGTACAGCCTATGGCTAATGGAGGGGGAGCTTCACACTCACCAGCTCATTGCCTCCGGCTGTGAAAAGCCCGGGGTCCCCGCAAACGTGATCTCCCAGCTGCCACACTGCCCTCTCGGCCACGGGTCAGGTCCAAGTCCCTCTCTCAACATCATGCAAATGCCATTAAAGGAAGAAGGAGGCGGTGGGAGTGAGGAGGCAGGGGGGAACCTTTTGTTAAGACTGCGGAAATTTTCAGTAAAATGAAAACAAATTGCTCTAAGTAAACCATTTGTCACAGTCTGATTACTCTGCTGCCACTCTGGGAACACCAATTTGTCATGCTAGATCAGGATAACAGCAGGCTGACTGTATGAAATGGCACGCTGCCTTCTGGCTTTTTTGCTCGCAATCGGTGAGGACCGTGGGGATGTCCCACAGCTCCTTCCCGGTACCCCATCCCTTCTGACACACCGGTACGTACTGGGGTCTCTGCAGCCAGCGCCGCATCGCTGACAGCCCCCCACCTCCCCACAAGTGCCTGCATCTCCTGGGACTGCGGCTCCACCTCAGACCTGCTGAATACGCTGCTGTTACCTATTAATCCAGCATGTCTACCAAGACTACGAGGTGTTCTTGTCGGGGATTACCTATTGCACCAGTGGTCGGCATAATACGGCCCTGAACTGAATTTTGGCACCTGTGTCCTGGCAATACACCTATTGGTCATCACTTCTCTTACTTCCAAAGCCCACGTTTCCTGTTCGCTGTGCCTTTGGGACCGCCACGGCTGAGCCTGCAGCTCCTGCTGGCCCAGGCCTGATCCATGTTTCCCTCTCCTTGGCGATACCTGAACTTCCCAACAGTTTGTAGGTAGAGCAATTAAAATAAAATAAACACACCCAGAGAAAACAAAAAATTGCTGAGAGATTCACAATTAGAGACATGCTTAAAGAAGGAGGGTTGATGCAAGGGAGCAAGAAGCAAAGAAGCAAAGATTAGCCAAAACACATAAAGCATGGGAAAATAGCAGAAAAAATCCCAAGTCTAAGCGTTAATTCCCTTAGCTTCACTGTCCATAGCTAATAGATTATTAGATTCTCCCCTGCTCGTGTCTCTCTGGAATTATGCAGCAGTGTCTAATGCTGAAACAAAATAATTAACTGCAGCCCAAATAAAAATATCAGCCAACAAAAAGAAAAAACTTCAAAATGCCATTTTGGGTAAAATGCTCCATTCAGTCCAACACAAAATCCTTCATCTCATTTTCAAATTATTGATCCTTTTTCTGAACCTCTTCTCCTTTTAAACTGGTAGGTCAATATTTAAATAAAGAAATGCCTTTTTGGAAGGAAAACAAAACAACTAAAAAATTTTCTTTGCGAACTAGCTGAGAAATTCCCATTTCTTTAAAAAATAGAAAGGGGAAAATCAGAAAGATTTTGCATTTCAGAAATTCCCCCTCCCTCTTTTGGGGCTGTTAGGGCTTGCCAGGTCCCCACCGAACTATTAAATTATGTCAGTTCTCTTCCATTTTCTGATACATTCGCTATTTGCCCAGAGCTTTTCCCACTGCTACTCTGGGCAGTCTCTGGCTGCCTGGACCAGCCACCCGCCAGCACCCTCCTCACCCACAGCCCATGCACAGTCCTGGCCCAATTCCTTCTTGAAAAGCTACAAAACCTGGGAGAAAGATGTTAGGAGGGATGCTATAAACACATCACCTCCGCAGAAGAGCAGAAATCAAATCTCCCTTTCAAAGCCTAAGAGTCCTCAGTGAAAGAACTATGGTACAAAACAACAAAAAAAAGTATTTTTAGGGCATGGGAATATTTCATGCCAAGAAAAGGCAGAATGTTCTCAGAATGATATAAAAGCCTCTTTGTTCTCACTCAGAGCGCCCAAAGCCCCCAGGAGTTGCACTGAGCCTGTAACCCCAGCAATCCGCTCCGCCACACAGGTCCCCGCGACGCGGAGCCGTCAGGTAGCAGGAGGTGAAGCATTTAATGGAAACTTGCTCAACGTGGAGTCTGGTGGCACTGGCTACGCTGGAAAATGCCACTGCTAGCTATTCTAAGCATTTTTTCCCTCTGCTTTAAAAACTGTAATGTACCTTCAATATTAACAATTTCTGTTTTAACTGAAGGGAAAGGCCTTTAAAAATAACCTTTCCCTGGGAAAAAATGAGAGCTGTCACCACAACTAGCAACCTCTCGCACAAGAAATGCTCCCTACGCCACGCCAAGCACAGTGTGCTATTGATGCCTGGATGGCTTTGCATCCCCCCTTCCTGCTCTCGATCTGCATGGAAACCGCCTGACCAGTAACAGAAGACGAAACGACGACTGAAACTCCCGGAGACTGGTTACTGGTCCTAGTGGAGGTAAAGCCACGCTGTGCAGAGTGAGATCCACCTCGGAGACACAAACAGAACTGGAGCTTTTAGCCTTAGCTTCCCTCCTGTTCTCTGGCATGGTTGGCCAGAACAAGGGCATCTCCGGTTGGGTATCTCAAGATACCCAAACTCTTGCGAGGGCTGCCGTGTGGATGCACGTACCTGTACAGAGCTGAGGAGGTCTAGAGGGAGATAAAGCTGGCAGGGCAGTGCCAAACCACCACCAGGGCTTTCTGCAGAGCCTGGTGCAGGCAGCGTGCTGCAGTGTGGCATCTCCCCAGCCCCAGGCCTAGACGGCACAACAGCTAACTGAAGAAACCGGCACACAAAGCAGAGGTCCCCAGAGCTGCAGCAGAACGTCCAGCTAGACCCTGCCAAGGGGTGAATATGTCCCAGCCCAGCAGGACCAGGAACATTCCACTGAGTACTGTGCTGACTAGACACGCAACCGGGCTCTGCTGTAGCAAGACTATAGCTGATAGTCTTGTATGGGATGCGATTCCTGCTGTAACGTTTTGAATTCAAGGCAGGCAATGTGGACATAGTGCATTTATCTAAGGGCTTCCAGGGGCTGTAAACATCAGCATTATCTTTAGTGAGAGTGGCAGCGAGATTTAAATTTTTAACTTGTCCTAGGAAAAACCTGACAGCAGCTCTCCAGTGTAAGCTGTCCTCGCCACCAAGCGTGGGGGGGTGGGAAGGAGAAGAGGCAGAACCCAGCACGTTTTGCTGATTCAGAAGGACGCTGAGACACAGTTCCAGATTTACGCATCTGACATCTCCCATGTTTTAAAAGCATGATCCAGTCCCCGGTGATTTGTCCAGAGGTAAATACGACATCCAAAAGAATAGTGCATGAAAAACTTCAGCTGCTCTCAAAAGCTGAACTTGGTAGTAGCTGTGGCTTTGTTTTGTTGCTAAGCAGTACGGTCAGCAGCACCGTGCAGAACAAAATACCGATGTAGCAGCACATACAGACTGGGACTTGCCTTCCTCCCAGCTGAATACAGTGCCTCAGGGCTATAACACACCACTCACCCACAGTGTAAAAAACTATCATCACCACCCTTTGACATTGCCATAAATATGCCCATTTGCACGTCATCTCACCTGGTGGTATTCCACCAGGGTTTCTCAGCCTGGCAGCTGAACACGGGCCCTCTGGGCTGCTCTTCCTCACTGAGGAGTTCCTTCACAGCCCCTTCACATTAAGCCCAGGTAGGTGATGGCTAAGCAAGTAACCAACCCCCCTCCGGCTTCACAGCTGGGCACAGGCACTTTCCCCTCGACGCCAGGATTCAGTGGCGCCTGGTTTGTCCTGTAAGAGCTGTTTTACGCCATGCTGACAGCAGGAATGAAGGTGAACTTGAAAAGCTGGGGACCAACCATTTGTGCTACGTTATTTGCTTTATAGGGTGGGATTTCACTCCTTGTATGTTTCAAAAAATTTTAGCAGAAAGGGACAGAACTGTAGCTATGGGTTCCAGCTAAGTATTGCATGGCAGCAATAATAATACAGTATTGCATCACTTCTTATGGCAATTGTATAAATGAAATGCATGGTGTTTCAATGCACGGTGTGTCAATGCACAGGCAAACAACCTCTGGGACCACTTCTAAGAAAGCCACAAGAAGTAAGAAAGGAAAGAGAGGGCACATATGCTTTATAGCAGTCACTGCACTTGCCATTTCCAAATGGGTCCACACTGCATATTAGATACAATTTTCAGGGCTCAACAAGAAGTAACCCCCTACTGATGAAAGCATTGATATTAATGACTGCAAGTAGTAACTGACTGTAGTAATAACGAGGAGATATTAGGTAACTACAAGGGGATCATAATTTCCTAAATCTTAATAGCTTTCTTAAGCCATTTTTATAAAGCATTAAGTAGCCACTTCTCATTCACAGGGATGAACATGAGTCGTTACTGCAGCCAAGAGAAAAAGTCTCACGGGAAGGAAGGTAGCTGATTATCAATAGTCCTTTAAATCCTAACAAAAGAGCAAGAACTGGTTTCTTCATCCCATCTCTGGGTCAGTTCCAGAAGACCACACATTCAACCAACATGAGTGAAATGCTGGCAAAACCAAGGGAGTAAATCACAACAGTGGGAGATCGAACTACAAAGGGGATTTCTTTTCCTCCACAGAGGGCATTAGCTACATCATGTTAGTCGCCAGCCTAAGTCATCAGTTCACCTTCATCATATTAGTCGCAATCACCTGTCAACAGCTGAGCACAGCTCTTGCAGAGAACACACTGCAAGGTAACGGAGAGAGAAGTGCTCGTAATTCAAAAGGCAGGCGCAGTGTGCACGTCCCTAGTTCAAAGAGCGCAGAGAATTTCCTCTTTACCGTGGCCCTGCAAATTGCAAGTGATCTGAAACCAACCTGCATTTTCTAAATGTTGCTGCTGAGTTTGAACTTCAGTGAAAAATCCGCTTGCTAGAAATGAAAGTTGCCAATTAAAATCAGTCTGTTTATGTTGCTTTGGGGAGCTGAGGGGGAGAGAGGAGAGAGAGAGAGAAAGGAAAAGCCGAATAATGTATTAAGTGATCTACATTGTGCCAGTACAGTTGGCAATTATAATTATCCTAATAAGACTTTCTCACTTACATAAGCCCTTCCATTCAGGGATCTCAAAACACTTTGCAACCATTAATGATGTTAGCTTCATAACATTCCTGACCTCGTTTACGGGAGAGGGAATTGAGGAAAAGAGAGAAAACAACACCATTTTCTGTAACAGATAGCTTTCACTTTGTAACTGCCTGTAAAGTTTATACCTGAAACTGAATCACACTTAAAAATCAGGGTCAGTTTTGAGCTCTTGAGCCAGTAGAAGTCCCTGGCTCACAGTATGAGTGAAAAAAAAAACCCCATAACCCAAAAACGCTAGAGATAATTGTGTGAGCAGGGAAGGCCTATCTGCAAACCTTCAGCAAAGAACCTCGGGCCATTGGAATTTATCACGCTGGAAATGTGGCAGCCTCAAGGAGAGCTTTTGCCTCAGGTCCTCACCCAAAACCATCCCTCCCCCCACCTCAAACAGCACTCACACGGGGGAGTGTCACACGCCATCAGTGTCCGCCTCTCCAAATCCACGGGTCTTGGGTTTGGCTCCTTGGATTTCTCAAGAACAAATCGTGTTAAACCAATATAATTTCTTCCTGTGAGAGGGGGACAGGTTTTGTAGGTATAAGAACAGTAGCAGATGTCATGTATCCGACTTCAGACATTGTTTTCTATAGCAGTCTCGTAGCTGAATTAAGGAAGCATGGGGGTTTCACATTGCACGGAGAATGCAAAAGTAGTTGAAAAGCAGCACTTGGAAAGCCGTTATCAGTGTTTCAGCATCAAAATAGCAGAGCAGACCCGTGTGTTCCACGGGGAGCTGCCCTGGGTCTAGGACTATTCAATACTTCCACTAATGATCTGGATGATAAAACAGAGAGCATGCTCATTAAGTCTGCAGACGATGCCAGTCGAGGAAGAGCAACACATCCTTTGGAGAACAGACCTGGAATTGAAAATGATTTAACAAATGAGAGTTCTAGCACCAGCCACCAGAACGCTCTATAGCAGGACCGGGGGCTCGTTTGGCCTGGGAGGTACATGAAACAAGCCTCCTGCTCTCTTCAGCAGACAGAAGGCCTTGCCGAAGCGCCACATTTGGGCTCTGCATCTCTAGAAAATGAGATGCCATCTGGGAAGAGTTTAGACTGGAGCCCTAAACAGGATGAGAGGTCCAGAGAACAACATTTATGTGGAAAGCACTGCAACAATTTAAATAGTTTACCCTAAAAGGGTAAAACTGAGACAGGACCGAGTAACAGTCTACAGCTGTGTTAAAAATTCTGTTTTCTACTTTCGTGATGGATGGGATAAGGCCTTTCAGAGTGGGGTTCAGAGTGGACAAGAGAGGCTCTTGCGCTGGACTACCTCAGTAACTATTAACCCAACAGCCCGTTCCCCACTGGGCTCCCTGGGGAGAGTCCAAGTTTCTCTCCATGGGCTATACAGGGCACCTAGTGAGATTAGCTTTATGAAGCTGAAGTTGGCCTTTAGAAATAACTCCCCCGTGCTGTATCTGTAAGCCCATCTGAGCCTGCTGTAGGGCTGTGTCGGAGGAACAAGGCCAGCAGGCTTGTGAAGTAGGCTGGGACCAGACAGGGTTCAAAAAGAAGGGAGAACTGCAGCTCCCACATGGGAGCTGAAAGGAGAATCCAGGCAACAAAGAGATGGGGCATGGAGTCAGTTGTTTGATGCCAGAAATCCCAAATCCACAATGTGCCATGTTTGCTAGCTGTTGCTTTACTTAAAACCAATTGCCAGGCATGTCACAGGAAGCTAGGCACCCGTTGAGAGCCCTGGGGACTGGGACACAAAGACGACATGAACCACAAAACAAGCTGCCCCGTCAGCCTGGGAAGCCCCAGCAGCAGAGGCGCCACCATCCAGCACTGCAAACGGCTCCGCTCATTTCTGCTGTGGCGCAGGAGAAACTGAGGCAGGGCATGGTTTAGCCCTTCCATCACCGCTAATCTGAGTCTCTAAAGAATCTACAAAAATGTGTCTACATTGGCAGCCCAAATTTTAGAGTTTAACAGAATAAGGATGTTACTTCTAAGGCAGGGAGGAGCTTGCTGGGGTTTCCGAAACTTTTCTTCTGCAAAAGAAAATAATTCTATCATTGCAGACTGCTCATGAACCTACTAGAGGGAAGCCACGAACACTCCTTTGTGTGGCTCTTCTCCACCCAGTAATATTCTTCTAAAAATGAAATTAACTTTCTTGCTTACATCATTGAAATTCCCTACACAACCAGATAGCCAAGTAATGTTAACACTAATTTTAATTCTGAAAAGCATACAAAAAAGGGAAATTTTTCTCATTATTAATGGAAGAAAAAACCTATTTAGCATATCTAAATGAAAAGTGTAAGATCTATAACCCGTACAATAGCAATCATGAAAAAGCTACAAGATGGAATTATTCTCCCAGGGCTTTTATCAAGGTAGTTATCATAAGTTAAATGTGAAATCCACCCAGAAATCACTCAGAGAATTCGGTATTCACACATTTCTCCACTGTAAATAATCCCCCATGCAACAGTAAAAGTTCTCTGTTTATGACTCCATAACTCAGGCTGTGTCAGCAATTAGCACTCGCAGCTACCGCACTGTGCTACCTTTGTTAGGAGCTGGAGGCAGCTGTGCGCCACCGGCAGCCAGCCTGCTGCCTCCCTTCCCGTGGGGCCGGACAGAGGGGGGGGCCTCCTGGCCCCACGGACACCCGGGGAAGGGGATGTGGACCACTCGCACCCAGCGCTCCCTCAGCTGCAAGAGGTTCCAACTGACCTCAAACGAAATAAAGGCACGAAGCTGCTTCCCGCATGGGAAAAACTGCTGTAACTTCAGGAGAATTAAAATAAAGACTTCCCTGTGCAAGTTTAAAAGCAGCAAAGTCTGTCCCACAGTAACACCTTTGACAGAGGGAGATGGCATTTTACTCCTTCTGTTTCAAAAGTTCTCCTAATTAGGTATTACAACATGGTTTTCTTTGTGAATAAGCCATTTGAATTACTCCTGAAACTCAGTGGGGGGAATTACTGAGTATTCTCCTGCCTCATACCCATGACAGGAGAAAAACCATGTGCCAGGTTGCTAAAAATACGTTGCGGTATTTATCAGCTGGTCTTCTACAAATCAGAGATGGCACATGTAACGTCCAGTGAACTCCAAAGTGCAAAATAACCTCCTTCCTCTATTTAGCTCTTGCAACGCTGGCTCACGCTCATGGCAGATCAGAGCATACAGCACAAGCGGGGACCGGAGCAAATCTTCGTTCACTCCCTGCCTGTCTCTGCTTCTACCTCACAGCAATTTTGCCATGCTCCTGGAGCAGGGAACGTGCTGGGGAATAAGATGAGCAACTGGATATGATCTAGAATTTGTCTGATCCCTCCATGTCCAGCACTAAGCTGTATTTCCTAAGAGATGAATTTTGAAGGCAATATATTTTTGTGTGCCCCAATTTTAATCTATCTGGCCATTTTAAAACCACAGAAGTGGAGAAAAAGCACTTTAAAAATGGTACTTTGGAAATCACATAAAAGGTAAGCCCCCACAAAGACAAACTCAAGTCTTCTCTCAATGGAGCCAGAGGCAAAACTCAGTAAATATGTGAATAGGAACAGACCTGATTGCTAACTCCAAAGGCGGTACCATCTACAGCAGGTACATCCTCCTAAGTTTGTTACTGGCAGTAGCAGACAATACAAGATGAGCGTAGGACAGAAGCAGTGATACCCTTGGACAAGTCTGCAGGGTGCTAGCAACGCAGAACACCTGTAAGACTCAGCTTTGCTCCACGGGACGGGCTGGAACAGATCCCATCGCTTAATGCCATAGATGTACCGAAGAAACCACGGGAGTGGAGAATGGAAAGAGTGTGTTGGGCAGATAACACACATCTATTAGTTACTTCTACAACGTTCAGAAGTCTGACACCGGGAGTCTGCATTAAATAAATGTATCGCTTTCCATATTCATTAACACAATTGCTATTTTCATCACACTAATGACATGAATTCATTACTAATGCACAGCGTCTGTGTATGTTCTCAGGAACTGATTTTATGCATTGTTATTTGTAACTAAATTAGCAATAACGGCCAAATGAAATCCCAGAACTTGTTACGATAAGCCTGTTTGGAGTAGTCACTGATATCCTTCTTTAAAGATATTCTCGTATGTAGTGAGTCTAAACTCCATTTCCAAACCTGTCTGTGGTTGCCATTAATTAGACGCTTCTGCAGGACCGGCGGTGGCTGAAGCCAACAGGAGCAAGGGTTCAGGTGGAAGCCAGCCAGGTAAATACGGGCTGCATGATCTGCTTTAAAGCTGTTTAGCCTATTGTCTTGGGAAACATAAACTTTGGTAAGAAAGCCTCAACTGAAACCTAAAAGCTTAAGCAAAACTTGCTGGTCTCTAACCAAACACGCAGGGAGAACATTTCAGTTACCAGCAACTCCTTAACCCAGCACACAAAGACATCAAAAGATCCAGTGGCTGGGGATAAGGCTACATGAATTCAGGCCACATTAAGCGTTATTTTCTTTTGATAGCAAGAAGTAATTAACCATTGACACAATTGGCCTAGGGACTTGATAGAAGCACCTGATGTCTTTAAGACGAGGCAGGACATCTGCCTTTTAGAAGCGCTGTGGTAACTCGAAAAAGGTTATCAGCTTAACACAGGAATGAACACAGGACAAAGTACTATGGGCTGTTTTATTCATGAGGTCAGTCTAAAACCACAGGGCACCATTGTTATGAGCAGCAACGTGTGAGTCTCTATGAAGTCCTTTGGTTCTCCTGCAACTGGTCCTCCTCTAGCAACATATTAAGTGTGTTGAATATTTATTTAAAAGGTCTCGGATTTTCTAAAGAAGCCCAAGCCATCCCCACTGCAAATTCACAGCTGATTTTACAAACCACACGGCCAGATCCTTAGCTAGAATAAATCAGTGCAATTCCACTGAAGTAAGTGCAGTTTGAGATTTCCCAATTTTCCCACATTACTCACATAAATCTCCCCTTGATTTTCATCTAAGACTAAGGGCTGCGAACAGGCATCTCTGCATCCTCAGCGCTATGTTCTGGACTTTCTCTAGCATATTCTTGATAATTCTGTTTATCCAGATTTTTGTCATGTGTACACCTTGTTTTCAGCATGTTTTGTCAGTGCTTAAAGGGAATAATCAAGCCTAGAGTTAATCAGTAAATAAATAGACTTAGTGAAGTTACAGCAACAGGATAAACCAGATTAGCACTTCAGGAGGACAGAACGAATACAGATGGGCACTCAACGGGCAGGTTTCACTATCAAGCCAAGAGTGCCACATTAAGCGAGGACAGGGGAGCTCTTAATGCTTTTCTTTCTAACCAGAGATCTTCAGGAAAATACGACACTGCATGGTGGAAACTGCCTATTTATAAATATTTATACAACAAGTGAATTCAATAGGAATGATGACAACACTGTTTTAAGAGTTCAGTCCCCTTTGCTAAAGGTCTGTACGCAGAGTCTAAAGCCCACATAACTGTGTGCCATGTGCAACGCATACACTGCAGGCAGTCACGCCACCACACAATCATCCAAGTGGGAAGGGGCCTCTGGAGGTCACCCCCTGCTCAGAGCAGAGCTGACTTCAAACCTGGATCCGGTTGCTCAGCACCTTTTCCACTCAAACGCTCAAAAATTGCAATCATGGAAATTGCACCAAACTGGGCCAACCAGGACCAAACCTTCTACCCAACAAGAATTGCTCGTGTTGCAACCCACGCCTGCTGCCTCCCGTGCTGTGGCTGCGCACCCCTGGGAACGGTCTAGCACCTCTGTAACGACTCCCCTTTGGGAGTGACAGTCCGCAGTTAGTTCCCCCCGTACCCAAAGCCTTCTCTCCTCCAGGCTGAACAAGCCTGTCCCCCACTTCCCTGGCTTGTGTGCTCCAACTGCCAGACACCTTCGTGGTCCTCCACTGGACTCACTCCAGCTTGTCAGCATCTCTCTTGCAGCCTCCAAACCAGACACGCTCCAATATGGACCAATCCCTGATGGTGTTTGCAAAGGAGGGATGAAATGAAAGGCGTCAAACACACAACTACTGTCTTTTGAAATCCTCACCATCTTTCATTGCTAATGGTCAAAACCAAAACTCACCAGTCCAACCCAACAAAAGCTGAGAAATTAAAATAATTTCTGCCAGTCCTAATCAATTGCCGTCTACATTTTCAAGCCTTATGGCCCATCTTTCTACCTGCTTAGGAGCAGAAAGAGCTTTTGCCGCATGCTGAAAGATTGAACATACAGAATCTATGGGCTCAAGGGAGAAAGCGTATGGCAGTTTAAAATGCTTTTGAGAGTTTTTCTAGCATCTCCCCTGTACTGAAACCAGAGGGTTTTCAGCCTGACAATGCCCGAGCTATAGCAGAAGGACGTGGCCATGCTCTTTGAGAAGTTTGTCCCAAAGCCATGCGTTGCCTTCTGCAGCTGCCACTCACAAAATCAATACAGAGCTTGCCACTTCCATATGGGAATGCGTAGGTTGGGATAGGCTCGCTAATAGAAGGTAATAAATCCTTTCTTGTGCTAGAAAAGGGCCTGAGCAAAAGTGAATTAGGTTCAAAGAAGTGAATTGTTAACTCTTCCCTTAAAAAGAGGATTCATTTGGCTGCAGGGAAAGAGGGGGGTTGTTCACCCAAAGGATCCAACAGGATTTTATTGTTACGTGCCAGACATTTGGACCTGTTCAGCGATACTTTGTCATTCCACAGCCCCAGCACAAGGAAGACTGTCTAGTGCCACGTCTTCACCCAGTGCCAGAGAGGAGAATCCCTTGGCAAATGTGCTCTCCCCTTTAATTTCACAACTGATCCGGGGATGTGAAAAACCACCGCATGGGAAGAAAACCTGAGGCACTGAGGGACTCTTTGAGCTAATGGAAAAAGGCAGAACAACAATCTGGAGTTTGAAACAGCAATTCCAAACTGCAAATAGAAACATCTTTAGAAGTTACGTATTTACCATAAGAAACAACTGAGGTAAGCACCGGTCTTTCAACTTTTTAATGTTTTCCAATTAGTAACCATCATATTGCAAAACACAGGGTAGGACAACACTGAGCACATTACAGAGCTACAGCCTTCCTATAGCCTGACTGTTTTTTAATTACAGAGAAAGGATTCACTCTACCCAGATGTTCTCAAAGTTGACAGCCTCACTGGCCGCAGGACGAGAAGTAGGAGGAATATCCCCACATCTGCAGATTTCCATGCAGAAGCCAAAACAACTAGTAGAAATGTTACAAAATGAGTGCATTGCTTCACACTTCACAGGCAAGAGAGGGAAGGAGAAAGAGAAAAAATAAGCACTTCTGGAGCACTAAGTGATCATTTATCTTTGTACCCTAGGAGCCTTTGTGAATGCAATTGCTCTACTGAACTTGGCACATTGCCTGTAACATTTGAGGACTTCGCTGCCTTAGCAAAGTGTCTCTCCTGAATTCATTCCATTCACAGGTTGCCGCCAAACAAAGGAGACTGTCCTTTTTTATTTTTGTCATCTAAGGAAGCTCACAGGATAACAGGTGCAGAGCCCCTAGCCCTTGAAAAAAGCTTTTGTAAATAACTTCCACCCTCCACTTTGGAAATGCCATAGTTACAATTTTGGCACTGCCATAATGGTATTTGCATCTAGTTTTTAAATTAAAAAAAATTTGTTTGGGTTATTTTCTTTTGCTTGATGTCCTAGTAAAACCTGAAATCTTAATGCATGGACTAGTGCTAACATCACCGTGTCAAGGCATGGCTAACAACATTACTGGAGTCCAAGGCTCTCATCATGATAAGATGAAAAAATTCCCGGACTTGCTTTCCCTTTTCCCCCATGTACCTAATTGAGGGCAGAGCATTCCGTGACAATACACTCCACTATGGGTGTTTGATCTCCCTCTGCTTCCCCTGTTGCTGGCTGCTGCAAGTAACTGAACATCCTTATTACCCCTATTGCCCTTTTAAAGCTCAACTCATCTGTATCACAAGAACCATGTGGAGAAAGGCTTTGACTGTGCCTCTCTTTCCTGCATGACAAAAAGGGCTTGACCATGTTTCGCCATAGAGAAACCCCATTCCCTGCACGGCCACCCCTGAGGACAGAGCAGCTCCTCTGCATGGATGGCAAAACAGCCTTCCCCCCGTCACCCTGCTGTACAGTGACTGTTTTTGATTTTTCTACCTGTCCTCCAGGAGACGGCTTCTTATCAGAGGGAAAAGGTACTGAGAGAAGATGGTTGGTTTATTGTTCAAAGAGCTCTGCAAACACAGCCCTAATTCTCAGCGGGCATGAACCACTGTGATTGAAGTCAAGAGAATCGCCGTTATTAACATCAGCTGGGCTCTAGGCCACCGATATCTGAATTCCTCCATTTTACCCAAGCTGCCTAGACACAGAGAGAAGAAAAATATTATTATTCTCAATATGCATCAAAATTATTTATTTTCCCACAGAATTCTCCCCTCTCCCCTGGGAAGCAGCTGAGTATTTAAACTTCATTGCCAGCAGCAGAGGAGGCCTGGGCTCAGCTGCTGGCTCGCCAGGACAAGCCACGTTCCCTCTCCGCAGACCAGATTCTTCCCTCTCGAAACGGGGATGCTCCTGGCACCATGAGGCACACTGAAACTTCCCGCTGAAAGGGCTGAAGAAACCCCGGACATCGTTACTACTGCTGCTCCTGCTAGTAGCGTTTCCAGTCCCCCGCACCCCGACCAGTCTTTGGCGGCTGTGCTCAACCAGGAGTCATCAGGTCAGCCACAGCTGGAGGATGGTACACGCGGCCGGATGTCCCTTATATACACAAAGCTAAAAAGAAAAGTGGATCTGCTGCATTTATTTTAAAATATTTTAAGCTTATTCCCAGACACTGAAGAGAAGTACTCCCTTCAGGTTTAAATTAATGAGAGGAGTTGATACCAGCTGAACCAAGATCAAGAAATGTAGGAAAGCCTTTGATGGTGCAAAACAGACTAACTATCGCTGTTTATCTGAGTACTTGGTAATTACACTTCATAAGAACGTATGTCCTTTAGTCAAGGCTACTTCACACCGGCAGATGGATTTTGTTTCATTTTGCTTAGCCTTTGTGTTTCAAAACTGTTGCTAGTTTTCTTTTTATTTTAATTGTTTGTAGGGATGTTAGCTGGAGCCATTTGGAGAAAGGCGCTTCAAAGGAATCTCAGTAAGGGAATGAAAAAGGTTATCTCTTTCTTCTTACGCTTCTAAGCCATACTTCGGCAGAGGAACGTGGGGCACTCCCGGTGCTGTTCTGGAGTCAGAAGAATGCAGGCAAAACACAACCCTCTGCACACCACCAAAATACTGGATACCCGAGTCAGCTCTGACAATATTTCCGCAGGCCTGTGACACGTGTGGGAAGAACTATTCTGGTCACAAATGAAGACCATATACTGGCCTTTTAGAAGAGAAAACTCATCCCCGTCTTCATACTATGCTCCAGAGCTCACCCTAAAGAAAAGCCTGTCTGGATTCAGAGAGTAAAATGAAATGCATCCCAAATATAGTCCTCTTAAGCTGCTGTTTTACTGTGGACCAAAACTAAACAGATTCAAGAACTGTAACTGAGATGAAGAAGATGAACTTGCCCATGTAACTGCTGGGCACTAAGGGCCTCCGGGCAGGGCTAAGGAGCCATGAAAACATCCGCTCGGCTCAGTCGCACTTTGCATTAAACCATATGCTCCTCTAGACAGCCTTGCTTTGGAGGTCACCTTAAGATAAGACACAAAACACTGCATTCGAAAATGTTTCGGTGTGCATTGTCATTGTGCTAATTTTAATGTGATCACCTGGTGTGCGGTTAGCACTTCTCTCAGCTCTCTGCTAACCCAA
The DNA here is from genome assembly GCA_013396915.1 of Stercorarius parasiticus. Taxonomy (NCBI): domain Eukaryota; kingdom Metazoa; phylum Chordata; class Aves; order Charadriiformes; family Stercorariidae; genus Stercorarius; species Stercorarius parasiticus. The sequence goes on along the minus strand of VWZL01004159.1, from coordinate 937,470 downwards.
TGTGATAGATAGCACAACTCCAAAGTACAAGCGGTATGACAGGTTTCCAAAATTGTCTAAATATATAGCTAGCCCACCGGCTGTTTATTGCAGCATGTCAAATTTCAGCTCTCCATGAGACAGAATTTCCCCCTTCAAAAAGGAAAAAAAGAAGAAACACTAAGACTTTTAAAAAAGTATGCACACGAAAGACAGATATCCTTTCCCAGCACTTTCTATTACAGCTGAGGTATCTTTGTAGTTCTGATGCACGGGTGTGGGAAACGACTCACGGGGGCTTCAGCACAGGAGGGCGCGGGGAGTATTTCCCCTCCTGGCCTCCAGTGCCCTCCTGGGGGAGCAGATCAGGGGATTTATCTGATTGAACATTACCCTCCTCTCCCACCCCAGGAAGGTGGGCTGCAGACGGTGGGGCTGGCTGTGCCCGAAGCACTCCGAGACCCAGTTGCCTTTGAGCCAGGGTGAGCCTCAGGATCCAACACCCAGTTGCCTCGAGACGGGATTTTTCAGGACCTCGTGACCCTTCTTCATGTCCCTCTCCCAAATTCCTTCAGCGGGAAGCATGCACACCTCCAAAGCAGACAGGTTATACTGACTCCCGTGCCAATCCCAGTTGGACTGATATAAACAAAGAGGAGCTGTGCTGAAGTTCTGCTGGAACTGCAGCTTTCCTACGTGCAAACGAAGGGTTCATCTCCCAAGTGGAGAAGCATCTCAAGAGACACGTAGGAGATGAATGTTTACAAGGCATTAAAGTCCAGGCAGTGGGTCCCACCTGAGATCTTTTTGGCTGTTTTGTGAGCTCCAAGCTGGATACAAATTTGAGAATACGCATGTAAAATATATACATACATTAAAATACATATATATAAACCTGTAAATTTCTAGCCGTATTTTGTATTATCAATGACTCGGAGTAGTAACACCTCATTGCCTTCTTATATCCAGCCATCTGCCCGCACCCACCTTTCATGTCTCAGGCTTTAACACCCAGTTTGCACACGCAAGAACAAGTTTTCAGCCCGTTTCAAACCTCCTCCCCAGCGCCCCCCTGCCTGCAGTATTTCACCCCAAACCGCTAGAAGGCACAATACCCCAAAGAATAACCTCAAACCAGGAGTCTCAACCCGCAGGATGCAGGACCGCCCAAGGGGGCTTGAGTGGGTGCAACGTGCAGAAGACAGGCTGATCTCCCACCCTGGACCGTGGGAGTTCACATGTCACGACGTTTCATGCCATGAGCCTGCAAAGGAGCTGCATGGGAAAGGCTTCTTCCACTCCTTCCTTCTCAGGGCATTTGCTAAAATCCTGTCTAGAACACACTGAAGGACACAACTGGCTGGACTGGGCACCAAGTGCATAAGCACAGTATAGTGCATTTGTGACCATGCCCTGACATACAGATCGCCATCAGGAGCAGATCAGCAGCATTTCCATGTCCATATCACTGCCCAGGTATGAAAAGACTCAGGGAAACTATCTTCAGTCAGTGAGAAACTTCATGTCCAGAGCAGCAAGGAACTATGTTCCCTTTAACCTCAACGCAGTCAACGACGCAAAGAACGTTTTCTACTATATATGCATTGTTCAAATATTCCTGCTCTGTATCTTTCTCTTGTGGTTCACACTTTTCCCCCTAAATTAATTCATTAGCTTTCATTGGATAAATCAATATTTCTCTCAACAAGCTAAAAATGCATACTGTGCAGAAAATACAGTACAAATGTACTGAATAGCCTAAAGATAATGATATGTCCAGAGGCTGTGGTCATTTGAAAGCCCTGAAATGTAATTTTGAAAATTGCTTTACTGAGTTAATAAAAAGAGAACCACTGAGAAAACACAAAGATACGGATCTGTTTAGTTCTTTTCTCTATTTTTCCCAATTGCTGCAGGTTAGAGCTATGTCTTATTTGCCAATAAAAGATTTTCTAGGACACTTCAGGTACACATCACAGAGCAGTTACCCAAATGATCACAGCCAAATGAGACATCTCTGAAATAGACTCTGAAATGTGTAACTAACACATTTAGGATTATAAGTAAGCACTAGCTTCCAGCAATTTAAAAACATCTAAAAGAGTTCTCCATCCAGAAGTAAAAACTATCTACCCCTGCGCAAAGACAGGCTGAGATGGTACGTGCTGAAGCAGGACACGAAGTGTCTGACAAAACAGAGCCTCATCTCTGCCTGCCCTGAAGAAGGCACAGAGCAACCCCACAAACTAGACGCAGGGTGGAGAACGACACAGAGACAAAGTGTCCTCGAGTGCCCCGCGCTGGGGACAGTGGACAGCTTTGCTCAGGGAAAGCTGCCCTTGGAGTTCAGCAGCCCACAGAGCAGCCAGCAGGGCTGCTGGGTCATTGTCCTCCAGGCTCCTCCTTTGCCCCAAAAAGCACTTCTTGGTAAGAGCTTTCCGCTCAGAAAAGAACAAGGTGCCTTCCAGATCTGTGGAGAAAGCAAAAGCATAAATATCTTTTCTTTCATCATTGTTCCAGCCCTTCATAGCCTTGAAGGAGGAAATTCATTTCACACAGGTATGATTTTACAAAACCCCGGCCAGTCTCAGAAGGAAAATAACACCAATCAATATTATCCAAAATAATATCCAACCTCTATAGAAAAACAACGGCATAAGCTACACAAAATCACAGACGCATTTATCTGCCTTGCCCATGTGGTGTTGGAGCAGTCCTTGCAAATTCCCACTAAAATGCATAAAAACAGAGGAAGGGAATGTTGTTGTATTAAAGACCGCAGATGTATTTGGCACTTTTGTAATTCCTAAGTAGGGCTATCTCTAACAGGAATTTCCCAGTATAATACGAGAGGAGGCCGAATTCCTAGCTTGCCCCGGGGTGAGGAGCACACTTCAGCACAGACTGGGTGTCCCCCCCCGCACCGAGGGCTGCACATCTCTGCCAGGCTCCAGAACCACCACTTACCTTCTGCACAACCGACAAGTCTCGTGCAGCAGGAAGCGGAAATGCACGCGATTTCCCACTGCGGAGGATCCAGAGCCTCCATGGCGCACAGTGTCACCACCCTTTGCCCTGGCAGCAGAGCGCCCTGAGCCAGGCAGATCCCAGCCCCACGCTTTGGCAGCAGCATCCTGCCACCCAGGGCTCTTTCAGACACAGCCTATATGTTCGACATATTTTGTCTCTCAACTCCTTACTCACGTTTCCCCCTTGGATAGATTTTTGCAATGCTGTTTGACCCTTGCCAGCTAGTGCAGTATAGCATTTTTGGCAGGATCTTGCTGGTAGGCTAGTGCACTGCCCAGCTCCATCCTTGAGAGCTCCTCTGACCTCCAAGGGGTGAGGAGGACTGTGCTGATAGCCTTCCGACGCAGACTGAACGGTTCTGGGCAGGCCACACGCCTGTACCGCACTGTACAGGGCTGCCAATCTCATACACACCGCATCTGCCTCGGCTTTTTTCTGTCTCTGAGGGATTTATGCCTCCGCTTCACTGGTACCGCAGCCCCTCTGAATGAGTCTGTATATGCTTTAATTTATGCAGAACTCAATCATCAGCATGGCTCTGGGGAGTCATTTCCAAAGGGGAAACTGTTGTCATTTCCTTCAGAAACAGGGCATAACTTTACCTTTACAGCATTTTTTTTTAAATTGACAAGCTGTAGTGCTACCAAGCTCCAGCAGCTCCCATTAAAAATGACTACCATTTGTGAGAGCTCCAGATATCACAGGCTTTGTCCCCAGATCACCCTGCTCATCTTTACTGTAGTTCTCGCAACCTCCCTAGGCTGACAAATCTGCTGCTGCTTGGTTACAGCGGTTTTTTTATGATCTCATTTCACTCCAGCACATCTTGGTGATACTCTACTGTAATCCCAGGGGTTAGGACAGGGGTAAACTCAGGATTTTTCCTGGATTTGTTTACTGATGTACTTTGAAATCTACTGCCATGTGGAAGTTTTACTACCTCTAAGCTTTTAAGCATAGCTGTGATGGCAACACAGCTTCCAAGGTCTCACAGAGTCCCTGCATAAATGGGATAGGATTTACTGAACCACACTGCCCATGTTAATAACCCAAGAGCCAATTAATAATCTAACAAGAGTCCTAATAACTAACAACTGTGTCCAGACATGCCATGAGCCTAACACATTTGCATCTTTCTGTTCTCCGGCCTTCAGATCTGGTACAAGCCAGAGCATCTTCTTAGTGACTCTTGAGAATGTAGAATCACAGAATCCTAGGACAGTTTTGGTTGGAAAAGATCTTCAAGATCATTGAGTCCAACTGTTAACCTAACACTGCCAAGCATAGAATCATAGAATCTTCATGGTTGAAAAGGACCTTTGAGATCATCGAGTCCAACCATACACACACAAAAAAAACCCCTACAATCTCTGCCACTAGAGCATGCCCTGAAGTGCCAAATCTACACGTTTCTTAAATACCTCTAGGGATGGGGACTCAACCCCTTCCCTGGGCAGGCTGTTCCAGGGCCTGACCGCTCTTCCAGTAAAGGAATTCTTCCTAATATCTAATCTAAACCTCCCCTGCTGCAACTTCTGACCATTTCCTCTGGTCCTGTCATTATTCACCTGGGAGAAGAGGCCAACACCCACCTCTCTGCAACCTCCTGTCAGGTAGTTGTAGAGGGCAATGAGGTCTCCCCTCAGCCTCCTCTTCTCCAAACTAAACATGCCCAGCTCCCTCAGCCTCCCCCCATACGACTTGGTCTCCAGACCCCTCCCCAGCTTGGTAGCTCTCCTCTGGACCCGCTTGTACAGAGGGGCCCAGAACTGAACACAGCGCTCCAGGTGAGGCCTCACCAGCACCGAGTACAGAGGCACCATCACTCCCCTGCTCCTGCTGGCCACGCTATTCCTGATACAAGCCAGAATGCTGTTGGCCGTCTTGGCCACCTGGGCACACTGCTGGCTCATATTCATCCAGCTGTTGACTAACACCCCCAGGTCCTTTTCTGCTGGGCAGCTTTCTAGCCACTCTGCCCCAAGCCTGTAGCGCTGCATGGGGTTGTTCTCCATCCACAAAATTTTTGGACGCTATGTGCTCCTGCTTGCCTTCTGCATGCTACCGAGGTTGACAGGGCACGCAGAGCTCACCTGCTTGTATGTCACTTTAGGACTCCTCGATAGCAAACCCCTCCAGCCAGCTTTAAGATAAAACACAGGGCAAACACATTTAATCTGAGTTTTGTTTTCTTCTTTCTAGAAGCTTAATCTCACACTAATTCTAAACCCGAGTGGCTGATATTTACTTCAAACTATATAAATGCAGTTTACCCTGTGAACCATGGTTCTTATCATAACTTGGTGGAACATTCAACAGTTAATAGGAAAATGAAGTCCTCCCTGCTCGCTTTCTGAAACTCTAATGTTAATCATAAACCCAGTGTAAAACATATTGCTCACAGAGCTGAATCAAAACTACTTGTTCCTTCCAATATGATTCTTCATCCCAGACCTATGCCTTTTCTTAATATTTGCTTTTCAAAATGTTACAGGTTAATGCACGCAACCTAAATTCCGAGGAAAACACCACTCGGGTAACCATTGTGTACAAAAAATAAAGATCATGGTCTCATTCAAAATTGGTCCCCGCTGTGGGCCAAACAAAGTATCAGTGGCAAACCATTCTCCTAATTGCTTCTTTTCTGAAACCTGGTCTCTACTGTGAACTTTGACCAAAATGTACCAGCATGAATAGTATCTATATAAGAAATAAAGAGTACATATCCAATTCGGTAAAGAATTGTTCCACATTCTAACATCAGGGTAAAGAAAACAGAAGAAAAATGTACTCTGCGTGACGTCGCCTTTCTGAATCCCTAACCTGACGTGTATGAAACTTAATGAAAGCAATCCAGAGTCTACACCAATACTAATAAAAAAGCCAGGCACTCCTGCAGACATGTTCCCCCTTTCTAAATCTACAGACCGTGAAAGAATTTGAGAGTAACTGCTACACTTAGAGCCGCCTTTCTAAGACCAGAAACCTAACACTAGCAAAACAAACAAACAAAACCCAAACCAGCTTTTGCCCCACCAGAACCACGAAACCCTCCCCACACCCGCCCCTAAGCTGGAGCAGGCCGTTCTCTCCACTCCTCCCTCTAACCAACACAGCAATCCAGCGCCTGCTCCTGCAAACGCTCTTGCTCCAAATCCAGCAGAACCAGAAGAAAACTGCTCTCCTGACCGTTTCCTTTGGAAAACCCTGCCCTACATCAACAGAGCTTTAAAAAATCCCGCTCCCTGGGCACAGCAGCTGTGGGATCACCCTCCTAAGGGCTTTCTTCCAGAAAGCCGTACGCCAGCTGAACCTGCGACCGCTGCTAAGCAGAAAATCATACCCAGCTGAGGTACTGAAACTCATCTGAGGCCATTTGCTCCTACCAAACACCAGCCTTCTTACTAACCCCAGGGACCATAAAATAATCAGTAGGAAACTGCACACCTCATTGCTTTCTTTCTAAATCCCTGGCAAAAAACACATCCAGGTAAGGAGTGTCTACACACACACACAAATATATAAATTCATTTGCTTCTACAAGGACTGTTCTTCCTCTAGACAGTACTATGCATGGATGAAAACAGCTCTGTACAATGCACATCACTTTCTTTTAAATATCTTGTTTCTAATGACGTAGAAAACTATATCCACAATAGTAATAACTGTATCTAAACAAATGGAAAATTATTTTGTCTTATTTGGCCACAAAAGAATATGTAGAAAACAATCTCATCTGCTTTCATGCTAACCACAGCCCCAGGAAAAACAACATCTGGGATGGCAGTGCCTCTACAACAACATGCAAGAAGTCCTTCACTTCCACGAGCCGGTGTTTCTCGTGCTGCCCTTACAGCCGGCAAACCCACCGCCAGGAACGCTGCCTCCCTGCCCTTCTGGAGGGGGAACTCCACCATCCACCCTTGCCTTCAACTACACCACGATAACCAGCCTCTGAATCAAGAGCACTGCAATTCTGAGGACTAAACACATACCTATAAATATATATTTACGTATGTTCTTTTATATATAATTCCATATGGAGATACACACAGACATATATACGTATATGGGAGAGAAGGCCTTCTTTCGTTCAGAAATCCTATCCCTAAACCTTAAGACTTGGTAAATGAGGCCTAAGTGAACAGTGCTGTATGAGAATCTACTTCACGTAAAGCCATTTTCTCTCACAAATGCCATTTCCCAGCTTAGCTTTTAGGGTCACAAAAAAATTATTGAAAATTTTTTCATCCAATTACTTTCTTTCAAAAACCCTCGCCTTACCATGATGGACACATGGGAAACTGGTGCCTGCTGTAACCCTAGAAAAAGCTTGTCTCTCCTCACGGCTCTGTGCGCCATGACACACTCAGAAGAAAACCACTCTCTTTATTCCTTCCCTTCTGAAATCCTAAATTTACCATGCCTAATCTGAAGTGTCTTGCTGATCTGTTTTCCATTGCAACACTAATCTTGAAAGATTTCCCCTTGCACAGATTCAGCCTTATTTTAGGTTGCTTGACCTATATGAGAAAGTGGGAACTTTTTTCTAAAACCCAGCTTAAAAGGAAAGTAAACTATGCCAGCCCCGTGCTGCCGCCACCAAAAGTGTCCCAAAGCTACTCCATTAATCCTTCTCCTGATAGTCTTCATCCTTTCTCCTGTCCTGGCAGTGATTAAGATGAAACACCTATTAACACTGCCTTATTCTTCTAAAACTTCAAAACTAATATATTTACAGTTTCTGCTGGTATGTTAAACACGAGCCAACCATCTAATCTGCCACCTGCCCAGTGCAGTTTGGCTCAGAGTTACCTGAGGAAACCTGGAAACTCACAGCCCGTGTTTGCCACTGGGAGGAGGCAGATACCAGGCCCTCCTAGGAAAGCACACGCACGTGCACTTGGGAAATTTTAAACAGTCAAAAGTTACTACAGGCTTCGTAAGTGCTAGAAATACTGTTTCTGTTAAAAGAGGTCTTTCTTTGATTTACATGCTGTATTGAGATTAAGAAAAATTAGTTTCCTGCATTAGTTCTAAGGCCTTTGTGAATATAAAAACATGGGAATTTGTGTTGCACGTAAGTAATTTATGGTATTCAAATTTCCTAGCAACTCCTAAAAATGGCTTTAATAATCAAGATTTTTTATTTGCTTGGGGTTTTTTTCTCTTCTCCAGAGAGGGCCGAAAGGCCCTGAGAGATCTCATTCTCTGATCTCTTCCTCCCAATTAATTAGATTTTTAAAAAAAAAACATAAAAACAAAAAAAAACCGCAAACCTAACTCTTCACAAAATTATTTTGTTTTCTTCAGAACCAAAATCTGGTTGCAATCGCTCTTGCACGCTCTGTGAATCAGGTGTCAAGTGCGTGTCTGAGGAACTGGTTTGCATACGCACACTGATGTTCAAAGGTAATAGGTTCCTACCCCACCCTGGCGAATCCCGTTTGCCAGTCTCGGACAGGAGCAAATCGTACGCTAAAAGCTTAAAAATACTTTCCCAGACTAGCAAAGAGAACAGGTGAGAGTTCCCATATAGCTGAATAAGAGCCTATTTCACTACGAGTCTGTGTCTTGCACTTAGAATTTTGAAGTCTGAGGAGAAAAGGGCTCCATCCTGAGCTCTCTCGTGGTTCACAGTTCCTGGATGGCCCTCAGGAGGGGCCCACTGCAACCTGTCTTTTGTAGTGGGGAACAGTTCCACGTTCTTTCTCCTTTATCCAGACATTCATATTCATTATGCTTGTAGGAATATTATGCTTTGATGCTTTTGATCCCTTGGGAGACGTTGCAAGGAACAACTTCAAAAGTTATTGGGGAAAGAATGACAGTGTCCTATCCAGAGAGACATTTTATACGAGAAGCCAGGCTAAAAGAGCAGGAGCAGAGTTGGTATGGATTCATATAAAACTTGGAAGCAGAATTAACAGAGTCTGACTTGAAGCCCTCCCTGAATCCTTAGGAAATCTGGACCTAGGTGTTCAAATTTGGGTCTGGTCTCATAGCAGCCCAAACCGGGGATCTTGCCAATCACAAATGTGGGGAAGTCAAATTTACATTTGGGACCTCTTCTCTGTTTAGGAATAGGTTGTTTTCTTTTTTGTAGGCTGCTTCATTGAAACTTGCTGGAAACTGGACACAAAACAGTTACACTTAACTGAAGACGAAGCAAAAAGGCAAGCCAGTGTATTGACTATACAGTCAATTCATATATGAATATTAAATGTGTTTTCCCTCTTTAGCCCTCTTATTTTCACATAGGTTTTGCCAAGGGCCGTTGTATATTGGCTATTCAGATACATTTCAATTCCGTAATGGTTTTGTAGTTGAAGTCATGCATAAAAGGATGGAAAACGTAGCACGCCTCACTGAAATAAGACCCTGTGAGCATTGAGGAGTTATTTTTAATATTCCTAACACATGAAGCCTATGCTACAAGGCATTTATGTAACTCTTCTTTGTTTAGTACCACCTCCATCAGAATATACATATTTGAAGCTCTCTGAAAGCAGCTCTCTTGCAAAAGCATGAGCTACCTCGAACACATTATGAAATCTGTAAAAACTTTCCAGTTGTTTAAAGAAAGAGTTAAGTGATTTGACCTCATTTGAAACAAATTAAAGAAATGCCTCAATGTAAATTGTTTCTTTTTATCAGAATTTGACTCCTTCAGCTCCTCGTCAATAAGTTGCTTGGCTTTCATTACAGTTGCCTATGCTGGCCCGTTATTATCTGAGACTGGTAGACCTTGTTAGACACACAGTACGGCTTGTTTTATTTTTCTTTATATTAGCAGGTAGATAGAAATCATTCCTTTAACTTAGTCAATGCAACCTAACAAGTAATAAGCTTTTTTTTTTTTGGGGGGGGTGGGGAACATAAAACTCTTCATCTGAACAGAGGTGTGAACTTCATCTGACTGACTGGTGCTGCGTACCACAGACCTTAGGAGCCGCCAGTACTGGTGAACTCACGGTCTGCAGAGTTCCTGGGGAGCATAAAACCAGCCTGGGACGGGCTGTGCAAAACTGTATTGCAGATACCACATTAACACTCACACCCTAGTTCAATTTGCTAAATTGAACATTTCATGTTTAAAGCTAGGATGCGTTCTGGTGGCCTTTCGCTGCCCAGCACCCTCTATACATAAGGCAAAGGCAGAAGCCCCCACACGCTGGTTTTATGGATGGGGAAATGAGACATCAAAACATTTCATCCAAGAGACAGAGGCGCGGAGAAGTGAAGCACTTAGGGCGGCATGTACTTATCTATTGCTTTCAAGCTCTTTATGAGGGCTGGTTTTACACCCACTGAAATCAACAGCAATTTACACCAAATACCTCATGACGTTAGTTTATGTACGAACCATGGCCACAGGAGGTGCTCAGCTCTGCTCTTACGACAGTCGATGGACTTTGCCGCTGACAGCAATCGCCTCTGCTGACTCCTTTGGAAATTTTGCTGTGGCAATTCTCCTTGTCAGGCAATGACAGATAAAGGCGCGCCTGGCTGATGGTCTCCAGATCGGATTACCACCGAGGGAATTTCACAATCACACTAGATGCCGATTTTTTTTCCTTCCTTATTCTGGCTAAGAACTCAATTTTCTTTTATATGAAAAAATATTGCCAGCATATCTTTCTCATCTAAGCGGAAGGTAACTTCACTTAGATGGGCTTTGCTAGAAGCCCTTCTCCTAAATGCAGTGCTCTTTGCAATAAACTTTGCAGCTTCTTTCTGAGCTGCAGAATGGCCCCCATTTGAGCTGGCTTGTTGTGATTAGACCTCAATACTGGTGACTGATTTCCTCTGAGATTTCTTCCCATGCAAGTCAATAAGGTGGCAATTTTAATAACACCATTCTTGGATGTAACGTTATTGACAGGTCTGCACCAACTTCTGTGGCTGCACTCTAGAAATTACCCACTTCAGCTGTACCTATTAATTTCCCATGAAGTTTAAGAGTTCTCCGTAGGTTATGTCCCTAACCTGGAGCCACGTCACATTGCTTTTCTAAGCGGCTTCTCCTCCAGTTCATCTCAAAACTCAAACAAAATGTTTCTTGAAATGTATTTTACTTTTCAGCTATTTCATGTTGGGGATATGGGCAGGCAGCGTTTCCATTTTTTTTAGAGGCAGTTTTCACTTGCAAGTAGAGTCAGGCTTACTTATGAGATTCAAGCAGTACAAGATCTTTTCATGAGACTGATCTGAATTTTGATTCTTTAATAAAAGCTGGAACAGGAGACAAAATTGGTTTGATTTGATTTGCAGTCTCTGAACCATGTTGCAAATGTAGCCCTCCTTTTCTGCTCTCAAACCAGTTCCAATTTATTCCTGTGTGTTGTTTATGCAGATACACTTACTGAATAGTTTATCAGGTGATTTTCAGATTGGGCTTGCTGCTTGGAGTTCTTTTACATAAATTGATCACCAACTACTGGCTTATTATCCTGTTTAGTATACACGCTGTAAGGAGGAACATCACCTAAAATACACAGTATTATTTCTGCTCCATCAGGGCCTCACAGAAGATACTGTGCTGCCAGAAGAAAAATGAAGAGGAAACACTGAAATCCCAGAAAGATAATTCTTAATAATAATCAGTAACAGTGCTAGGCACTGTACGGGAGCAGCCCGTTCCTCTGAATAACTCAGCATCTCAGTCTGCAAAATGCTGGACGTGGAAATGCAGACATGTAGGACAACTTGATTTCTGAGGGTGCCCCGAGTCCCAGGGGAAGCCAAGCCTCTCCCGGCACCTCCCCTGGCTGACCCCACAGCCACGGCAGCTGGGCAGTAAAGCACTGCTGACATCCTACGGGGAAACGACACCAGCCAGCCCTGGGATCAAGAGCAGCCAGAGGCCGTTTCACAGGACACGTCCAACCCCAAGACAGTCCACAGAGAGCTCCTGAGAGGAAAAGCACAACGCTTCTGAAAGCTGTTAATCCATGGACACTATTTTAATTACTCAAATTGTAAGAAATGTAGAGGGCAAAATACTACAGAGGTGACTCTAAAAAATACCAGCTTATGACTCTGAAATATACAGTGAGGAACATTACCATAATAAGCTCTGAGGAGATACAATGAAAACTATTACAGCTCCAGGAAAGACACATAAAGATGAGCATAACAATTACCTGCCTGACAGAGAAAAAGGAAGAAAGGTACATAATTTAGAGTACTGCTGTTACTGGCTTTAAGACAGATATATAATAAAGAGTATTGCAGTTACCCAGTTCTGACAGAGATATAATGGCAATCATTAGTTAGGAGGACATGTAATGTGTAGTATTATTGTTACCTGTCCCTAAAAGAGAGCACTAAAGAGGGGGGAGAGAGATGATGAGAAACCTGGACTGTTACCTGGCTCTGGAAGGCAGAAATTATGGAAAGATTTGCTGCTGCCCACAGCTGTGCTTTACGGCTACTAATTCATGGAGGGAGAGGCAGGGGAGAATGGAAAGCAGTCTGAGTTACACCGTGGTTCTCCGGTACAAGACCACATTTCCAGCTGGCCACAGCTGATAAACTTGCTCACGTTGGCTGCAGCCACTCCAACTTTGGGGGTGTGGAGAAGGAGAGGACGGGGGAGACGGGGGCTGCCCCGTGAGACACAGACGCCACAGCCCTCCCAGAACCAACACGGACCACGCAGGATTTCCCAGGGTGGCTGATCTCCCCACGGACCCCCACGCGGCCCCCCAGCCGAAGACACCTCCAAGACGGCATCATTTCTCCATGCACTCCCAGAAGTGGGCAAGAAGCCCTGGGCAAGAGTGAAGTCAAGAGAAAGGGATGGCAAACAAAAAAGGGGCTGTAAAGGATGGAAACACGGCTTTTGAGACCTCGGAGCCATGGGATGTAGAGATGCAATATATTTACACTTCTGCAGAGAAAAAGATGCTTGGAGCTTTCTGTAGCCTTCAGTGTCTATCCTTTCCCTGGATGAATGATGCCTACCTACACCCTACCTTCAGACCAAAGGGACAACTGGGGGAAAAAAAAAAAAAAAAAGGTGGGTCAGTTAACCAGGACTGCAGGAATGAGGGAAATCGATGAACTTTATCACAAGAAACATAGATGGCACAGACACTAAGCGGTCTACCTCCCCAACTCCTACCGCGCTCCTCCGCCTTGTTCTCACACTGAGGCTTCACATTTATTTCCTAGTGTGTAATACTGACAGGGCCTGAGACAAGGTCCAGTGAAGTCTGTTTTATTTTAGCTCACTCAGTCAGATCCCTGATTAAATTCTAGGTCAAGGAACGTAGGAGAAACTCCAGTGCAATTCAAATTAATCCTTTTATTCCTGTTTTGGCCATTTTTTACTGTCCATCAGGTGGAAAGATGTGAAGTTCAGCTGAAACAACTGAATCTTGTGGTGATTAATTTGTAATATTCCAAGAAGAAAGACACTCCAGAAACCCTGTTGTTCTATCAAAGCACTTCCACGCTCAGGAGGCAGAGGGAGAGAAATGTGGGCAAAGAAAGAAAAGCAAGGAAGAGGGCACTGAAAGGGAAGGGAGCACTTGCCTATTTAACCTACATTCAGAACAAATCCACCCCTTCCTCCGACAGCATAACATCCTCCGAAGCAGCAAAATACACCACGCATCACCCTGAGACTTCTAGGAAGAAGCTGTCAGGCTACAAACATCCTCCAGCAGTGCTGCTGCCCAGCGAGACCCCTTCTCATTTACACGGTGCATTAATAAACGGTGCTGTTAGCACCAGGGTGTGGCTGTTCATTAACGCTGGAGCCTTAAATGTGATCCCAGCGTGCGTATACATGGTCTTTGAACCTTCCACGTTGGAAAAGGCGCCTGTGTTCTTTCCTTCGAGGGGGAAGAACAGGCTCAAATTCGGACTGTGCATTGCTGCTTTACTTCCAACACGGGCACATTTCACTGAGCACGGGTAGAGCGCTCATGGTGAGAGCCATTTGCTTCTCTTTGAGGAGGACAGCTGAATGCAAGAAATCAAGTTAATTTGTAAATTACCTCAATTTTCACTCAAAAGTCCGGAAGTAAAAAGGATCAGTAATTTTTCTTTTAATACATTTTTGTGGGGGTCCCAATACGGACATAAAATGGCAAGGATGACGTGCTGTAACAAGGTCAGACACTGTCCCATGTGAAGTCTCCGACAACAACCGCTCTTGGAGACATTCTGAGAGTTAGAGACCTTGAGACATGCAGATCCACAAACACTCATCGTTGGACACCGAATCCCTGTCCTTAATGCGATTTTACACTCTGCCAGGCAGAAGACCAGAACCTCTGGCTTACTCCATATATAAGGCTGCTTCCCTCACCCATATTTTGTTGGTCCCCCGTTACTATTCCCAGCACTTTGGAGGTGTTAAAGTGGATCCACGTAACTTCAAAGGGTTCTTTACTCTCCTGGGTTGATGTAAACAGACCTTAGAGTCAGTGAGAAGCAACTTCAGTAAAGCTGTTCACTTGGTGCAAGCAAAGTGGCAGGATCCAGCCATCGTTTATTAATAAAAATTAAATATATTTGGTAAATATCTACTTTGGCTAGTACATGAAAAGGTACAATATGCAGAACTGAACTTCTCCTGGTACCTTCTGGGAATATCGTGGTGTTCTTTCAGTGACTGTTTTGCCTAACTCTGAATACTAATTTTTTTAAAAAACCTCTGTTACCTCTCTCATTTTTCCCCAGACTTTGTTTTTTCTTATTCAAGTTTGTTTTCTAATTTTCCTCTTTTGACGGCCTTTCCTTTTTCACCAAGATACTTGGCTAGATGGTAGGATTTCTGGTCTGCAGAATATTTGGATATGTCAACATCTGTTTTCTTTCCAATACAGACTGACAACAAATACATCCAAAGATTATCAGTTTCAGAATACTGCGTTTCTCTTTCACTTTTATATTTTTTTCTGCATTCTACAAAATATACAGGCCATTACTGCAATGTTTTAGTGGAATAAAATGATACACTATTTAAATAATTCTCTTTAAAACAATTTTGGGCAGCTACTACTAAAATACTTCAATCGTCACTAAGTTTCAACTCTCTGCCAAGAGCTGAAAATATAAATACTACAATTCTATTATGTTATGACACAAAATAATGTAAAACTATCTAACAAACAGGCAAGAAACGAATTCAAGACAAATTTTCAAGCTTTCTAGTTCTGCTCACAAGCTTCCCTCAGCCAAAGCTCTGTAAAACTCTATTTGTGCATCTATTCAATTTAAAACAGCCTGAATACAGCCAGCAAGCCAAGCCCACGCCCAGCTCACAGCACGCAAATCCTCCTGCCCATGGAATATCACTCGCTCGGTGCTTTTTCTGGACTGACATCTTTGACTCTAGAATATCATACCAAGACCAGAAATGAAGGGATCACCCACCTCCCCTCCTCCACCAAGTAAAGGGAAAAAACCCTACACTCATTTCGGTGCCCAGCCCCTCTCAGCCCAGCCCTCACATTAACGTTCCCTGCAACTCTTTGCGCGTGGGTCCTGCAGGAGTATGAGCCGACAGCTCACTGGGAAAGAAATCACGGGTTTCTGTTCACTGAAGTTCATAGGTTTTTTGAGCTTAATGGCTTGAGAGGCTGTTGTGGTTTTTCCCCAACCACTCCTCCACTTCTTTGGCACCAAAAAGTGACAAAAGGATGTTCATTCAATGCAAAAAAAAAAATCCCACCTGTTTCTTTCCAGTTGTCTCCAGCAAGACCTGCATTCACCTGTAGTGATCAAGCAGTTACGTGCTCACTCATACATATGGGAGAGGGGAAAAAGAAAGAGGGGAGCCTGAATGACCTTGTAGAAGTATCAGAAAAAAGAAAAATTCAGGCACTTTTTGTAGATTTGAAATACAAGAACGACCTTAGCTTTGGAGGCAACTGAATTAATTCATAAATAAATGTTCCTTTTGCATCTTTGTTTTCATTTATTTCCTGCTTGGTACCAGCAATAGCAATACTGAAAACTAGTGCATGACAAAACAACCAAATGAGATATTTGGCACAATGGCTAATTTGTACTCTGTAAATCTCCCCTACAAATTCTATGAACTGTTCTTCCTGCTTTGCTGATGCTTTTTTTTTTCCTTGAGAGCACGGCGAGTCCTACAGCCCCAGAAAACCTCCAGTTTCTTTCCTCTCCTCTGGGACTGCCGTGCCTTAAGCCCCAGCACTACCCACATGGGAGGCCCAGCAAGGAAGGCGAGGGGTATGTTATTTTGGAGCTTTTCTAAGGCTGCCAGCTACTACTTAGCAAAGCCCATTGCCGAGTACACAAAAGGAGGAGGTCAGAGGAGGATTTTGGATCTGTGATTCGAAAACATAAAAGGCGATAAACTTGTTTTCAGCTTCCTTTGGAAGAAGCATGACCAGAAGAGAAATATATTCACAGTCTTTGCTTTTAACCCAGGCAAGAACAGGAAGATAATGAGACACAGCACCATTCGTGACACGGGCGGATGCCCCAGTGCGCGGCAGGTTTGGAGGCAGGAGACCTGAGCCCAGGGAGGCCGGGCAAGGAACTCCAGGTGAAACAAATCCCACGGGACTGCTCTGGCTTGGAGCGGAACTCAGGAACAGCACTAACCTTCCCTTTGAAAAGCCTTTGAAATCACTTGAAAGAAAGCAACAAAAGGAAAACTCCTGGAAAAAAAAAAGCTACGCGACTTCCTGCACCCCACAGTTCCTTCAGTGGGGTTTAACTATCAGTTTAATTACTTCTGCTTCCAACTTTTTTTTTTTCATTTTTGTATTAGCTGCACTGGAAATTCAGGCAGATTATGAATGCTTCCCTCAGCGAGCTACCTGAATGAAGATCCAAATAATAATCCCTCCAACCTGTGAACATTTCACTGCTAGACTCATCACAGAGCACATGCAGCACTCTCACACTGTATACTGCTATTTACTTAAAAATAGAATCCTTTGGATTTCAGCTGTATTTATGTAGAAGACACTCAAAGAGGAAGACAGGAATAAAGTCAAAGTGTAAGTTCAAGAATGAAGCCCTGTGCAAATTCACACACTTTCATGCATGACAAATCAAGTTCTAATGAAGATCTATTTATGACAGACTGAGCTTCCGCTCTTGCCTAACAGCAGAGGGGGGTGACTCCTGGCAGCCTCAGTCCGTGCAGGATGAGAATGGACAATCGTGACTCGCTTCCCACCTGCGCCTTGCCAGGCGTGCCCGCAGCCTCACGTGGCCTGCGTGGTGCAGGGAGCCCAGCCGGCCCGTGCCTCCAGCACCGCTGCAGGTTTTCCCACCCAACAGTCACTTCCAGCAGAGCGAGGAAGGGAACCCTTTAGGGAATGCGTGCCTGTTTTCTGTGCCCTTCAGGTCTAACTCACCCCTACACTTTAGGTGAAAATGTTAAAGGAGAAAACATGTTCACAATAAAACAGAAGGGACTGGCCCTTTTTTCTAGTTTTATGCTACTTTTTTTTTTTTCTTTGATTGACTGACTGAGTCGTAATGCCAATACAGAAATTCTGAGTGGGTAAGGAGACTATTCCACATTATAGCAATTATTTCAAACAAAATGTCCAGGCTTAGTCGTCCCTGTTAGGGATTAAGACAAAATTCGGGGGGAGCAAGTGACACTTTTTCCCTTGTTTCCTTAGTTTAGCTCCCTCTGCAGCAGCCCCTGTCAGCAGCTGCGCTGTATGACAGAGATGAACCTCAGCCCACCAGGGCGCTCCCATGCAACAGGAGCACCTCCGTATGGACAGAGAGCCCGTGGTGGTGTGCAGCTGCACCTCTGCAACCAGTGACACTACACAGCAGCTGAGGATTGACCCTCTGAATCCAAGAGGCACGTGGGAAGAATTTTTTTCATGGGGAAGGGTAAAGAGAAGGACTGTGTCAGAGCCGCCTGCAGGCAGTCACCAGTGAGGAGAAGGAAGAGAGGGTGGGAAGGGGACAGTGCATGGGACCACCCCAGGTTAGGGACCCCTGGCAGGCTGGGCAGGTGCCAGGGTCTCATCTAGGAGGGCCTGGGCATTCTCACTGCGGAACCACACACTTAGCCCATCAGATGGACAGAAAAACTTGTGTTGATGGGCACTTTGTCCATTTCTGTGTAAATGTTCATCAAAACTAAAACCACAGCTTCCGCAGAGCAGCTGCCAGTTAATATTATGCTGTTAGTCAGCACCGAGTTCTAGAAAAGGCAAGCACTTCAAACCAACCCCCTCTTTGGTGCCAACAGAAGCGGAGGGCTCCCAGAGGCGTAAGAGGTGGGCAGGGTGCCCCTGGTTCACAGGCTACACAGTCCATGGCTTATGCAACGCTGGCATTGGGTCTGCATGGTTAAAGCAGTGATGGGCAGTCCTCATAAAGAGACCATTACCTACTTGTTTCTCCTTGTAGAGAGCTATAGGTTCTGTCATCTTCTTACCATCTCTTAGAAACGGCCACAGTTTTGGTTCTTCAAATTTCTGCTTCAAGCACGTCACTGTCTTCTCGTCAGGTTTTGCCAACTGCTATTTCAAAGGTTCCTATATGAGATCAAGTAACTTGCAGTTAAAGTGAATAGAATAGCATAACAAAAATACCGTATTTCATTAAGTAACACAAGGTAGAAATGCAACATATGTCACCTAAAAAGTTAGTTTGATTTTCTAGTCCCTTTTCACCCTTTAAAACACACCATACCCCGAAGTGTTATTTCATTCATTGCACACGCACTGCACTGAAACAAGAACTGAAGGCCCCTTTCATGGAATACCATCTGAGAGGCAGTTTGCTGCAGGCATGCTCTCCTTGAACCACCCTGTTCCGCTAACTACAGTCATCGAGAGTGGAAAAGACAAGCAAGATGTATGTGGCTATAATATAAGACTTTTTATTGTCTGTGCACCTCCACATCCCAAAGAACTCAGCTAGAGTACATGGATAGCAACTGTAACACAGTCACACACTGCTCAAGCAGCCCCTTACTAACGGGTTTAGGAAGGGGTAATACATGCTTAATATATGTTTCAATAAATGCTTAATCAATTGTTATAGACCAGGAGATCACTTAAAACCATTTAATTCTCAGAGCTGTTGAATAGAGGACAAGAGGGAACAGTGTGTTAGAAATACTGATTTTCAGTGGCAGTTTCACCCCCCCCACGCCGGCCTGCTCACCACAGTTAGTGTCTCCCCCAGCCGATATATGTTGTCTTTGTAAGCCCAAAGGAACACTGAGATCCTGATACACCTCCTACATGCTGCTCCTAGTACTCCTGAGGGGGCAATTCTTGTTATATATATATAAAAAGCAGAACATTAGCCTCGTACCTATTTGTGCTACCATTTCACTTGGGCTAAGTAGTCCCTTACTACTCGATTGTGTCACCAGTTTTGTCCATCATTCACCATGAGAGATTCGCAGGACAGTATTGCAGAAAATGAACATATTCACTCCCTGATATTTTGCCTTCATTTAACCCTATTTATTCTGAACTGAAGTTGCCTGATAAAGAAATGGGTATCTTGCGTGCCACACAAGTTCAAACAAAAGGTAGTATCCTTAGTTTGAAAAGACAATGCCAGTGTTTGCGTGGGTCATTTTCCACTCGCTACATGGGCAATTCCAGGCTGGCCGGCAGGGTACGCAGCCATGCACCCATCAGAATTCAATGAGGCAAGCACAGAAAGACAGAGGACTGTAGAAAAAGATTTGACCTCTGCTGAGTATACAGCATGGCTATTTGCTTGAACATCTCAGAAATTCCTTTCACAGATCAAAATTACTGGTCACCTTTTTGTCTCCCTCCTTAGCATTTCTTGTAAATTTGTACATCATATCTGAACTTTTCTGCTTCGTACTCCTGCCACTTTTTTGCAACCTCCTCCTTCCGCCCAGCCTGCAGATGTGGGATGAATCCCTTCAGCACAGAGGAGGAAGGTTGGGCTGAGGACTGCTGTGCCAGCAGAGGTTCAGGACACGCCAGTTTGCTTTGTGAACGAGCTGCCAGCATAACCACCTCTCTTGTGTTTTAAAACTTAATTCCAGCTTGCAACAAATGACGGTCCTTTGTGCAGGAGCTTCCCTTTCCCCAATCCCAGCTAATGCACTTAAGCTGTTCCTTGTTGCTAGTATCTGGAGGTCCTACTGCCTGGAATGCAGTTATTTTTGGAGTGCTCCACGGAGGTGGGAGCAGAGCTATCTTACAGGGGACTGGGGTTATATAGTGCCCATATCACTGCTGCCTGCCTATCTTTGACTATTTGGATCCGCACAATTTGCCCCAGGTCAAACAGGAGGTTGGCGCTTGTGGGAAGAATATAATCTGGTTACCCCAGTGAGGCTGGAATACCCAAACCACTAACAGTCCGTTATCTTCTTAGTCCAGGCTTTCGAGGCTTAGTCTTTGAACTCCTCGGGGCAGAGATTTCTCCTATGGCAGGAAAGCAATTTAGCTTCTCCCACAAACAAATGCCATGCTTGTAAACCAGCAGTATTACTAGTGCACAGAGAATCAGAGACAGAGAAAGGCTTAGAGACGAGTTTGGGAAATAATATAGGCCTGAAAGGGAAAGGAAACAGGCCGAAAAATATGAAGGACATGAAAACTTTGGAGAAAGTCACACTTGTTCCTGGGAAAATTCTCATTATTTGGGTATTTAGAAACAAAGCAGTTTGGAAGCACATGTTATGTTAGTCAAAGAATGTTAGTTCAAAAATAAGATTCTCATTTTCCATGCCAACAGATGCAACATATTTCATTAGCAAGACTCCTCAGTTTTAGAGCACAGACATTCAAAGCTGCCAACAAGAGCCCCTCTCTTGCTCTTCCAGTTCCCTTTAAAACGAACAGAATGTGGCCATCTGATTCCACAGCGGGCTTTGAGACTCTACACCTTGAAAATACCACACTTGCCTTTGAGGCAGCACTTTGCAGTGTCCCAGAGAGATCACTTCCCAGTCCTAAAGCAAATGAGGACCTTTGCAGCAGCTCTGGTCTCCAGCAATTAGCGCAGCAGATATCCACTCGGAGGCGCAAGGGAGGGGGGCAGCTCTGGTAGCAGATGGGACAAGCTGAGACACTGAGGCAGCCCCAGGGGATGCGCTCCCTGGGAGCTGCCCGCATCTCACTTCCCCAGTTAGTGTCTTTGCCAGAGCTCGTGGAGGAGCTGGATTACGTTTTTCCACAGGTTGGCCAGGACTGTGGGCTGGATTGCCATGGACAAAGTACAGGCGGAGAGCAAAGGGGTCTTCCTCAAATACTGCCTTTCGAATGAAGAGGTCTGGGTTGCTTTTAGAATTGAAATAGTGTTACCATGGAATAGGCAAATAAACAAAACAGAAGACACAGACATATTATTTTAAATTACATTATATATAAGAAATTGCATTCAGATGTTCTAGAAAGGATTATGTAAATCCCAGCAACTGTAACAGCAACACCCAGCATTTCACCAAACACATAATATCCTTCAACAAATCGGTACAGGGGACAAAACAGTGACCCTTCCCTTGACAGTCATGTGCACTTTGTCAGTGCCTCATGCTATACGAGAATCTGGGCCAGAACTTTTTTATGGCAGCATCAAACGTGACTAGTTCACAATTAGCCGTGACCCTTTGGCCTCTGATTCAGCCTCAAACCTCTGCTGCCCTGAGCAGCAAGTTGTGGCAGAGAGCGGTCCAGCGGTTGAGAAGCGTGTTACGTGTCACGGGGAGCTGCCACCCGGCCCCTTCGCTCTTCAGAGAGCAGGGCAGAAGGGGACTTCTCAAACGTGGAACATGTCATTTTGCCCAAAGCTCCCCACTGAAGACACAAAAGTCAAGCTAAACCAAGCTGTGACATGGAGGCAACACGCACAACTCCATGCAGAGCAGCTGTGTTAGAGGTGTTTGGGCTCTGTATTTGCTGCCTCCAGCCCCACAACTTTTGGGGCTGGCAGCCTGAGCTCCCCACCACGCACCGGGGACTGACCCCTGCAAGCCTACCAAAAGGCCACCTTGTGCCAACAGTTACTGCTGTAAAGAAGAAAACAAGCAGTATACTGGTCTGATCGGACCCTCTACCTGGAATAAGAGAGGAATAACAATCCCAAACCAGGCATGTTTATATTGCTAGAACCCTGCTCATGGCATTTTTATTATTACAAGCACCTGGCTAAGCACTTTGCAGCATGTTCCTCAGACAGGCCTGTAAGCCAAAGCAATGTGCTTCCTAAAACCTCTGGTGGGAACTCTGTCTACCTCCACCCAGGCTGACTTCAGCTTTTAATGTGTTTCAAAAAAGGATTTGAACACATAGATCTGTAGGAACTACAAGAATCATTGTAAAACAGCATGGAATTGAATGGGATTGATCTGGGGAAGTCTGTGAGCTTGTCTAGACTGCAGCCCATAATGCTCAATTCCAAGCTGCAGTTAATACTGTTATGCTGAGGCTTTTTTTATTATTGACCAACTTTATAAAACACTGTATTTCAAGGGAGCTCAGTACACATTATAAGTAGGCCAGGCAGCAGTCCCAAGCCTGCAGCCCCATGTTTTCAGCTGAGAAGAAATACTTTTCTCACACGCAGTAACACTGAAAGTGATGGTTTTCCACTTCCAGGGAGTGAAACCAAGGGTAGGAATAGGCTACTTCTTAGAAGGCCACAAAAACCAGCTACTAGGTTGTAACCCTCAGGGAACATGTCAGAAACCTGGCCAATTTTCTAAGAGCAGAAAAAAATATATCAATTTTCAATATTTCAGTTTTCTAAAAATAGAAGATGGGTCTCAAATCCTGATGCTACAGATGGGATTAATGACTGCCATTCTCTGCCATGCGGCTGCCTTCTCTCACCCCCTGAGCCCTCCCATCCCCTCCCAAAGACTGGTACTCCCAGAGCAGAGAAGGATGATGGTCTCCCTCACCCCCAGTCCCTAATTCCCAGCTAGTGCAGTATGCTCGGCCTGCGGAAGCGCTTTTGGACAACACAATACCACATATCCCAGCACGCTGGGAGATACCATCTATGGTTAAGGCACTTCTGGCCCATAATCTGCATTAACCACTGCCTACAAACAGGGTCTAACCACCCTGCAGGACCATCTGCCCCAGGACCCAAGGATGGACCACTCATTTATCACCAGTGGGGCTGGATGCTGCTGCCTGGGATGCGCCGGCAGGCCGTCACCCTCTCCCAGCTCCTATACACAAGGGCACAGCACACACCACTTCTGCCCTGCCTTCCTCTGGGCACCTGCCCGGCCCCTGGCAGAGCCCACCTGCCAATACATTTGTCTATTACATATTTGAATGCGCAGTTTCCATCAGAAAGAGAATCAGGTCCTGTGCAGCAGAACTCCTGTGCCTGTGCTGAATGTTAAGTGTGGGATTAAGCCTGATTGCTTGTACAGGGTGGTTTGCTAAACAAGGAGGGGCCAGGACTACTTAACTAACCCAAAACCATGCACACACTGATGTTTAAGCTCCACAAAGTGATCTGCATGCAGCTCTTCCCAAATGATCACTGTCCTCCACGCAACTCAAAATGGCCCTTGCCCAAAGAGCCATATAGCTGGAGGGAAATACGGAGGGGGAGAAGGTTACAGCAAAAACCCCTTACCCAATGCAGAAAGCCGAGTTATCTCCATTATTACTTTGCTATTACCAGCACACGCTGTGGGGTTGGGAAGCTGGCACAAACCCGCGAGTGACAGTCTAATTGATAAGACAGTTCTCACTGCACACCAGCAGATGCAGAGCTTATTGCTTGTGCCACATGGAGCCCGTGCTGCCCTCACTAGGGTTTCTAAGACAAAATCCTCACTATTGATGTCTGCTATTATCATCCAACAGACCAGATGACAGAGGAAGGAAGAATACTAAACATCACTAGATAAAGCAATTGAGAAAATACACAAAGAAAACAGACTCTTGCTTCAGATTGGCATAACATTGTACACTTCTTTTCAAGCTTGATGGCAAGCTTTCTAGCCAGTGAGGTTACAGTTAAACATCAGGCAGCTGTTGTCATTTTTCTTTCTCCTGGTAATACACAGGGAGAGGAAAGTGGGTTAGCAGCGCTGCTTGAAGAGGACCACAACAGCAACAGCAGCAATGCCCTCTGGCTGCTCCCTTTTCAGGGACGGCCCTTCAATGGGGCAGGACCCAGTCCCACAGCTTCAGCCCCCCACGCTGCTGGGGTATCCCAGAGACTCTGCACCAAGTTTTAGCTTCTCCTTTTTACAAGGATTGGCCTCAGCCTGCTCAGCTCTCCCTTTTCATCTGGCAAAAATTGATTGGCTTTGGTCAAATAAGCAATCCCAATGTTTACAAATTACTACACCATGCAGTGGAAGAAAAGCACATCGATCACAAAGCCAATGAGTTCACTAGAGGGGACAGAATCTTTACGAATACTTTTATTTTTACAACCTTTCAGCAGTAAACCCTTCCCGCTAGGCTCACAGACGATGCCTAGTACTATATATGCAGCCAACAGAAATGCAAACTCTATCAGAAATGGTCTCTCTTGCGTCAGATTGGTATAACATTGTACGCTTCTTTTCAAGCTTGATACCATGAAAAAGACTACCAGGGTCTGCAAAGGCCATTTTCTCAGCTGCATGCTTTCTGCAGACAGTGATTTTTGTGCTTTTTTTTCCTCCAGACTGAGAAGCCTGTTATAATCCAACAGGCTCTGAATCCATCCTGAGTCTGTTTTCCCCAGGTGCAGCTTGCTACGCAGGGCAGGGCAGAGGGCATTCAGCCCACGGCGCAGAACAGAGCTCCCAGCTCTGTACAAGGAAGAAGCCCGTGCAGACAAGGAACAGGTGCTAATGGAGAAGCTTAGCCCTCCCCTATTCTTCATTTGCTTAACAACTGCTTTTTTCACGACGCCTAAAAACTTAATTTATTGTATCTTTTTTAAAGGTTGGACTGAAGGACTTCCACTGTAGCTAACTTAATAACATAAGGGCCTTGAAGTTGCAACAGCAGAGAAAGACTGTGGCAACCAGTGCTTGTAGGAACAGGCCCTCCCTGTGAACATCAGTAACAAAACTAATACGATAGCATGACTAATAGTCATTACTGATTTGTAAAAACACCCAAAGATCTCAAAAAAAAGAAAAAAAAGGCAAAAGCAGAAGGTGATTTTGAGACACGCTTTCAGTGGGGGATCCCTCTTGCAAGAGTTCATGAATGTTTAAGAGACTTTGCAGATAAGCAAGTCTTGTGGGAGACAGCAACAAGCACAATGTTACAGATGGGTTTAGGGATCCAGCAACTATTGATTAAAATGTAGTGGCCCTTCACATTCCATTACTGATAGCCCTCTCAGATATTTATAAAACGCACATGCTGTCTCACAAAGTGACACATAGGCAGAAACAAATCAACTTCTGATGTGTTGCAAGATCCCAGTTAGCCCATATTGGGCCAGTCTACATCCCTGAAGGCTTTGATGAATAGAATTTATTATATTTAAAGGCTTAAACATCACCCATCATTTATCTACCACGTGCTTGTCACTGGTTGCCACTTGGACATTGAGCCATTGACAGCAACTCTTTGAGTGCGACCATCCAGCCAATTCCTTATCCACTGAGTGGTCCATCCATCAAACCCATGTCTCTCCAACTTAGAGACATCCTCAGATGGTCTCGAACCTGACCTTCTCCTACAGTGGGTGGTCCCTCAGTCTCCCAGTCCCTGCCTTTGCCTTCTGTGACTTGGGCGAAGTGGCTAGAGCCCTTGCCAGTGAAGACTGAGGCAAAAAAGCTGTGGAGTGCCTCAGCCTTCTCCAGATCCCAGGTGACCAGGTCTCCCATTTCCTTCCTGAGAGGGCCCACATTTTCCCCGTTTGGCAGCAAAATGGTGTTTGAGAGGTATTTGTGAAGGCTGTATTCAAAAATCGAATGCTTATGACTGACATTACATTTGCTCTGTCTATCTCTTTGGAGATGCCAGATTTTTAATAACATTTCTGCGTGTTTCCTACTCCAGTAACAGACTTAAACCCCTCTGACAACTAGATGGTGATGATAGCATTTAGTGAGTGGAAAGCTGTATTAAGTTTTCAAGCCACAAAATAGAGAACTGACATATACAGATTCTGAATAGTTATTACTCTGCGCAACAATGTACAAGAGCCACAAACTGTATTGATCGGCAGTTACTGAATCTGGATAATCAGTGGTTGGAGGTAAACCAGAGCAGTGACTGTAATACCACTGGAATTTGGAGTTGCTTAAACAACCAAAACATAACTGAGAGTTTAACTACTTTGCATTTTTTCAGGTATTTTGAGACCCTCACTTAAGATGCTTTTGAACAGAGAAAAGTTTTTAAATAATAAAACTAAGAGGACAGAGGGAGAGCACTTTTTGAAAATTTAGCCCCTTGATGTTTACTCTATTACAGCAGTTAGAAAGTAGGGCACCAACAGAAATTTCTTAGCAAAAGCATAGGCCTGAACACCCTAAAATACTCCAAATTTTGCTTTTATTTCGTATCCGAGTTTATAGGCTAAGGCTCATCTCAGTTTAAGCCAGTTTCATACCTTCTTTTATTACCAATACTGCCTTTCTTCCAGCTGGGAGCAGACGTGGTTCCCAAAACCGAGATATAGCAGAGCAGACTCCATGCAGACATGAAGGTGTTACAGGACTACATCAACCCACATTTTCAACCATGTGCAAACTAATCTTTCTCTGAAGAAAATTCAGCCCACACCAGTTCTTGGCTCTCCTGGGACGAGTTCCTCTTGAAAACAAACTACAGCCAGAACAGCAAGCGTGCCTGCTGTTCACAGAGGCCCCTCTCTCCCAAAGATGTAACCCAAAGCCAACAACGCAGCACATCTTCCCAACAGTCACAGCTTGCTCACACACTCAGAAAACCAAATTTAAAAACAAAGTAAAAACATCAGTTGGTGACATACACCCAGACAGCATTAATCCTCCTATATAACGCAGTACAAAAGTTTGGAAGCTGCTGGACATTTTTGCTTTCTGCTTGAAGAATTCATTTATTTTCTTCCCAAAAAGTAGCTTAGAGTATGAGGGGATAGTCTGAGCGAGGGTGGGGAGATGCCGCTGCAGGATGGAGGATTATTGTGAAGGGAAATGTCTGGGGTTAGAGAATAGATCCCAGGCTGTAGCACCTCCCACCCTTTACGTCTGCCCCCCAACCCTTGCCTCTCACAAAACCCTCTCCTGCTAAGTTACTGACGCTCAGACCTTTACTGATTTTTACACTTGCCTTTAGCATCCTCTCTGAGCACTGCTTTGGTTTTAAACAGTTACTGGACTTTTTTTTCCCAGTAACAATTTACCACACAGATGGATGCAGCATCACTCAGATCCTGCAGCCTGTAGCCAGCAAAAAGGGCTATGGACCACAGTCTCCCACCATGACTTTCCCCAAAGTCACATTCCCACCATACTCTGCAGCTGTGACCCCAGAGAGTGGCAGCCCAGATGGGTACTTCTGGTCTGCCCCAGTACAGCTGACATTACAATCACTCTTGTTTTGTCCCTGTAACCTCTGAGCCAGCAGGACCTGAAGCTCAGATTAGCTTTAAGTATTTCAAATCCACTGAACTGAAAGAAAATCATTTGGCACTTTAATCAGTTGATCTCGCTGGTAAATCAGAGACTAGAGCCAAAAGCTTTCAGGCCCAGGACATGGTACGGCACAACGGGGCCCCAATATCAGACAGGATCTCCACGAGCTGTCACAGAGCCAATTTCTATGTCTTTTCCCAACATTACGGATCCTGCTACTTTGCAAAATCCCACATATGCCTACCGGTAACCTCATGATTTTTGAGGTTGCAGCCCCTCCTGGAAGAATGTCTAATTCAGATAACCATTTAATTTCACTCACCTCCAAATCTTTTCTGCAAGATGCTGTTAAATTGCTGACCTCCATTTTATCTGTGATATTGGTCTTTGATTCACAACTGCAAGGAGGAATAAAATCAGAAAATATTTTATTAAAAACACATACACACAAGCAAGCATATATTTAGCCAAGACTTTTCTGAGTAAGATCTAGGGTCAAGAAACTAATAAATGCTTTCCTCTGTCTGTACCACACTGTGTCCTCCTGCACGTGTTACTCTGACATACTCACCGCCTCCTCTTTTATCTTTTTTGTGCACTGAATTTCTATTCTCCACTGTTTTTTCATCCCATAAAACCAGATTATTTGCTTTTGTAACAGTTTTAATACCATGAGATAGGAATAGAAAATGAGGTTATTAATCTCCACGTGAAATGAAACCACTAATGACAGCTTCCCGTCACTAAACCCGCCCGTTTCCTCCGCTTGGACTCTGCAGCAGCAACCGCTCCCCGAGGGACAGCCAAACTGTTTACCATGCTTATTAAATAACACTCCCACTCCTGCTTGTTTAGTTTTTTTAAACAATGAAGTTAGCATCCCTAAGAGCACTGGACGCTGAAGTGGTCTCATTAGCTATATTTTGCTGAGGAAAGCGCAAGGAAGTGTTAGTAGCGCAATATGTTCTATAATTGTAATCTCCCTAGACTATATTTCTACCATAGAATTTTAAAGGGATTTGTTCATGCAGGTTTCTAAACACGACCACTTATTTTAAGCACTCTTGCTGAGGGAAAACATACATCACATCACAAAGTCTGGTGTTTTCGTTTTCTTAAATGCTTAAACCTGCCTTGGAAGACATTTCAAGGATTGCTGTTACAGCACTTTTTTAACTAAACATATTAATTAGATTAGAATTTTAAATTAAAATATAAAACAGCAATAGAACCTTTAAGAAATTCAATGCACTTTCGTACTGTCCTTTGTAATCTCAGAATAATGCAGATCCCTCAAATTCCCATACAGTGTCGATTCCCTGAAATTTGTTCACAGCTTTGTGAGCAATTGAACTTTTTCTTGAGGGGGGGTCCCTCCCCTCCCTTCTTCCCTATTTCCCTTTTTACAACACCTGCCATGAATCTCTGAAAACAAAGAAGTTTATACTCAGTGCCAGGTTTGTTCACTGAGAAAGAACGGGAGACATCCTGACTCTTCATGGAAATGTGGAAATAATCATCACATTTATCATGCTTCGAGGGCAGGCTAGCACCAGCCCACCCCTGTTGCCCCTGTGGCCAGGCCACTGCAGGGCACAGAGGAGTCCACTGCAGGCCAGCACAGGGAGTGCTCCAGCAGCGCCAGCTCCGCCGGGGCCTTCGCCATGGTCCCACATGGGAAGACAGCACTCGTCTTCTTGGGCGTCTCTTCTCCATCTTGTTTAGGTGGCAGGCAATGACAAATACTGTGGAGTATTTGCAGGAGTTCAAGAAAACGTTCATGCTATTAAAAATAAAACAAACCAGCATGGAGATCTTAAAGACCTTCTGAGAAGCACAGTTTTAAGAGGCCTCTTTAAAAACAGATAATTGTCTGCTATTAAAGTTACATTCCATGACTTAAAAGGGACTCAAAATCTGGTTAAGACTGAGAAAATTAATCTCCATGTAGCAGGAGCAAGATTGCCTACCTGCAAAGGTAACCACCTCTCTTCTAAGCCACAGGAGAGAAGCAGTGAGAGGGTGTAAGTCAGGTATAATCTCGCTCCCCTTTCCCAGATTGCTAGCAGAACTTCGGGGGAAGCTTCACGCAAACCCCCTCCCCAGGCCTGGGTTACACGGGGATGTTTTCTTGTGGCAGAAAGCCAGAAGAAGCTGCTCTTTAGCTAATCCTGGCCGGTGGCACTACTGGCTGGTTTTTGTAAAGAATCCCCTCTGGGGCTTAGTGCAATTGAAGCCAAATTGTACAGCAGAGGTGAGGGAAATGCAAGTATTGAACTGCACGAGACTGGGAAAAAGGTAGGGGGAAAGGGAAAGACAGTACCACAAAGCCGGAGGCTCAAACTGCCATTACAGGTTCCCACCTGACTATGCCCTGAGCAGGAAACAAAACTAAACACACTGCAAATTTGAAAAAAAAAAAAATTAAAGGAGTAGACTAAGTATGATAAATTCTACACTAGAGCCTCGGACAGCTGTTTTTTCCCCACCTCCATTGGCTGCTCTATTTAGTAGGAAACAAGCAAAAAAAGGAGGTGGATGAAACCATAGTTTGATCACGCTGAGACAGAATGCCACAGAGGGATTTGTGGGAAAGAAGAGAAGGTGGAAAAAAATGGTTTGATGTTTAAGCGCCTGCACCATCTTCTATCAGTGACAAGAAATAGGATGTTATTTTATGAATGTGATGTCAAACATTTTTTGCTCACCTCAGACACCAAAGAAAGAAGTCACAGCATTCGGTTTGCTAGATCACAATCTAAAAACTTACATTCAGAGGTATTTACAACACTTTTGTTCAGTTTACTAGTGAAAACATGTTGTTTCTAGCGTCACTTTTATAGGGTCATCCGCGTTTAAGAAAATCAAACATTTATTTTTCCATTGTTTCACACATTAGCCTGAATAAGAACAAACAGTGGGAACCAATGATCCCGGAGAAGAGGAGTTTTGGCAGAAACAGCTGCTAGAAAAGGCACACTGGCAACATTCAAAGTGAAGGGCGAGATTCTCCCTTGGGTAGAGCAGTGCACGCTTAGCAGAGGTCTCATCACATCTGCCCGATGCTTTGCCTCCCTCCTGAGCCAGGCTACACAGCCCAAGACCTGCTCAGGCCTTGCCAGGAGACTCTGATCACCGAGGGATTTCTTTCAGTGATCATATAGCTCTCATCCAGAGGCAAGCTTTTGTCCATGAAACCTGAATAGCAGTCCCTCAATTCCCCATCCACCTGCTGTGTCCAATTCAGCTTCTTAATACGTCCCCAGGTGCTGTTTCTCCATCCAAACAAAGCCAGTTTGAGCGCAATGCTGGGGTTCAATTTCACTGTAAAACCTCCTGGATGCGTGGAGGAATTGCTGGAACAGGCCACCAGAGGCTACATCTGCTAAAGGAGCATGTCAGATCCAACTTGTAACAATACCTTGCATAATGCAGTGAACAATGAATTATTTCAAGCAAGTCAGAAATTTTCTTTAAAATATTTGTTCTCTAAAATACCAAAAGGAATTGACTACGTGCATTTCATAAATCACGCGTTTCAGGACAGAAAATTTGGGTCAATTTTTAAGATTCTTGCTGATGCCACACTATAGGAGTTTATACGTAACGCCTATATCAAAAAACGAGTCTGAATGACCTTTATCAGTCATTTATACTATTGCCATCTATACTACAAGTCATGTCTAGTACTGACAAGGGTGAAGTAAATAGCTTTGCTCTCGGAGAAGTGGAAAGTACATGCTCAGATCTCACTTTGGGATTCAGACTGACTCCAAAATGAAGGTCTGCAAAACAACTCCTACTCAAGTCCGTTCACTGCACACCATACACGTCCCTATATATAAGTGGGGGCGGTCACACGTTCATGGAGTTACTGTGTTATGGGTTACTATATTTGCCATCCTACGCTGTTTTGAAGCATCTTCGGCAGCTGTTTGCAGAAGATGATCCTAGGATGATGCTTATTATTTCTTCAGCTTCTTTTTCTGCAATTTGATAGCAACATTGTGAAGAACACTGATTTAGCCACACCTTGGACCAGAGCTTAACTATGGAGCAGACTACTGGAGAGGAGAAACAAACTCTCCAGTCCTATAAGAAAGGAAGGGAAAGACAAACCAATTAACTTTGAATCTATAATATTAATAGGATCTTCACAGACTGACTTCTCCTGGTCCCCGGGACACACCAGGGATGGATATTTGCTACTGCCCTGCCCCAGTTCTGTGATCTTAAGTCTTCCTGACAATACAAAGAGTAGATAGGGACAGACCAGGAAGAAGCCATGGAGAAGATGTAAATGGACTTTCCCACAAAACTCCAGCAGAATTAGAGCAAGAACTTTTTGTACGGAAAGCAGCAATAAGAGAAAGAGAATGTCCTACTTTTCCTGTCTCACAAGGGCCACAGGAGAGGGAAGGGGAAGCAGAGGACAATTCACTGGAGTGGCATTGCACCAGGATTCCCTACGGCTGAGGAGGAAGGCAGCCATGGGGCTGTGAGAAGGATGTCTGAGAAGTCCCTTAGTGTAAGCAGTGACAGGAAAATCCTTCACGAGCGATTGAAAGAAAAACTTCAGTTCTGAAGGACACGGAAACAGCTGAAAAAGGACGGTCTTATTAAGAGGTATAAAATATGCATATTCAACAAAGAAAATCAATAACAAGGTTACTCCAGTTACCACAGCCTCAAGGCTATAGTTACTTAAGTACACAGAATTTACCAAGATTATTTCATTGATACAGTACTTGATCAGTAATTCAATTACCATGCACAAGCCTACATCAAACAGCTACACATTCAGAAGATATCTTTGGCATACTTCCCAAAAGTGAACCTTCATGCATCTTTCATATGGCCAATATAATTAAATTTACGTGTACATGTAGCAGAACGAGCACTTTAAGTAATAGGACATAATCCTAACAGCCGTTTTTCCTTTTTTTAAAAAGGAGGAGGAGGACTCCACTCCATGACAAAGAAGGAAGGTATGGAAGGAGAGAAGAAAATACAGCAGTGAGAACATACCATGTACTGATAGTAATGAGGACTGGTCCAAAGCCTGCAACGGAGCGTGGATATCCTCACACCGCACTGGGATAAGTCTTTCCAGCCCACCACTAAGTCTACGAGAAGCAAATGTCCTGCATCCCCCTGTGACTCTCCCAGGGCCCCTGTAGATCTGTAACGTGGCTCTGCAGCCTGGTTCTGCATTGCCTCCTCCTGCCCTGGACCCAGGTGTGCTCCAGCCCTGCACATGCTTTGACAGGACTCATATGGACAACATGCAAATTATGGAAAAAGGGAAAAAGGAGCACAGAGATGCAGGATCAAGGTTCCAGTTACCAATTCCTTCCTCACGTCAGTCTAGCATATTTCAACAGCATTATGTCTTACATTCTTAAGTGAGTTAAATTCTGGCAAGAAAACCATTCAATTCAAGCAGTGATTTATTTGATGCATATTTTATTTTAGCAACCCTGCATTTAGGCAGTTAGAATTTAATGGGAATATCCTCCTTCAGCTTCCTCCCATCTGGGCTATATAATCTTTACTACCAGGCCTTAGTCCACCAATCTTTGGATCTGAAAGGGATTTCACTACTTTGATCCAATGAACTAAATCTTCTCTTTCCCTTTTATTTAGGGTTTATTTTCTTTCCTTTTTTTCCCCCCTATAAGGCAAAGGGTGAGCAGAGGGTTAATAGTAATAATAATCTGCATGTAACACTAATAACAACCTGTGGTTTTAAAGGCCACACTTGATAAAAATTTATACGGGCTGAAGTGCTCATAAATTTTACAACCTACTACACATTTGCAGATTTATATACATAGAAAGGACCCAGTCATCCACATAGTTGAAGCAGTTCAGACGTACAGTCCCCGTTAAGTAGATGACTTGTTCAATATTGCCTGTGACTATGGGAGATATCTGCAGTCATATTTGTTTCCAAAAAAATGACATGCACTAATGTAGTCATGGAACTGAACTGTTAAGAGCATCTTTTCCTGTCTTGCTTGCATGACTATCTGCACTAAACAGAGTAAGGGAAAAAGGACTGAGCTACAAGTAAGGATTGTAGTGACCTTCCATGCTGAGAGAGAACAGCCACTTTCACGTGGATGCTACGGGTGTTCAGCTCCTTGCCACAAAAGCTTGCAAACACACCCACTTCCCTTGCTTCCTTGTCTAAACCACAACTGTCCGAATAGGAAAATCAATAGTTACACTAGGACTTTTAAACTATCTATTTAATTTCACCATTCTGCAGTAACCTGCCCCAAAGTTACTGCTAGTCAAAGAATACGTAGTTATCAGGGGAACAGACTAGATGTGCTCTCCTTTCTGGCTTTATTTTGCAGAGGTCTTTAACAATATTAAATGCAGCATTTTGGAGTCACACTTCAGTGTATGCCCATGCAATGTTCTCCTCCAGGCAAATCTATCACGGGCTGTAAAGGCAACAGTGCGAGGCTTTGAAATGCCAGACCCAAGAAGCACCACCATGACTTAAAACAAATGCTGATAGAGCCGGTACACACCAGCTTCTCCGGAGCAAAGTAAAAGAAGCGCTGCAGAAAAAGCTTCTCCAAGGAAACTTTCTTCTTCATAAAGGAACTTTCTTCCTTTGCAAATTTGTTCTGTAGCCTGAACCATGAAGGCTGTCCCTCCAAAATCTCCCTGGGTCCTCCCATTTTCCCCACTATGCATTTGCTACTCATACAAAAATTTAACTCTTCTCCTTATCTTGCTATGTGCTTGCTAGCCAAGATATCTGATGGCCCTGAGTTCTGCCAGGTGACCCCAAAAGGGCATCCCTCGTCAGCAAGTTTGAAAACTCCACTTTTCCTTGCTGTTCTCTTGTATTCTCCAGGCAAAACGCTTGGTGTGGCCATGTACCAGGGAGATGAAGGAGATATTGCTGGACAGAGCAAGGATTCCAAATTCCCCAAACCTCAGAATTTTTATTAAGCAAAACAAGTAAGATAATACCTTTATGTGCCTATATTGGTCATCTGTAGAACAGATATAATTATTCCTTAATGGGTATAATCCTATGAACTATTCCTATTCTACTCGAGTCTTCCCATTCTATAATGAAGACCCTTAAGTGACTAATGTGGGCTAGCCATGCAATATTTACATGTCTAGAACAATTTGTGACAGTATTGTGAAATTTATTTCATCTCATATTCCACCTTCCTATTAAAACCCTGCATTTAGGGGATCTTGTTTTAAGCACAGTGGTACTCCTTCATTGTTATTCTAGCTACTAGAAAGGCAATAATCAGTTCATTAGGGGGGTTCACAAGGATGACCCCAACGTCACCTTTGCTTTCTATTTTGCAAGGGCATGGTTTAACTGTGTGCATCTTGCCTTCCAAGAAGCCCAGAGACACTATGAAATCCAGCAGATGAAATAGTGCAGTGGTGAGACCTGCACTTCCTTTGAAGTTCACAGAGTAAGAGCTAAAGTCAGTGGCCCAAACTCCCAACGCACTGCGGCAGAATGATGCTCAGACCTGGAAGGTATGGGTAACATCCTCATTTAACTGGTGATGTATGAGGCTATACTGCTTTTGTGTCTTTTGGTATTGGAGAGAACCAATTACAGGCCCAAGAGGTTGTACGGTCCAGCAGGCAGAGCACTGCCATGAGGAAAAGACAATCCACAGAATTCATTCATTCTGCACATCTCCTGTCTATGCAGCCTATGCTTTTCTCAGGGCAGGCTCCATCTCTCACGGTACGTTTCTGTACAGCCCAGTATCAAAGGGCGGCAGTCTCAGATGGCAATACACGTACACAGCAAACTCGTCTGGATCCCACAGTACCTGGAAATGAATGTAAGCCAAAACTTTCAAAAACCACTAGAGATCTCAGACCATCTCAGTTTCTGTATTTCTCCCTTAGTAGAAAGTGACTTCAGGAAGCACAATGCACCCAAAAGTGGCAAATCAGACATATGAGCCCATTTCCCAACAGGCACACAAAATGGAGGCAATCTAACAGTACGGATCATAAGAGCATAAGAAGATCCAGTACATGATCAGACCAAGGGTTTCCTCCTGAGCCCCTTTCTCCGGCAGAGGCCACAAAAATCTCAAGACAGGAAAAAATAAATAACCCAGTCATGCTACCCTCCACCCTCCAGCAAACAGCTTCTTCAGGCTGTAGCTTCACCATATAGAAACGCTGTTGACAAGGCCAGCTGAAGGAGCCTGTCCTCTCTGTCCTATTCCAGCACATCATGCTGCTGTGCAGCAAGACTGTCCCAAAGTGTTCATGGATCTGTGTCATAGACAGACAGGAAAAAACCATCCCTCCAGAAGGATGCAAAGAGCCAAGAAAAAGCAAGGCGTGTATTTGCATTTTACTGCACCCTTTGTACCGTAGTAGCCCAACTTGGTCTGCAGTGTGGTGTCACACATGCTTGCGACAGCAAACCTGAGCAAAGAGCTCACTGTGATAGAGGTGATGGAAATGGAGTGAGTGCCAGCAGGAATTCTCTAGGTCGATATAGTCCCTGTACACTCTGAATTATGCAATTAAAGCCCCATTTGTTCTTCAGCGAGTGAAATCTATGACACGGTAGGAGAAGCCTGACCACAAACAGACAAAGGAGAGGACACACGGTCTATGGCATTGATAGCTGTACCTGCCAAACTCACACGACAGCAACAAAATATTGTCTCTGCTCTTGCAAGCTGCTGATAATGCAAATGGTGCCACCTGATAAGAAGTCCCAGACATGTAAGCTGAGAACTCACCTCCTGATCAATGCTACCTTGTGTCCCTTAGAGTGCCAGCACACCTTTCAAGGAAACTGCCGTGGTTTGGGCCGGGTCGGCCAGTGACAAAACGACAGATGCTCAGCCCCACCTCTCGCTCCAAGGAGAGGAAGACGAGAGATAAAGAGAGCTATGAGTTTAGAAAAAAAACTAAACTAATGAAATATTAATAATAAAATAAAAAAGAAAATAATGAAATAGATATAATATATACAAATATACACAAACCCATACCAAGCTCCCAGGGAGATGTCACCAGCAGGCACTGGGGAAGTTCCAGGCTGGACTCAGTGACAAATGGGAACTGGAACACACTGACCGGGATCAAAAGGCAGATGAGCTGACGGGGTCCTCCTCAGACATCAGCCATTGAAGAAAGACAGCCACCGGAGAGGAGCTGCCGAAGAGCCAACCTGAGCCCTTCCCTCCCTCAGCTTTATACTGAGCACGGCAGATGGTACGGAACACCCCATTGGTCAGTTTGGGTCACCTGACCTGGTTGCGTACCCTGTGGGCAGGTCAGCTGACCCTGGTCGCCAGGAGCCTCTCCCTGAGCAGAGGTGTCCCTGCCCCGCCCCAGCCCATCCCAGGGGAGCAGCCAGCCCAGCGCTGGGAGAAAGGAAGGAGGGTGCCTCTCTCCTCACGTATTCTTAAAGGGTTTACTCCAGTGTGGCTCAGGTTTCATTGGAAATGTGGAGCTGATGCTTAATTTCAGGCTCTCTCTGCGAGCTCCTCGCCTCCCTCCCTTCGGCAGCTGCTCCACGTGGATTTGCAGCACCGTGTGGAGCTTTCTGTTGCATTCCAGCTTACACCTGGTTGAAAAGAGTTATGGAGCAGGAAAACTGCTCAGCAGCCCTCCCAGCAGGACCATGCTGAAGGACAGGCTCCCAAGCTGACAGCGCAGACCTCTCTCCTCTCCAAGAGCACGTGCCCAGCTCCGACAGGAACGGGGCATCCACGTTCCTCATCACACCTCCCAGCTACAGCACTCCCGCAGCAGCACCCAGGGAAGTGCCACGTCTGCACAAGCAACAAATAACCACTCGATCGTTCCCTGTCAACAAGCCAAGAACAAAGACTTACCGAACCCAGACTGTCTTCTCCTGCTGGGCCCTGCATCTCTGCATCACGTATCACACTGTGTCTCAGGACCTCAGTTGTTCCCTGGAAGAAAAAAAGGAAAAGTCTACTGAATGTCAGCCCCACTGGAGCATCCACATGCTAGAATCAGCCTCTGACAGCAGGCTGCAGAGACAGCCATGACAACCACAAGACAGCCGCCCAGCTGCATTGCTTGCTGACCTTTCCAGATAAGTCAGGTATTACAATTTGTACTATTAGCCATGTAGCATTGAACATATGCTTCACATGCTGCACTGAGCCCCAGCGTGCTCTATAATTACTCCATTTTTGGTAGTACAAACCTCAGCAGCTATATGCTAGCTAGCTACCGGTGTGCACATTATGCTCGGAGTTGTTGCTGTGACAGTACCTGTCTCTGGGAGTGTTAACTGGGTGGTCAGATTCCCAGTGATGTGAGTATGGTTCAGCAAAGCCTTAAAGCAAGAAGAGACTGCTCTATAGGATGCTCAGCAAAGCATGTAGCCTTAGCTTAACATTCTTTCCAGCTACCACCCCTTTAACAGTTGCTCCTTTGCTGAAGGAGCAGAAACAGCGAGTTGCCTTATTTCCTGCAAGGGACACATGGGTTACCACAGCTCAGCGGCTGCCAGGCCGCTCACTCAGCACCATAACTACGTCTGGAGGCCAAGGATGGGGCTGGCAGCCTTATGACTTTATACTTCCAGCTTTTGCCAAGCAATAACTGCTTCTATGATGAGGGAGAAACAGGTAAGATGGTGCAGTAATTCAGTGAGAGTCCCACAAGCCAAGCTGGCAGGCAGCATGATCACACTGCAGTTGTATTTACCATCAAAGGCAAGGGAGCCAGGCAATAAAAGCAACCACAGCTCGAAAGGCAATTTCCTTGTATTTAAAAATAAATATTGAAGATTAATTTAGTGACGAGCAGAAACTTAAATAAGTAGTTTTTTCTCTGGGTTGGATTCAATACCGCATGGCTTGTTTGCAGGTATCTAAACTAATGATCATTCAAAACCCAGCTTCCCGGGGCATGCCGCTGCGATGCAGAGCAGTGCCTGCAAAGCCGTCTTGCCCGCCGCAGCTGTGCGCCTCTGCTGAGCCCACCACCACATTAGCAGTCCCACGCGTGCCGAGATTTGCATAAAAGGAGCAGTTATCAGCAATTACGGCTTGCCAAGGCAAAATTCTTCAAGGCCGCTTTACAACTAGTGACAGATGTAGCATTCCCAAGTTTAAGCTATAATTTATTCTTAGTCTGGGCAGAAACATAAGGAAAACACACTGTGCATTTTGCAAAGCCGCTCATTTCAGTATCTGAAAAATAATTTAAAAAAAGGGGAAGGAGGGAAGATGAATAGGGACTAAAGGAAAGAATAAACTCCAGGCACAGAGACAGAATTTAATATTCAACAAGGGTGACAAACATCCAGACTTATTTGCTCCTGAACAGGTCAACTTTTACTTTTTGTTCACATCAGAAATACCAGCACCCCATACTTCCCAACTGTCCCGTTCCTTCAGGGCTCAATCACAGGTAACAATTGTGGTGTGCAGGCCCTAATCCAGCTGCATTACGACTCTCAGACCAAACGCCTGGGAGGGAAGGGAAGAAGGGGCTGTAGCAAAGAGCAAACCCATTCCCATCTAGGACATGGAGCAGCACTGGCACCTCTCTTCCCGTGCTTCCCCCGGCTCTGCCATAAGCCCAGCCCCAGAGGGAAGCACAGGTGAAGAGCCACCACACTCTGCAGGATGCTCCTGTGGCTCTGAGTGCCAGGACATCCAGGACCTGGTGAAAGTCCCTTATACCTCGCCTGCAATTCCAGCTCTCCTCAGCATCATTCCAGCTCAGTACGTAAAGCCTGTGGCAGAAAAGGTGAGTCAACTGGGACAGAAATTTCTGAGGCAGCTGTTGCATGCAGTAATCATAGGATAATTCAAGCTGGAAGGGACCTCAGGAGGTCTCTAGTCCAACCCCTGCTCAAAGCAGGGTCAGCAACGATGTATGAAGAGGTTGTTCCCAGGTCAGCATCTCCATTCTGCATGCTTTCCAGAAAGCATTTCACTCCCTCTTTCCTCACAAGAGGAAACAAAACTGGGATGAGGAGTTTTCTCTCATCTGCTCTCTTTAGAGAAATGCAGAACCTTGATGGCTGCCCACGTAGCCACGATCTGAGGTCAAAATCCTCAGCTCGTGCACCCACAGATCCTCTGAGGCCAAGTCCTCCACCTGCTCTACAGAAGATCCTTTCTGGTCCCTGCGTGGATTACAGATTGCGTGTTCCTGCTTTCAGGAGGGTTTCCAGATGCAGAAGTGGTGTGGCCACTGCTCAATTCAACGAGCTGATCTGGAACAACCAGCGCACCGGAAGATGGCATTCAGGTGCACGTGGCAGGAATTCATATACTCATCTCACCGCAGGCACACGGCACTTATGATCCATAGTGCAACTGTGTTTGAAAGTTCAGTTCAA
Source organism: Stercorarius parasiticus (assembly GCA_013396915.1). Classification (NCBI taxonomy): domain Eukaryota; kingdom Metazoa; phylum Chordata; class Aves; order Charadriiformes; family Stercorariidae; genus Stercorarius; species Stercorarius parasiticus. The sequence continues at coordinate 897,568 of VWZL01004159.1, read as the reverse complement.
CCCATCTGCAGTGTTAACAAGCAAATCAATAACAAACGGAAGCAAGAAGACAGAAAATCTGGATGCCTTCCTGATGTCTTTAAAATTTAACCAATATCTGTTCTGGGCCTTCTCTGGGGAATCAGAAACCATTCTGATCTGATGATATGGAATGATAAGTGAGATGGGTTCACTGGTTTCTGCAGGCTTTGGACATCCATAATTCAAAAGCCACTGCATATTTCAAATTTTTTTCCTATTTGATACAGCACAAGTGAACCCCTCTGCAAATGAAATGTTCTGTAGCTGTGAGAAACTGTCCCTTCCCTAGTCCCAGCTGTTTTAAAAAGGAGCTTCAGCACCATAGATGGTTTGCTGAAAGCTGACTCCAGCATAACTCTTGTGTACGATCTCCAGATCATGGTAAATATTATTATTATTAGTACTGCAACATCACACGCTCAAAGGTCACAGAACACCAGCACTAAAGCATAATTTTCGTCGCCCCCCATCCGCTCTGCATTTGAACAGGATGGCTCCCCTGCCTGCACTGTGCGAACACGAGAATGATGCACAAACGCAAACTCACACAGCAATGAAAGTGTCCCCCCGGCAGACAGGCTGCAGCAATCTCAGGCACTGACCTAGCACCGTGGGCCTGGCCAGGCACTGCGGGGGGAGAGACACCTCCACCCAGCACTCATCGCTAGCGGGTAGAAAGGGATGGCAGACGCTCCAAGAGTTTCGACTCTTTGGAGGTTTTTCCCTGCTAAAATCAACAGGTCTCTCCACCATGTACAAACTTTATTCCCCAAACACCTCATCAAGCTTAGTCTAACCTTGCACAGTGCCGCAGAAAGCCGTGTGCTGGAAGAAACACTTACCACCACCCAAACTTTTCAGGAAAAGGTTTCCAGAATTTTTTAGTACATACAGATCAAAGCAGCATTCTCAATCACTTGTTTCCAAAACCAGGTGAACAAACTTGGCTAAAATAACAGCAATTTCAGAATACCAGCCTACAGCTGTGTTTGTAGAGAAGCTCAACCCAAGCAATTAAAGTCTGACAAAATTATCAGCAGCTAAAAACAGCCTCGCAATTTCCAGGAAACCACGGGAAAGAAAGCACTATCTGACACATCTATTGTAATTCACACACAGTTGTTCACAGCATTCTTCACACACTGGATAAATACCAAAGCTGGTTTTGCTTGCATGGCTTTTGTTACCCCCTCACCTATCTGTGACTGTCTCATTTTGCAAAGAAAACAAGGCAACAGTTCCCTTACAGGTAAGATACTATGAAGCTCAATACACGTAACGTGTAAATTTAATTTTTCCTGGCACAAGTAGCAGTTGCAATGGGACAAACCATCCTTAAATTTTAGAGTGCCAAAGGAAGGAGAGGAGCTATGAAGGGGGCAAGTACCTCTCCCCACAGGGCAGCAGGCAGCAATCCCCCTCCTTGCTACACAGTGACTTCTCAACACGCGCCCTGGCACCTCCAGCATCCCAGGCTACGCTGCTGCCTAAGCAACAGCCTCATCTTTCCTCTCCCCCATTGCAAGGGTTTTTTTCTTGCTGCCTTTCTCTGTACTCTTCACAAAAAGAAGGAGCCAAGTCCCTAATGAATTTCCTGCAATCCTGATCCTCTCTTACAAGGCCAAGCCCTGCACAGGATCAAAGATGTTTAGCTTGTCTTTGCAAGTGGGAGGCAGGAGTCCTGGGAATCAGCTGTGGGACTAAGAGGTCACTTCTGATGTGGAGGTTTTCTCCAGGGGGATGGCTCTGCACCCTCCTCTCGCTCACAGCACAGTCAGATCCCACTTGAATAACTTCGTTTTTTCCCTGCTTTCATATATTCCCTGCCTATGTGCTGGGAGCAGACCCTCGCAACTGGGAACAGGCTCATCTGACAAGGCCTTCAGAGCCACCTGTCCTCCTCCTGTGCTCATACCACCTGCAGTTTTCCCACTAAGGCTTGTCTTTTCAAATTTCACCTCCCTTTCCATCCTGTATTATTAGGGCCTTCTACTCATTTATGCTAAGATGGTAAATACATCATTAAATTATATGGAGGCATAACCACTTCCTAGGAAGAGAAACAAAAGTTATGGCTTGAAAATATTTTGTTACTTATATAAACATACACATGCATGAGTTTATACGTACAACATGTGAATTGTATGTAGATGGTAGATTCGTGGTCTGCTATGTTGTGAAACCACTGTGAACTGCTTTAAGCAATGAGCAGGTAAGGCCAGACTTTGAAGTCACTGCTTACACGACTACGTCCCGTGCAGGCCGTGGGACATGAACAGCTTCTGTATCTATATCTGTAAGACCCACAAAGATATGTGTGGCTCTGCTTTCCAGCTTCACATAATCTAAAAAAGTATTTGTCCTTCAGAAAGACGCAGTCAAGGAACTATGAATAATAACAGAAAAGCAATAAACAAAAGATGCAGCAAAGGATGACGTGCTTTCAGTGGAGATTTGGAGAGAGATGAATAGTGGCTGAGACACGACAAACACGTTTCAGCAGAGGTAGCGGAAGATGATCCAGTTTTGGTCCAGTAAAACCAGGGAGGTACACCGTTGCTGAGGTTGAGGCACGCCATTCAGAAGAGGCGCATTTCTAGTATCCATTTGCAGTCATCTCCGTCTTGAAGTTCTTGCTTTCCACATGGTGAATTACACGCTGCAATATCATCATCTGCTTAGTTACATATCCTAGACTCAAAGAAGGGAAGTGCCCAGTAAGGAAGAGGCAGCTGGCTTCAAATGTACCTCAAAAATAGGACAGTTGGATTACCCATTGAGTTAGAGAACTGGCCAACTGCAAAAAGTGACTGATGTGTTGGGGGGATATTTTGGGGTAACCGCTAATCCCTCCTCCTGCAATGATCAGGTATTTATTTGGGATACTGAAAAGAAAAGAGATTTCATTCCCAAAATAATAATTACTCATCTCTGAAACTCCTGGCCATTAGTTTCTTCTTTTTCTCTCTCTCCTTTTGAAGTGCTGCAGAAATGCAATAAAAAACCAGTCCATCCTCAGCCTGTGTAGCTTATTCCTCATTAATCTTTCTGTATCTGTAGCTTGTAAAGTGACAATAGATGGTTTGTACCTCAGTGAACATGACACTGATTTCTTCTGACTTCAAAGCCCTTCAGCCACCCTCACAGATAGAAACAAAAATCCCAAAGTCAAGCATCTGCCACAGTAAGGGTGTTTATAGTCCACCGGGCCTATTTCCATCCAGCACAGACACAACGAAGTTTGGAAGACCTCGACCGCTAGCTGCTGAATTTTTGCCAGGCACAGTCCTCTGGCAAGGCAGAAACAAACACAAATGACTACTATGCTGGTTGATCCTAGCCAGCGGATACCTGCTGCCAGCTCCACATCAGAGGAGGAGAAAATCGTCTCTCCATTTTATTGTCGCAGCTGGGAGGGCTTGGGAGGTGTGAACGTGATCACCACAAATCTCTGTGTTGTGCATCGTAGGCAGGGTCGCCTCCTGTCAATGCCACAGACCCTCATGTCTCTTCTGTGGTGGTGACCATCTGCCAGACGCCCACCCAGCCGCTCTCTCACTCACCCTCCTCAAACAGGACAGGGGGATAAAATATGATGAAAAAGCTTATGGGTCAAGATAAAGATCCCTTACCAATTACTGTCACGAGCAAAACAGATTGGACGTGGGGAAAATTAATTTATCGCCAATTAAAATAGATTTGGAGCACAAGAAACAAAAGCAAACCTAAAACACTTCCCCCCAGCCCTTTCCCAGACTCAACCTCACTCCTTCAATCCCAACTCCTGCTTGCCCAAAGTCTCCAGTAAAGAGGCGAGAGGGAGGATGAGAAGGTTACATCGCCCATTACCAATTAGGGAAACATCTCATTTAAACTTTCAGGAGCCCAACAAAGTGTTTCATCAAAACTTCTGCTACTGCCAATTACACGTCTCCCTTACAAAAGGATGAATAGCATGAGTGGATTTTCAACAAATTCCCTAAAACAAAAACCGTTTTTTCCCTCCACTTTAACCAATCCTAATGATTAAAAATGGGCTGAAACTGAGTGAGGGAAAACATAGGATAAACACCAGGAAAACCTTCCTGCAACTAACATCTCACAGGGCTGTGGCAGCGCCTCTCAAAGGGAGCAGGAAAAGCCCTGTTTCATATGGTTAACACCACAGTAAAAAATACTCGTCTGTGATGGAAAGAAATCACGCCAGCTCAGACTGGCACAGTTTCAAAACCCTCCCAGCTACACACGGACAAATTCCTAGTGCTGATTTCCACTCTGAAGCCAGGAACCGTCTTGAGCTGTACCCTCACCTTGTCCCGACTTCACCAGAACAGAATAGTTCACTTTTTCCCCACTTTACATGTCCAACTGCATGTTTAGACACGATTAAAATTAATACTTTCCTAAGAAAAAAAGATTTGTGGATTCACTCTGATCTTTGTAACTCCTGCCAAGATTCTGGATCTCTTGGCAAGCCTCTCTTACACTGTTAATATAGACTTTGCTTATTGTTTTTAGTACAAGAAGAAGGAATGAACCTCTGATTCTAAGCTCCAAGTATCAAGCTGCTGGACTGCTGCACTTTGTGATATGGGGATCTAGTATCTGTCACCTTTTCCAAACCTTAGTTACCACAAAAAGCTACCTTCTGTGTCCTGTAAAGTCTCTAACACGTTATATTTGCTATTCGTAAAAAAGAAAACAAAACAAAAAACAGCCCCAAGGAAAAAGGGCTTTTCCTGTCACATCCTACCCTCTCCCACCTAAGCAGATCCTCAAGGTGGTTTATAGTTACGGTGTCAGGCATAATTGCGCATGTCCCAAATAAACGAGGATGTCACACGCCCAGCTGTTCAGCTGCCCTAAGTACTTCTACAAGGTGAACCAGACTTACCCGAGCCAGCCGCCAGGACTTGCGCCTCGCTGGCTGCAAGCGCAGGAGCAGCTCCCGTGCGAACCGCTGGGATGAGCAGCCCGGGATAGTTTCCCAGCTGAGAGCAGGGCTGCTGAGCTCCCGAGCTCCCTCCCTGTGCCCTGGCCCTCCGTGCACTGCACCCTGACACTTGGAGCCAGGGGACGCGTTCACACTGGTGACGCACACGTACCCACGTAACTCCATCTCTATCTAAAGGTGGCAAATTTAGGCTACGTGTACAGAGCTCTCTGATGCTGGCTAAATCCCAACTTGAGCACAGGTTTCTGCTGGTGGACAAGTCTGGTGCTGGACGCACACACGGCTGAAAGGGTTAACTTATCACGCGAGGATTTTTCAGAAGACACCCTGTTCTTTAAATATCCATAGTCGGTACGTGCACGCCTGACCATAAGCACTGCTGCGTGGACCCCAGCTAGAGCTGGGATAAGGGCTGCGTGCTGTAGAGGGGAGTGACAAACTGTAGCTTCAAAATAGGCTAAGAATTTGGAGAGTTACACAAATCTGTGTTCTTATTTTTTTCCAGGAGGAAAATCCTACCCAAAGAAAGCTCACTGTGAGAATGCATGCCTGACACCACCAATGTCTTTGATGTCACATGTTAACGCTCCTGTGCAAGTTATGAGTCAGTTTCCAAATCTCACACTTAATCCTGGTGTCTGCTGTTGCTGAACAATTCAGCTTTCTGTCAACAGCTGTCTCTGCTCTAGTCACTGAATGGCTCATATTCGGCACAACAAAGCCATTATTTATAGCACGGCACGCTTTCCCAACAGCCTCTTCACATTCCTTTTGATAAACAATTGCAAGCAGAGTATGGAGAGGAGTGGTGATCAGTGCTTGAACACACATCCGTAGTACGCTAGGAACCACGTCTAGCAGGTTGGGACTCTTTGGGCTGGTACAAGATGCAAATTTCCCAATAAAATCTTCTGACCTCAGATTTCACATCAGCTGATTTGGCAGTGCCAGAAAATACTGAATGCCTCCCTCTCCCACCCAAGCGTGTGCACAGCCCAACATGCAAACATCGCCTTGGAAATGACCATCACCTGGGATGTGGCCCAAAAGACCAAGTGAGCTATGTTGGCATTTTCCCTTCCACCCCACCTGATCGCTCTTCAGAACAGTGAGAAGGCAGGGGAGCAACTCACCTGCCTGCAACAGCAGCAAAGCTGCTGCAATTTCTAGGAAGGTATCCCCGCAGCGCAGGTTAAACAACCATATGTGGCACAAGATGCACATCAAACGAATCAATTTTAAATAAAAAGTATGCCAAAGTTGTGCTCCTTTTGTTTAGGCTGTTCTGGCACTTCAATGACTGGAGCATGTCAGAGAGTTCAAAGGCAGTAAGGCCCTGGATGCGTATGAGGAAAAGCCACTGTTTTTGCTACGTGCAGCCAAATAAAGGAAAGCATCGAGCTGGAAGGAGAGATCTTTCCCTGTGGAGTAATGGGCCCCTGCAATTCAGATGGGTGAACTATCTGTTCTTTTAACGTGATCTGTTCTCTCAAGATCTTTATATTCTCCAAATTGCAATTTAATGGGACAAGATGCCACTACATGTCACAGTATTGGAAAATAATGTTGGCAGGTGTAATCCCAAGAGCTTTCTTCATTTAAAGGAAAAAGTAGCTTTGGTTATGATCCAGGAGAACAATGCAGGTACAGAGGAAACTCATCGATAGCTTACTAGCCCCATTCAGGCAGGCTTGTTTCATTAATTCATCGCGCTGCCTTTCCTTGCCAGCACGTGGTAACGAAGAGCTGCAAAAGCCTCCTCTGGCTGGGAAACCGATGAAGCTCCCCAGACAAGGAGCAAGTGCTCATCCAGCGGCGACCCCGAGTCTCGCTCCGGGGCTCCAGGTGAGTGTCTCCACTCAGCTGACTGCAAGGACACCTTTGGCAGAGGGAAGGCAAGTGACATCTTTCTTTTCTAATTGAACAGGACAGTTGATTGATCACAAGGGTTTGTTAGAGAGGCTGTAACAGTGAAAGCACACATCTTTGTCACTCAGGGATACTTGCTGCTTAATTGTGCTGCTTAGAAGAACAAGCCATTAATCCTCAGGGTGGCTGTCCCTTGCACAGACATTCCCGAATCGGGCCTTCCTAGTTTTCAAAGCAAAATGGCAGAGCCATCGTCAATCAGTGCAAAATCCCAGGATGACACTGGGGATCTTCGCAGCCAAACCTTGGTTTGGGACCCTTCCTTCCTTCCCAGGCTGCCTCTAACAAAAGCTGGTGATTTCAATTTCTTTAGAAAGTTACAGTTCCCACTGTGCCAGCCATCAGCCATAGCCTTCCGAGCTAAAGCAAAGGATGTGAAAAGTGTAATTAATTCTGGATTTCCTCAGAGAGTGGAAGTATTTTAGCAAGGCCACTGAATCTTATAAGTCACATATACAATGGCAAGGAGCATGTTATTTTACATGTCAGGCACATCTCAAAATACACAGCAAGCATTCTTCTTCCAGTTATGAAAAACACCCCCCCCCAGCCCAAGTCTCAGTGCATGTATATGTACTTCAAGTCTCTGGAATAATCTCACATCTTATGAGTCATATACAGTCATCCCTTATGAGTCAACCCTATTGTTTCTAAGCATCATTCTTATGCTTTTTCATTAGGCTATAAAAAGAGAAGAAAGATAACACAGCTGCTGCTGCCCCTCTAGCTGACATAATTGAGCCCTCTTTGCCAAAAAAGAAAGGTAGGATTTGCCTTTGGTCATTAAGAATGAAATCTCCTCCCAAAAATGGGTATAGTGGGGCCTCAATCAGGCTAAAGGTGAGCTTAAAAAAGCGATTTTCTTTAATAAGAGTTTAATATGATACATCTCTCGCACCTCATTTTCCAGGTGTGTACCCTCTACCTGGTCCTTTCAGATGCAGGGATCTGGTGGTGGGACTCTTGTCTGTCGCTGAGCAGTCTAGAGAGGGAATCATCTGCTTCGTGATGGGTGCCATGAGTGTTTAATGGAGAGACGGCCCTGCCAGACACGTAGCTCCAGGTAAGTGGGAGAGTAAAAGCAAGGCTGCTAGAGTACAAGGCGACCAAGAGATGGCTTAGAAGCAGCAAAATGAGCAAGCGCAACACAGAAACCTGGATATGCACAAAGGCTCCAGCATGTTAATGAGTGAGGACTTGGCTCCAAGGCCACGGGAGAAGGGCGACCCTGCTCTGAATCCCTGGCTGTCCCCAAGACCTGGCATTGCCCATCCACAGGCTGCCCTCACCCTAGGTTCAGGCTACCTACAAATCCAGTATGTCTGTGCAGCAAACCAACTCGGGTTTCTTCCCAGAAGGAAATCTTGCCCCCTTTTTCCTCTGTGCTCCCCCAGCAGAGCGCTCAGTCCATCTCCTCAGCCCGTCGTGGCTTCTGCAAGGACAGGCAGGGTAGCTGGGCCGTGTCTTTAAGCCAATGTCTTCAGGGAGGTTCTGTGAACCTCTCTGCATGGAAGCCCCTGTGGGAATACCACACAAAATTGTCTCAGAGCCAGAAAAGCTCTCCAGCACAGATTGAAAATGGTCACCTGCACAGACTATGAAGTATACATATATTTTATTTTATTTTCATTTGAATTACGGGAGCCCCACCGCACTCTGATTGATTTCCTGCATGTGACTAATGAGATAGCTCCAAACAAGTGCTGCTCCGAGTCATGTATCTTTCCCCCTTTATAGGTTAGCTACCTGTCAGATTACATTGACAGCTCCATTAGTTTGGGATTCTGCTGAACAAAACAAGAGCAAATGCCTTGAACAGCAGAAACCTCCAGTGGCCTGCATGCAGCGAGGGTGATCTAACCATCCTTTATCGCACTCTACTTCAAAGCTGTAAACCACATACATCTCAATTCTTTTTGATACAGGTGGAATAACTACTGCCATTTATGTTCCTTATATCAAAATACCACACAGCCTTTCCAGAAACCATTTCTGCCGTTTACACTCAAAATAATCCTATGTGACCTTTGCAGACAGACCTTACTAGAATCTCTAGTCATTCATGCACTTAGTTATTAGGGCTTTGAACGAAGCTGATAATAATTTACATACTGAGAAGGGCTGTTACATCACTTCAACATACTAAAATGACACTTATGGTTTCCCCTAGAAAGTGAGATGTAATGTAGGCCAAGTCATTTAGGAGATGATTGTGCTGGAGCCAATAGCAGGAATAAGTACATTAGCAAAGAAAATTCACGTGGGCAAAAGAGAGCAGGGTTTGGCCTTTCTAGTGGCTCAAATTTTGGTTTTATTATATGCTATGACATTATAAGTTTAATACAGACTTTTTATTTTTTCCAAGTGTCTTGCCTTTTCCTGCATTAAAATCTCACTCTCCTCTCCCTAGCCCTGAAGAGTTATTAGACTGCACAATCATTTTTATGAACAGGTGTGACTTTGAATGCCTACACCGCAGACTTGACCTCGGGGTAAAATGGAAATGCAGTGTGATCTGCTGGGAAGTATGCAAATGTATGAGCTGGTGAGCAGTGAGGAGGTATCTGAAATACAGAGGTGACTAAAGCCTTTTTTTGTTATTTTGTTTTTACCAGGTCATTTTAAAAATGTGGTCTCCTGTGGCTTTACATTCATAGCACAGTGGCCAGATTTACAGACACGCTACAGGTACTGCATCCTTTTGAAAATCCTGGCTTTGGAGAGATCCCACAGCACTAGCACTGCAGTTTTTTATTGCCTGGACAATTTATGCATGCAGCCCCCAGTGAGTGCCTCATGAACCCACATTAATATAACATCTGCAATTTGCAACCTTTTTATTTCCAGGTTGGGATTTCTGCGAGACACTTGCGTCATTTGTGCATTACAGATTAGCATGTCACGGTCCCCAGTTGTTGCTTAATTCTCCCTAGGTTTCCCAGTATGCCCTCTCCGGCATAGTTCCCCTCGAGCTTCATTGCTGCTGGCCTGGGACCAGCTACCACCACCGCGGTTCTGCTGAGTAAGTGCACGGGGATCAGGGTATTGACAGTCAGGACTTGGCTCCTGGAGGAGTAACAGATGCTCTGAGCTCCCAGCGGCCTGGGAAGCAGCAACATATGCTGCAGTCATTAGTGACTGCTGAGCAACAAGGGAGTCCGACACGTCTTATTTGCTTTACCTTCCACAGGAAGAGCAATGGTGGCTCTTCGCAGGACACAGCATAATGTGCACAACCAAAAAAAGCGTGAACAAATGGTATAATCAAACTGCAAACGCCCGTTGCTGCTCCCGCTCAGCCCCACAAACCAGTTGCTCTCACCAGAAAGCAAAAGGCAAAAGCCAGCAGGGAAACATTTTGGAAACCCTGTAAAAAACGCACATAATAAAGAGCAGTGGACACTCAAGCCCAAACAGGGCTGTCATCTCCAGGTATAAGTGAGGCCAGTTGCTCTTTCTGTCCAACGTTAGCTGGCAGGCCCCACCGCCAGCCCAGCTCCTGCCAGCGCTGCTGCACGTGTGCTGTGTCTGAGCAGCCTTAAACCCTTGGGTACGGGGCTGCGTTTCTCCAAAAGGTCACATTCTGCAAAAGGCTGTGAAAACGGCATCTCACATAGTGCTCCTGACATAAATGTTCCCTTGCAGAAAGCAGAGATGATTATGCCCTTGTAAATGACAAACCTCATTAGGAGAAACAACTTCTGTGCCTTTAACCTCGCCTTTCCATACCCAATGTACCTCTCCTTAACCTCAACACTCCGGCAGTGACTAGAATATTTAGAGAAAACACAGCTGAAAAGGGACTGCTTTGCTTTCCTTTTGGCTTTTCTGACAATTAGCAGAGCTGAAAGCCAGGGTACTTTAAACAGTATAAATGAACTTGGGGATTAGTTGGTTGTTTCCTCCTGAATGAACATGAAAACACATTAGAGGGCTGAACTTTTATGTTGCACTATGACACTGTCATATTTCTTCATAGCTTTATTTCGTATTTTTCCTACCCTCCATTGACTTTAACCCTCTTAAAAGCACAAAGGAGGAGAGGGAAAAGGAAAAAAAATGATTTTGTGCAATTTTTATGACATATTTAATGAGTGAATATTTCTTTTTTTTCATGTTCCTTTCCAGATACTTAATGCTAAGCAGACCGCTCCAAAAGGATAATGATATTTTCATAATAAAACACACAACGTTTTTTCCATTATGTTCCCATGTCTACCCAAACGGTGCTCAGAGCTGACACCCCAGACACTATCTTCAAAACTGAGCCCTGGGAATACTTGCAATCACACCGTATCTGCAAAAATATGAAAAAATGAAAATGGCAAAAGAAAATGAAGCCATCAGTGGGCTTCAGATGAGCCCAATTGTGCTTAAAATCAAGGTTTAAGTGAAATTTCCATCTTGTATGGACACATGGCTCATGGTATGGCATCTTAATTCGTGTCTGTCCAGAATGAGAGGGTGGTTTATGTGGTCAAGAAGACTTAAATCTATTCCTGGTCTCTCAGAAGTGTTTCCCCATAGGACTTCAAACTAATGAGTTTGTTTCATTACGCCTCAGCTCCCAGCCGGCATGATCTGAATACAACACATCCTCTCTCTGCTCCTCATCTGCCACATCTATTTGGGATACCATTCTTCAAGGTAGGAAACCCACGGCATCCCCATGTGCGCTTTTACCATACCAAGTAGAACTGGAATTAACAGTCACAATGGGAGGCCTTGAATCCCTGCTAGAAACAATATTGAGGGCTTCCCAGCCCCTTGTTTTGCATTTCTACGCTACTTAATTCCTTGTGGTGCTCTCAACATGAACACGATATCCAGACCATGCCTCGTCCCAGCTTGGATTGGACACCGTTCCCTGCCAGGTACTTGGTTTGTGACATTTGGACTCTGACAACAAAGCAAGTTACACAGCTCTCTGTGTTTGTGTACACACACACCCCCCCACACACACCCCATACGTTTTTATCAGTGTTCAACAGAGGATCATTTGGCTTTGCACTCTTTATCGACAAACAATTAACACCTAAGTTCATTTTGTGGACAAAAGGATTTTGTATTCATTTTGTTGACAAAACTGACTTGAAACCATGGAGGAAACCCTGTTTGACAGTCCTGGCACATACTTGATTCTGTGGAGAAAATGCATTCCGCTAACTGTCCAATCAGTTATGTAGACAAAATGAATTTCATCATAATTCTGTCAACAAAATGCTAACTTGCTTAAATTATTCTCTCAACAAAATAAATTAACTTAAAATCGTTTTGTCCACAAAATAGATTTAAGTGTTTAGTGAAATCTTGTAAATACGACAGTCTGTTAGCTTAGCATGTGCAATTCAAACATATGGCTTAGCTGAGTCAGCGGTTCTCCTCTTATCAGGCAGGATTGGTCTTGATCCCTCCAGCTTTTCCCTTCTCTGTAAGGTCAGCCCCATAAGACGACCAGTCAGCTGGTTTGCAATATATAAGAAAGTTGACCAGAACCATGCAAGGGAATCTTTTCCCTAATTTTATCTAATCACTAGCAACAGGCAGGAAGAATTTGACATAAGTGTAGCAAGCCTAAACAAATCAGTCTGTTCCTCAGAAGAAGAGAGGCTTCATCCTTAGATCTGAAGTTTGACATGGGGTTTCCATGACAAACCTTCAGATAAAATAGCAATTTAATGAGGGACTACAGCTGAGATACCTCAGTACATTTCCTATTGAGAGCACGAAAATGTAATTACCATGCTTTTAGATATTATGTGTCTAAAGTCCATTATACCTATGGAACATTTCCTTCTTCCTTTTCCGTGTTGCTCCAAATTCAAGTTTAAACTCACATATTCACATCTTGCTCGGAAACACCAGAACCTAATGCTGAAAGAATTGAAAGCAATCAGAGCACAGGTATGGCTACAGGGAGCAAAGTGCACCAAGTTCTGCTCAAGCCAGTGTAAGCGCAAAAGGAACCGCAGCAGAATCGATGCCTGCCCTTGAGTTCATGGTAACATTAATGAGGATGTTTCTGGTGTGCCTTCATGGCGCAGCCAGGGCAAGGGAATTCACATGGTCCCTCTCCTACCTCACATCCCCCCGACACACGTACGTGTCCCACTCCAGCCTGCAGAAGAATCAGGGACAGCACACCCTGCAGCTCAAGTTGAAACTTTCACGCTCGTTTGGACTCACCTCTGGAGACTGAAACTCCTTAAGACAAGACTGGTAAGCAGGTTTTTACGAGTTCCTTCTCCGTGCTTTACCAAGCACTGCCTGCCCTGTTCTTCTGCTGCATTTTAATAATAAAGGAACATAGATATAGTCAGGCCTGTATCTTCAGTGATGTCAGTCAAGGAATTTGGCAGGCTGGTGGAAAAATGAAACTCTTCAATCTGCTTTTGCAATATTCTTCCACTGATATAAACAGGGGCGTTTGTCCTCTTTTAGGGGGTTATTGTGGTTACAATGGAGTTAATTTCCAGGTGTGTGGAAAGTGTACAGTAACACAAGAAAAATACCATATTAATATTTAATATAACACTTTTTATGAGCATGAAAAGAATAAGACCCATTCAAATGCAAATGCAGCCTGCAAGGATGGATAAAGTTTTATGTTTTTCCAGTAACGTCTTCATTTTGCTAAAGACCGACTTAGTCTTGAGCAAGCTAAGAGCGCCTGTGTGTGTGCAGTTCCCGACGCTGAAGAGTCTGCCTCTGGCCAAAGTCCTACTCAGCATCTGAGACACTTTTGCAATACCATCTTGTTACAGCACCCATTGAAATACAGCGGGTTTATTAATCCCTTCAGAACCACATGTTGTAGCCCCAGAGGGATGAAGCCTGCTGCAGTGTCTATGCTGCCTTATGAGACTTCAACACAGCAGCCAAAACTGTGGGATTGTTCCCTACAGCACTATGGGCCACAATTTCTTTTTTCTGTGACATGCTCTGAATATACCAAGTACATCAAATGGCCTGGGATTTTCAATGAAATGTCTATGTGCTAGATACCTAGCTCCTCCCAGATTTCAGTAGGTCTGGGTCTCTGACCACCACGAAGCTCTTTTGACATCTCCAGCCTGAAAGAACGCATTTTGCCGACTACGTTTCAAGCACAGCATAGTAGTAACCAGCCGGGGAAGCTTGTAAATGGCACACAAATATTTGCAAATAACTCCAGAAAATAAACATAAGCATCAGCCTAGCTAGAAGATTCCCTGGCAAACAGCAGCAGAGGTTTGGGGAGTGTGTGGCAGGGAAATCAGGTATGCTATAGCTGGTGTCACTTGTAGCTATCATGGAATTACTTTTGATCAACCCCATCTTGTAGAGCAGAACATCGGCCAAGGCCATGCCACCGAACCAGCTTAAACAATTTTCAATCTAGTTCAGATAGATTTCTTCTTTTGTAATGGCTCTGCCACGGTGCATGTCACTACCTTGTCTTCCAAATGGGTCCAGACGGAGTAATGCATTCGACTGGAAAAAATAACCCTGCAGCGAAGGCTAGGCATCATGACAACCGAGTTCAACACCTGAATGCAGCACATACATTTGGAGTTACTTGGAGCAGGGTGCATCGCCACGGTCATTTCACTTCATGACAGGCTTCGGTCTCTCTCCAACACTGCTCCCTCAAGGGTTTAACAACAGGGTTTTTTCTTCTACTCCAGCCTGGATTATGTGACCCTTCGGTTTTACTCAAATATAAGCAAAACCCAAGACTATGGACTAGAGAACGACTCTAAGGCATGGAACACTGCTGTCCTGGGGGGGTCACCCCTTCGGCACCTCTCACCAGGACAACCTGCAGGGGACCCAGCACTTCTCTGACTCTGCACCAGTCCTTGCTGAGCCACGCGATGGCAGTGAAGTGGTCCAGGACCTCGGCTTGCCTTCGCCTCTGCCAGACCTGGGCAATGCTCCACACCCGGACCTGAAGTAGTTACCCGAGTCAAAACCACGTCTGCAAGGGAGACACACGATAGCGATAGCTCAGACAAGGCGAGTGAGCAAGCATTGGGAAAGCAAGTAAACAGGGAAGTAGAAAGCTGGAAGGCATATGGGTTTTGTTTGTTTGTTCTTTAACTCGGGTATCTCAAACTCTCCAACACCTTAACTTGGGAATTCCCCTTTGTGAAGGAGAACTTTGGAGGACATAAATAAATGGAAATTTATATGGAAATAAACATCCAAATATACATGAGGAAGGGAGGGGAGGGAAAGGAGTGATTCATTATTATGGCTCACATATCATTACGCATTCATAAATTCCAAGGTAATATATTTTTCTTCATTGCTTGGATAATAAATCATCATTCGATTACAAAAGGGGAGTACCTGGATGGAACAGCAGCCTTTCTGAAAAATACTCCTGGCAGATGAATGACAGGAAAATTTATGGAGAATTCAGTTGCCTGACTGTCCTGCCTCCAGGAGAGAAGGCTGTGCCAATATCTAAACCTTTCCTGACAATTCACACAGCAGACACTGTCCTTGATGGAGTGAGGTTTTTAGACCTCCCTTGGCTTGATTTTCATTATCCCTGCTTTGGCAGCCTGCAGAATGTCTAATAGCAGTGCAAAAGGGTTCGAAAAGAGCCATCCAAGCTGCTACTGAGCCTGTGCTAGCAAGCCTGCCTCCAGAATCTATGAAAAATATACTGCTGTGTTCCCCACTTAGCTGGAGTTGTCCGATCAATCAAAGAGATCCTTCAAGGGTCACTGGTATTCATAAGAGCAAAGAGTTTTCAAGAACAAAAAAATGACCATCCAGTCTACTGACTGCTTGCTGGTTTCTAGTTTATCTTCATTTCAACTCCCAGCCTTTTTTGGTAGACCAACTCCTAATTTCTTTCCCCCTCTACAAACAAAGCTATTTGGCTCTTCTTTTTAGTTGGTGCTTTGAGTTGTTCTTCATTTTTCTCCCATTAGACTCACACAGCAAGGGGTAAGTCTGAAAATCTGGTCACCCAGGCAAAATGTCCCAAGGAGGGTTGGGCAGCTGAAGCAAAAGGTATGGCAGAAGGCTGCCATGGGCAGAGTCGATCCTTGCTGCGATAAGGCCAGAGAACTGGGCGTCAAACCCCAGGCTTTCTCTTCACACCCAATTCTAAAGGAAATTGCCACCTCTTCTTAGAAGCAGCCAAAGGGAACCAACATCCCACCAAGTCTTGGGTCCCACTTCAGCAAAGGGTAATTCACGCCTTGCAGAGCTCAGTGCTTCTAGTAGAAGACCATCACTGAGCATTTCCTCCAACAGGAGCAAGCCTTGGAAACGTGTAGGTTTTAATCTGGGAATTGCCAGTTCTAAGTTGGAGGACAAATTATATCCCTGCATTGGGCTTTGTATTTTTGCACTGCTCAGCTGCCAAAAACCACACACACACAGAGTCTGACTCAGAAGAAGTCTTTTTCTCTAGAAGGGCCAACTAAGATCGTCAGGGGAAGGGGCCGAACATATGGGCTAGGATCTCTGTCAGCTGAGATTAGACACCTCTGAACTAGACATGGAAGCCTCCCTTCACAGGTGGCAGAGAGAAGCAGTGCATCCCACCTCCTCCTAATGCAGACATCTGGAACAGATCAGATGAATCATGCTCTAGAAATGCCTGTTTCTTAGCAGTGATTATAAAGAAAGTCCGGATGAGTAGCTCATCTGCTGCCATCTGAAGTAGAAGGAACTGGATGCATTAATTGGAAAGCAGAAAGAGAAGGCTTTTTTTCTCTCTGGCATCCAGTTTCGGCTGGTACTACAGAAAGAACAAGGCCGGTGTGGGGTCGTGAATTTCTGTATGGGAGGTGTTTTATGTCCTGCTCTCAGTGCCCAGATTTCAAGGGCTGCGCATGAGAGAATGCTGTGAAAAATCAAACTCAAGCGTCCCTCCAAATTGCATTCCTATTGGGCACTAGCCAGCACTATCCATCCAAAACATTAAAGACCCCCAAAGGCTCCCTACACAAAGGAATTTGAGATGTTTTCCAGGGGAATCTTCCAAGAATACCAATAGTTGTAAAATACAGTTTGTCATTTGTTAAAAGGGAAGACATTTGGGCAATAAATGTAATAGAGTAACTCCATCAATAACACGAGCACAAATCTCTGATGGGTCACATTAGTCTTGGAAAAATCTCAGTCTTCTAGTCGTGCTGCCATACAGAGACATGCTCTCCAGGGCCCATTTTACCCAGCAACTGCTGCAGTACTTGCCCAAAACGTTTAACAGCCATAATTACACTGGGACATGAGAGAATGATACGGATTTTATGCTAGCTGAAAATCTCTTATCAAGCCCTCTTCGCTGAGGTGCATTTGATGTTCTTGAATTCCCTGGGCTGTTTGCACCAGTGAGACCAGCAGGGCTGGGAAGACAGAGTCTTAGCCCTTTAGCACTCTGTACTGTGTACAGACCTTAGAATCTGCATTCCCTGGGTGCCAAACAGCATTTTACATCCACTTTGGCCTTCCTGCAACTGCATATAGCTCAAGGATATCTATTTCCCCTGCCCTCATCCCCAGATGAAATCCCTTCTGAGGAATAAACAAACCTTTTACACATCCCTCCATTACCACATCATTTGGCAGGATTAGGATGCGAGTGTGTTTCACACCTGATGCAGAAAAGTATCTGCTTTGAGTTTTCACCCAGCCATGATTTGTCAGTGGATAGAAATCTCATCTCTGAAGCCCTGGGGCCTCAGCTGAACGCAGTAATGTAAGAGATTTTATTAGCAGTTTCAGAAAGGTAATCTAACACTAGATTAGCATTAAATGGTCCAGCAAAGTAGACACATGAAGGCATCTGTAAACATCCTCTGCTGCCCTTGATAGCAAGGATATCTGTTTTTTAGGCAAAGAGACAGCATTTTATTTAGATGCTTTGAGGTACCGATTTGCTTTATATACAAACTACTGAGTGATTAATGTCTTGGTGAGCTCTTTTCCTCATCAAAGCTAAAATGACTTGAAATATCATATGACTTGCTAATAGATGACTAGATAAAGCTAAATTGTAAAATGATCATTGCACTTTGGTCTCTTGCTGAATACATGGATTTCCTAATATGAGAAATGTGATCAGGAAATAACCTGCTACTAAGAAGGCAAGCTGAATCCCCTTCGGGGAACGGGCTGCGAGAGTACAGCAATGAGGATGAGATATTAGCATTTCAAGAAGAGCCTGAAATCACTACAGAGGATGCCACTGAGGAATTGCTAAAATTGCTTTATCTTTATCTGCTAATATTTCTGGGAAAAGTGCAATATTGGGAAACTGCAGAAAGACCAAACACCTCACTTAGACTGAATTGGATCTGCAGCTGTGCTGGACCTATTCAGAGCCTACAGCACGGGATATTCTCCAACTAAAAGTAGGAATTTCAGTCCAGGATAGGGTTCCTTTGTCAACGCTACTGATAAGTTTTAGGGTAAAGAGAGATACTGAGGTCAATAGCTTTAGAAGCAGACAGAATGTTGAGTGACCCACCAGAGACTCCTTACAGTGGCATAATTTACTAAAGATGGGGCTTCCAGCGCTTGCCTATCATCTGTTTGAGGGATTGGATAGCCTCAGAAACCTTGTCCAAAAATGCCCAAAGCTGGGGTTTTTTGGTTGGTTGGGGTTTTTTTGTTTGTTAGGGTTGTTTTTTGTGGGTTTTTTTAAGTGTGCAATATAGATCCTTCATGTGATATCTCAAAAGTTTCCTCCATGAAAACAGACCAAACGATTACAAAGATCTGCATTTGTTTTTCATAACAATGAGAAGTTATAGGGACTTTATATATAGGATAAAATACTGCATAATAGAGAATTTTAGGATAGTAAACAAAAGAGCTTAAGCAACTTTCTAGCGAGCTTGAATGATTTATAGCTTCTTGGGCTCTTGAGACCTATTTGAAACTCTGATGACTTTCTGCTGTAGGCACAGTTAATAAAACTTGAATTTCTAATCTTGGGTTTTCCCCTAATGGAAGTTGTAACTAATCAAAACATTCAGTTGATACACCAAAGCAAGTACTGTTGAGTGCTCCAAATATCTGCACAAAACCAGACAGGCTAAAGTTACACAGAGCAATCTGAAAAATGCATCAAAAGCATGTACCAAACTGTTTGCATTTCACTTCTAAGTGAAAGATATGTTGTAGTCACCTGGCATATGAATAAGTCTCTTGGATATCATACAAGAAAGGAAATGATCAAATACACCATACTCTCTTTTAAGTGGAAACAAACATTAAGGAAGAATTACTTTTGGAGAAAAAATGAAAGCTTGACAATACTTTTTGAAGTTATTTGCTGTGTTTTCCATCATGGCAATGCAGATCGCCAAGTGAACTATGGCATACGCCCGTGGTGAGGTATGGTCCCTGAACCAGGCTCACAGCTGAACAGGCAAGACAGAGGATGAGCTCACGTGGAGCTACTGACCCACTCTCGGGCACCGCCAGGGAACACGCGGGCACTGGTGGAGCACCAGCTCGGTGCCCCCACAGCCTGCCTACACCCCACGCTCGGCTCGCAGCACCCTCCGTCAAGCACACTGTCCACGGACAAAGCATCCAGCACAGCACTGCATCCCGTTTAAACAACTATTTTCCAACTTATAGCAGACTGGGGCCTTGCCAAACCTCCCCTATACAAAATCGCTGCTTAAAAACCTCCCGACATCCTACCTTATTGCGTATGCAGTAGTTCTCCCTCTCTCTCATATGGTACGTACCTCTTTCTACACAAACAATGATTTATTATTTTAGCAATAGAAAGCTGCAATAATAGGCCAATGAAAATAGCTAAAATTGTAGCCACTTTGCCTCGCAATTATACATGTGACAGTTTCATTTATCTGCTAGTCCAGCAGCTTAATTTACATCCCCGCTTAACGGTTAATTGTGGAAGTGCACTTCACTGCAACAACAGCAGGGGAGAGCAAAGGCTGGATCAAGTACCTCGCAAAAAAAAGCCCCTTGTAATAAATACCTCTGCAATTAATTATGCAACCAAAATAGCCAGCAGTAAGCAAGAATAATGAAGAGAGAGAAAACATCACAGTATTTACAGGTGGAAATAAACCACCAGTGTGGTAAGATGTAGGTGATGCAGAAGACGTGCAGAGTCACCCAGCTCCTACTTCGACTCCGGTAGGAGGATGCGGCCCCCGTTACCTAATACCAGGATCTACATTTCAATGTTTTAAAGCTGGCTGAAAAGCCCAGGGGGAGAGTTCGAATTTGTTCTTTCTGTTTGTACTTTGGGTTTTGCTCCTTCCTGTTCAACTGGCTTTTAAAGTTTCTTCTCTTTAGTTGTAAGGGTAGAAAAATTGCTTAAAACAAAACAAAACTAAAAAACCCAACCCCCCAAGCAAACAAACAAACAAAAACCCACAGAGAGAAACCAAGCCAATATTCACAGAAATTTAGGTGAAGGAGATTCAAAACAACAATTACTATGAGAGGCCTGATGAAAATTAATCGGAAGAGATGGCAGCACTGTTTCTGCATCAGGAGAGCAGAATTTTTCAATGTCTGCAGTAAACTGATGATTTACAACTCTGCAGTGAAGAAAATTTACACACTGACCAAAACTTTGGTAAGGTTTAGATCAGGTCAGGGATTTCCTGATCACATTTTGCTTTTGTCAGAAAATGTTGACTCGTTGAAATTGCACCTGTTATTTACCACTAAAAGTTTGAACAGTGTTTATTGTCTGGATTCCTCAGGTCCTGAATGAAATACCTGGTCAAAACCAGAGAGCGCAGAAGCAGCAGCTAAAGCCCTTGCCTGCTATGTATGAGACCGAGACACTGAGCCTGGGCTGACCCACACAGGTGGGAAAGTTGAATTTCATCGTGTAACATTCAGGCAGAGGGCTCTGATTGCATGACCCCTCTGGCACCTTGCTCAGGGCCTAAGGGAGAAAGCACAAGGTCCTGCTTGCTCTCTGCATGCAGAATTAGAGGTTTTCCAACATCTTAGTAGGTCACAAAGACTGGAAAACCAGCACCTCGCTCCAGCACCTCTGGAGGTCTTGCGCAGGGATGGCCCAAAAGCCACCAAAGGCAATGGCCGAATTACTTTTCCAGTAACTTCGGCCAGGGCTGGCTTGGTCTAGTGTTGGTGACTGTCCTGCTCCAAGCAGGAGGCTGGACTAGAGACCTCCAGAGAGCTCCCCCGGCCAACACTCCTGGCATTCTGTGACCTCTTGTTTTTTTCATGAGGCATCAAGAGTCAGACACTGTGAAGATAAATTGTACACTGAAACTAAATCATCTGCAAGCGTAAGAAACATGTTTAAGTTCTTTCATAAATATGAAATTCCCTTGATGCAATCTAGACAGCTGATCAGTTCTGGGGCTAATCAGACTTTACATATTACTGAGAAACAAATTTAAAGAGACAGAAAAAGGGTCTTGAGGGGTGCCTGGCACGGCCAACCAGCAGTAGCAATGACTCACTACTGGAAAGCCCAACAGCCATTTCTGAAGAGGAGAAATACTTGGCCATGACACTGGAGACGGGATAGTGCAGATAGCCAATGTGGAAGTTGTAGCACAAAACCAGAGCCACCTCTTCTTGGGAACAGGAACAACAGAAGCACGACATTTTTTTTTATTTCATGATCCAAAACTCCTGGTCTTCCAGTGTCACCCATGCTATTCTGACTCGGTACCGTCTAAGGATAACTGGTGCTAGACAGTATACGTGCTTTTCTGAATGATTCACAATCTCTCGTGAGATAGACTGTAATTACTGTAACTGTACCAAAAGATATAATTTTCTATCTTACAAGAAGAACATTCAAGTTGAGATAAACATTTACAGAAAAGACTGAAATCAGAGGGCCCAAATCCTCTCTCACGGCTGAGTTTGACAGACATCATGTGAGAGAAAACCATCGAGAACAGAATTATCGGAGGAATTTTGGAAACCAACTGGAAACGAATTCCATCTGAAATAATTCTAATTAATTAGCTGTTTTAATGGTAAAACATTCAACATTTTTTTGGGGGGGGAGGGGAGCTGAGTATTTAAAAACAAAAATGGTAATTTATTTAGTCTATATAGACTTGCTCAGCTGTAAATCACTGATGCATCAGATAATACTTTATTGAAAAATCACACTCAGTAGAAAATATCAGTTTTTGTGTTATCAGGAGCGGCGGAGGCAGCTGGCTCACTTTTTCTAATCCTTACTAACACAACTGCATAATCACCTCACTGAGCACCGAACCTCAGCTCAGAGGGCTCTGTCTTCTGTTGTTAGTCTCTAAAAGTGCAGGGAAGATCCTCCCCAAGTGGGATTTGCATCACTAATTATTACAGAATAATTAGGCACAACAGATGCCAACTTTTGAACTCACTGAGCCTGGTAAAATTCCCAGGAGCTCAGAGTTTTGGAAATGCTGCAATTTTACTTTTGATTTGTGAAGGAGCTGGACTGCTGTTGCCAAGAACCATGTGGTCGTATCAGGATTACAGTGACCCACCACTGTAACTACAGTTACACTGGCCCATCTAAATACTCCCAGTTAATGCACCTCTCCTAGTGATTTTTAGACAGGCTCTGTAATTTAATATTTTAATGGAGACTACCCATGAGTCAATAATAGGGCTTTCACTGCATTATAAATGACATAGTATTCTTCTAAAAGATACTGCAAATTTTCAAGAGAGACATGATTTTTTTTTCCCCCAGTGTAGTTAGACAGTAATGAAAGGTTTTTAAAAAGAACAAGACCCTTTTGTAAGTTAAGGAATATAATAAATTTTGCTATACTCAGGAATATTATATTGCATTAAGTATGCCTTACAAACAGGAATTGCTTTTAAAGATTTAAATAGTTGCCTTGGAATATTTAAAGAAGCATTTCTAGACTCAGATGAAAAATTTAAGTCAGCACTGCTTCCACTACAAGCCATTGATTAAACCACACCTGCCTACGAAACCAGCAGACAGCGATGTGCTTTCCTCAGATATAGCTCAACTTGAGCTGGAAAATGCTAAGAAAAACAAAAATCGAGCTTCTGTATGTTCAAGTTTTCATTTCCTTAAAAAAAAAAAAAAAAAGAGGCAGAAGCTTCACTGAACTCACACTAAACTCAGCACAACCCCGTGAGAGACACGCGGTGCCCACAGCACCACCAGCAGCCACGGGCACACACAAGGCACCCACACGTGCCAGGCAGACTTTTAGCAGTGACACTTTGTGAAGTTGGTCGCCAACTGGCCGCTTGGATAAAGGTGTTTTATGATGTGAGAAGGGACCAGGGTGAGGGTAGATCTCAGCCTCTGCACAGCTTTGGGGCCAACACTTAAATGCAGCTCCAGAAAGTCCACATCAGTTGTTGGGATCAGCAGAGGTCACCGACACCTACGTAAAGGGAAGATCAATACGATTTAGACTGCATTCCAGTTTGAGTTCGCTCTGAAGTGCTCCCTGGCAGCAAAACATTCAACAAGACTATAAAAACCGAGTACATTGACCTGAAACCCGGTGAGACTGCTCTATCCTTCAGTGGTAAAACCGTTCATGAAAGTTCATGGAAAAGTAATACAATAAAGAGCAGGTTGGTCTGGGGAGTGTTCACTCAGCCTGATGATGCTTTCCCTTAGGCTACTTCCACTCTCAGCTGACAGAAATTAGCTTCTTTCTGGAGGACCTTCTCTCTACAGATTATGCTAACAGCCTAAAGAGACGAGCTTCTAAACCAGTCAAAGTGGCTGTAAAAGAAGGCCAAACAAACATCTGCACACTTGCAATGAAGCCACGGATGCTCGGAATCTATTAGTCATTGATTAAAAGGGAACCTGTGCCTCTGGGACGTCTGGATCAATAAGTCTTGACTCCCACTGCTCCAGGGTTGCTCCAAGGCTGCATCGCTTAGTTCTTTGGGTTATCATGCTTTTCCAAATGAATATTACGGCTTCTTTGTCATTATTACACAGCAATTATGAAACTAACAGCAAAATCTATACAAGGTCAACCCTGATCCTGTCTAGGAAACTAACGCCTACAAGCCCCATCCTAATAGGACCTGGGGAACTCCAGACATTTCCAACTCTATCCCTAAAATCCACGACCCCATGCTGCTCCCAGCCTTCATTTTACCCTTACCCACAACACACATGTCTTTAGCACATCCTTTCTCCCCATAATCCCACCTGCAGCTCCTCACCATCCTCATCCTTTACCTGGCCAGGGTCCCACTTCTGGCCCCAAACACAGCAGCAGGGTACTGACCCCAGCTCAGTCTCTCTGCTCCATTTGTTACAGAGACCTAAATAAAACAATATTTTGCAAAAACACCTAATTTCAGTGCCTAACCACCATTTATTGGGTGGGTTATGCCATGTGTGTCATCACAATCAAGTCAGATAATGGAGTCTGTGAAACTAATTTAAATTATCAGGATCAAATGCCGTAATTCCTATTTTAAAATGTACAATTTCTACCTGGTTTCTATATGCAATTAATCTCTGAACAAATGAAAATTATCCAAACACTCGTATTTCTATCACCCTCTTTAAAGTAGTATTTAGACATATGTGTATCTCAAAAGAGTTTTCAGTGCCACCTCTAAATCGTAAGCTTAGATTAAAATGATATGGTTCTGGTCGCATCTGTATTCCCCCTCGATGCAGGGACTGTAGGAACAATTGGTTTTCTGGTTCAGCTGCCGCACCAAAAAATATAGAGTGAAAATAATAAAAATTAAACGAACAGTCCTGGATCTTTTTTTTTCTCTGCAGAACAAAATCCCCCCACCAAGTAATTTCACTTGACATTCCATTTGCTCTGAAATGAAATGTTTTGTTACGCGTGCTTGTGTGAAAAGGAAAGGAAATACTAACTTAAATACAGCAGATCAGGGAAACCTGATTTAAGGCCGGGAGTCTGCCTTTCGTCTGAGTGTTTGAACCTCTGTGTGGCTGACAGCACTCTTCTGAAAGGTGGGCTGGAGAGGGTCTTCTCCACCACCTACAGCCACCACCCTGCGCAGTGCACTGGCTAAAGCCATGGAGAGAGGGCAGGAGAAAGACTCCGTGCAACGCGGAACAGGACACAGCCCTAGAAGCCAGTGCACCAACTGCAGTGAATGTCCACCGATTTACTGAAGAAACAATGCCAGAGAGACAGGCTGAAGACACCTTGCCCCAGGAAAATAAATTCCTCTGGTAGTGACAGCAAAAGGAGAACATAAGCCAAGCTGGAAGCCACCCTGAGACTTGCTGAGGCTGAGTCAATATGCTAACTTCTAAACTTCACAGCAGCATATTTACTAGAGGAGTTCGTGTGTCTAGTTCAAAGAAAATCAAACCCGACTTCAGGGTGGCTGAAACTGCACATTTGCCCCAAAATATGGCTGCCTACCTGTCTTAAACACTCAGACACAAGTGATCAACTGAAAGTGCTACTTCTTGGGGAAACTTAATCCTGCTGAAAATCAATAGTAAAAAACCCATGGGAGATGCAATGTCTAGGGAATGTGGAAACGCAGGCACATGTAGCCACGACCCTGTAAATGGAAGTGGTCTTGGGAGACCAGAACATCCAACAGCTGCTGACAGCTCCCTGCGAAGCTCCTATTTCCCAGGAAATTTTAGGTACAGCTCTGCCGCTGGTGTTATAACGACCTCAGTCCTCAGCTGCAGCCACACAGCTTGAACAGTATGGTTTTCCTTGGGGGAAGAAAGAACAAGAAAAAAACCTTATGATTGCCATGACGTCAAACACCAGTTAATGCCTGGTTTTTCTTCTGGCTTTTTCACTGCCTGAGATATACGGGTCTCAGTGCAGGGACAGACCTTGGTTTATCACACTGTATTAGGAGTTACGTGCCGTTCTCTTTAAAGGGAAGGTTGCTCTTTACAGGAGCTGAACACGTACAAAGTGATCACAGCTAATAATGAGTGGTCCCGAGCGCCGCAAATTTAATGCCAGTTCTCAAAAAAGCTTTGAAACCTCAGCTCCTAGACTCACAGGATTAGGAAATTACATTTTCATTAAAAAGTAGTTTCTAACATCCACAATGATGAAGGAAAACCTAGAAATGTAATTATCTCGTATCCCAAGAACCCGTTCCCCCACCAAAAGGCAATGAAACTTACATCAAGTTACACCTTTAAATGCCCACAGCATTTACCAGCTAATGACCTCTGCCGTACTTGCAGCAGAGAGCACAATATCACCGCTCCGGAATTTCTCTTAGCAGCCAAGGAGACAGGGAGACTCAGGCAAACCTCTCACGTGGGAGAAGTTGTCTGAATTCCCAGAGTCCACACGCAAAGCTCAGAAAAATCAGGAACTTGGAATATTTTTTTTCATTTCTTCTCCTGCACGAGCCCTCATTTCAGAAGCTCTGCTGCTGTTTCCTGCCTGTTTGCACCAGCAGCTGAAGATAACCTTTTGATAACATTCGCAACTCACACGTTAACGTACCATCTATCTCTCATTATACCTCCTCACTGCATGTTTTCCTATTCACAGCAATTATTCAGATTATTCTGTCTTGTTTTACCAGCTCTCCCTGTGCATACAAACAAACTGAAGAAATTAGCAACGCAGAATTAAGAGAGATGTTTTGGTTTTGAAACTCTTATCTCAGCCTCCTTCAGGCAGATTTCCCCCCTCTCCCCCCACCCCGAGATTCGCCTGCCATTAAGAGCGTCTTATGGCATTATGCAGCGTATAACGGCGCACTGGAAAACTGTGAGCACTGCCTTTATTTTCCATTGTTACTGTCCCTTCAGTAGTGAGAATTTGGAGGACATGTCCAGTCAATTCCTGACATGCTGACAATTTTACAATTCTTCATCTGAGCCACAAAATAACACAACATTTCAAAGGTGCTTTTTTGTGCGATATGAAGTTCACTTTATAATATTTTTTCCATAACGTGCTATCAAAAATCCATCTTTCCAGGAAACTAACGCTTCAGTGATAATTTTGTGGTCCAGTATTTTTGTAAAAAAATGATTTAGGAAAGTTCATTTTTTGTTTAAAATAAAAAAGTATCAGAGAAACATTGGCTACAATTCCTTTCTATATGCAGAATTTAGGTCAACAAGCAAAATTGCTCTGGCATCTTAGGTGGCAGTGTTTAAATTCCTATTCACTGGAAATGGCATAAGACGAGGAAAAAACTATTATTACATATACATGAATTTAGAAATGACATGAATGAATTTAGAAATAGCATATTATTTACTAATATATAAATAACCATTAAGCCGTATCAAGCAGTGCGCATCTCAATGAAAAGAAAGTGAAACAAAGCAACCCCATTAAATCAATACACGTTTCACAAAGTTCAGTTTGCTCCACACGATGGACTCCTCTTGAAGCGTTTCAAATGAAACTCAAACCAACGCTACGAAACCGCAAGAGTGAAGGGCATCAAATACCAGACTTCTCTCCCTGTGTTAAATTCTGCACATCTCTGGTAATTTCCACATCCAAACTAAAAGGGAACAACCTCTTTTCACTCTATGGCATTCATAATGCCGTAAGACCAAAGCAGTCTGTGTTCTCAGATCGCTACCTTCTGATTTCTTTGCTGGCTCTAAGGAGGACTTTAAAAGCCCCACTTCAGCATGTCCTTTAGAGGAACGACCAAACTCTTTCCAACCACCACACCACACAAGCCAGGATCCATCTTTTGGCACCTTCCAAGTCCCATTAATCTGAAACCGATCCTATCATGAACTCATGCACGGGAGCTTTGCTGAAACATGTCGGGATGAACACCTGTATCTGATTTGACGCAGACTTGCGTGTTTTTCTGAGTCTGTACCTGCTTAAGTCGAGCAGGCAAACCCCGTGGATGATGTGATCGCTGAGACATGCTCCTCCACTCACGGGAGGTGAATGCTGCTTCTACAAGGGCGACAGAAACCTCGTCCAGGCCAGCAGCCTTTCCCAGGCTGGAAGCAAAGCAGCAGGTAAGGAAAGCAGCTTGGGTGCCTCCTTTTGTCTCATCCCACAAAAGCTGTAAGATATTCCTGAAGTGTCCTGTTGCTTGAGAACTCCAGGTATGACAGCAGCAAACCTAGCACATGGAGGGATCTGGTCAGCCTCCCCTGCAGCTGCCCCATTTCCCAGGAACCTCCTGCCCTGGCATCAGAGAGGGAAAATCAGCAAGAAGAAGGGTTCTGGCTACTTCCCCCTTTTTCAGATTGAGTTCAATGCAGAAAACCCATCTGAACAAACATCACGGCGTAGGATGAACTAGTACTAATGCTTGTTTATTACATTCATGTCTCTCCTCCCTTTTTGATAGGTCCATAAACCTGATAATCAATACACTCATTAAATAGCTGTGCATCTGACTCAAATACAATACACAAATAAAATATATATGCAATAAAATCTAAATCATCATATACTTCTGATAGATGATGAAGACCTAGGCTGTAAAATGATTCCACCCCTCTCCATCTCCCAGAATCCTACATATCGATATCCATTAGCCCTTGGGAACATTACCAGACAAGAGCAGAGTGGAAAGTTGTACAACAAAAAACCAGCTTCTCGCTCAATATTTCCAATGAAAATCATTGGTAGAAAATAATAACGTGTATAACTGTGGTGCGAATTTACAGACCTGGATATGTTCTTTTATAGAAAATGATAGTTACAGATGAAAAGATAAATATCTCTCTGGATCCAAAACCAAAAGCATTGTTAGTTTTATTCCCACAAGATCGATAGCAATCATGCACTGTAGCCAACCAGGAGCAGTTGATAACAATCAGGATGTGCTAGATTCAGTTCTGCTTTAGTGGCAGGGCTGGTAAGTCAATAACTTCAAAAGGCAGTTTTCAAAAAAAAAAAAAATGCAATTTTAGAGAGGCATATAATAGGAACTCACTTGTAGGTCAAGATTTTAGGCATATATAAAAACAGAGCATGGACCTAGTTACCTCTCAAAGGATATTTTTGCTTGGGTTTAGCTCAGAGCCAGGAGGGAAAACCGGTGCCCATACCAGCATTGTCAGCATCTTCTTACCATTTGCTGACATCCAAATTTTCTCCCAAACCAGGGATATCCTAAAGCATTAAAATGAAAATTGTCCAAGGCAGGCACATTTCTGCAGATATGCCATGGATCACTGCGGGGTACCCCATCCTCAAATGAGCAGCCCAAAGCCCGCCATGGACTGGTGTGTCGGGCAATGGCAGTCCTGTCGCCCTGACGGCAGCTACGCCTCTCTGCGCCGGCTGCAGAGTCCCTGTGCATCCCCCCAAGCCTCGCAGCGACAGCATTTCTTAGGAAGTGCCTTAGAGGTCCGCCTTAGAAATTTGACATGAGCACAGCACAAAACGGCCCTCGCACACCAACACCCACGTCTACCGTTTCTTGGTTGCAGTCTCCCTGAAGCTGCAAGGTGGCCTTGGCTGCTGGTGCCCGTCTGTTTGCCAGAACCCCTTTTTGCAGAACTTGCTGAGGAATTCCTCTGTGTACTCTGACTCTTTTGCCAGTTCAGTTTACTTTCATGAAATCTGGCTACTGCCTCCGTGCAGTAGCTCTGATAGGAAGCAGGCATGGCAGGAGGGCTGCAAGCTGTTGCAGTACCAGACTCCTCAATACCGAGGATTTTTGCATGCCGCAGAAAAAAAGAAAGGACAATGAGGAGGCAGTGGAAAGCTGTGAACTTTGTGGTGGCTGTTCCCACACTAAATTTCTGCAAATTTACATGTAGATGCTGAACACAGAAAAGACCCGACCCCAGGTCATGTACATATAAAGATGGAATGACCAAGGTTAATGTCAGGAGAGCGGCACAATTAAAGGCATCAGGACCCTTAAATACGTATTTCCACATGCTCGTGTTTCTGGATGTGTTACCCTCCTGTATCTCTGGATTCTAATGCTAAGAAATTCTTAAAAATAAGACAATAAAAGTATTTGAAGGGCTTTTTTTGAAAGGCTCAAGTAACTAAAAAAATATTCCAACTCTTGGTCCCACACAACTGTAGGCAATGTTCACGCGTTGCTACTGTAACTCAGAAGTTCCCCACTATACGATGACGTCCCGCTTTGGTTATCAGCTCTGTCAGACTACCTCCAGTCAGACTGAAGTGTCCTCTCAGAGGTGCTGTACAAGGCAGACTTTTTGTTTGGAGGAAGAAAGGGGATTTCAGTTTTAATGGTTTAGCTATTTTCAAAATTAAGTGGGGGGTTTTGGGATTAAAAAATAATAATAATTATTATGGAGATGCTTCTTTTCCCTGCAGTAAATTCTGTTACCACCATACCAAAGAACATGGATTCGATACCCTGCAAACAGCCACTGGGGCAGAGACACACAGCTTACCGCCCACTTAAATTTGGCAAAGATACACGAAGTCTTTGAAATAAAGGACAGTTATTTAAGAGCAACCTAACTTCTGATTCCTGACCAGCTCTAATAACAAAAACAAGTGGTTACATGTCCAACTGAAAATTTTAAAATTATTTGATGCTACCGATACTGTAACATGCATGATGGTTTTGCTAATTAATCTCGTCATGAAGGTTTGATGTACAGCTTAATTTGCCAAAGCTTGTGCACTCTGGGCCCCCAAAGCCAGGAACCCAGGCTGTGTTTGTTCCCTCGGCCAGTCCCCACGGGGTTGCAATATGTAGTCACAAGCATGTGAAACTTGTCTTGCTGTACAATCAGGAGAACTACATTCAGACCAAAACATTATTTCTGAGTTTAGGCCTGTCTTCTGGATTTTGAACCATTCATCGGCTTTCAGGCTTCTCTTCACAGCCTAGAGATTTAGTTTCCTTTTGTTCCCAAGCTGAGGTTTGCACAGGGATCACTTGTCTTTGGGAGCTGGGATGCACAAACAAAAAACCTCAAACCTAACTTTGCATGTATGAACATACAAAACCACTTTAAAAATATATTTAGGAAACTATTGAAGCATCAAAACCAGAAAGTTTGCCATACATGCTGCAGATTAAACTTCTCAACACGAAAGCCAGCTCAGTTAAGTTTGTTGGCAGCAGAGACACAAAACTTCCTTTTCAAATGCTCTAAACGAAGAGTGCTAGCAGAGCCCAAGGAGATGGGGCATTTCAAACACCCATTCCACGCCCAGCAGCTCCACACAAAACAACTGGGCATATGTGGGCAGCAGGTCTCCACCTGCCATCACACAATGGAGCTCCCTACCAACGGCTGCAGGGCGTCATCCTGAAAGCAGTCCAGAACTGCTAGTGTGCAGTCGTGATTAGCCGTATTGGCGATGGAGCAAAGCAGAATTCAAGTGTTTCCATACAGAAGAAATATAAGCAGTGAAATCGGAGATTTGATATGTCTGGGCAGCGGTACTTCCCAGTCACTCAACAAGCGAACCACTTAGGAGGCATGAAATACCCGATTGACCTTGAGGCAAGGTAGCTGAGGATTTATGTACAGGGAGCAACCAAGAACACCTCTCCGTGGCTATTTTGACTCTTGGGAAATATGGCAGATCCCTCACATATGATAGCTGCTGCCTCCGTTAAACACTGCAACAGCAAACAAATCGTTTTGCCTGCCATGAAATCCCAGAGAGAGCAATCAGAGGAAATAGACTTCCATTTGCCTGTCAGCTATTTGCAATGTCAGCAGGTTTTGCATGAGTCGCAGTCTCTCTGCGTTGCAGCCGGTGTAGGACAGAAGATAATGTAAAAATGGGCTGGAAGACCCGGGATAAAAGTCCTGGAGGGTGTGAGACCCCCCCGGAGAACCAGCCACCACTGGTACCCCAGAGAACAAACATCTCACATCAGTTGCCAGGTGCTGGGCAGGGTGCGGCCACGGGGCGACTGGGTTGCTGCAAGCAGAAGGCCAGCAGCGCTCCATCTTGTGTAACGGGGAAGGTATGTCCCCAGCACCTCGCAAGCCTTCAGGAAAAGCTGTGGGAACTGAACAGCATGTGCAAACAAAGCGACTGCAGTAGGAAAGCACCAACAACAACGACGTGAGATGCATGGCTACCACTATGTCCTTGATGCTGCCATTTCTTTGCAAGGAGGGTATTTCTACCCAGGAGGAGGGAACCTTCCAGGAAACACTGATGAGAAAAAAGCTCCCTCTCCATGTCCCTGCCAGCAGGGTCCTCCTATGAAGAGGCAATTAACTCTGCAGCCAATTCGGTAGTTAACTGGCACAGGATATGTAAGGGGGAGAAAAAATAGCTGTACAGTGAAGTTGTTGAAAACCCTTTGAAGATAAACCTCAAAAAGAAAAGAAGTCCAGAAAACAACACCACCTGAAGAGGAGTAAGGGGAAAGGTTCCTAGCAATTTCCATGTTATTTTTCATTGTTAACTAAAAACATCCCGCAGCCAGAACTTTTGAACTATTTACTCTAGCTGCAAGAAGAGCCGTTCCGACTGAAGATTACACAGAGCCCACCACAGGGACACGCAACGGGCACTCAAGTAGCCCAGTGAGGCAGTGCCATCTGCAGGTCTCGGAAAACACTGGAGCCTGCTGTTTTTTGAAAGCCAGTAAAGCTGCTGGTGGTGTGGTGGAGGAGCACGCCCCCATACAGAACGAGGGCTGCCCAAAAACCAAACCAGGTCACATCTTCTGAAGGAAATTTGGACAAATAAATAAAAGATCTTTCATCAAAAAAAAAAAGAACCAAAAACCAAAACAAGAAGAGAGGTGTCACTACAGAAGAAGCATGAGACCTTTCAAAGCACTGAAGTGAGGGTTATGAGTTCATTTTGATCTCAGATCATCTGAGATCACAACATAACCATTTAGGGAAGGGAGGACACAGCACCTGCATAGGAAAAAAGGTGAAAACATCTCAGACCGTTGCAGCAGGGAGGATCTGGAACAGCCTCCCAGGCAGGGTCAGAAAAATCTACCTATCCCCAAGAAAAGGGACTGCAAAACTCAGAGCTTGTATTAACAAAAAGCTTCATTGTTGACCCAAAACCTCTTACTGAGTCCTCTGTTCATACACATGCAATGTTTACATTGCAGAACAGACTGGGAGAAGGTGGCATCTCCTGGAAGGTGGAGACTCGCCAACCATGCGGTGTTAGTATTGCAAAATGGCTGGCCCTGAGCACAGAGTGTTCTCACACCACCGGGACGAGTAAAATGGTGCATGGAGAAGGAAACATTTACTGATGCTTTTTTTTTTCATGCAGTAACACACAGCTTTAAACTACTTGTCTTCCACCAGACTTTTGGACCAACTTAATTACCAAACAGTTGTTCAGCCTGCAGTGTGTTTAGAGCCTAACCCCAAAAGAGCGGGTTTTCTGTTCCTTTCCCAAGTCAATAGAAAAATAGAAATGGAGAAAAAGATATCTGCTGCCATGTTGCGACCAGGAAATAAAGTATTCTCATTCTGTATTCTCCCGTCCGCTGTCCTGTTCAATTTTGCATTTCAGCTTTTCGTTGCTCTTCAGGGAATGTCTGAGATTCAGAGATCTTGGAATAGAGAATCAGGGCAGGGAACTATTTCAGTACACAAATTCACCCAGCTAAGAGCGGTGCCGAGATTGCAGATTGAGACAGAAGGCTGGAACAATCGGTGTTCTCCAACTGCAAGGACTTGAAAAAGACCTCTCTATTAATTGCAGATAAGTACAATTATGCTCAGTACCACACTGGGCTGTCCACCAGCCAGATTACTAAATAACTGATAAAATAATGCACTTCGAACCTCTTGTCATTCAGAGTTCTGCCCATTCATAAAAGCCAGTACAACTTTTTTTTTTTTTAAACTACCTTTGTGCAAAGCAGTTTACTGTTAACTGGAGTGAAGAACGGGCCAAGCTGAAAGCCAGCGATGAAATAGGCCTATTGCTGTGCTGTGCAGCAACAACCCACAGTAACACCAGCTTATTAATTCTGGCCTGCAAAGCACTTTGAAGTTGCAGAAAACCATTGCCTGAAAATGCTATTATTTTATTGAAATCAGCATCTGTTGTTTTCAGTGTGATCTATTCATTGTCACAAAACAGCATCCGAGCATCCCTGCTGCCTGTTTATGAGAGAATCACCGCCCCCACGTTAACATTTGTTTACTCCCAATGCCAGAGCAACTGCGGCAGCAAGAGGTCAATACCCTGCCATAACATTTCATCCCATTACCGTTGAATCATGCCAGGAGGTGCAAATTACCGCTCCGAGTCCTTGCTGGCCCCACACATTGGCTTGACTAAACGCAGCCTTCTGGAAGCAAATTTTGGTGGGCTGGGAGCAAGCAAGTTCGACACGCCTTGCTGGATATGCCTCTTGCTTATCTCCACAGGCCATTAATAGGATCTCTCTTGAGCGATGGGTTTTTGATGGGCTGGGAGGACGGGCTTTTGAACACTGCACAGTTGCTGAGATCTAATTACAGGGCCAGATTTCACCTTTCACAGCACTGGCACTCAGGTGGAGGATCAGGGGCAGGAGAAAGGTGGGTGCCAGACAGCTGCCTGGGCTGCCGAGGCCCGTTCCCAGAACCCCACTGAAACGCGTGCTTCCCCTCCCACGCTGCAGTCCCGCTCGCCTGCACAACGGGAAAGAAAACAACATATAGGCCGTTCACCCCTCTGTTGGCTTCTTTTGAAAGGCCGCTAAGCTACGAAAGCACACAGGGAGGCTGGTGGGAACCTTTGCGTGCAGCATCTCCATGAATCAGACCCAGGTGGGCACACTTACAACTGCGGAGCCTCCATGCATGGTGGTACCGGACTCCTGCTGTTTTCATGGGAGCTGAGAGGAGCCGCAATATTTTGGGGCAGAAGCAGTCTCGGATGTGCCTCTCTCCAAGCCCATGGTTCCTGTGTCCTACCACCTCTTCCTGTGTCTCTGCAAGGAGGTGACCTTTGCTGAGAATCTCTGGGAATTCAGCTTAAGCTCAAGTTTGTGCACATTCTCCCTATCCAGGAAGAAGTCTAACACGAAGCGGTGGTTGTTTTCCCGTGTGACTGAGAACCTGCCATAGCCCTGTTTACCAGTTCTCCTTTTTAATTACCTTTCCAGCAGCAAAGAGTACATGCTGCCCGAGGTCACTCCAGCCCATCGTCCCCAGAGAAGCACGTGAAACATGAAGGACTCAAGCCTTCTGGCGAGAGAAAAACATCCAGGCCATCCATAAGTAATGGCTGTTCATTACAAATTTCAGCATGTCGATGCCTAAGACCTCATGCCGCAGAGGTCCATGAAGAGCCAGCAAGCATGACAGACAGCAGGAACCTGGCTGGAATTCAATTTGCACAGGTTGAGTAAGACAGGCAATATGAAGTTAAAGGTACTGCAAGTTTTCTAGTGCTTTTTCTGTATTTCTTAAAAAATAACATTAAAAAAAAAGAAAGTAACGTGGAATGGAAAAAATAAAAGCTCAGAGCTCTGTGTTAATCGCAAATATTTACCAGCAGCAAGAGACATCTCCATGCTGATCACAGTACCAGTAGCCATCACATTATCACAGCAAAACATCAGAATTATTATTATTATTATTACTTTATTTAATTATGTTATTACTGCAGATGCAGAGGGAAATCTTAATACTCTACTGCCCAAAAAGAAGAAACTGGTTTTGTGACGAGATCACACACATTCTGCTGTGTAAGGAGAATACTGGACATTATAAAAGGAGGGCAGGTGGGTGGGAAGGCAAAGAGGAAGAAGAAAGTGGAACTAAATTAGAATGAAGTTATAATATATAAATTATTATTGGAAAATAATTTTGGAGCTATAATACCTCCTCTTATTAGGAGTCCTCAGTATTACTATTTCATCCAGCCTCAGACAGTCCTGCTGAAAGGGAAAATGGGTAGTAAATTTAAAAAAGGCAAAGGCAAAGAACCCCCACCCAACACTAGATGTGAGTGTAGGGAAAACAACAGGAAATGTCTTTGGAGTCATGCACAGCGAGCGATGAAGGAGCTGGAAGGAAAGCAGGCATGGCATCACATGAACACTGAGGCATCTAATCTACTGAGACGTGTTTCATAACCCTGCCATGAGTGTGCTCCACAAGACCGACACTTTTGTAGGCATGTGAATGCATCACATGAGAAATGAAACAGTACGTTTAGTAAAACTACGCATACTCCCACGGAACTGGGAATGTAAGAAACAGAAACTAAGAAAACCCCACATGAAACCTGTTCTTCCCATTCTAATATACAAAACTCTGGGCATATATGTTTCCAGCGCTCGCAGGCACAGTCCCAAGAGCTGTGCGCACACGTGTGCGCGTAGGCATCAGCCAGCCAATGCAAAGGACACCGCACGCCGGCAAGAAATGATGCAGCATTCCCAACTGGTCGGCAAGTTCAGCAAAGTTGCTGTCGTAGTCAGTGGTTGCCCAAAGCCCAGTGGCTGTGCAAACGCACTCACCTGGGCACTGGCCCCATGCAGTAGAGGTTTGGAAAGACAGACTGTCACTGTGTATCAGGAGGGACGCTGCCAAGTGCCCTCCATGCAGGCAGCAGGAGCCGCTCACCCTACACTACTGCTTCAAGGAGCTCTGTACAGTCGGTAGCCTCTGTCCCTAGGGATGGTGAGAAAGAAAGGAAAAAAAAAACAACCCAGAATTTGGCCCTGAACAGCAATATATTAAAAAAATAAATAGATGATTTTGACAGAAGTCCCACAACCCAAATATAGATAAAAGGCTTGATGCTGTTGCACAAGGTGAACCAGAGTAACGCTTTTGGCACCCATGGAGTAACAAGAGTATTGAGCTCATGAACACGAATGCAGGATGCAACCCCAAATCCACAGTAGTTTAATCAAAAGAAGAAGAAAGGAGGGGAAAAAAATGTCACAACAAAGAAGAAGTTGTATCACGTAACTTTGAAGATGTTACGTGAAAATCAAAGAAAATTCATGAGACAAAATCATACTGTAGACAGAGAGGGTCAACTGACGTATTATAATACCCCCTGCATCAAAATGCCTCCTATGCACTTCAAGGGAGTAGACAGCCTGAAATCCCCTTAGCTTACTACACTAGGAAAATCACCACAGTGCTCAGATCTGTACAAGGGATGGACCAGGTGCCAGGATCTGAAACACCTCTCCTTCAAGCACCATGCCGTGCTGAAGAGCTGCATCCTCTCTGGTGAGCAGGTCCCTCCATTCCTCGCCATCTCTTTGAGCTGGTGGCTGGACTAGTACCCGATACACCTGGCATAGCAAGGCAGGCAAAAACACAGCACAAACGAGGACATCAGCCATGCAGAGAAACCACAGATGAAGAAAGGCCAGGAGTAACAGTTGACCTGAAAAGTGGTATTTTCTCCTGTTAAATGGAGGACTGGAGATACCTATCACAAGTGCTCTTGCTGCCCACAGAACCCATCCCTACCAGAGAGCCCTGCTGAGTTCATAACATGTAACATCACTGGAGGATCCAAGTCAGACCTCAGGTGCTGTCTTCCCCAGCAGCTCAATAAATGACTGAATTTTACCTGTACTGAGTTCCCTAACCGTAGGTCAGGCCACCCATAACCAGAACAGAGTGGTTTCTCTTACACGAGGCCACATTATTATTAAATGGGTGGCTGAACCAGCTGGGTGGCATGAAGTACCACAAACTTCTGCTCATTCTTCAGAACAGACCCATGAACCCATCACAAATGGTTGCTTACTCCTTAAAACAAATCTGAGATGAGCTTTTCACCGCCTCTCCCTGTTGCCTAAACCGAGCGGACCCGAGACGGCCCAGCTGCACAACACCCAGCATAAGATGAACACTTTCTCTCACACTTTTCAAACAACCTTCATTGATCCTCAGAGCTGCCCTTCCCCCTTGCTTGTGCTCGTCGGGTCCTCCAGCTGGCTGGCAGAACTCGTTAGCCTTTGCTTCCTTGAGACATACCACCCTTGGAAAAATCTGTAGATGAGTCCTCAGACACGTCCCCTCTCTAGGGCAGAAACCGCTTGAGAAACTAACGTTATCACCACACATTTCTCTGAAATTACCTGTATATTTTCTAGGAAGCTTTAAATGAATGTCGTCAAAAACCTTTAAAAAGGTCTCACTTTAAAAGCCTGCACGCTTCCTGGCTTTAGAGGGACACAAAGCATTGCAGAAGACATCCGCAAAACATTTTTGGCCTTCTCCCATACAGAACAACCCTTAATGCCTTGAAGTTTGCATCAGCTTTGAACTAACATCTGCATTTCGGAGGTCTTCTCTACCCGAGCTGCACAGCTGCCTGATCCAGCTGGTTTGCTGCTTCCTGCTCCAGCAGTTACCAGCCCTCCCACAGCCTCTTGCGAGCCCCTGGCAACACCCAGGATACAATCTCCTCCTGGCAGTTGTAGAGAGCAGCTATTATTGTGCAGACGGAGCTGTGGGATTCAACCCTCTGCTTATTCGGCCAACTCTTCCATTCACGGCTTTGTTGAGCTTATTGATTTCATTGTATCCAGACTAAAGCTGACATTTCCTTATCAAAATGGACTAAACACCTGCTTTATTTCAGCCCACATATAACTCCCAAGAAATAACACAGTGACCCAGAAGAATCAGAAGTATCTTAGTCATGAACTACCCTGTTTTTGCTATACCTAACACTTCAGAATCACTTAGGACCACATCTTCATCATGCAAGGTTTGTGGGATTTTTTAAAAAAAATTACATATGTTGAAATGTTTGGCATACCAAACCAAAATAAAAGTGAAAAAAAAGTCCTCGCATGAAAAAATTAACCAATGTGACTCATGACAGACACCAGACGTAGCCCTGTCATCCTGGTTTTGCACTGGGGTAAATGCACTGACAGCTGTAGAGACTCATTATCTACATTTATGTCAGCAGTAACCACACTGAATGGAACATATGTAGTTTTCGAGCCGACATTTTCAGCCAGGTTCTCCCAGCTGCCTTTAACCAGATTCTGAGTTAAGTGTTGACAGACACTCTTCCGAAGGTGTGCTGACACTGAAGCAAGATTACAAGCTTCTAAATGACTCAGAGGTGCACTTGTTATGGGCTCATTCCTATCTCTCAAAATGCTTGGGAAGCCCTCTCCCCCTGCATGACAGTTTACGGGATCAAAACCTCCCTTTGCAAACACTAACACACCTAAGTAAATTTACTTTCAGGACTAGCTCTAGTAAAACCAACGATGCACTCAAATTCCCAGCAGTGCTCTCATTTGCAGGATCAGAAGCTTCAAGAGCCTTTTAATTTTATAATGGAGGGGGAAGAAAATCAAGAACAGTGATTTCCCCGGAGCTGCTTACCTTAGCACCGGGCGTGGAACATAACACCGAGACAGAGAAAAACCAGCACAAGACACAAGGGCAAAAGCTGACCCTCACTCCTTGTCTATCACTTGCTGAAATCACCAGGCGCCTGAGCACGCAAGGGTCGAATGCTTGTGCCGAGAAGCATTTATGTATGAGGAGAAGACAACTTGTATCTTTCCACCTTTTGTCCAGATGACTGACCAGGTCCTGAAGGAGGGTGTCCAAAGCACAGTCAACACCAGTAACACAGACGTAACATGCAAACCTTACTCTTACTCTGTAAGAACTCCCGGTCACGAACTCACGGTGCTGAGCATTAACAGTCTCATCACCAGCACATACGGCATCCAGTGCAGAGGAGTATACAGCAACACCTAATTTTTCAGAAACTTGTAAGTTTTTGAGGCCCCTGCTGACTACAGCATAACAACGATGAACCAGTATCAGCCC
The DNA here is from genome assembly GCA_013396915.1 of Stercorarius parasiticus. Lineage (NCBI taxonomy): Eukaryota > Metazoa > Chordata > Aves > Charadriiformes > Stercorariidae > Stercorarius > Stercorarius parasiticus. Next base: position 858,014 of record VWZL01004159.1, on the reverse strand, counting down.
AGTCCATCCAATGTACTCCAACTGGAACATTTCTGAGTTCAGGAAGACAAGTGGTGGGGAAGAACTTTGCTACCTATCATCTCTGTGAAGCAACATTTCCAGAAAGACCTGCTTTATCTGAGCCCATCAGAGTGCTTTTTATTTTTGCAGCATCTGAATATCACAGGAGAATCAACACGCAATAAAACAGCACATCCAGATCCTCCACTGGTGGACATTAGCTGTCAGGGGAGGTGGGCTGATTTACATCAGGAATGTCTAGTGCAGTTTGCTGAGGCAATTCAGACTATGCTCCTCCACAAGTAAATGGGCATCATTTACAAAAATTAATAAAGGTTAACTTTAAAATAAACAGAACTGAATGCCATCAGGGTTTTTCATACCTCTTCACTTGCAAACAAGGAAACAAAATGTATTCTGATGTCCAAGTCATTCTAGCCAGCATCTGCTAATCAGAAACCATCCAACAAATTGGCAATGCCGTTTTGCTCACAGAAAAAAGGACACGTAATTGTGCTTTGCTTTGCCTTGCTATCAGCTCTCTGCATCCAGCAATGGCAGGAAAAAAGGAATACAAATCCACAGCACTGCTTCACTAGCAAGCTCTTGGGAAAAGTCATCAGAGCTGCCTGAGCTACTGATCGCCTTGCCATCAGCCAAACAGCAGGAGCTATGAAACTATGCAGAGGTAAGGAGGTAGTAGACATTTTCAAATGCATACCCGAATTTTCAAAATTTGGATAACTGGCTACTTTTCTCACTTTCTTCCCACTCCTGTCAGTAAACTGGGCCCTTGCACTTTGGTAGAACCCCCATGGATATCCTTATAAATCCTCCGAGGCAGGATCATGTCCATACCCAGTGTGGAGTACCTGCAGAATCTCCCTTTGCGTGAACGTAATGGGAAATCTGAAAGTTATAGATTTAATAAGCATTAAAAGTCCACACAGATGTTAGAGGCCACTAATCCTGGCCACATAAGAGGAATACCCTCCAGCCCTGAAGCCCTGACACAGGAAACTTAACCCCCACTGCTAACGGTGGTGGCTCCTCAGGTGGTGGGGACTGACAGAACAGTCTAGAAGAAATGCAAAAAAATTATGCATGGCTCCTAAATCACTTACCCTACTTGAAATCCCATCTTCTGATCCAACATCACTTTTTTAAAAGTCAAACCATCTAGGATCTAAGCAAGTTACCTCTTCTGTGCCCATAGGCAGCCTGTGCCAAGGGCAGGGAAGTGGCACGTGGCAGATGCAGCAGCCCCACACCGTAAATGCAGCGGGCGCGTTCTCACTCTCAACTGCATGGCATATACATGTTCTACAAACGCCTTGCAGACCCTCTTTCTTTTTTTGCTGTGAAGTTTATCTATTTCACCTTCAGAGCTTGCAGCTAATGAGTAGTGCCACTCCATCATTTTTATAGAGGCACTCTCCTGTGGGCCATTGAAATCACCCAGTGGCAGTCTCTCAACAGCTTCCAGTCGGGTCTGAAACCACCAAAGATGTCTGAAAACATGAGACTTGGTTCCAGACTCATTCACACTGGATTTACTTTAAATTAAATTTACTGACTTTGATGAAGTGTTGCTCCAGAGACTCACATGGATCACCAAGTGAGGCTGGCTCCGCGTGGCTTTTCACACAGTGATTCACACTGAGTGAGTCCACTTAACTATGAAAACATCTATTTTAAATGACTAATTTCCATGACAAATTAAAAGCTGTTTATCTTAACACATCCAGGCTGAAAAATTATCAACTGCCTTAGCCATAACAGCAGAAGCCTCTTTCTAAGAACCACATTTTCTTTTGCACTGAAAGAGCAGGAGACTAGGAAGAAGCCTCACCAGTGATAAGAGTGTCTCCATTATGAACTGTGAGACGTGAGAGGGACTGAAATTAAGGACTTTTCCCTGGAAAGCTTTGGACTCTTTATGGCAGCCCATAAGAAGTGTCCCCTATCTTCTGCAGCTGCAGAGTGTCCCCTCAGATTTAAGGTGCTGCTGAGGACAGAATTGAGCAGGCTGGGCTGCAAAGGTCAGCTGGCATAAATCAGCGCAGCTCTGCTGACTTTCATGGAAGTGCAGGGATTTACCCGAGGTGAAAATCTTGCTGGAAAATATGTTTTTATACAGTGCAAAGAAAGGTGCCCAGAAGCAGATGGTCAGCTGGCTAAAAGCAAACTTGCTCCACTGAAGTCACTGCCAGATGCCTCAGAAGTTGATGGCAAAGCTGAGAGTGACCGACGTGGATGTGCTCCGAGCCCAGCATGCTCTGCTTTCAGAAATGAGCTTTGTTCGTGACCACCTCTTGCTGAGTGGCAATTTGTAACTTACTTCCTCCACCAAGCTTCTGGGCATGGTAGAACAGCAGCAACAGAGCAGTAAATAAACACATCTGCAAGCTTATCTGATTGGTATGCTTGAGGAGAGAGCAAATGTACTGAAAGAAGATGATGAAAACTGTTTACCCAAGCTTGCCCCCCGTGACTTAGCTGAAGGGAGCAGCCCTCAGTTTCCGCAAGCCCTCAGCTTGCCTGTCCCACTACCCGCTCGCAGTCNGGAAAGGTGGGGAGGGACTCTTTATCAGGGAATGTAGCAATAGGACGAGGGGTAACAGTTTTACACTGAAAGAGGGGAGATTTAGATGAGAGATTGTGGAGAAATTCTTTGCTGTGAGGGTGCTGAGCCCCTGGCCCAGGTTGCCCAGAGAAGCTGTGGCTGCCCCATCCCTGGAGGGGTTCAAGGCCAGGTTGGACGGGGCTTGGAGCAGCCTGGTCTGGTGGGAGGTGTCCCTGCCCAGGGCAGGGGGTGCCACTGGATGATCTTTAAGGTCCCTTCCAACTTTAGCCATTCTATGATTCCATGATTTGAGCTCCCATATTGTTTTACAGCCCCAAACGTAAAGTCAAACTGATGGCTTAACTTCCAGAAGATACGACCTTTCTTGTTAAAGAATTTTGCTTTAAAATATCACTATAAAGTAGCAGTGTTTGGCTTGGAATTCTGTGCAGCCAGCTAGCAGAACCAGATATTTTAATAGTGGGTGGCTTGGGACTTTCTGAAAATCAGCCCTGTGAACATGTCAAACTAAGCACCCAGAATTTAAAGCACTTACTGTATCAGCCACTTTAAAATGCTGGCCCTTGATTATGAAGGAGTACAGCTGTAGGAGAAGAAACAGAAGCTCCTCATGGGAATGATTTGATCTTCAGACTAAAAAGGCAAGAGCCCAGCAATATTTACTTATTCGGCTTTTAAACACATTTTTTTAAAAAAAGAAAAAAATAGAGGCCGTGGCTAGCCGCAGCAAGGAACAAACTTCTCATTAGTGGGCTGTGCCAGATTCTTTATCTAAAAATAGTCTGTTCAGCAGCTTTTGAAAAAACACCATGACGTTTAATTGAGATGCCACAGTATATGCAAAAGAACAAACACTAATATTCCATCTCTCTTCTGCAATAGCAGTATTTCACTTGCTAATTGGTGAATCTGATCTAAGTCTAAAAACCACTGCAATATTAGAACCCATCGGCCAAGTTAGGCACAGAATGTGAGGACAGGAAGGGGTTTCTGCTCGCTCCCTCTTTTCCGGGAATGTCTCAATAAAAAACACAACCAGCATCAGTTAATATTAATTTACACAATTAAAGAGGGAATCAGGGAACAGGCACAGAAGATGACCAAAACAAGAGCCTCAACAAGAGTGTATGGCAAAGCTTTATTAAATCTAGGTCTTTACCAATAAAACCCAAATAAACAAACCTCCCATTTTCCTTCTCAGTGCCACTCCAATGGAGATAACACTGATCTTCCCCAACTCTGAGAGGTGAAAATTGCTGCAGGAGCTGGTTATTTGTGTGTTAGAGTCATTTGTAAATGATGACTTCATTTGTGGGCACTGAGTTAGCACAGAGGTTGATGTTGTAAAGTAAATAAAAATGCTCTTTAAGTGCATCTTTCTGAAGGCATCAATACTTTGCAACATCAATGTCTCTTTCATTCAAGAAAAACTACAGGTCACGTTTCAGCTAAGCACTCCTCTGCTGACATTTCCCAGCTGAAGGCTCTAATGGACAGAAAGCAGAGGGAATTTTCATATATTTGTTGTTGGAGTGAGCTTTTGTATAGAGGACTTCAAGATGCCACATAAATATTGCAGGCTCTTATTGATTTGTAGAATAGGAACTATACAGGCAAAAAGCAAGGAAAGTCCCTTTACACCAGTAAAGCCTGGTATTGCTTCTTCAGCTGGATTAAAGTGGAGTCACTTAAAAGAGAAGAAGCGATTTCATTCTTTATGACCTTACTGCTAAAAACAGCTTAAGGAAGTTATCTATTTTGCTGTGCACCCCCACCAGCTTGAATCTCTAGGAAATAGACCTGCCAGCATGCACGCAGCGTTACTGTACACCACAGTTAGTGGTGTGTCTGCCAGGCACGTCTTTGTGGCTCTGAAGAGAGGCACCGGCTAGAGTTAAGAAGTTCTCCATGCTCGTTTCTGGTACAACGGCCATTTCCTAACCTTTATTTTCCCACTAGCCCAGTGACATCCTAACTAACAGTCTTCCAGGGACACTTACTGTTTTCTGTCAGGTTGGGCTAGCAAACACGGGACATAATTAGTTGATAGGCTAGCAGCTTTACTAGAGGAATTTCCTAAAAGAACCGCTCTCCTTTACCCCTGGTGATGAGGTTTCCCATAAGAAACGGCAGTATGGACTGTTACAAGCATACTTCAGCTGTGGCAGCATTTCCCAGCTCTGCTAATTGAATTAATCTCCTGTTACAAACATCTAAAACAGCTTCACCAGAGCATTTGCATTCTCAGTAAAACCTGCAGCATCTTCAGATGTCTGGAGCTTATGTGATTTCATAGGCTTCCCCCGGGTGACTTGGATGTTCATGCTTTATCATGAATAGGGAAAAATCTATTTTCTTTTGTCACAGCCATCCCTGTTGTTAGGAGTTACAGGGAGGGGGTGAGAGGAGATGGGGGAAGGGGATACATGAGAATATTAAATACTTGAGAAACATCCCCAATACATTTGTGCTATTACTGAGCTTCAGGAATGTTGTCTGTGTAAATGCTTTTATAAGACTCCTAAAGAAACCTAATTTATCATTTTCTGCAGCAATACAGCTGTGCTAAAACTATCCTGCTACACACCATACCAGGTGAAGCACTGCCTACAGGAGAGCAGGTAGGAACGTATCAAAGGCAAGGACACGTAACGTCCCACTACAAGAAAGCATTTCGTAAACACGTTTATAAATGCTTTGTCGAGTGGAAAAGAATGACTGAAATGGGGTTTAAAATGCCAGGCTGATTTCTGGCTCAGCACCGAGCTGGCACATCTCCCAATTCTGTTCAATCTGGTTCTTTATTAGGCTGTGGATGTATTGTAATTAGTGATTATACAAGATACTGTCTGGTTAAATGCCTCAGCCCCTGTTTTGTGTGTTTGCCACATCTTGACGTTTCTTCTGGCCAAATGAACGTCCTTTCGGGGGGCACCTGAATAGCGCTGACAACCAGCTGGTGGCTCAGAGACCTGGAATCAAGTCTCTGCACCCTCCCTGACCTCCTGCATGTGCTCAGTTGCCTCCACTGCACAAGAGGAGTCAACAGGAAAAGAAAGGAAAAAAGAAAACAAATATTTTCTCCTTGCTTCTACAGAGATTTTACCATAGAGAAAGACTTTCCCATGGAAATTTGAAAAGCTCTAGAAAGTATCGCCATCCATAGCAAGGGATAGTTGGAGGCTAAAATCATGCTCTAGAAATCATGCAATTTAAAAAAAAAAAATCTCCAAGACTGAGATGTACTAAAACAAGTTATTTGGAAGAATATAGAGCCTCGTATATCAGAGACGCCACCGTTTACTGCTGTACACTACAACATTCCCCACCAGGTAACATACACTGTAAGATTCGCCAGTCAGGTAAAGTCTGGGCGGACAAAGCTTCAAACCGTGTTGCTGACCCCCTCTGGCTGCTGGTATCTGAAATAACAGCTATTAGCGCTCGGCCTGGGACAGGCCTTTTGCTGTGGTTTTCCTTGCAAGGGAGATGCCTGAGCTTGAACACATGCAAAAATAAATTAAGGGCAAAAAAAATAATAAAAAAAACAGAATAAAACTACCAAACTAATGCCCACCTAACCGGGCAAGTTGTAGATCAAACATGTTGTCAGGATGCTGGCAGAATTTTAGGGTCGAGGTGTACCTTTTTGCAATTTAGGTGGCATGTGCTTCAGCAACCATTAAAGCTAAGAGATGGGCATGCACTTTCTGAAAGCCAACCATTTTTGGGGATACCATTGTTTATTAAAAACACACCCCATTGCAAACTCTACTTGCTAACATTTTTTGGGCTTGCTGGCAAGAGGAAGACAAGACAGTAACAGACAATGGGCAAGGCAATTTTGGATAATTAGCGATGCAGAGCACTTGCCCCCCGGTATCTTTTCAGTGTTTTAATACAATTGACATCTAATGAACTTACACATGCCCTTCACGGGTAGCACTCCAAATGCCTTTTGGTTTCATTCACCCCATATACCACATTTAAACACAAACACGCCAAAAGAATTACAATTACAATATTGCAGTAAAGTGTTTTCAAAAATAGCCAGATTTACTATTCTGTTCTGAGGACACGTGCAGAGAAATGAGCTAACTATACACCCGCCCATCTGAACGCTGACTACGGAGTTTATTCATCCCGGTTGCAAAAATCATAAATAGAACAGGAAGGTGAATCAGAGGGTACAGTTTTACGGCTATAATTTTGCTTCCCTCTTCAGATCAGATGGCTGAACTGAAAGAACTAAAGCCCACCAGACGCCACTCCGCATGTGCGTGCTCAAAATGCTCAGCAAGGATAATACTCAATATATGGCGAACCAAATATTTAAAGGAAGATTTTGTAGGCTACTGTTTCTTATGCATATAACCACGCTGAGGAGCAGGTTTCAAGAACAAGTCTTATTTTAAAGTATTCCTGATTTAAATGCTTAACTGCACAGCTTTAAAATTTTATCTCCCTAGAGTTGCTTTTAACTAGCTGGGGCATTTGAACTTAACATCTCCAGGTTTGCTTTCACCTGTATTTCCAAGAATTTGCTGAGAGTATGAGAAAGAATCGCTAGTTTTGCTCTATCTGTGATTCACTCAAGGAACGGCACACAGCAAAATCAGATTCACCAGTAGGCTGCAATTGCCAGTTACTTGACAGGTGGGTTTATTACCAGACATGGCAATTTACAGACACAATCTGACATTTTGAAATGCCTGTTCTGATTCTGCTGTAAATTTCTCACAGCAACTTACATTGCATTTAGGAAACAATTCAGAAAGGTCTAAAATCAACCTGACTCCAGCTGCTTCAATGTCCCTTAAATCAAGACTATTTCATGTTAAGCAAAGAGCCAATGAATCTGAAGAGCTGGAATTTTGAGAAGGAGCTGTTTCTCTTAAGCACCACAGAAAGGCTCGAGAGAAGCAGGTTGCAAGCCTTCCTTCCAGCTCTCGGTTCCTTCAGCTCCCTGCTTGGAAACCAAATGCAAATCCTGGTCACTCTGAAAGTACCAAGGGTGAAATCCCAGCATCAGCACTAACAGCCCCACTAACTGCAGCAGAGCAGAATTTCACACCAAGCAACGTGAGCAGAGTACAAATCTAATGAAGGGGCAGTGAAGTCTCCCTCCCTCCATCAACACTTGGATCTTGGGATAAAGCATCAATAACAAACAGTTGCCACGCTCCCAGCGCTCGGGAAAGACATCACAGAAAGACTAGCCCCTTGTCTGGAAGCGCTGCTGCATTGACATAGTGCTTAAGGATTGACCCAGCTTAAGGATTTCTGAAATCTGTAAAGTGGCACTAACCACCAGTGCCAACACATAAGGCTGCAGCCTTGGTCGTCGTGAAATCTATGACAAACTCTTGCAGAGTTGAGTGGGGAAATAAGAGGTCTTTCTGGTGGAGACTGCCAAGCCATTGGAAGTCCACAGAAAGGGGGATAATAGCCAGATGTGTCTCGGTGGAAGGACCCAAGTATACCACTGCCTGGGGCGGGGGGAAGGCTAGTGATTCACAATTGAGTCTTCACCTTCCATCGCATTACTCAGTCATTTTATTACATGAAATATTATTTGCATTATACTCATAGTTTACTACCTATCCTGGTTTGAGTGACACAGGATTAATTTCTCTTTCAGTAATTTTACTTTTCAGTAAGGTCTCTTCTAATGCTACGTAAAACTGCATTTTTAGAAGGTTCCAGTGTCTGAATTTGTGAAAATACTTACTTAATAGCCAGCTACGGTATGCAGACTTCAAGGTTTCAGTATTTTCAAGTTAGCCAGGTGCGGGGATGAAGAGGAGAGAGACCCGGGCATTTGACCCAAGCTAGCCAACAGAATTATTTCATACCATAATGTCACATTCAATATAGATTAGAAAGTTTGCTGAGGAGTTTTCCTCTTCCATGATGGCTGCCATCCTGAGAACTCCTTGCCCCAGTGCCAGACCCCCAAGCCCTTCCCTTCCTCCTGAAGCTGTAGAGCTCGCAGAGTCCGACATTTGCTGTCCCCTGCTGGGAGTGCACAGCTTCCTACCGGTATAATTGGCCGAGTATAATCCTTGTATATCTTATATTGGTATTGGGATCAATATTGGTTCTTCTTATAATAAAAGAATTATTATTTTTGATTATTCTTAATATTTAGCATTATGCTATTAAATCTGTTTATATTTCAACCCTCAGGTTTCCTTGGTTTTGTCCCGATTCCCCTTCCTGGGTTGGGAGGTGTCATCAGGTGATAGAATAATTCTCTGAATGCCAATAAATTGTTATGGGTTCTTCAAACCATAACACTACCATACTAATAATATCCTGTTGCATTCAGCTCCATTGTCTGGCAATTGCCTACAAAGGACTCCCAGGAATTGGTGTGTGAAGTGGTAAGCTAAGACTTCTTCATTTCATAGTTTTGGATCACTAGATTACATTGCCTTGTCCTCTCCCGAGCAAGGGTGGAGGACTCTGTGTTGTCCTGCAGTTGTGCTCTGAAACCACATCCTCAGCTGGGCAATGATAAGACAGTTCTTCGTTTGCTCAGTGCTCAAGGAACCAAGGGCCTGATGCTTGGGAGGGTTTGTGGAGCACACAGCACCACAGTTACTATCTAGTGGGTGTCTTTTGTTAGGAGCTTTATGAGAGCCGGCATCACTTACCCCATTTGACATAAGGAAGTAAAGCACTAAATATAAAAGGGACATCTACTGCACTCAGCATCCGCCTTGGCTCACTGCAAGGCGCCTCCTGGCTGTCTCTGGGAAAGGGGGAGGCAGAGGAGCTCCCCGGGCTTGAGGAGAGGCCAAAGGACTCCTTTGAGCCTTGTGCAATCTTAGACCTGCAGTTCTGACTCTGCTGCAGGCTCCTGTCAAATTCAAGGGGATCATCATATATCTCCGCATCTCCGTTTCTCCTCTATAAAACCACGAGAGCATTTCCCTCCTCCCATGCACTTTCTGCCTCACCTACTTTACGACGCTGGTTCCTCAGAAAAAGGGCACCCCTTTCCGCAGCATTTGTAGCACCACTGAATCCAAATTGTGACTGGTCCCCTAGGTGATACTTTAAAACAAATACCAATATAAATCTTTCATAAATACCAATATAAATCTTTCATAAATAATAGACTAATTTCCCAACAGGCCCCCCCCCCACACACACACCCTCCCCAAACCCTCAGGTACCAGGAACATGCTGCAGTAGAGCCTCCCCCCAGAGCCTCCCCAGACTTCCCCAGAAAATCCAGAGAAGATGAAGTACTCGGAGCAGAAAGCAGCAACTGCTAGGATGCCAAAATTTGCCTTCCTGACAAATGAGAGAGAGAGATATTTGCACATTTTTCTAAAAGAACATGTATGAAGATCTGCGATACAAAAATCCCATGTGCAAAGTCCCAGGACTGCAAATTATAAAGCACTTTTTTATTTCTTTTTTTCCCTTCATCCTGGAAAAAAAAAAAAAGAGATTTGAACACAAGTTCTTTGCAACTGAGGTCAGTGTGTAAAACACTGCTTTCTGCCACAGACCCAAGAGTCTCCTGCAAGAGGATCCTAGAAATAAATATGCCTCTGCAAAACCCTCCAGCTTTGATAAAATAAGATTTTGACTGAATTGTTATTTTACCCACAGTGTTCTCACTAACTTCGTTCCAGCTACAATTAAGTTAAAAAACATTACATCTCCAAACCTTTCTCCTGTTCTGTAACTGTCATAAAGAATTTAAAAAAAGAAAAGACACAGCCTTTTTTGTTCAATTCTTTTAGTAAAAAACTCTTAAATCTGCATTCTCACTTTATATTACAGTTAGAAGCAATTTTGTTAAAGTATTTCTGATCACAAAGGGCATAATATGAAAGTGATCCATCTCTCCTTTCAATATCTTTATCAACAATCTGGACGAGGGGATTGAGTGCACCCTCAGTAAGCTTGCAGACAACGCCAAGTTGGGTGGAGTGTTGATCTGCTTGAGGGCAGGAAGGCTTTGCAGAGGGATCTGGACAGGGTGGATCAATGGGCCAAGGCCAATGGTATGAGATTCAACAAGGCCAAGTGCTGGGTCCTGCACTTGGGTCACACCAGCCCCATGAACGTTACAGGCTTGGGGCAGAGCGGCTGGAGAGCTGCCTGGCAGAAAAGGACCTGGGGGTGCTGGTCGACAGCCGGCTGAATATGAGCCAGCAGTGTGCCTGGGTGGCCAACAAGGCCAACAGCATTCTGGCTTGTATCAGGAACAGTGTGGTGAGTAGGATGGGTTGGGGAGGGACTTTACATCAGGGAGTGTAATGATAGGATGAGGGGTAACAGTTTTA